>JAWZSL010000023.1:8392587-9055031 GCA_034769285.1 Lutjanus argentimaculatus
TAGTGACCTACAAAAACAATGGCAAATGGCAGATGGGGTGAAGTGCACGGCGAGAATGGTTTGAAACAGGCTCCTAGAGGCAGGGCTCAAGGCATGTAAAGCTAGAAAAAAGCCCTTCATCAATGAGAAGAAAAGGAGAGCCAGGCTGAGGTTTGCAAATGACCATAAGGATTGAACCATAGAGGACTGGAGTAAGATCATCTTCTCTGAGGAGTCCAATTTTCAGCTTTGCCCAACATCTGGTCATCTAATGGTTAGACGGAGACTGGCAAGGCCTACAAGTCACAGTGTCTCACACCCACTGTGAAATTTGGTGGAGTATCAGTGATGATCTGGGGTTGCTTCAGCAAGGCTGGAATCAGGCAGATTTGTCTTTGTGAAGGATGCATGAATCAAGCTATGTACAAGGTTATCCTGGAAGAAAACTTGCTTCCTTCTGTTCTGACAGTGTTCCTCAACTCTGAGGATTGGTTTTTCCAGCAGGACAACTCTCCATGCCACACAGCTAGGTCAATCAAGGTGTGGATGAAGGACCACCAGATCAAGATGCTGTCATGCACAGCGCAATCTCCAGACCTGAACCCCACTGAAAATTTCTGGAATGTGATCAAGAGGAAGAATGATGGTCACAAGCCATCAAAAATAGCAGAGCTGCTTAAATTTTTGTGCCAGGAGTGGAATAAAGTCACCCAACAGCAAGGTGAAAGACTGGTGGAGAGCATGCCAAGACACATGAAAGCTGTGATTGACAATCAGGGTTATTCCACCAAATATTGATTTTTGAACTCTCCCTAAGTTAAAACATCAGTATTGTGTTGTTTAAAAATGATAATGAACTTGAACTTGATAATGAACTATTTTCTTTGTATTGTTTGAGGTCTGAAAACACTGCATCTTTTTTGTTATTTTGACCATTTGTCATTTTCTGCAAATAAATGCTCTAAATGAATGCTCTAAATTTTATTTGGAATTTGGGAGAGATGTTGTCAGTAGTTTACAGAATAAAACAAAAATGTTCATTTTTCTCAAACACATACCCATAAATAGTAAAATCAGAGAAGCTGATAATTTTGCAGTGGTCTCTTAATTTTTTCCAGAGCTGTATTTATGAACACAGTAAGGATAAGTGGTTCAACATTTGATCCAGTGTTAGTGCTTTTCTGTACCTTAGCTAGCTTTTCTGGCTTATCCTTAAGAAATCTCTGGTAAATCTCCAGGCGGAGGGAGGATAGTTTCCCTGCTCCACTTAGGATGTGATGTCTGCGGGCAGGGAGGGGTGTGCCCGATGGAAGGAGAACAGTGAACACCTCAGTTCCAGATTCATCCACCTCCTGCAAAACCCACACACCACCAAGCCAGACAGAAAAGATGAGAATTAATTTATAGAGTATGATTCACTAACAGAATTAAACATTTACATTCAAGTACGTGCAAAAATAATAATGATTTATGTTCATATTCTCAGAATTATATTTGTGTTTCTAATTGACCAATATACCTTTACTAATATGTCAGTGGCAGAAACATCTACTGTGACTGACTCTTCCTCAGGGGAAAGGTCAGCTCTGCCAACCAGTAAGCCTGCTTCCAGAGCTGCTCCCACAGCAATGACCTCATCAGGAGGTGCTGAGCTGAGAAGTTCCACATTAGGAAACATCTCACGGATCATCTGCTGGAGACGAGGGATCCTGGCTGAGCCGCCACAAAGAACCACCTAAAACCCAGCCATCACATGAAAAGCATGTTGCGTTTATTACTGACAGATCCAAAGATTTCTTTTCTTTTTTTTTTTTTATTTAAAAGAGAAATATGTAAGACCTTAGATTTCAAAATTGAGTACTTCGGTTCAAATCTTGATATTGCATCTTCCATGTTATTTCCACGTGACACACAGTTTCAGCAAAAGAGAATGAAAGACACATTGACACACTAGCAACATGACACCTTTCACTAGAATTTCACAGTCTGTAGATTGTCAGGCACGAAAACCTGGGTAAAGTGTAGCCTTTAACAGCCCCTGGCTAGAGATGCAGTTGCTCGCAGATAAAATACAATGACGCGCTTTATTTGTAGATCAAATGGTAGCCTTCTCTTTCAGGCTGATATTATGCCTATATAAATAATCTACCTGGTAACACAACCTGTCTGCAATCTGTGACTCCAGAGATGCATGCAGGTCTTTAGCCCCCCTCTGGTAACTCCCTGTGACTTTGCCAAAAAATGATAAGGAAATTATTTTTTAACATTTTAATTTTAATTTATCATTGTTGTAGGTCTACACAGTAAAAAAATAAGTTTTGAAAAAGTTTTACCTTTAGTTTCTAAAACTCTTAAAAGAAGAAGAGTTAATTATGTCAACTAAAGCTCAGCAAAACTTTTTAAAAAATTATTTCAAAGCTAAAGAGTTTAAGTTGGGCTCAAAAGTCAAAATCTATTGCAGTACCTTGCCTTGAAATGTTGAGTTGTCTCATCTATTTTTTTTTACAGTGTAAATGGATTCTTAGATTCTTTAACAGTGAAAATATGTAGCCTATACACCAAAAAATATTTTGACTAAAATGTGCGTCTAGCTTCTGATGGTGGCTGATCTTTGCGAGTCTCCATAAGCTGCTATGGATGCCACATCAAAATGTCTTCAGGGTAAAGAGAGAACTTAATAGTTTTGGCTCCAGACAGTTTTTTTTTTTTTGACTGTAAAGGTTGCATACCCCTGGGTATATACATACACTCATCCCATACATAGCCTCTTTGGAATCCAAATGACAGAAATCTGACAGAATGACAGAAATATGTGACTCCAAGATCAAGAACTTTATTCCATGCATTGGTGATGATGATGATGATGATGATGATGATGATAGTCGCTGCTATCATCACCAACCAACCTCTCCCCTTGACTGATGATCCCATGATAAACAGCAGGGCTCTGAAACTGCGGTGAAGTTAGTTATAAGTTGGATATAGATATACATGTAAGACAACAGCTGCGTACTGACAGACCCTCAGCCTCTCTGAGCTGCTAACAGTTAGCTCATCTACAAATGTTTTTTTTTGCTAACCCTGTTCTTCTTCTTTCTGTGTGGTAGGTTACCTAACCTAATACACAGAAACTTTTACAAAGGGCATGATTGTGCTTTACAGTGACTGTCAAAGCTCCAGCAGACTCTCTACTTGCTCAGGTTTAAAAGGTCTGACGGCTCTTGCTCTGACTACCAGCTATCTTTCCTCACATGCTACGGGGCCATGAGGCCACACCCCCTACAGTGGTTGTCATGCGTGCCCCCCCCTATCATGCAGTGGGTGGAGTTACACTCACACTTGGGGGTGACGTTCCACTTATATATATGATCTATGGTTGAAGCGAGTTGTTTACCCCTGCCCCCTCTCTCCCAAGACTCAAAGCTCACACTGTTTGCCTGAAGAGACACTGGACAGGAGCGCAAGAGCGCAACATTATATTTTGACAATGACAAGTGATGAGTCCTACACTGTAAGTTGACCAGCTTTTTTAACTCTAAATTGTCTGTCAAAGTTAAGCCCTTTATCCTGAAAACAAAAGCCTACTGCCCTGAAAATACACACTGGAGTTGGGAGTTTAGTGACTGCCTGCCAGATCCATTAACATATTGCTCAGTTTAGCCGTTTTTAGACAAGTCCTTACAAAAGATTATTAATGATTTCATAAAGAGACACTTTGGTTCAACATTCAACATTAATTTGAACTCTAATAAATGTGAAACTGGCAAACAAAATCAGTTGTTCCAGCCCAGGTTGGAAATTTTAAAAGGACAACATGCTGGCTGTAGTGTTGTTGTCAGAGAAGCCCATATTTTAACTCAGCATGTTTCCTTAATCTTTTTTGACATGTCATGGTCATTTTATGATTTAGTACAGTAAATATATTACAGATTTCTCCTTTAATATATCCTTTGGACATCGAGTGTAACAAACTATAAATATCTTGGTGTACACCTGGATAACAAGCTGGACTGGTCCCTTAACACAGATGCACTCTACAAAAGGGCAGAGCCGCCTCTTTTCTAAGGAAGCTCAGATCTCTAAACATCTGCAGTAGATGCTGCAGATGTTTTTCATCTATTGTGGCAAGTGTTTATTTATGCTGCAGTCCTGCTGGGAGGAAGTTGGGAAAAAGCAAGCAAGGAGCTGGATAAGCTTGTAAAAAGGCTGGCTCTGTGATCGAGTAAGGATGGACTCTCTGGAGAAGTTGTGGAGAGAGACACAATGAGTGAGGTGGAGGCCATCCTAAACAACTGGATCATCCACTGCATAACACCTTGATGACCAAGAAATAATGGTGGTGGAAGGCTTCTCTCTCTTCGTTGTAGACAGAGAGATACAGAAGATCTTCATACCACTCCATCAGACTCTTTAATTCTTATACAAATAGATGAGACCACAACAAATGAATTTCCCTGGGATCAATAAAGTATTTCGTATTCTATTCGTATTCGTATTTAACTAACATTCGCACTAATTCACTATCAAATAAGTCACTCTTATCCAAGTCATTGCAGTTGGTCATTTCAAACAATGGACCGTGAGTGAAACATTTGGCTGTAAAAACGTCTCACACACCTTGTTAATGTCGCTGTAAGAGTCCTGCCTCCTCCAGCAGGATCTGATTGCTGGATACTCTTGTTGAAGAGTGAGGAGCAAAGCAACTCAAATCGAGCTCTGAGGAACACACAAAGAGGATGTCATGTTGGTACATTTATTTATCCTTTCAGTATTTTTACAGAAATACATTTCTGCATAGCAGACATATGACAAATATGTTTACACTGCATCTGTCATCAAGGCAAAATAAACCAACAAAACACAAACTCAGTTGTGCACTTCTAAACAAATCAGTGTTTCTGCCACATTCTTCAATTGCAGTGTAGGGTTTTGGCACGTTAGAAGGACTGCCAATATGTTTATTATAACAGTGAATTTTTGGCACATGGAATAATAAAAGTTTTGCAGTTTAGGAGTCTTATTTTGGCATGCAAGCAAAATAAATAATTGAATACATGATATGGGAAATCACTCTGCCTGCTCATTTGAGATAATAATAATATGCAACATTTCCCTAAAAAAAACAATGTATAGACTCAAAATAATAATTTCCCTCAATCATCACCTATGACTTCTGTGGTGGTGGCTATACCTGCAGAGCTCTGTTCTCTGCCTTTATTTCCTTATTTTGTCATTATTTTTGCTGTGCTTGGGGCATTTTACCAACCTCAGACATCAGTTGATTGTTGAGTCTTATTCCCAAGACATCTAATACTATCTTTCTGGTGTGTTTAACAAGAGCTTAGACAAACCCCATGGGTTCTACCTTTAAATGCATTGGCTATGAGCAGGGTCTGAACACAGGTGTCCATAGCTGCTCTGGCAGCTTGGTTTCTGCAAGCAATACCACTAATCCAACAAAAGGACCTCTGTTACATGGACCAGATATGTCACATTTGCACATATTAAATTCTGGATCAAAGGCAAAGCATTTGCAAATTCTGTCTGATTCCCTAAAGTTAGACTGCAAAAAAGAATTACCTGACAGTTTTTATTATCTGAAAGCGTGACAGTGAGCAGTACCTGTCATTGTAATTTCCTGTACACATTTGTCTAGATGACTATGTATTGATATTGATTTTCTATGTACCCTACGTCTCTATGTACTGATGCCTGCATGAAGTATTAAAGCTGGAATCCTTAGCTGTTTTGGTAAACATATTTTTTCATCTGCATGGTGAGAAGTTGTTAGGTGTTAAGACAAATGGTTGGACTTGTTGTCTATCCCCCTCTACTAACAATGACTCGATAATAATTTAATTTCAAACCAGACACATTGAGGAACAAAAATGAACATGAAATAATTAAACCTAATTTGGCCTGACCAGTCCACGACTTTTATTCACATCCTATTATCTCTTTTAATTTATTTGGTATCAAATTGTTATTTACATCATAATATGTCAATGGTTTGAAGTCTTTAATTACTGTGTGATTTTGTGTTATATCCTTGGTGTCTCCACTCATATGTACAGAGCCAGATACTTGAGTTAACACCAGCCTGTTATTGGCAATACCACCTCAGTCTTAAAGGTCTGTACCCGTGTTCCTCAAATGACAAATCCATTTGTTTTGTGATCTTCCCTCTCTCATCCATGCCATGTGTGGTTCCCAAATAGTTCTTTGACTTTGGCATATTTTAAATAAGCAAGTATACTTCATTTCAATCCAGCAGCTTCATCTGTATTTAGTAATTTTACTGTCCTCACTATATTCCTTTTTCCTGTTTAATTCAGGTGTTTTTTAAAATATTTTTCTCCTTAGACTTTTGTCAGCTGAACGGCTCACCTCGAGACGTTGCACTCAAAGTCGATGCCATCGTGCAGGGAGTCAACAAAGCAGTTGGCTGATCCTAATGAGGACAGAGAGTGTTTGGCCATGTCTGCTCCATTCATCAGCTTCAGCATTGCCCGAGCATTACTGCTCACATCATGTTTAAAGGTGCTGCACAACAAACAGACAAATAACAAGAGGAGTCTAATATAACAAGGTTCAAATTCAAATCTAGTGGTGAAACACACACACAGTGGCTGATCTTAGGGTCAGGTGATGTCACCATGGCTGCATGTAAGGACCAACAGTAGCAATCTATGTTCAGTTTTCATGTTTAGAAAGATGTTAATTCAACTGAATGATTATTTTGGAGAAAGCAGTTTGTGCTGAAGTTGAATAGTCCTGCAGTTGCTGCAATTTAGCCGACACTCATTGGCATAAATGAGGAAGATAGAATCATAGACACACTTGATAAAGTTCAAGAGCACCACAGACTGTAGCCTCTAAACAGTATCAAAACTATTTCTACAGTTTACCTGTGTAGGATACACAGTGGAGGATACACTGATTGTTGGGATGATAACAGTCCAGATTTCATTATTCATATTCAATTGTTACCATTTACATATTTTCATGATATGCAATATTCCACATCAGCAGCAGAACCAGCTCCACTAGGTAGATGTTATGTAATCTGTAGAGCTGTACTGACTCATTCACTGACTCACTGTCAGTCCAAACAGATTTGGCTGTTAAATACAAAATTCAATAACAACAACAACAGCAACAATTATGGTTTTTTTGCCCTCAACCCCAATTACTGATCATCTATGAGCCATATTGGCTAACACACAGCTGATACCAATTTTTTTTGTTTTGTTTTGTTTTATTATAGCATCTAGTATAAAGCAGTATTGTAGGTCAGTAGGCAGTTGGAGCCGAACCACCCCTGTAATGGGAAATTTTACCAATAGAGTTCGCAGGTTATACAGTTGCAGCTGAGAGCCCATGCATGAGACAAGAACTGCAATGATTAATCAAATAATCGATTAATTGGCAAATATTTCACCATAAAAGCCTTGCCAAGAAACAAAGGGTTGCAGCTTTTGAGCACCAGTTCCTGCTACAGCTGTCTCCGCTGCCATTGTAAATAAGAATTTGTTCTTAATGACTTGCCTGGTTAAATAAATAAAAAAAAAAAAAAGTCTCATCTTGTCTACTTTCCAGGGTCTGCTGAGACCAATGATGCCTCCCACAAGGGTCTATGAAAGTTATGAAAGGGGCTTAGCTAAAATGTAGGGGGTGTAGCATACATCACTACTGAAACAGGAAATCTCTACTTCATACAATGATGCCAAATGGTTCATTAGTTTAGTCGTTACGTGACTCCAATTAACAGTTATGCACCTTTTGTGATAGGACACTCCCATTGCCATACCCCCTTTTTAGCTAATTGGCATGAACACAAATGCACAGCTTCATATTCACACATAAACTTGACCTCTTTACCAAATTTCAGCATCATGGGGTAATAACTGTCGCTGACAGAGGGTGGCCGTCAGAGTGACTTACAGAGCTTAAGAGCATATAGATTTATTGCTTTATCAACATGGAACTCACCCCAGAATATAACTGTCACACGTGGTGGAAAACACGAAGTTAATAAGTGTGTTAAGACGCAGTATTTACCGTTTGAACTCGGCGGCAAGGTGCTGGGCCAAGGACTGGGTGAAGCTCTCTCCTCCAATGCTGTGGTCAGTGCGGGTATTGAGAACCCGAAATATCCCTCCATTGACCTGCAGCGCCGTCACACTCAGGGATGTCCCGCCCAGCTTATACACCAGGACATGGCTGTCCAAAGTACAGATCAATATGAGGACAAATCATTTGGAATCTAATTATTTTGATGTCAGTATGAATCCATTAAGCCAAGGTGAAAATAATGTAAACAACCTGAGACATGCAAAGAGACCACCCTTGAGGCATGCAACTAATAACATATTGGGGGGCATAGTGGGTGTCAGCTATGAACAACTGAAGAGATGATTGCAGATAGAGATGGGGCATCATCTATGTATTGTACAAAAACTGTAATCTATTGTAGGTTTTAAATCTAAAAAAAGGTAATATAAAACAGCCAAAGCTCTGCTGCCTGCAGTTGATTTTCTCTTTGTTGTTACCTTTGAACATCTGACAGAGGGCTCGTCTCCACCAGCTGTCATCTGTCATCAGCTCTTAAGTTATGTTAATCAGCATGAGAAACTCACTTCTTGTTCTAAATAAGTCAATGGTGTAGAGCTGTATCTGACTCAAGAGTTTTATCAGCTGAATCAGATTTGTTTGTTCAATACAAATATTTTACAATTTGTTCTTTTTTTTCAGTTCAGTGTGCCACACTAAATCAGCTGACACTGGGCCTCATGCAAGAACTGCTCGTATGAACAGATTTGTTCTGAAGTGGTGCATACGAGTAATTTAAGAGAACTTGTGGCATTCACCAATTTTCTTGTATTTTAAATTTTCTTTCAGATACGATCACAATTTACGGTCCAGACCTGTCGCAGAGTAATGTGCAGTCTGGTATCCAAACCAAAGTTTTTCACTAATGACTGCATATTTCATTAGTGTGAAGACATTTTTTTAAAGTTATGTTTTGGGGCGTTTTGCCTTTACTATATAGGACAGCTGAAGAGTAGACAGGAAATGGGGTGAAGAGAGGGGGGATGACACACAGCAAAGGGCTGAAGGCGGGGGTTGAACCAGCGGCCACTGCAGAGGACTGATCACCTCTATAAATGAGGCAGACGCTCTACCAACTGAGCTACCCCAGTGTGAAGACATTTTGAGTTTGAAAAATAAATTACAAATTACTCCTCATAATTATGTTGATATTATTCTGTTTGACTACATTTCAAATTATAATTATAAATTCACACGTAAAACCTATCATCATTCATTCAATGATATTACTACTGTAAGGTGTATTGACCTATCTGCACAAGCAGGATTATGAAGTCTCTGTCCAGGCAAACATTCTCACTTATTCTGTTCTTTGTCTCCGTGATGAAAACTTCTCCTTAACTCTCTACTCTCTACTTCCTGTGGCAAATCATTTTCTTCTCTTTAGTCATTTTCACATCGAGACGTTTCTTCTTTTTTTCAGTGACAGTCTGACCCTCAGGTAACACAGCACTCGCTTTTCCCGTTTCTTTGCTTAAGCAGGTCTTTTAATTCCACTGCTGACCCTGTTGAAAAGACAGATATTCCTTCATGGATCTCTGAAAGCAGGATGTCAAACTCCAAACTCGTTAAGTTCTTTTTTTTTTCTCTTTGATGCTATTTTCATGGATGAACACTTCCCAACATATGGAGCAGGAAACGCAGCCTTATATGGTATTATTGGGGCGTTAGTTATGCTAATTTACAAATCTCATGCACGTACACTCAAATACGCACAGGTGGATAATTTACAAGGTTTTCTGAAATTACGAGCGTTTGTTGAATCTGATGTGGCGTGTTCGTATGAGCACTTCATACAAAACAAGTGAGAGAAATTTACGATAAGAATACGAAAATGTTCTTGCATGAGGTCCACTGTGCCTCTTCTCCGCTTCCACCACAGTTTTGTGGTTTGTGATTTTGTAAAGTTTACAGCTAAAAACAAGAGCTGTGGAATATAACTACAACTAGGAAATAAGAGGAGGATGAAGTGGGTTTGGCCTTCAAGATACTACTGCATTACAGTGGCAGAGTTTCAGAGCAGTCTGCTGTGAGCAAACATGGAAAAGAACCTTAATTGTCCAGCAGACATAGGATTCTTAATCTGTGCTCCACTACCTTTTAACTCGAAGGTTGCAGGAAACCCTGTTATTAAAGGCTCCTTGAAATCTGGCCACAGTGTAGGATTCGCTTTGAGCGAAGACAAGAGTTCTCCTGTATGCCACTCACAATTATTCCACTATTTACACCCTCAAGATGCCTCATTCTGTGTAACTGGAAATCTAGCTTCAGCACTATGCATGGCTGCTGGGTTGAGGTACTATACACTAAAATTTGTTTCAAGTATTACTATTACTACGAGTATTACTGTTATTGCTTTTACTTTTGTTTTCTTTTGGTGTGGGGTGGGTGTGTACCAAAAAGAACTATTTAATTACAGTACAGTAGGGTTGGGCAATTGGATGAATATATCGGCTATCAATGATGGGCCAGTTGGAGTTTTTTTTTTTTTTGGCAGATTTTTGGGGTGATATTTGTCATTTTATTTTGCTAATGTAATGTCTGCAGAGTGAAAGCTGCTGCTCTGTGCTACACTTTCATCCAGCAGCACAGTACACACTCACTCAGCCAACCATGAGTGCCCTGAGCTGGGTGAGGAGTGAGAGGAAAACAGCCTGCAGAGTCAGACTCTTTACATTCTTTTCACTCTGTGAATTAAGAATTTATTTGGACCAAAACAGAGTTGGTAACTGTTGGAGGAGTGGGCAGACTAACAAAGATAGTTTAGATGAGTTTTACATGTTTTTCTGTTGAGTTTGAATGAAATGTGTTTTAAGAGGAGTTAACAAGCCAATTAAGCTTGTCTTAGTTCAATAAAACAGAGAAACTTAAATTAAGAGGGTTAACGGTTGTATTTCTCTATTTAAAAAGAAAAATAGATGTGAGCATATTTAATTTTTTGACACTTTGCGAGTTTATTTTGTTTAGTGGGTGTAGTGAACGTACGCAGCGTACATAACGTAAGCAATTTGACACTTGTGTACATCTCCGGGGGGGGGGGTTAAGACGATGATCGATTGGAAAATTTTAACATATTGCCCAACCCTGTTAGTTACTTCCACCTCTGATGATGACCAACCATATTTGATTTTAGAATAAAAGGTAATCAGTAAACCACTGAACAGGTCAACTCTAATAACATGTAACGTGTGCCAGGTACTCTTGTGGTGCTCTTCATGTTCTTTACCAAACAGCATCTGTGGTGTACCTCATTCCAGAGGAGGAGTCCTGCCCGATGTTATAGGCCAACAGAGCAGCAGCAGGCTCGTGGATCAGCCTCAGCACATGGAACCCTGCAGCTTCAGCTGCCTCCCTGCTCAAAAACACAGAGCGGTAGACTTTATTTAAAGGATTTTCATTGCCTCTTAAAAAAGTAAAATTGTAGTGGTTAGTAATGTGACCCACCTCAGAGCATGCTTCTGAGCATGTGCAAATTCAAAGGGGACGGTAATGACTGCCTGTGTGACTTCAGAGCCCAGGGCTGACTGAGCCGTTTCTGTGAAAATGGGAAAGATCAATCAATCAACCATTTATTTACACAGTGTGCATCGGATGTGAGTGTTTTCCACAAACTACCTTTCATTTTGTGGAAGATGAGTTTTGCTGCATCCTCTGGAGCAACATACTCTGGGTGTTCTCCTGCTGTGATCTCATAATAAGGCTTCTCTTCTCTTTTGACCACCTGAACACAGCAATCACTTCTCAGACTGAGGATTCACTGTTTCCAGCAAAGCTAAATGTCATGAATTCAACAAGTATTTTCAAAACTAAGAGACAAGCCATCACATTTCTGATAAAAGCTGTGTAACTGTGCAGTATGGACAAAAATTAATGTTACTGAAGGATTCAAAATCTATGTTGAAAAGTACTCACTTTGGTCCAAAAGCTTAAGAGAACTACACAGAATCCATGTAGTTCTTGTCTGTGAAATAGACACACACTTACTTGACACTTGGTCTGTGTTTTGTGAGTCTGTGTTTCTGGATCATCAAAGCTGCCCAGTGAGACACAGAGAAAGAAAATCTGTAAGTGTCTCTATGCAGCTCAATCAGTAATCAGCATGTGTGTAATGTGCAGGTGTCTTCTTGTTTGGAAGACAGGCTTGACCAATGTGATGATCATTTGGGGTGCAACGGATCACAAAATTCAAGGTTCGGATCGTGTCACAATTTTGAGTCACGGGTTGGGTCATTTTTCAGATCAGCATAACAAGAAAAAGAGGTGAGATTGGAGTTAAATTATCTAAAAAATGTACTTGGCTTTGATCTGTCTCTGTCTGTAGTTATCATCATGGTAATACAATGTAATAAAAATTAAGTGTGCCTGATGTGCAATGCACATAAGCATAACTAACTATAATCTGCCATACTTATTCTTAATCTTTTTAATCTTATTATTTTTCTTCCGCCGGATTTTCAGTGTGTAACTAGTCCAGCACCACTGGGAGCACATACACAAAAAGCACATCCAAACGTGGAAAATTCTGGTAGAGTGTGCTATGACTTTTTTTGTTAACGATTCACTGAACCGTTGTCGCAAAAATTGCAAAAAAACTGTGACAAATTTCCCCATTTGCTTTGAATGGGATTCTTGTGAAAAACAATCAAAAATCACCATTCTTTGACCACATGAGGCTTTGCCATACTTTAAAGCGATATTCCACTCAAAAATGAAAATTCACTCAATATCTACTCACCCCTATGCCGATGTGAAGATGGGTGAAGATCTTCAATTCACAAAACAATCCTGGAGTTTCAGCAGAAAACAGGGTTGCAGCCAAATCCAGTACAATGGCAGTGAATGGTGACCATGGATAAAATGTAAAAAAAAAGAACACAAAACAAACACAAATTGTCTCCATCCTGCTCGTGTGGTATAATCCAAGTGTCCGTGAGCCGTGACATTAAAATTTAACCACAAAAGACGCCATTTACACCATGTTTTTAGCCAGTAAGCCTCCCAGGTAGCATGTAAACATAGCGTTGATGTATCACGAGACTTCGTATATCTCTTAATGGATGCACGTGTGAAAATATCGCGAGATCTCTTGTGCATCTGGCTCGAGTCTGAGAGGCTACGGTTGACATTTCGGCTAAAAACATGGGGTAAATGGCGTCTTTTGGGGTCAAATTTGAATGTCGCGGCTCACGGACACTTGGATTACACCACACGAGCAGGATGGAGACATTTTGTGTTAGCTTTGTGTTCTATTTTTTTTTTTTACATTTTATCCGTGGTCACCATTCACTGCCATTGTACTGGATTTGGCTGCAACCCTGTTTTCTGCCGAAATTCCAGGATTGTTTTGTGAACTGAAGACCCTCACCCATCCTCACATCGGCATAGAGGTGAGTACATATTGAGTGAATTTTCATTTTTGGGGGAATATCGCTTTAATGTCCAAAATTCATTCAAAGTTTTAATGGGTCACGAGACTGTGGACTTAATTGACATGAAACAGCTTTTTTTTCTTTTTTTTATGAAATGAAATCACAGTATAAGCTTCAGGAGATTTTCAGTCCAGTATAGTCAGTATTGCGTGGAATCGCTAGAGCTAGAGTGGGTGATGTCATCGCTAGAGTGGAGAGCAGCTGTGAAATCATCTAAAAAATTTTCTCTTAAACTCGCTCCCACGCCCACAATGTTCACTCAGTGTTCAACCATTTATACATCAAATAGTAGGAAAAGCCATGTTGGTTGCAGACATGTGACTGCAGAAGCAAACAGAAAAAACAGACAACCAACTTCCCCATTCACTCCCATGTTAACCAAGATTCAGACCTTCTTGAGAAAAGCAGATGGCCCCAGTTATTTACATCACTGGTGTGACCACATATTTGAAACCACAAGAATAAACTTAAGGTGGCCGCGTTCAACGTCTTCTCTTCTCGCTCAACATGTGTTTGGTTTGGCTGTGGGACTTATGGCCTGCCACTCAGAGGCAGTAGTTCAAGGGGCATACTTTCATGATATGCCACTTGCTTACACAGTGGACACATGTCCACTGACAGTTGCTGGGCAGAAATTGACAAATCTGATTGCGACTGGCTTAACTGAATGTCTGTGTAATATTCATGGCTACCTACTGCCATTTTTAATGTCAGCCATATTGTTCTTCTCTCTCACTTACACATCTTCTCATACACACACACACAAAAGCTGTTCTTTCTATGTGTAAGGAGACTTTTACTGACACACACACACACACACACACACACACACACACACACCCATATACACAAACATGTGCGATAGCAAAACAGACTAACACTCACATACATACACACATGCACACGACAGCACATGCACACACAAGCATACGCAGACACACAACCTCAATGATACATGTAATGCTATTAATACTACTGGCAATATGATGGGGATACTAGTCGGCAGCGAGCATCAGGCACACTCAAAATTTTGTGTGAAATTTTCTAGTAATAATAATGATTATATATTAAAAATTATATATATAATAAAAATTGCACTATATTAATAATATGGTACAGTATACTTTGATTATCAGACTTTATTGCATTATACAGTACTGCACTATGTATATACTAAACACATTATAGATAATTATACACTGTTCACAATAATACACTACTACACTAGTCTGGGTCAATGTCCCACCCATAGCACTATCTGATTGGTTAGAAGTCACAAGTAATGGCCAATCAACACAGACACACTGCATCACAGTCAGGTGGACACAGAGCTGCTCTGGTGAACTGGGAGGAGCTATGTGTGTGTGCAGATGTTCAGACAGTAGATGTCGCCAAAGTTTCAGTAAAAATCACAACCTTATGATCGGTTTCTATGATGACAGTACAGGTACATCAGTGAAAATGTCTGAAGTCATGGCCAGGAGATGAGCTGCAGAGTAAAACACAGCAGCATCTGTCCTGCCTTTCACTGAAACTCTGCATTGAGATTTCGGTTATTACTACTTATATACAAGTAACAGCGACATGTTTCACACTATGATGGTTACATGTAGTCCGCGGATCACATGTGACGAGCTGTGGGGGGCAAACCGTACGGAACACGGTGCAACTGGAATCCCTTGCACCCCTAATGATCACATCAGTTAATTCATTTTGAAGATTGCAGGTCCTTTATATTCTGAATGACTACCTCCTCAAGCATTCAAGTCACGAGTCAGGCTGCTCACTGGGCCTCATGCAAGAACATTTTCGCATTCTTATATTAATTATTACTTTTTTTTCCCTTACGAAGGGCTCGTACAAACATGCCACACCAGATTCAACAAACACTCGTAACTTCAGATAATTGTGTAAATAATCCACCTGTGTGTTTGAGTGGATGTGCATGAGACCTGTAAATCAGCATAATTAACGCCCCAATAATACCATGTATGGCTGTAAGCAAATGCTGTAATGCCGTGTTACCAGAGGGTCGGACAAAGAGTACATGCCTCGATATGAAAATGACTTCAGAGAAAAAAAAAAACAGCTCACCACAGACGGGGGCAATCAATGACTGCAGTGAGAGGAGAGGGTTGAGGAGAAGTTTTCATCACAAAGAAAGAGGACAGAATAAGAGGATGTTTGTCTGGACAGAGACCTCATAAACCTGCATGTGCAGATATATGGCCAATACACCTGACAGCTAGGGTTGGGCGACTGGACGAATATATGGTCTATCGACAATGGGCTCAATCCATCGTCGATTGCTTTTTTCTGGCCGTTTTTTAGGGCGATTTTTGTCATTTTGTTTTGCTAATGTAATAGTCTGCAGAGTGACAGCCTCTGCTCTGCACCACCCACTCAGCCGACTATTAGCACTCTGAGCTGGGTGAGGAGTGAGAGGAAAACAGCCTGCAGAGTCAGACTCTTTACACTGTTTTCACACGGTGAATTAAGGATTTATTTTGATATATTGATTTATTTTGTTAATTGTAAATTAAACAAGTTCTCCTAAATCACTCTTACACACCAAATAAGAACAAATCTGTTCGTACAACTGGTTCTTGCATGAGGCCCATTGTTCTGTAAAAGCACAAATGTTCGTAGATATAACATGGTATACAAGGTAATCAGTGCAGTTACTGATCAAATTAAATTTGTTACAGAGGGAATAATGCAGACAGATGCAGCCTGAGATAAGCATTCCTGCTCGAGTGTGTATATGATGAACTGCTGGACCAAGGCTGTCCCTGCTCTCACTCAGTGCTTTTTCTATGTATGTTAGTAATGCATGATAATATGCATTTAACACCATATTTCTGATATGACACTGAGAGCCTGTTTACACCTGGCATTAACATGCATCTTGGGTGATCCAATCACAAGTGGACAGCTCCAAGAATTTCATTTCACACCGGCATTACAATGCATCTCCACATGCGTCTCCAATAGGGCCCCATCAATACTCAATACCTTTGAGGTATCAACTGATATAACCCAGTACCAATTAGTATCGAAACTTCTCCAGTCAAACAATATCTGCATTAGATCCTTTTTGGATCTAGAAAAAAAATAGTATTTGTATGGTATTGTTTGCAGCCAATCAATACAAGCATTCAGTTTACTGTGATATGTGACTAGCCCACCATCTCAGCAGCTACATCTCATACAGTCTGTGGTGGTGATGGTGGTCCAGAGTGTGGTGTATTTGACGCAGTTGGCAGTTCAGCCAAGGTGCCACCAAAATGTAAAGAATGGCTACTGTACACCTGTGGTGTCTGATAAAAATAAATACATACATTTTGGAAGATTTATTTCAGGAAAAAAATGGGAATGCAAGTAAAATGGTAAAGCACCTGAACAAGCATGGAGAAAACTTCAGGGTGGACTTTGTAAGAAAGGTATCGAATGAAGTACTCTATTGGTATCACTGTAAAAGGTACTGGTACTGGTGCTTGTAACTCCTTAAGGATACCCAGTCCTGGTCTTGAGTGACCATTTGTGATCAGATCTCGCTTCCACACTGTATATGCAAATAAACAATAGGGCTATTTTTCAGTTCAATTTTATATGTATAGCACCATATCAAAACAGTTATCTCAGGGTACTTTTCATATAAAACAGGTCTACACTGTACTCTTTACTAACTCTTACTGTAAAAGTTTTGTACTTGAAAAAATAAGATTTGAAACTGAAAATTCAAGTTTTGATCTTGAATTTTGAAAAATACATCAATGTATTCAAAATAAAAATAAGTGTGCAAAAAGTTTTTTCAGGTTAAATATAATTATGATTCATTCTGGTAATTCTTTTGAATAAATTGTTTATTTTCACTTTCATATATTTAGATATTTGAGATCCTATTTCTTTCAGTTGCACCTTTTCTTCTTATTTTTTACAGTTTAAAATCTTTTTTTCAGTTTCAGATCTTTTCTTTTCAGTTTCAGACTTTTGGCCCTGATCTAGCATGGAGGGTGTGCGATCAGCTGAGAGGGGTGTGGAATCATGACAGACAGTGTAAAGTGATATTCCACCACAGAATAACAGTCCACTCAATATGTACTCACCCCTATGCCGATGTGAGGATGGGTGAAGATCTTCACTTCACAAAACAATCCTGGAGTTTCAGCAGAAAACAGGGTTGCAGCTAATGGCAGTGAATGGACACCAAATGTAAATGTAGAAAAAAAAAAAAAAAAAACACAAAACAAACAAAATGTCTCCATCCTGCTCGTGTGGTGTAATCCAAGTGTCCGCGAGCCACAGCATTAAAATTCAACCACAAAAGATGCCATTTACACCATGTTTTTAGCTGAAATGTCAACTGTAGCCTCCCAGGTAGCATGTAAACATAGCGCTGATGTATATCTATATCTATATCTCTTCGTATATCTCTTAATGGATGCACGCGTGAAAATATCGCGAGATCGACGCCATGCTTACATGCTACCTGCTACATGCTACAGTTGACATTTTGGCTAAAAACATGGTGTAAATGGCGTCTTTTGGGGTTAAATTTTAATGTCGCAGCTCGCAGACACTTGGTTTACACCACATGAGCAGGATGGAGACATTTTGTGTTTGTTTTGTGTTCTTTTTCTTAACATTTACATTTGGTCTCCTTTCACTACCATTATACCGGATTTGGCTGCAACCCTGTTTTCTGCTGAAACTCCAGGATTGTTTTGTGAAGTGAAGATCTTCACCCATCCTCACATCGGCATAAGGGTGAGTACATATTGAGTAGGTTATCATGTTAGGGTGGAATATCCTTTTAACAAAAAGGCTAGGGACCTTCCCCTATCATGTTGCCTTCAGGGAATGTAGGAACTAAAACAATTCAACTCAACACTTTATGCAGGCTACACCATGTGATTAGTAGTGAAAAAACTGATGTCAGAGACAAACTTCCATTTGCATGGCATGCACCAATATCCTGCACGGCTAAATCTGTTTTAATTTCCACTCTAAGGCTAAGGCTGTTAATATGTCACTTTATTAAGTTTTAATATTCTTCAATACGTGGGATGTTTATCCAAATATCGCCTTTTTTGAAATTTACTCCGACGTTTTCAGAGATGTGAAAGCTGTTTTAGACAGTACTCAGGACCAATTGCAGAAGCTGGTGAATCATAATTATATTTAAATAATTATATTTAACCTGAAAAAACTTTTGTACACTTATTTTTATTTTGAATACATTGATGTATTTTTCAAAATTCAAGATCAAAACTTGAATTTTCAGTTTCAAATTTTATTTTTTCAAGTACAAAACTTTTGGCCCCAATATAGCTCCATAATAGAGGAGTTTAATGTGGCACTGAACTGGACAAAGAAGAAAAAAATAATCAAATATTTGTATTAAATGGACAGTAATTGACATTCAGCTTACAAAATTCCTCGCCACAGTTGCATCATTACTTGCTCTTAGTGGGAACTATTGAGTAAAGAGTACAGTGTAGACCTGTTTTATATGAAAAGTACCCTGAGATAACTGTTTTGATATGGTGCTATACATATAAAATTGAACTGAAAAATAGCCCTATTGTTTATTTGCATATACAGTGTGGAAGCGAGATCTGATCACAAATGGTCACTCAAGACCAGGACTGGGTATCCCTTAAGGAGTTACAATACAAGTACCAGTACCAGTACCTTTTACAGTGATACCGATACCAATAGAGTACTTCATTCGATACCTTTCTTACAAAGTCCACCCTGAAGTTTTCTCCATGCTTGTTTAGGTGCTTTACCATTTTACTCACATTCCCATTTTTTCCTGAAATAGTTTTCAAGTACAAAACTTTTGGCCCCAATTTAGCTCCATACTCTATCAGAGTACATGAGCCTCCTCATGTTTCATCTGTGCAGTAAGCAGCCAAGCAGGAGAGACACTCTGTGGTGCGAGGTAATTTTGTACCTGAACTATGAGCAGGACACACACAACATTCTCTGACTTTGTGGAAATCTGCTGTTTTTACATCACAGATGATGAAGGAAGGCAGTAATGATAGTGTCAAAGTAAAAACATGCATCCTGCTCATAGATCAGTTTAAAAAATCCCAGCGCACCATAGAGCGTCTCTCCTGCTCGACTGCTTGCTGCTTAAATCACATCTCTCCTGCCTGCTTATCATAGTAACACCCTGGATGTCTACAATCATCTGTTGCTTATTGTGCAGTGAGAGTTCTGGGGTAATATTCCTTTAGAGCAGGGATGGGCAATTTCGATGACAGAGAGGGCCGCAAATATTTTATCCTCACTACCAGAGGGCCACATTATGACCATGCACTTACACACATATATATATGTATGTATGTATGTGTGTATATATGTATGTATATATATATATATATATATACATATGCTATATGCTATATGCTATATATATATATATATATATATATATATATATATATATAGCATATAGTTATGCATTTTTATGTTTCATACCCAAATGCATTTAGTAATGCTTCTATTCATTAATGAACTTAACACAGAAACATTATATCCACATTCCTGAGTGATTAACCACATTTTTCAGTAAAACTGGTTCTCAAAAATCACCATTCAATAATAAAATGAAACTGAACACCAACATTATGTGCAACAACTAATATTCATGTTTGATGTTTATAGTGCATTTCTACTCCCATTCCATGAGATTCTGTGATTTCATATTCAAATACATTTACTAATACTTCTATTCCGTTAATGAACTTAACCTTGAAAAAAAAAATCCCCATTCCTGAGTGATAAACCAATTTTTCAATAGAATGGGCTCTCAGAAATCACCATTTGATAATGGCAAAAACAGAACACCAATACTAAGTGCAACAACTAACATTCATGTTTGCATTATTCCATGGCATGTTTCAAACAAACAAGCGCCGAGCCACAGGCAGTGATCAGCTCGGGGGTCCGCTGCACTTCAAATACGGACCGAGTCTATTTTTGATGGATGCTGCGTCAATAAGCACACAGCAGATCGAACGGGCAGGAAGTCAGACACAGAAAAGGGAGGGAGAATCCGGTTAATTTTCAAAATAAAAGCCCCCGTGCAGACTCACGATCATAAAGACAGACAGAAAAGACACTATTTAACCATGTAGTCTGCTTATCCATGCTAGAAGCACAAATGGCAATAAAAGAGGGCCTGATCAACTAAACCTGAGCAAGTAAACACGATCAGGCGGGCAAAGCACTCCTGCTGAAACGCTTCTGAAATGCTACTGGTGGGGCTTGCAGCTGTGCAGAGGACAGAACAAGACCACGGCACACGCTACGTAACAAAACCACGGCGCACAAGCGACGTAACAAAACCACGGCGCACACGCAACGTAACAAAACCTCGTTTGGTGGTAGGACTTGTGGCCTCTCCTGCTGCCTTACAATAGACTCTAATAGAGTGTCATTACAATTGGCAGCTGGTTCAGATGTAGTCAAACAGCCTGCTTGCTGTTGACATCTGTGGAACAAACAATGTATTGATATTTGGAAATTGACTCAAGGGCCGCAGTGAACGAGGACGGGGGCCGCATGCGGCCCGCGGGCCGCCAGTTGCCCATGTCTGCTTTAGAGTGACATAACGGGCCGCGGGGCATGCTGGGAGCATAATAAAGAAACGTCTAAAGAAGTGGAAAGCGTCCGAGTCCATCCGTCCGAGTGTGTCTGAGACTAAGTAATAATTTATGGTGACATAACATGGTTTCAGAAGTGCTCCACAGCGAGTAACACTAATGAACTAATGAACAAGACAAGCTACTCGACTGGAGAACTCACGGAGCGTTCATTTTCCAGCTGTTTGCCGGTGAGAGGCTAGGCTAACAAGCTAATTACCGTTGGTGCCGGTTAGAGCCTTTCTCGCTCAGCAAAATGGAGCACTTTCAAATTACCCCACTGCCAAAGTTTGACTTTACAAAGCCTGAAGAATGGCCAAAGTGGATTCACCGCTTCGAGAGATACAGGATCGTCTCAGGCCTAGAACTGAAGCCGAATGAAAATCAAGTCAACACGCTGATTTACACGATGGGGGACGAGGCTGAGGATGTTTTGACAGCGCTGAACCTGTCGGAAGAGGAGGCGAGTGAGTACAAGACGCTGAGAAACAGGCTGGATTCACATTTCGTAGTGAGAAGAAATGTGATTTTTGAACGTGCAAAGTTCAACCAAAGACAACAAGAGGTTGGAGAAACCGCAGACTGTTTCATCACAGCCTTACATAGCCTAGCGGAGCATTGTGGCTATGGGGCGCTCCACAGTGAAATGATGAGAGACAGACTTGTTGTCAGAATAAGAGATAAAAGACTATCAGAACAGCTGCAACTGGACCCGGAGCTGACATCGGAAAAGGCAGTCACGAGGATTCGCACAGAGTGAGCTTGTTAAGAAACAACAAGACTTGCTCAAAAATAATTTCAAGTATGAGAGCCATCCTTGCAATGTAGACAGCATCAAGGCACAGGCAAAACCCTTTAGACCTGCCAAACAGCAAGGAGAAAAACGGACAAAGTGGAAAAACACTAAAGTGGACACTCGACAATGCAACCGATGTGGCAAAACTCCCTCACACAGCAAACTCCAGTGCCCAGCCAGCGAGGCAACCTGCAATAAGTGCAAAAAGAAGGGGCACTATGCCAGAGTATGCAGGTCAGGGGTTGTGGGAGAAGTCCAGATTGCAGGTGAAGAGGAGGGCTGTGTAGCATTTTTAGGGTCGGTGACATCAGATCAGACAGATGAAGCTTGGGTTACTACAGTACGAGTAAACAATCTGAACTGTGAATTTAAAATAGATTCCGGAGCTGATGTAACTGTATTGCCAGACAGTGAGTATCAAGCCATAGCTCAGAGACCAAAGTTGTTGCCCACCCAGATTAAACTATATGGTGCAGGTATGAGCCCTCTTACAGTTAGAGGAAAGTTTACAGCTAAGCTGTGTACAGATAGCAAAGAGTTAATAAACCCAGTGTATGTAGTTGCAGGTCTGCAAAAGGGGCTACTTAGCCGTCAGGCCAGTGTTGCTCTTGGACTAATAGCAAGAATAGAGACAGTGTCCTTGAGCTCAGTAGAGTCAGTGAAACAGCAGTTCCCTAAAGTCTTCAGTGAGCTAGGTAGAATGGAGGGAGAGTACAGAATAGAGCTAAAAGCAGATGCTAAGCCATTCGCCCTGTCAACTCCCCGGCGGGTTCCACTGCCCCTTCTACCAAAAGTCAAGAGAGAACTTGCCCGCATGGAAGACCTTGGAGTAATTTACAAAGTGGAGCAGCCCACAGATTGGTGTGCGGGGATGGTCCTGGTACCGAAGCCAGATGACACAGAGGTTCGCATCTGTGTGGACTTGACAAAGCTGAATAACTCTGTCAAAAGAGAGAGACATCTACTCCCTTCAGTGGAACACTCCCTGGGACAACTAGAAGGCGCCAAAATCTTCTCAAAACTCGACGCAAATTCAGGGTTTTGGCAAATCCCCTTAACAAAAGAGTCTGCTCTACTCACCACATTTATCACACCTTATGGGAGGTACTGCTTTAACAGACTTTGCTTCGGCATCTCCTCAGCTCCTGAACACTTCCAAAGACAGATGTCACAGCTGCTGGAGGGCCTGGATGGTGTAGTCTGTCAGATGGATGATATCCTGGTCCATGCGGAGACGCAGGCACAGCACAACACACGGCTGTTGGCAGTACTGAAACGGCTAAAACAGGCAGGTGTGACGCTGAAAAGAGAGAAGTGTGAGTTTGCCAAGACTTCTGTCAAGTTTCTGGGGCAAATAATTGATAGGTCCGGAGTAAAAGCAGACCCAGACAAGGTGAGAGCAGTCACCAATATGGAGGAGCCCACAGATGTGAGCGGTGTGAGGAGGTTCCTGGGAATGGTCAACCATTTAGGTAAATACCTTCCTCACCTTGCAGAAAAGACACAGCCACTCAGAGAACTGCTGAAAAGAACAAACATGTGGGCCTGGGGAGACCCTCAGAAAACAGTATTTGAGAGCATCAAACAGGAGTTAAGTCAACCACCAGGTTTGGCACTGTACAGTCCGAGGGCACAGACAACAGTCTCAGCCGATGCGTCGTCTTATGGTCTGGGGGCAGTGTTGCTCCAGAGACAGGTGGACCAGATGATGAAACCAGTTGCATACGCCTCAAGAGCGCTTAATGAGACAGAGCGGAGATATGCACAGATTGAAAAAGAGGCTCTAGCCATCACCTGGGCATGTGAGCGCTTCTCTGACTTCCTGATGGGCATCGAGTTTCACATTGAAACCGACCACAAGCCCTTGGTACCACTTTTGGGCTCAAAAAATCTGGATGAGCTACCCCCACGAGTACAGAGACTGAAAATGCGACTGATGAGGTATGCATACACTATTTCTCATGTCCCAGGCAAGAATATAGCAACTGCTGATGTGCTATCCAGAGCACCAGAAAAAACTACAGGTGACAGAAATCTGGAAACAGAGATTAATCTGTACGCACATCAGGTGATGTCAAGTCTCCCTGCCACAGAAATGAGACTGCAACAAATCAAAGACCACCAAGACAGAGACGACGCGTTGAAACAGGTGAAACAGTACTGTATCAGTGGATGGCCAGACAAAAGGAGCATTGGAGGACCATGTTATCCTTACTATCAGCATGCTGGGGATCTCACAGTTGAAAATGACCTATTGCTGAAAGGTACGCGTCTGGTTATCCCAAAAACGCTATAGAGAGACATCTTGGACAGATTACACACTGGTCACCAGGGCATAGCAAAGTGTAGAGAGCGTGCAAAGCAGTCTGTGTGGTGGCCTGGGCTGAGCACACAGCTTCTGCAGATGGTGGAGGAGTGTGAGACATGTGCAAAAGAAAGACTGCATAACAGAGAAACACTCCTCCCAACAGAATTTCCAGCCAGACCCTGGGAATTGGTGGGTGCAGATTTATTCGACTGGAATAACAGCCAGTATCTGGTTGTAATAGATTACTTCTCAAGGTACATCGAAGTCGCCAAGCTAAGAATCACCACAGCAGCCGCAGTAATTGAACAGTTCAAGTCAATATTTGCGTGGCACGGCATACCTGCTGAGGTCAGGACAGATAATGGGCCTCCGTTTTCAGCAGCCATGTTTCACCAGTTTGCCTCTGAGTGGGGTTTTGTTCATACTACCTCCAGCCCCAGATATCCTCAGAGCAATGGTGAGGCAGAGCGAGCGGTGAGAACAGTGAAAAGCCTCATGCAAAAGAGTAAAGACCCTTATCTGGCTCTCATGGCATATCGTGCTACGCCACTAAGCAATGGACATAGCCCCTCAGAGCTACTGATGGGAAGAAAACTCCGTACCACTGTACCTGTCCTCCCTCTTGCCTCGACCCGGGATGGACAGATGTCACACAACTGAGAGAGAGAGAACAAGGGGAGAGGGAGAAACAATGGAGGAGGTTTAACACCAGACCCAGAGCTCGTGATCCTAGCCACACTGAACCCAGGAGACCATGTCTGGGTAAGAGACATAAAGGAGAAAGGGACAGTGACGGCAAGAGCAGGGACACCACGGTCGTACTTAATCGAGACCCCCAGAGGGACCCTCCGCCGCAACCGTGGCCATCTTATTACTTTACCAGAAGCTGGGGCTTAAATTGTGGATGCACCAAGCCCTACCCCACCAGAGGACAGTGCACCAGCCCCTGTTCCAGCTCCACAAGCTTCTACACCTCCAAGAAGGCGGTATCCCACGAGAGAGAGACACCCCCCGAGTTACCTTAAAGACTTTGAACTGAAATAGATAGAAGGTGCTCGGGTGTCTGAGTGAACAGCATGGGGCAGAATAAATCCCCTCACTCAGCGGAAGGAATGGGTAGTCCACCCCACCTTCCTAGTAAAAAAAAAAAAAGAGAAAAGTTCTACTGAATATATGTTAAATCTTATGTTCAATGTTTTGAGAAACAGAACAAGTTTTGTTCTTTTTGTTTTTATTTATTAGGGCCCGAGCACCGTCTGGTGCGAGGACCCTATTGAATTTCAAGGAATTATTATTATTTTTTTTTTTCTTTTTCTTTTTCTTATTACGACAAAAATAAATCACTTATTTGGGGGCTTTAACATATTCAAAAACTCACCAAATTTGGCGGTCGCATCAGTCGCGGTGAAAATTTACGTGTATTACGGTTTTCGGCGGTGGCCGGGCCAAAATGGCTAGGCCACGCCCCTTAAACAGCGCCCTACTCGCTAGGTTTCACGGATCTCCACGAAAATTGGTACACATGTAGGTCATGCCGAGACGCAAAAAAAAGGTCATGGGGACCCATAGGCTAAACCCAACAGGAAGGCGGCCATTTTGAATTTCGTGGTCATTTTTGGCGTTTTCCACGTTTTGCATTTTAACGAACTCCTCCTACAGGATTAATCAGAACGGCTTCAAAATCGCTGTGTACCATCTAGACTACTTTGTGATCAAAAGTTATTAAAAGATCGCGCTATCGTTGAGGGGCGTGGATGTGAGGTGGCGGCGAATTTTGATGTCTCGCCATGAAAAACGAAATTGCTATAACTTTAGCATAAATGGTCCAATCTGCACCAAACTTCACATGCTTGATAATAGTCCCGCCCTGAACACTTCTATATCAAAATATTCCATAAATGTCATAGTGCCCCCTACTGGCGACAGGAAATGACATGTTTTACAGTTTGAGGTGCTGCTCTGAGCACGTTGACCATATCTGACTCACATTTGGTCAGTGAGGCCTTAAGACCTTGGTAATGCTATATTGTGAAGATCATGACGTATCGTCACACGACGTTGGGCCCAGTGCGCGGCGAAGTCGATGTTTCGCCAAAACTCAGGACAGTGGCCTTAACTTCACTGTCCTTGGTCATATCTGCCTGAAACTTCACATGTGTATTAATGGTCCAGCCCTGAACATGTCATATGAGTTTCGTTGATGGGCGTGGCCAAATGGCTTGGCCACGCCCTTTAAAAATCAGCCCCTGCGGCACATTTCACCGACATGCACCAAAATTGGTACACATATGTATGACACCCAGACGCACAAAAAAGCCTCTTGGACCCATTGGCCACACCCAACAGGAAGTCGGCCATTTTGAATTTGGCGGCCAATTTTTGGCGTTTTGCACGTGTTATATTTTAACGAACTCCTCCTACAGGGTTAATCAGAACGGCTTCAAAATCACTGTGTGCCATCTAGACAACGTTGTGATGATAACTTATTAAAAGATTATGCTCTTGTTGAAGGGAGTGGCCGTGAGGTGGCGGCGAAGTTTGATGTCTCGCCATGAAACATGAAATTGCTATAACTTTACCATAAATGGTCCGATCTGGACCAAACTACACATGCTTGATAAAAGTCCCGCCCTGACCACGTCTACATGCAGAAATTTTGTAATTTTCATAGCGCCCCCTGCTGCTGACAGGAAATACCATGTTTTAGACTTTGAGGTGCTGCTCTGAGCACATTGACCATATTCAATTCAGATTTGGTCAGAAAGGCCTTAAGATGTTGGTAATGCTATATTGTGAAGACCATGATGTCTCGTCAAACGGTGCCGCTCTGACGGCGCGGCGAAGGTCGATGTTTCGCCAAAACACAGGAAGTGGACATAACTTCAGTTCACTTGGTCGTATCTTCCTGAACCTTAATATGTTTGTCACTGGTCCCGTCCTGAGCATATGATATTAATTTCGTAAGTGGGCGTGGCTAAACAAACTCCGCCTCCACAACTGATCCGATTGACTTCAAAACTGATGTGTACCATATAGACTAGTTTGTGATTAAAAGTTATTAAAAGAAGTGGTCAGTGTAGAACAGTGTGGGTGTGGCATGGTGTCGACTTTTTATGTCTCGCCATGAAACACGAAATTGCTATAACATGAGATTAAATGGTCAAATATGCTCCAAACTTCACATGTTTGATAATAATCCCGGCCTGAACACATCTACATGACGCTCACGAGTTATAGTCATAGTGCCACCTAGTGGAGACAGGAAGTAACACCGCATTGCTTCCTACAGCGTCCAAAGGGGGTGAAAATTCAGCGCCTCGTCTGCCATTCAGCCTCTGGCCACAAGGTCACGATGGTAGCAGGCCCGGAGTGGCGTGGGGGCTGCGGTCGCCAACACCCCGAGTTGCCGGCACCCCAAGTTGCGTGGGGGTGCGAGGGCCCGTTCAACGCTGCTTGCAGCTTTAATTGTCTTTATTATTGTTATAGTTATAGAGTAGAATAATTTCTGAATAATTTAAGAGGCTGAATGAACAAGATGTGATTAAACTAATGGTTACATAGATGTGATTAAACCACAGAGTTAGACTGTGATAAAGTTAATAATAACATTGGTAATGTACTTAGAAAGGGGGATGTGCAGTGAGAGTTCTGGGGTAATATTCCTTTAGAGTGACGTAACGGGCCGCGGGGCATGCTGGGAGCATAATAAAGAAACGTCTAAAGAAGTGGAAAGCGTCCAAGTCCATCCGTCCAAGTGTGTCTGAGACTAAGTAATAATTTATAGTGACATAACACTTATCTTGGGCCAAACAAGTAATTTGCATCACAGGTGACTAAATGGAAATCAGACAGCATCTTTTGTGTGGACGTGCAAGGACGACCCTTCACTAAGCTACCAAACACCAACTGTCCACTCAGGTAGGTTAGCAACGGTAACTAGGGTGTCAAGCTTTCAATGTCCCTACATGTTAAGGAGGCTCTGAGAAGAACAATACTCTGTTTCATCTGGATGGTGAAGTCCACTGTAGTCTCTCAAAAATGTGAAACACAAGAGCACACGTGTGGGGAATGGATTAAATTCTGTCTTCATCTGCTCTAAAATAAGCTGCGAGAGTTAGCATGTCTGGCTAACTAATGCTAGCTGACTAGCTGCAGTAACTTTACCTCCAGACAAACTTGTTAGATACCACTGCTTTTGTCGGGGTTTGAGGAGGATGATGTGGGATGACGCAGAATCAAAGTGGGCCGACAACAGTGCATCTCTCTCTTACTCTCTGACTCTGTCTCAGGTCTAAGCCAGGTTAGCTTAGGTCTTATCCCGGCTCTCTTCCGTGATCACGGTTTGGCTGGTCTGGCTGGGTGACCCATCTCAAAGTCCACTGCACTAATCGAGTTCCTGCGCTTCCTTTTCCCACATTAATGAGTGTATTTCTATTATCTGTCTTGTACCTGCTGTATTTCACCATCTGACCAATCTTTGCTGAGATGTAAGCTAGCTTTACCTTCAGTCTTTTAGCATTAATGGTATGTATGCAGCTCCTTGGTAACTTTACATAAGCACTTTCACAGGGTTCTTGTTTTAAAATGTGTCAGATGGAAACATTAAAATGTCAGCTGGAGACTTCTCAGGTGACTTAAGTTGAGTTACAAGTAGTAAGTAGCTCACATCAGCCAGCTACACATATGAAATCTGCTTGTGCATCATTATTTTAGCTGACAAAATCCACAGTTGTCAGCTAGAAATGAGAATCTACTTTTAATTACTTCTCTAAGGAATCTCAGACCTTGTGTTTCAACAATTACTTGTAATTTCGATGTTAAATCTGCCACCGTTATCACTGTAAACCCAATAAATGCAGTGTAAGAATGGAAAGCTTTGCAGGCGTAGCAGCAGGAACTAAGGAAGATGGCGCTTAGTGAAGGGTCAATGTAATAAGCAGGCATTCAATGTGGGCCAGGACACATAAGGGTACACACAAAATGCAGCCATATGTGGCCAAGACCACCTCCAATTGTTGTCTGAGTGATCAGATCTCAATGCGTCTTGGATGCATTCACACCTGCACTCAGAGCTGTCCATGTATGATCAGATGCATGTTACTGCCATGTGTAAACCTGAGTCTCCTGAAGCATTAAGATGTATAAACAAGACATTATAGGGTATATCACCTTCTCCCCAGCACTTGTTTCACTTTAACAACTGTGTTGGCAGCGTTGCGGACCCGTCCTTGCTTTGCTGCAATACCTACAATCTGGGGAAGATAAAAAAAAAAACAGTAAATAAGCAGACAGGCAAATGGACAGCTACAAGCAAAATGCCAAAATGTTAGACACTCTGTGAAGGAGCTTCAGATCAGGTCTGCGAACACACTGATCCTTCCTCAGATTGTTGGTCGATTCTAGAGAGGCCTTCTCACAATAAGCTCAGCTTTCCTGCTCCACCTTCATCACACAACCCTCAGATCATGTGGTCCTGGTGGAAAACTGATGTGAAGAGAAGTGAAGCATGTGTTGTACCTGCTCAGTGTCTCTGTAAGCCACCACAGCTGGAGTCACTCTGTCCCCTGCATCGTTTGCCACCACGTCAGCCCGCCCATCCTGCGCGTGCATGCACACACACACAAAAACATTTAGAGAACATTTCTGTCACTCTGGGTGGTTATGGACTATTATAACTATTTTCATAATCAATGAACCAGTTTGAGTACTTTTAAAAGAAAAAAGTCAAAATTCTCTGAGTTCAGCTTCTTAAATGTGAATATTTTCTGCTTTCTTTACTCCTCTCTGACAGTAAGCTTAATATCTTTGAGTTGAGGACAAAACAAGACATTTGAGGATGTCATCTTGGACTTTGGAAAACACTAATCAATATTTTCTGACATTTTATGGACCAAACCACTTATTGATTGAAGGAAAAATTCAAAACATCACAAAAAAATCCTATGTATGTTTCAATTGACAAGATTGTGACAGGATTAATTAATCAATTTTCATTATTTTCTGACATTTTATGGACCAAACAACTAATCGATTGCTGGAAAAATTATTGCCATATCAATATTTTTCACCATTTTACACCAACAAGTAATCAATCAATTGTGAATATAATGGACAGATTGAGCTGCAATAAATTATTTGCAGCCCTAATCTTGATGTATGTTATTATAAGAAATAAATCCACCTAGGCTGAGTTAACAGGATATCTCATTGGTTTTATTTCCTCTCCTCAGGAAAACAACATAGAACATTTTAGACTACTGAATTATAAGAATGTAATGAAGTTACCACTAAATTTCTTCCACAGTGTTTTATTTAAATAAAATCTCCCGTGACCCAGTGTTTGGGAGTGACTAAAAAAATGTGCAACTATTGTACAGGAGCCCCTAAGTATATAAAGCCTGATTCATTTCCAAAACTTGTCCGTTAATAATAAATACAAAATATCAGAACATCACCAGAAAGAGATGCATTTAAACTACAGTTCATGGTGGTCAACAGTTTACTGTTATAAAACACTCCAGTTCAGTAAGGAACGACTACCTTTTTAATCCCTGTAAAAACGTCTGTAAAGCTGCAACGTTAAGGACAACATTAAGAGTTTTTTGTTGAAGAACTTTGTGTGGACATCCTAACAGATATAGTTGTATTTAGACTAACATTACAGAGCTATTCCACATGACATGACTCATTCATTATACTCGTATGTAAATTCAGGGTTTACTGGCTGATTAACAACCAGTTTCGGCAACATTTTGGAGTTGAGATAAGTCTGTCACAGTCTCGTGGATCAGAAGCAGGGCAGGCCGGTAAACTCACCTTATATATTGCCACACAGGCGCAGCTGTATCCGAAGTGAACCCCGATAGCAGCCATGCTGCAACAACTCCGCACAATGGCTGCAGTACGCGCACGCGGCTTGTACTCCGCTCTCAGGAACATCTTCCGGTTTGAAAAAAATAGGTACTGCGCATGTGCGAAAACAAAAACGAGAAGGAAGGAGAATAGCACAATATGCAGGAGAACGCATATTGAGAAAGGGCTATTAATATGCGTTCTACTCATAGACTGTATGGCTCTTCTCTGTACTTGTGTTCTTGTGTACTTGAGAAACGTCATCAGTCTCAGTCCAAGTACTGTTCCAATTCAAAAGTTCGCATCTCACCAAGTACAGTCAAATACCCGGATGTGTTCTTGCGCCGCCCGTTTTATCGAGGATGCATCGGATGGTGACTTGGATATTCTTGGGGACTTGTGTGGACTTGGGACAGCCGCGTATCCCAGAATGCATTTCGTAGCAACAACCATAGACATATAAAGAGTAGACGCCGCATCGACCGCTACTGCCTATTGGCGCTGACGAGCAGTGGGGCCGCCATCTTGGACTGGTCACCCGCTCCATTCAGTGATATCTGTTTGGCAGGCGCAATGAAATGTCAGCGCATTTAATCCATCCTAACTCTCTGAATACTAAACTGATTTTAACGCGTTTTTTTTTTTTTTTTTTTTTTTGCTGCAAACGTCATACATGTAGCTATGATATAGGACAAATGGTTTGGCGTATTTTAATATTCATAGTGGGATTAACAGTAATAGAATATTCTGATATAGCCTAGACTGTAGACAGGTATTTTGCAAACACTATAAACACACACATTATACATATACACACACTAATATATGATAGAGAAGCAGATAGTGCCAGTAAAGTCAACTATTTTAATAATTTGAAGAGACAATATATGATTAGGCTATACTATATAAATATTTACATATATAAACAATTATATTATATTGTATTACAATTATATTTCTATATAAAACATAACAATAGATAGAAGTTATATATCAGAGAAAATGAAAATATATAAAAATCAGAGTATCAATATAATTCATATGTATATATAATAGAGAGAGAGACAAAAGTTATGTATTAGAGAAAATGAAAATATATATAAATCATATATGAATATCAATATCATTCACATATATAATAGATAAGTTATATATCAGATATAGTTATATAGTTATATATCAGAGAAAATGAATATATATAAATCATATATAGAGTATCAATATAATATCAGAGAAAATTATAATATATATAGCCTAAATCAATATAATTCATACACATATATAAAAAAGTTATATATCAGAAAATGATAATGTACATATATATAAATCATATAGAGCAGGGGTATTCAACTAAAATTCAAAGAGGTCCAGTTAGAGAAAATTTCCGAAAGCAAAGGTCAGGAACATCATAATGTCTAACTTGCGTTATGATTTAGTGTGATATATACTGAAGTAGCCTAGTAGTTGTATCAACGTCTGCATGTTATCAACATCTGACTGTCAAATCAAATAAAGAAAGTACAAAAACATTTTAACAATATTTATTGTCATTTAACATTGAATTATACAGATATGCATTTAAAAAATAAAATAGAGAAAATAAATGAAATAGTTTTTTTAAAAACTGTGCATCTTAAAGTGCTTAATTTTAGAAAAAATAAAGGTATTTTTACATTGTGGCATTCATGCTTTTACTGAAGTAAAGATCTGAGTATTTTTTCCATCACAGCAGGTCAGTGATCAGTGTTTCAGTGACTCTCTGTGGCTCAGTGAATACACTGTTTTATTTATGGCGGCTTACCACGTTAAAAACGTCTGTACACGACATGATTGTATATTCTTGAAGCAGCGCACCGCTCTCGATCGTGTCTAGAAGGGAACCCTTTATTTGCAAAACTCTCGCGGGATTTGTTTCCGTTGTTTCTGATAAAATAATCAAACTCGCGCGATCTTTCGCGGGTCTAGGGTAGGACACGACCCTCTCTGTCTCTCTGTCAAACTAATGACAGCAGACTGTCTGTGAACAGCACGTGACACTCTGCAGTGTTTCACACATACACTTATGCGGACACTCAGGTATAGTTTATGACCAATTTTGGCATTTTTATTTTTTTAATCAGTCCGATAGAACGACGGCATCCGCGATTGATTAGTGATCAATCTGCCCTCCTCCTCCTCCCTCACCTGTTCGCTCTGCTGTGAGAAGGTCTGACAGTTTCTGACAGAGGAACACAGACTCTCCTGTTTAATGTAAAATCCTTCTTATACAGTTGTTTAATCTTATAAGTGCAGCTGGTTGGTGTCATTCAGCATCACGTTAGTTTAGATTGTTTTAATAAACTCTCCTCCACATGCAGCTTCTCTGCTGATGTGAAAACTAAATCGCGGGTGAATTACATGAAAAAAAAAAAAAGAAACGCGAGTTGGGTTTCGGGGTGACTTTATAAAACATCCTACTGATGAAGAAAGTCAACAGATCAGACACAGACAGGGTGAGAGAAACACAACACAACACTCAACTAGGAGTACGATGACCGGTCCAAGATGGCGGCCGCATTTCTTGCGCCCCAGCAACCAATGCAGCGTCTACTCTTTATATGTCTATGGCAACAACAGCAGAGGAGAAGATCCACAACTGTAAGTCAGAAGTGTTGAAATACTACTGTTTTAGTATCATGAAATGTAGTTTTAAGATTATTTTATGCGAGAAAGTAGATGTTAAAACTTAAAATCCGTTGTCAATTCATCACAATAGAGCGTAGTTTAAAATTTGCTCCGAACTTTTCGGAGATGTGTCGTCCTGTTAACGGGAAGTCGGTGACGTCATCAAGTACATTACCGTCCCAATTGCAGAATGACCGTTCTGCGTCCTCCGGTCCTCGAGAGACTGTACTCCCAGATCGAACTTGCTAAGTCCGAACTGGCAAGTACATAAGTCCGAACTTGGCGAACTTTTTTTTTTTTATATATATATATATATAAAACTTTATTGAATGAAAGTAATCAATACAAACATTTCAGGCATATTTTACAATTAACTATAAAAGATGTTGAAACAGCTTTCAAGATAAGGAAAATTAGAAAAAAACAAAAAAAAAAAAAAACAGAAAGTAAACAGTGAGGGTCTTACTCGAGGATTAAGTATAGTTCAAGTAAGGAATAAAGTCTCAGGGCATTTTTATTAGACATGAAAAATAAGGATTTCTTGTATAGGTTCAGTTCATTCTTCCATCCGTTGATGTGGGGTTTGGCCTTGAGGAATTTGCATCTGTAAATGTAATGTTTACCGAGTATAATTAAATTGTTTACCAAGAAGTCCAAGTTTTTCTCCTTTAGCTGTACTCCAACTTTAATAGACATCCAGTTCAGCTGTTGTAAAGTGATTTGTTTGGTTAACATCCAGCTTCGAAAAGCTAACCAAAATTCTAAAACATGTTCACACTCAAAGAAAATATGTTCCACAGTTTCAATGTCTCTTTCACAAAATCCACATGTATTATTTTCCCAATTAAATCTTTTGTGCAAGAAATGGTTAGAAGGATAGATATCATTTAGAATTTTAAATACAACCTCTTTTGGTTTATGAGGGATTGGATAAGACATATATCGCTTCCTTAGCTTCTTTGCCTCCACCACAGAATAATCACTTAAAACATATTTTCTTTTTAGATGACAAGGGTAGTAATATGAAGTTAAAACATTTCTAATGAACTTGTTAGAGAAAAGTTTGCTTCCTAAGCTGATTCCTTCCGCACAGAGTGATCTCATTTCTGAAACAGTTGAATGTATCACCAGTTGTTGAGTCATCATTTTGAAAGACGTTGGAATGGCTTTCATTACTTTCTCATATTCTTTGATACAGCACTGCAGGTTATATTTAACACAAAGGTTCTGGTGGGTTAGTAGATTGCCCTGATTATCCATAAGATGCGATACTGCCCAAATACCTTTGTCTAACCAATTCTTCAAAAATAATGACTTATGATTGGTCAAAACATATCTATTATTCCACAAAGGAGAATTGTGAGGAGTAAAATTGTGCTTATATATCAGATTTCAATAAAGGAGAACTTGCTGGTGATAGTTAGAAAGCTTCACAGGCAATTTATATACATCGTAATCACAGCGCAGTAGAAAATCAATGCCTCCCATTTTTTGAAAAATTGCTTTTGGAATGGTAAACCAAAAGGAGTCTTTGTGCAGAATAAAAGAATTGAGCCATTTTAGTTTTAGAACACCATTCACAACTGAGAAGTCAATAGCATTTAAGCCGCCCTCTTCGATACTCTTGACCACATCAGCTCTTCTGATGTACTGGCATTTGTTCTTCCAAATAAATTTGAAGTTTAAAAATATTAATAAGTTTAGTCATTTTGTCTGAAATTTCTAGTGAAAAGGCAGGATAAATAGCTCTTGACAAACTCTCCATTTTAGAAAGCAGAACCCTCCCAAATACAGTAATGTCTCTCTGTAACCAAGAGTTCAGAATAGTTTTACATTTATCCACATTTTTACAAACATTTTCCCTCTCCCTTATTTCTTCATTCTTAGTAATAACTGTCCCCAAGTATTTCACTTGACTTTTGACCGAAATGTTACATATTGAGAGTGCCGGCTGATCATGAAGTGCAAATATTTCACATTTATCAATATTTAGTTTCAAGCCTGACGCTTTGGAAAATATGTTGATGGAGTTCAGGGTTTCCCCCAGAAAACTTGCTAAGCCTGGTGGTAGAGAAGCCCACCGGCGGCCTACCGTGTTTTTGTAAAAAAAAAATGTTAAAAGTTGACAGGAATTTTGAAATTATGACTATTATGTGTTATTATAAGCCATTTATTAACAATACTTAAATGTAGAGTCTTACAAAAAGGCACAATCTTGAAATACAGTTTTAACAAACAAAAAAATACAATTAAAATAAATAATATCAATTGTTTTCACTTAAATTAAATCCTAGTGAATCTTAAAACAAGCCATTGCCGGTCACATTTAAAAGTAAAATAAATTAACATAAATAAAAAAGTGCAAACATGGCCAAGGGGTAAAACCAGGGAACTCAGAGGCTGAAGAGGTATGCTGTGCTGTGCAGTGTTGGGCACGTTACTTTAAAAAAGTAATTAGTTATAGTTACTTGTTACTTCTCCCAAAAAGTAACTGAGTTAGTAACTGAATTACCCCACTATAAAAGTAACTAGTTACCAGGGAAAGTAACTATTGCGTTACTCGTTTTTTGTTTTTTTTTAGTTTAAATATGTCGTAAGAATTTGGATTTTTTTCTAAGCAGGTTTCACAAGCCAGTTGCATAGAGTAGAATTGCATAGACAGGTACTTACACATAACTTTTAATATTTATTGATTAGAGTTGCTTACAACGGACGTGGACAAACACTTCGCTCCGGGACATAATGTACACTTCACATGTACGTTCTTGCCTTTTACCTCAAGAAGAATAAAGTAGTGTCTGTACTTCCACTTTGAAAACGCCAACTTTCCCTCCAGACTCGCCATTGCTGCAGTTTACCTCTGCTAGTTTGGGTGTGTAGGGCTGCGGTGTGTGTGTGTGGTTTGTGTGTAAACTGAACACTGCCTCTGATTGGCTTACCGTGAAAGCTTACGCTACCTTAGCCAATCATCATCACTTATGCGGTTTTCTCGTCCCTCCCTCCTCCCTCACCAAAGAAAAAAAATAAACAGCTGTGCAGCTCCTGTGGCTGAGAGACAAGTCGGATGACAAGAGCTTCAATGAGAAGCTATAGTTTATAACGCGCCCCATTTAATTGTCGGTAACGGTAACGGCGTTGTAACGATGGAAATAGTAATTAGTTAGATTACCTGTTACTGAAAAAAATAACGCCGTTAGTAACGCCGTTATTCTCATCACTGGTGCTGTGTGACCTCTTCTACTTTTTGCTGCACATGGTGCAGGTTGGATCAGTGCAAGCAATCCGTCTGGGCTTTTCAAAGAACTCTTCATGCTTACCATACTCGGTCTTGTAGAGCCATCCGCTAAATTTAGGGTCAGCTAACCATTTTGGATTAAATCCGCTAGTTCAATGTTTACCATCGCGGCTCGCAGAAGGCTGCTCCGACGACGTGCTAACATCCGTGCTAACTCGCACTGGCTCTGCCTCATCATCGAGCCGCGGCTCGGTCGGCTCGCCGGGGATGCACTCCCCTTGGCCTAGGGGTGGACGAGCGGGCTCATCGTCTCCTCCAGTGCTCCTCCGACATGACACGTAAAAGTTGTTAGCCTGTAGACAGGTAGAGTTTTTGGGCGTTCAGATGATGGAAAATACACCTGACCTCTCACCCCCTATGTGTTCACGTATCGACCATAAGCTGTCGCCATTGCGCTTTCAACCGTATCACCAGATGCGGTTAAAAGCTCTGTATACCGTCTTTGGTATCACTGTTTTGGTGCATAAAAAAACCTATTTAAAATAAATAAACAAGTGACACTTAGCCTGGCGAGGGGGACAAGAAAAGCCTGGCGGCCCGCCAGGCCTATAAAGCACTGGGGGAAACCCTGTAGTTTAATACTTTAGGAATTTGCTCTTTATTTTTTAAAAATAAAGTTGTATCGTCCACAAATTGACTTATTACTATATTTCTTTCTAAAATCTTTATTCATTCAATACCATTATTTTTTTTATCATAATTGATAATAGCTCGGCTACCAGAATAAATAATAAGGGAGAGCTGTTGCAACCCTGTCTAATACCCCTATTTACCTGAAATCTTGGGCAGGTACCTTGTTCCAAAGCTACACAACTATTAATATCTTTATATAACATACCAATCAGGTTTATGAATTTTTGACCAAAACCAAAATAATCTAAAGTACTTAATATGAAGGGGTGCTCCACTGAATCAAAAGTCTTATAGAAGTCTAGGAAGAGAATGAACCCCTCCTCTGATAATACATGACTGTAATCGATCAGATCCAAAACCAGTCGTATGTTGTTGTGAATAGATCTTCCACTTAAGAAGCCAGATTGTGTTTCATCAATAAGTTGTGACAAACCATTTTTAAGTCTAGCAGCTATACATCCTGACAGAAATTTATAATCCGTGTTGAGGAGTGTAATAGGTCTTAAGTTGTCTAGTACTCTTTTATCTTTGCTGTGTTTGGGAATTAGTGTTATCAGCCCTTGTTTCATACTGGGCATTAGCTCTTGTTTCACAATGCATTCTTGTATAGCTTTGAACAACAGACTTCTAATATGATTCCAAAAGAAATGGTAGAAATTTGCAGTGAGCCCATCAGAGCCAGGGGCCTTGTTAAGTGACAGTTTCAAACTGACCGCATCTAATTCTTCTATTTTTAAATCTGAATCACAAATTGTTTTGAATGTATTATTGATGTTGGGTTTAAAATTTTCAATTTGGTCAAAGAAGTTGGTTGAATCAATAGGAGAGAACACAGACGAATATAATTTGCTATAGAACACAAAAACTTCTTTCTCAATAATTTTGCTATCCTTGCATTCTCTTCCATTAATCAACAAATTAGTAATAGCCTTATTTTCCTGTCTTTTTTTTCCAGCCTGCTGAAGTATGATGTGTTTTTTTCTCCCTCCTCCATCCATTTTGCCCTTGACCTGACGAAAGCACCCTGGGCTCTCTTCATATAAATATCATCAATTTTGGATTGTAGAAGCAATAATTTTTCCTTGTCTTCGCTAGATAAATCTGGTTTGCCACAACACTGATTGATTTCACAAAACAAATTGCTTTCTTCTTCTCTATTTTTTTTATTTAATTCTTTACTGGTTTTGATAGAGAGTTCTCTAATTTTGAATTTAACGAATTCCCATTTATTACAAAAGCCATTATGCTGTTATCTCTTTCAATTTCAGTTATCATTTTTTTAATTTTGGAGCAATAGTCTTTATGTTTTAATAGGTTAGAGTTAAATTTCCAGTAACCTTTGTTTTTCTTTTTCCTATAACTCGAATTCAATGTTATATCAGTAATACAGTGATCAGTCAAAGGAGCTTTGGAGATGAAAGCTTCAGAGACAAATTCCTCCAGCATATCCGTAGCAAGCCAGTAGTCAATTCTAGATTTAGCGGTACCATTAGGCTTGTACCAGGAGTATTGTTTTTTCCTTGGGTTTTGAGTTCTCCAGATATCAACTAAGTTGTTATCTCTAATAAAATTTTCAATAAGGGGATTAAAATGGTGATTGTTAAACTTGGAGGGCCATCTATCTTCCCATTCATCTGGCACCATATTCCAATCGCCTCCTATTAAAATGACGTCAGTGAGGTGGAGTGCTTTCAGCTCATTTATCTCTGAAGTAATATCTTCAAGCATTTGCCTGTTTTGAGCGACAGACTTGTGACCATATATATTAACTAAAATCAAAAAATGACTTTCAATCTTTAGAACAGCAATTAGCCAGTGACCTTCTCTATCCGCTCTGTGTGTGATTACATCCCCTGGAAATCTATAAAAACAAATAGCAACACCAGCAGACCTGTTGCTTCCATGGCTGAACAATATTCGATCACCCCACTATTAGTCCAAAAGTTTACATCTGCATCGGAAGAATGAGTTTCCTGTAATAGTAGACAATGTGCTTTCCGCCCTTTGCAAAACAAAAATAAAGATTTTCTTTTAACCAAGTCTTTCAGACCCCTCACATTTAACGAAGCAAATGAAATAGTGCACTTGAACATTCAGTCAAAATAAAATGAACAAATTTAACAATAACACTCACAGTGTTTACAGGTATAGAGCTTAACTTACTCTTTTTAACAAGCAACTGTGTCCCGTATTACCATCTTTTACTCATAATGTATATTCTTGTAGCAAAGTCTGTCTTTTGTCAGCCAATTTTTCGACCCTCTATGTATCCGTGTGGCCCACGGTAGTAGGCTCATTTTCCTTCCCGTCGAGCCTGCTCAATCTGCGGCCACAATTTTTTCCTCGCCTCTCTGTCTTCCAGTGGCGTCATCTCCGTGAAGCGGACGCCTCTCTCCTTGCACACCGGGGAATCCTTGCTTCTGCGCCAGATCTCTTCTTTGACCAGCCTCTGTACGAACAGCACAACCAGAGGTCTGCTGCGGTTGTTCCCCTTCTTTCCGACCCTGTGTAGGGCGTCAACGGCTTCTTCTAGCTGGCGCACTTCTAAGTTCGGAGCAATTTTCCTGAGGAGCTGTATGGTGTCTGCTCGGATGTTCTCATCACATTTTTCCTCCAAACCTTTCAGCTTTAGGCACCACCGCATCTTATATCCTGCTCTTTAATTCTCTTTTAGTTCATCATTTTCACTTTTGAGGAGTTGCTGTTGTTTTTCCAGTTCAGTTATTTTTTTCTTGCATTCCTTAAGTTCTACTGGACCGCTTTTGTCAATGCCGCTAACATGCAGCTAGTTTGTTTAGCCTGTTCTTTTAGCTCATCAAAGTTTTTTTCCATACCTTGAATGGCTTCTAGTATGGTGAGGTTGGAGACCTCCGTCTCACTTTTGCTTTTCTTGCCAGATGGAGGCTTGCTCGGGGTCGGTGGGGTGGACCCAGCGTCTTTTCGTTTGGCTTGCTTAACCAAGCTAGCCTCCATAGCATAGTTGTGGTCGCAGGCCTGTTCCGCATTAGTCGACCTTACCTCCAAATCGCTCAACATTTGGGTCTTCACGGCATTTCCACCAGGTATTATCAATTTAGCAGGCTTCAGTACGTTATTCAGCTTCATTTCAAGTTTCTGTGTGTACTTTCAGAAGAACTTTGGGACTAAATTGTTGCAACCTCCGAGTCGAGTTGCCGTTCAACACGCCATCTTGCCGGAAGTCAACTGGAAACCAAATTGCACTGGCGGTTTTTTCGAACTTGGCAAACTTGGTATTGAGAAAGGGATTTCTATAGACCCTTTTACAGCTGACGTCATCGAAGAGCTGCGCAAGCATTCTGGCAAGTAGTGGTCTCCTCCAGTTATCCAGACGAGTTATCAAGCTGCAAAGGTTGAATTAAACATTTTACCAGTACCAAAATCACCAAAACATTTGTTTATTGAGTATATGATACTTTAGAATTGATATTCCAGTGGTCAATATAAGTTGCTTAAACTTCCGAAAAATTGTGACTGTTTCAGAGCAATTGGTGGCGTCTATGGCTGCAAGCTATTAGACGTGTTGATAAGACTGAGAACGCAAGGAGGGCAAGAGAGCCGGTTTCAGGGGGCCATTCGCCTACATCGATGGACGAAGAGTGACTGCGTGACATAAGATCACATTAAATGTGCCAAAACTACGAAAAACATGTAAACGTAATGCCTTATACATTTAAGCTTTTCTTGTCTCTTTACTAAAATACTGAACAGATATCACTAATTATACAGAGGAACATTTTGATTTAGCCCTATGGCCTAACACCGAGAGGGTGCAGCTTTATTTTTTATCTCGACCTAAGAGAGGATCGAGACTCCGTTAAATTTTTTGTTTGTTTGTCCGTTCGGTTTGTTTTTTTAAGCCGTTAGTCCAGTCATGTCTATTTCTGTTTTGTCCATAAATTCGAGGGGATTAGAAATGATTTAAAAAGGAAAGGGGTGTTCTCGTTTTGTCAGGGGAAACCAGCAGATTTTTTACTTCATCCAAGAAACGCATGCCGAAAAGTCAGATAGTTTATTGTGGAAAAATCAATGGGGGAAAGACATATGGTTTTCATTTGGTACAAACAAGTCAGCAGGGGTCGCTGTCCTAAAGGGAAACTTTAAAGGCCAAATTATTGAATACCTTTCAGATGATAAGGGACGATGGATTATGTTGTTATTAAACACAGATCATTCATGATTTATTTTGGTAAACATTTATGCAACCAATAATAAAAAAGAAAATGTTAACCTGTTCTTGGCTATAGAAGATGCAATTAATGGATTAAGATTATCTGGGGTGGGGATTTTAATACAGTTATGAATGATGAAATTGATAGATTCCCTACAAAAAATAAAGGAGCAATGAATGAGCTAGATAATGTATGTAATAGATTAAACTTAATTGACATATGGAGGCATAAACATCCAAATGATAAAATGTGTACATGGAGTAATAAAGATAAATCCTTACAGTCTCGTATTGACTTCTGGCTGGTCTCAGCCAACACAACTGATAATGTAGAGAGAACAGGCATTGAACCCACTATTTTCACAGACCACAAAGCAATTTCAATTAGGATAAACCTGTCAAAAAGACCAAAAATTTACACAGACTACTGGAAATTAAATAAAACACTAATTCAAAATCATGACTTTCAAAACCAAATAAAAAAGCTTATTGAGAAGTACTGGAGACAAGCAGTGACTACCAACCTGTATGGAGAGTCCTGGGAGTTATTAGGGGCCGGGCAGCCTAAGCTGCCAGGACCCTATTGTAATCCTGCATGTTCTTCTTTCTTTCTTCTTCTTCCGAGGAAATCCTACTTCCCATGCACGAAAAATGACCAAACTTTGCACAAAGGTCCAGTCCCATGTCAGATTGCCTCAGCTGCAAAAACAGGCCAATAGTCCTGATGGTGGCGCTACAGCAAGCCTCTAAAGTTCAAAATTTTTAAAATTCATAACAAATCAACCATATGTGCTACAGATTTACAACTTTCACCAAAATGTAGCCCCAATACTGAAGAAACTTTTGTACATTTAAACCTATTGCAAATTATGAAGTCCATCACTCTGCTTTTTTCAAAAACTGTAAAACTTATTAAACCTATCTCCTCCCACAATTTTTGCTCAATTGGCACCAAACTTGCTACAGAGCATCTTCAGACTGTCCTACACAAACAATCCACACAGATTTTTGATTTATCAAAAATTGAGCCTACAGTGCATCAAAGTGTTTGACTGTAAACGGTATTATAAACATATACTTGCAAATTCTTGCTAAATAGATTTTCAATGTTCATGAAAAAAATGACAAAATTTTGGAGTCATGGTAGATGATGTTTGGAAAATATCAGAATTTTATCTCAAAAACTGAATTTTTTACAGCATTTTGAATTTCACTTTCATGCGAACAATTGGAGTCAATGCAAAAATGTCATTTTTAAACATCAGTTTTTCACTTTTGGAGCCAATAAATCATTGTTAAAAACTAATGACCAACATCTCCATGCGGTCTAGATGCAATTTGTGTATTTTGGGATTTTTGTCTCAATAACTGAATTTTTGACAGCCGCTTGAAATCTGCCTTTACATGCTAACAGCTGCTGTCTTGCACATAGGTGACTGACTTAGTCAATTTGTGAAGCTACAAGTGGTGTTTCCATTTGCCAATTAGCTCAGTGAGATAGAGGATGGTTCTTGGTGTTGAAGGTTGTGAGTTCAAGCCTCAGCTTGTACAACATTTCCATATGAGAAATCTACCCAAACTTTTCACAAAGGTCCAGTCCCATGCCAGATGTCCTCAACTGGAAACACAAGACAATAGTCCTGATGGTGGCGCTACAGCAAGCCTCTAAATTTCAAAACTTTGAAAATTCACAACAAATCAACCATATGTGCTACAGCTTTGGAACTTTCACTTTGAAATGTTCTTTTCCATGGCATGGATGGCTGCTGTCTGGCACCCTGATCCTTGGCTTAGTCAATTTGTGAAGCCACACATGAACTGTCACTTGCCAATTAGCTCAGTGAGATAAAAGACGGACTTCTGTGTCAGAAGTCGTGAGTTTGAGCCTCAGCTAAGGCAGGATGGACTTTCAACTGTGAAAGCCTTATGTTCAGGTATCATGCTATGTGGATTAGAGATTACTAAAGTTAAAATAATTATGATTCAGGGAGTTTTGGGAAGAGACAAATACTCTTTATCAACACGTTTCCCTGTTATCCCTTGTCTCTTTTCCCTGTTTATTTGGTTTAGCTATCAGTCAATATGCAGAGCCTCTTGTGCCAGAAATTGTGAGTTCAAGCCTCAACTGATGTAAAATGCATATTAGAATGCCACCTTTTTTCATCTTTTTTTCATCTTCCTACACTCTGCTTGTTGCTCAGAATTGCCTAATTTTGCCTAAAATTGCCCGGCCCCGACCATTGCTGCGCAGCAGCTATAATTAAAATATAAAATCAGAAGATTGGCTATAGCATTGGGCAAAAAAATGTCTAAAACAACAAGAGAAAAAGAACTCCAAATTGTTACAAAAATTATGAACTTAACTGAAAAAGAAAACCCGTCTGAGGATGAGGCCAGTGAACTTGCTTCACTGCAATCTGCGTTGGATTTAATTTATGAAGAAAAGGCTAGAGGTGCTTTCATTAGATCCAGAAGAAAATGGCTAGAGCAAGGCGAGAAGTGCTCTAAGTATTTCTTTAACCTTGAAAAAAGAAATGCTGAAATGTCTTCTGTGAGCAACTTAAAATTAAGGGTACATTTTGTGAAGATGAATCAATAATCTCTAACTACGTGGCTAACTTTTATGAAAAACTGTACTCCAGACAAACTCTTGATGAAAATCAAATGGATGTGTATTGTCAAAATATAAATCAAAATATTAAAAAAATTGACAACAAACTTAAGTACTTGTGTGACCAAAAAATCTTTAATCATGAAATACTTAAAGCTATAGATTCACTAAAAGATAATAAATCACCCGGAAACGACGGCATTACTGGCGAATTCTACAAAAGCTTCAAGGATGCCCTTACCCCGTTTCTTGCATGTATTTTTGAAGAATCAATCACCAGAGGCAAACTCCCACCTTCTATGCAGCAAGGACTTATAAAATTAATACCCAAACCAAATAAAGACAAATGAAAATAGAAAACTGGAGGCCAATAACCTTATTAAACAATGATGCTAAGATATTTGCCTCCATCTTTGCGCAGAGACTAAAGGTGGGATTGGGAGAAATTATTGATGAAGAACAATCTGGTTTATGGCAGGTAGAAGTATAATTAATAATGTAAGATTAATATTGGACTTAATAGATTACAATGAATACATAAACGAGGACAGTCTTGTTTTGTTTGTTGACTTTTACAAAGCATTTGATACAGTAAACCACCAATTCATAGTAAAAACACTCAATACCTTTGGATTTGGAGAACGATTTATCGATATCATCGGAACTTTATACAAGGGATGCAACAGCTCAGTAAAACTACAACATGGAACCTCTCCTAGATTCAATATTGACAGAGGAATAAAACAGGGCTGTCCTCTAAGCCCATACCTGTTCCTCCTTGTAGCACAGATGTTGGCTACACAAGCTAAAATGACAAACTTTCACGGCATCTGTGCTCTTGACAGAGAATTTAAAATATCACAACTGGCAGACGACACTGCCATTTTTATTAAGACGCAAACAGAAGTAAGTAAAGTAGTAAATTGTATTAGAGAATTCTCTGATGTATCTGGCTTAACTATGAATTTAGGAAAATCTGTATTGTTGCCACTTAAAACTTGTAGCTTGCCAGAAGTCTGTGGTATTCCTGTCAAGAACACAGTTACTTACCTTGGGGTAACAATAAACAACCAGTCCAATCGATCTGATCTGAACTTCAGCTCCATCATCAATCAAGTAAAGAAAAGGTTTAATATGTGGTTAATGCGAGATTTGTCCATTTATGGTAGAGTTTTATTAGCTAAAGCTGAAGGAATATCAAGGTCTGTATACATGTCTTTGCCAATGGATTTACCTGTAAACATATGTAAAGAACTGGATAAAATGCTTTTTAATTTCATATGGAGAAACAAAGCCCATTATCTAAAAAAAGAGATTCTCTGTAACCAGAGGGGAAATGGAGGGTTGGAAGTATTAAGTTTTGAAACTATGAATAATATGTTCAAAATTAATTGGTTATGTCGCCTCGTCAGAGAAAATGTCAATATGTGGAATGCAATTCCAAATGATCTATTCAATAAATTAGGAGGAATTCATTTTTTACTCAAGTGTAATTTTAAAATTGACAAAATACCAATTAAGTTATCAAACTTCCATAAACAGGTGTTGCTTTCCTTGGGGCTGATCTACAAACACGGCTTCTCGCCAACCAGCTGCTACATGTGGAACAACCAACACATACAGCACAGAAACAAAACAATATTTTACAAATCTTGGTTTGATCAGGGATATTATGGGTTAATCAGTTAATTGATGAACAAGGACAAATCTTATCTTACAACCAATTTATTAATAAATACCATCTCACAATCTTACAAACAGAATACACTACAGTTTCCAATACAATACCAATGGAAATTCTGCAGCTCCTGAAAGGTTCCCAGTTCCATCCTCTTACACAGAAAAATGATACCGAACTATTCATCCATAACATAGATATAACAACTAAAATCTGCTCAAATAAATTTATCAGGAATCTCATTCAACCCTCAAATCGGCAGCCAACTCTTACTGGAATTCACTGTATGTGGAAATAAACTGGAGAGGGGTGTGGCTGGTTGGCAAGAAGCTGCTCATTCACAACAAAGTCAAAGAAATATGATACAAAATCTGTCATAATGTATATCCGGCAAAAAAAACCCTGGCGAGATTTAAATTAAAGATAGACTATAACTGTGATTTTTGCCAAACAGAACCAGAAACCATCATCCACCTCTTTTATCACTGCTCATACAGTAAAAACCTCTGGACTCATATACAAAACCTAATCCATAACAAAACCAGACACAGGATCAGCCTCCAGGAAAGCCCCATCCTCTTTCACTTTGAAAACCCCTCCATACCTCACGACCTTTCCCTCTTGTTACAGACTATCATCATGCTGGGCAAATTTCACATTCACAAAACAAAATGGGCAAAGAAAAAACCAAATGGAAAATACTTTGAAAATGAACTCAAACAATACTTTAATACAATAACAACATCATCAAACAACAAAGCCATAATAATATCAGACTTGTTTATCAAATACTTAAAATTCCCTGATTTAATATAAAATGTGGTTATATTATTTAATTTCACCCTCTTCTGCTCACAATATGGATGAATATACGAATACAAATACGAATACGAATACGAATACGAAATACTTTATTGATCCCCAAGGGGAAATTCATTTGTCTGTTGTCTCATCTATTTGTATAAGAATTATAGAGTCTGATGGCAGTTGGTATGAAAGATCTTCTGTATCTCTCTGTCCTACAACGAAGAGAGAGAAGCCTTCCACCACCATTATTTCTTTGGTCCATCAAGGTGTTATGCAGTGGATGATCCATGTTGGATGATCCGTGATGGCCTCCACCGTCCTCATTGTGTCTCTCTCCACAACTTCCTCCAGAGAGTCCATCCTTACTCCGATCACAGAGCCAGCCTTTTTCACAAGCTTATCCAGCCTCCTTGCTTGCTTTTTTCCCAAACTTCCTCCCCAGCAGACTGCAGCATAAAATAAAACACTTGCCACAATAGACTGATAAAACATCTGCAGCATCTTACTGCAGATGTTTAGAGATCTGAGCTTCCTTAGGAAAAAGAGGCGGCTCTGCCCCTTTTTGTAGAGTGCATCTGTGTTAAGGGACCAGTCCAGCTTGTTATCCAGGTGTACACCAAGATATTTATAGTTTGTTACCACCTCGATGTCCACTCCACAAGTGTTCACAGGCTGAAGAGGGGGCTTGGATCTACGGAAATCAATGACCATTTCCTTTGTCTTTGAGGTGTTTAGTATGAGGCAGTTTTTATGACTCCAGTCACTGAAGGATTTTATCAAATCCCTATATTCAGATTCCTGTCCATTCCTTATACAAGCTACAATAGCAGTGTCATCTGAGTATTTCTGGATGTGGCGGGACTCAGAGTTATATTTAAAGTCTGCTGTATACAATGTGAACAGGAATGGAGCCAGGACAGTCCCTTGTGGAGCCCCTGTGCTGCTCATTAATGTCCCAGAAAAACAGTTCCCCAACCTGACAAACTGTGGCCTTTCTGTCAGGTAATCCGTGATCCAGGAGACAAAGGAAGAAACCACTCCCATCTCTATGAGCTTGTTTTTGAGTATGTTGGGTTGGATGGTATTAAATGCGCTTGAAAAGTCAAAAAACATAATTCTTAAATAAGCGCCAGATTCTTCCAAATGAGAGAGGGAACGGTGGAGCATGTAGAGTACTGCATCATTCACTCCAATGTGTTCTTTGTAGGCAAACTGCAGGGGATCGAGTTTGTCTTTGACCTCAGGCCTCAGAAGACGTAGAATCAGCCGCTCCAGGGTTTTCATGATGTGTGAATATGGTTTGTTACTTCATATATATGTTTGTAATACTGCCTTTACATGACCCTTTGTGTTTACACTGTAATTTGAATAAGTTGATGTTTGCATTTTTGTGTTATTTCCTATGATCACTTCACTTTTTCAGTTAACACTCTGTATAACCTCCTTGTGTTGATTAATAAACAAAAAAAAAAAAAAAAAAAAAAAAGACAGAACGCGATTAAAACTGCTTGTGTTTGCAGCGGCCCATTGACAAGCTGTTGTGGTCCACCGTACTTCCGTTGCCAAGATGCGCACACAGCGTTCTCATTGTTTACAAACTGTAAAAGGGTCTATACACAGCCAAACATAACACATGATACATTATACACAAATCACGTAGAGCCTTCAGCAAACGACAACTGCAGACTGCTCATGTGGTAGCTGAGCAAAGTAAAAGTCCAGTGTGTAAGATCTAGGGGGTTTATGAGCAGAGTATGACAGAAGTGGAATATAGCAGTGTTTCCTAAACGTTTTTCCTGGGGACCCACTTTTTAGAAATGACAAACTGTTGTGAGCCAAGTCACAATAAGCCTTATCAATAAATTCAGGAAAGAGTTCATGCATGCATTAATGAACATTCCTGACCATTTATACTCCCATTTTGCACATCACACTATAAATCTTGATGCTTTATTGAAAATACACCTATTAAAACTTCAGAAATGAAAAAGAAGTTGATTTACGCTGAGTTAACTGACCATCTCATTGTTTTAATTTCCTTTTATCAGGAAATCAACATAAGACATTTTAGCCTACTTCATAAATGAGACAAAATAAATTTAGATAGAATAAACCGGCTCTTGTTTGTCAGGTATTCGGCAGGTATAAATTTTAAATTTGCTGAACTTCCTCTACTAACTTTATTTGGGGACCCAAGACCCACCTGTGGGTCCTGGCCCAGTCTTTGGGAATGACTGGAATATGGTATTCATCACCTAAAATTAAGAATTATTGTGTTTTTGTTACCTTAGAATGAGCCCTTTATATCTATAGAAGGCTCAGGTCCTCTACCACAATCATTTCCAAAGACTGGGCCAGGACCCACAGGTAGGTCACAGTAGACTTTATTTGGGTCCCCAAATAAGTAAAAGGCTATGGAAGAAATTTTGTAGTATCTTTATTATATTTTTATAATTCTGGAGTCTAAAATGTTCTATATAATTTTCCTGATGAGAGGAAATAAAACCAATGAGATATCCTGTTAACTCAGCCTAAATGCATTTATTTCTCGTTATAAAGTATTTAACATGTGTATATGTTTGCAATAACATACATCAAGATTAGGGCTGCAAATAATTTATTGCAGAACAATCTGCCCATTATATTCACGATTAATCGATTAGTTGCTGGTGAAAATGGTGAAAAATGTCGATCTGGCAATAATTCTTCCACTGATCGATTGTTGGTCATCAGAAAATAATGAAAATCATTATCTTCTCACATCTTGTCATGAAATATTTCAACTAGTGATCAATCTGCATAATTTTTCCTCATCGATTATTGTTTGGTCATAATATGTCAGAAATATTGATCAGTGTTTTCCAAAGTCCAAGATGACGTCCTCAAATGTCTTGTTTTGTCCTCAACTCACAGACATTAAGCTTACTGTCAGAGAGGAGTAAAGAAACTATTACCAACAATATTACCAACCTAACATAATTCAAGTAGTCAACACTAAAGCATATAAAGCTAGCTAAAATGGTGATATGCTGTTTTTAATGTTGCTTGTGACTGTTTACAACTACCTCCAGGGTTAGTGGACATGCAAAGACTCTCAAAATCAATATGAAATAATGTCCAAATGTTACCTCAGAGCACTGTTGTTTTGTTGTAACAATTTTGTTGCTAACTGATTAAAATGAGATGTAAAGTAGCCGTTTCAGTTATTTAGGGTGCCGTCTATGTGCTGGGGTTAGCAGTGGCCGAGTCGCAACGCTCTGACGTCAATGTTATTTTTGACATTATACAGCGAACATACAGTAAGTATTAAGAAGTTGCTGCAGTTTAGGCTTGTGAAGCTAAAATTTTAATGTTATTCTAGCCTCCCTTTCTGTAGAAACACGTTCTTATGATATCATAGGTTTTACTGTTTGTTTAAAGTCAGAGTTTAATACTGTGCTGAATGTATTTACAATATGGACTTCCCTGCTTATGTCTTCTCAACTATTACCAAGTGTCTGCTTATGCTAAAACAGTGTGTAATTATAAGAAATTTGATGCTTTCAAGGAACCATTAAGGCATACTGTTGCTGAAAAGGAATGACACTTATTACTGTTTACAACTTCTTCTAGCTCTTTTCTAACATCTCTTTATCAGCATCGCCTACTCTTTTTTCATTATATCTACATAACTGATGATTATTAATTCAAAAACTTAATTAAAAATTTTAAAAACATTCTGTTAATATTTTATGAAATTGCCAATAATCATCCCTACAGTATTGTTAAAATAAAGGTGTTAATTGACTAAAAAAATTATGTAACATGTGACACTTTTAAAGGACTACAATCCACCACTGGTTCCTTGGACCTGGCCAAAATGTCAATCACCGTGATAGATTGGGGGGTCCCAGTGGAAGCTCTTACACTCATTGAAGAGCAAAAGGTGTGTTGTGGCAACTGAGATGCAGAGGTCTAGTTGACAGGCTAGTCAGCAACATACCCTGCTTGTACCTGTGCCTGATAGCTTGCTCTCTTGTTCAAAGAGAGAGAGACAGACAGAAAGACAGACAGCTCTAAACGGCTGGAGTGTGGCTTACATGCAAGTGACACATGTTCATCCAGAGATTCAGATTCACGCATATGCATTAAAAATGATGTGTTGACAATCATATCAACATTATCAGCAATATGATACCTCCCACTGCAGTTTTTCTCTTTCACTCTCTATCTCTGAAACTCTTTGGAAAACTCAATGTAAAAAGATAAGGTTGGCAGGAACAGTAGACAGCATAAGATGAGATGAGATGAGATGAGATGAGATGAGATGAGATGAGATAAGATAGAACTTTATCAATCCCTTTGGGCTGGTTCCCTCAGGGAAATCAGGGAAATACTGTCTTTTCAACACCACAGGAAAGCAAGCCACAGCAATTCAGCGAGGTACCACACGCACATACAAGCAGCCAGTATGGCCTGAGCATAAAGTATTGTGCATATGGAAAGAATTATTGACAAAATGAAAATTATTACTTTATGAATAGAATATTAAATAGGGAAACATAAACAAAAAGGGCTGCCATTGTTAGCTGATGATTCTACATGCATGAAATTAAAGTTATGGCAGTTGCACTTTAACGACAGTCATTTTGTCATGTTACTTTCAAAGTAATAAGATAGAGCTAAAACACTGAACAGTGTTTCCCTGTCCATCTACTTGTTGAGCTCACTGTCAATTTTAGCTTTGTATTCCATGGCAACATATTAGAATGTGTGAAAGTATTACCCATTATATTTCTTTACCCTTATCATGGTTTTCCTTTGCTCTCTAGATTGACATTGATGTAATCCGGCTTATGGACAATTCAGCTTTGGCCAACTATTCCCTCATATGGAGATAGAATTGCACTTTTCAACTTTTAGCAGAAATAAACAGCCGGTCTCAAAGCGCAAACTGGGTCTTCTTTAAAGGCTCAGGGAGACAATGAAGATAAGAAGGGAAAACAAAGAAAGTGGAGAGGAGCCACAAACCTCTGAACCCCATTCCAGACGAAAGTTAACTACATGGACTATTGAGATAGGTTGGATACACCAAGAAAAAAATGAAACTAAACAGGTTAGAGCCAAACAAGGAGGGGGCACCAGAAAGGTTGTTATGGACATCAATGCTGGATTTAAAAGGATATTCCACCTTTACATGATAACCCACTCAGTATGTACTCACCCCTATGCTGATGTGAGGATGGGTGAAGATCTTCACTTCACAAAACAATCCTGGAGTTTCAGCAGAAAACAGGGTTGCAGCCAAATCCGGTATAATGGCAGTGAATGGAGACCACGGATAAAATGTTAAAAAAAAGAACACAAAACGAACACAAAATGTCTCCATCCTGTTCGTGTGGTGTAATCCAAGTGTCCGCGAGCTGCGACATTAAAATTCAACCACAAAAGACACCATTTATACCATGTTTTTAGCTGAAATGTCAACTGTAGCATGTAGCAGGTAGCATGTAAACATGGCGTCGATCTCACAAGACTTCGTATATATCTTAATGGATGGACATGAAAATATCGCGAGATCGATGCCATGTTTACATGCTACCTGCTACATGCTAAAGTTGACATTTCGGCTAAAAACATGGCGTCTTTTGTGGTTGAATTTTAATGTTGCGGCTCGTGGATACTTGGATTACACCACATGAGCAGGATGGAGACATTTTGTATTTGTTTTGTGTTCTTTTTTTTAACATTTTATCCGTGGTCTCCATTCACTGCCATTATACCGGATTTGGCTGCAACCCTGTTTTCTGCTGAAACTCCAGGATTGTTTTGTGAAGTGAAGCTCTTCACCCATCCTCACATCGGCATAGGGGTGAGTACATATTGAGTGGGTTATCATGTAAAGGTGGAATATCCTTTTAATGAGATCCTGAGGGGAAGAGTCTTTTTTTCCCAAAAGGTGTTTCAAGTAAAGGCCATGAATCAGACTTTACATTTGATGTATGGGACTTTAAACAAAACTCTTTTTCTGATGATGTTTCAGTTGGCACCGTATATGACACTGTCAAACTACCAAAGCTGAGATTCTACATTGCCACTCAGCCAAAACCAGGATCAGGTGAACATGCCCATAGCACTGAACTCAAAGACAATGATTTGAGCTTTAAGGGCCAGGATGAAGTTATTGAAGTTTCTGACAGCCAGTCCCTATCTCTGCCACCCAGTTACTCAGATCAAGACCAAGACCAGGCAAGCAGCCTTCATCACCCTGTTGTCACAGATCTCTCTTCTGCGAATCCTCCAGTCCTCACAGATCACCCAGCATTCTCAGAGATCAACCTTATTTAGAAGGAGACATCATGTATGATAATTCTGACCCTGAAATTACATTTGGCCCACAAACAGAGGCTGAGTTTCATCAAGATGACACACTGATTTATTAGCCTGAAACACCTGACCATGCAACTTTACCAAAAATGATTACGATACATCATGAAAATTGCTTCAGTGACATGATTGAAGCATTTTCTGACCCTCAGATTCTGACCAGACCACTGGAAATTAGGCAATTACCACCAGATAACTTTGAGGAAGCTGGTAGTGGGTTAGGGCTTCTCAGAGATGTCTTTAATGCATTTTGGCGGGATTTCTATGACTGCTGCACACTCGGGACAACATTGAAAGTACCCTTCATCAGACGCAGTGTACAGTGGCCTGACAGAAGTCTTTCTTCAGTTCACAAGCTGCCGAGAGAGAGGTCCTCATGCAAACTTTACAAGACTTCTCTACTGTTGAACCTGATGACCTTTTGGAAGTCCTCAACAACTATGAATGTAGAAGAGTTCAGCAGACACCCTTCTAGCATTCTGAAGAAATTTCCCACAAAGAACTTGTGCAAAAGCCAAATTTTGTATTTTATTGTTGGAGGGACATCACAAAACCACAGATGAGTCTCAATTATGAAAAGCTGACAAAGATGTACACTGACCTTAAACCAACAACTAAGAAGGTGTCAACGCTGTTGAAGTTCCCAGCAGATATTACAGCAAAGCAAAAAGAGGTTGAACATCATCTTAGACGGTATATTAGGGAACTGGATGAAGCAAAAATGTGGAAATTTCTAAGATTCTGCACAAGATCTGATTCGATTGTGTCAGACAGTATCATTATTGAGTTCACAGTAATGTCTGATTTCACAAGATGTCCAATTGGACAAACATGGAATGATCCTAGAGCTACCTGAGTGCTATGAAAATTTCCCAGACTTTCGTGCTGAATTCAATGAAATCCTTGACAGCAACTCCTGGGTGATGGACATTGTGTAACACAATATGTGGCCCTTCAACCATGATTGTGGCCATATTGCTTCCTAGCCTACAACTATAAAATGATGCTAAGGACTTGCTCACAAAAAACTCAAGCAATAATTTTACTTACTCTGAAAGTGTTTTATAGGCACAGTTTGTTTTCATGTGCCCTGCATTCATACATTATCTAAGGGCATAAGAAATTACAAATGTCAGATTTTCTGACTTTGTGCCGAGTTAAATCCAAGTTAAATCTTTAATGTTATAGCACATTTAGTCAATTGTTAAGACAATCTTTTTGTTACATTGATACATTTAATTACTTCTGTGTTTTAGCCAAAATCTTACTCATTTGACACACAAAGTGCAATTATTCTTGTCTTCAGGTGTCCTGTATTCATGAAGTAACTAAGGGCCCTATAAATTGTTCAAATGTTAGTGTCATGGTTTGGAATTTTGTTGGTTATTTCCTGTTTTATTTTGGTAGTCTTGGTCCTCCCTCATGTGTCTTGTCTTTACTTCCTGTCTTTGCCCTTTTCCCGCCCTTTTGATTGTCATTTGTTGTCTACCTGTGTCTGATTAGTTCTCTGTCCATTTAGTTTCCCTGTTTCTTTGTCAGTTCGTTTGTTTTTGGTGTTGAGTTCCTGAGCCTTCTCTGTGTTTTTTCCAGTCTTTTTTGGACATTTACCATTTCAGATTTTTCCACCTTTAGTTTTGCCTTCTGGATTTCCTCGTCATTGATGTAAGCCTGTGTTTCAATTACTTTTTGTTTACCATTAAATCTCTTTTTGAACTCAGTCTCCTTTGTTCCAGTCTGCATTTTTGGGTCCACCATTTTGTGTTTCTCTAGTTTACTTGACACCCCCTTAACAGTTAGATGTTATGATGTTTTCAGACTGGTCAATAAATGTTTTAGAATGTACCTGTACATTTTAATGTGACAGTTTCCCTTGCAAATACTGTACCTGTCCAGTACTATAATGTATATTTCTTCATATGTTCACAGTTGTGCAATTTGCAGTTACCGCAAAAATGCTAGTTTTGTGCCTTAAAATGCTTTTTGTGGTTGCTGTTTTCAAGTGCACGTAGGCCCCCTGTAGTCATGCCATACTTTTTAACTACAGAAGGGATCCTGAAGTGGTTGTTTAAATGCTTTGTTTTTTGTTTTGTTTTGTTGTTTTTTTCAATTTTGTGATTTTACACGAATTTCTTGCTTTCTTTTTTAATTTATCAAACAACCACAGGCATGTGTTGCAGGTGAACTATGTTTGTTTGACTAGACTTAGGATATTCTATGAATAAGGTGATGTATTTGTTTGCATTTTGTACCAAATTAAGCACAAGATGTCCTACAAAAGGTGCTGGGAATAAAATCAAATACAAGTTTACTAATGTAGCCAAGAAAAAAAAATCAGTTGATGTGTGAGGGCTCTGGGGGTTCAGTTTTTATTACAAATGAACCAAGCCATGTTCAAAATTTGTTAATAAAAGACAGTTACACCAATATCATGTGTATGGTCTTTTTGAACTATTCATTAAGTCAAAGGGTGAGATTCACTAAAGTGTTGCTGGCCGACCACAACGTGTCTTTACAGTATTTCTACAGTTTTTGTTTAATAGGTTAATACTCTAGTGATTATAGCACCCAGTTTATTTGGTGGGAAATAAAGTGCACATTGTGTCATCTGCAACAACCTTTAATGAGACAGCATGTTTTGTCAATAAGCAGTTTTCAAATTGATACTATTAGATAACGTTTGTCACTGCAACAAAGGTGACAGCTTACACAAATTCAGGTTGGTTAGAAATCGGACTCTGTCTCACTTGACTACAACCAAGAATTTAATGCGGTCAGAAATATTCAGAGGGCAATAGAGAGTCGGGTTGAAGACATTGAGGTATAGAAATAACTCAGAAGTGAAATTCTATAATTGTCAACTAGTTTTATTTACAGCAGTCCTCAGCTTTTGTATTCACTGGTCTCCTTCAGTACAAAAACTGGTTTGGGTAGCCAGAGAAAACGCAGGACATATTTTCATAATGAAGTACAATTTCTGAAAATATTTCACATATGATAAGTGAGGATGCGTGTGACATGACATTCAAACCAAATGCACAGGTCCATCTCACATGCTGCAAGGAGGCTAAATATATTGTACCCTTAAAGTGCACACCTGGTTGTGTAAAACTGGTCTTGCACATCACTGTACTTAAAGGCAAAATTCACCACTTGTCATGTGCATGTCCAGTCAATGTTAATGGTAGATGTAGTCAATTGAAGCAATAAATTATTCAGTGTGTGCTATATTGAGAAAACTGAGCTCTCCTGCTGCGAAATCTGTTCTTCTTCTTACATCCAATGATGTCATTGGATATATGGAGAACTATTTGAGTTGAACTTCTAGTTTCCTCCTTTGAGTATCCAGAGGATGTACTAGATGAGTATTTTATCACCTGACACTATGTTTTGACCAAGAAATTAATAGCTATAGGCCAGGGATGTTAAAACACACCAACATGAGCATGGGAATCTCAAGCTCACCATGCATCCTGTTACATGTAAGCACATTTGCACTGTTCTGTGTGTAGGAAAAGTTAGTTTTCTATACCGGCACTGAGGAATGTAGTGCTTCAGTTGATACATTTACCATAAACACTGACTGGACTTTCTTATGGAGAGTGCTGAACTTTCCTTTAATGTTCAGGTCTGGATCAGATGATTTAGAGGAAACCATACTTTGATTGTGTGGCCTATGTGAGTCCCATATATAATTAAGCCTACACTAATGTTTCTTCTTTGTGTAGAGAGAATTGTCTACCAGTGTTAATTTTGACAAGAATTTTTAATTTAATTTTAGTCTTAGTCACTCACCAAAGACTGGATTTAGTTAAAGTCACATTTTAGTCTTTTAGTTTTGTTTTGTTTTAGTTAAAATTTAGTCCTTGGACATCAGTTTTAGTTTTTAGTCTCATTTTTAGTCTCATTTTAGTCTTTTTAAGTAATTTGACAGTTTTGTTATATTGTAATAGATTTTGCAAAATGATGTTTGTCATGGTAGTAAAAACTCCATTGTAAGCATACCTTTAACTATGTGTTTAGTCATTTAAACTAAGAATGCACCATATTACTCTTGTATAATAAAAAATGTCTAAGGCCTGTTAGAAAAATTGCAATACATAATCATGTTCTTCACAAGTTCTTGTTTATTTTCTGTATATTTGAACAAATGACAGACACTGCAGGATGGCGGGCCTTCAGGTGTCTTTTTAAATTTGTCGTGTTTTTTCCACTGAACTTAAAAGGATACTCCACCCCAGACTCATAATCCACTCAATATGTACTCACCCCTATGCTGATGTGAGGATGGGTGAAGATCTTCAGTTCACAAAACAATCCTGGAGTTTCAGCAGAAAACGGGGTTGCAGCCAAATTCAGTACAATGGCAGTGAATGGAGAGCAAATGTAAATGTGTGGGGAAAAAAAAAAAAAGAACACAAAACAAACACAAAATGTCTCCATCCTGCTTGTGTGGTGTAATCCAAGTGTCCGTGAGCCGCAACATTAAAATTTAACCACAAAAGACACAATTTACACCATGTTTTTATGTCAACTGTCAACTGTAGCATGTAGCAGGTAGCATGTAAACATGGCGTCGATCTCGCAAGTCTTCGTAAATCTCTTAATGGAGGCACGTGAAAATATCGCGAGATCAACGCCATGTTTACATCCTACCGGCTACATGCTACAGTTGACATTTCGGCTAAAAACATGGCGTAAATGGCGTCTATTGTGGTTGAATTTTAATGTTGCGGCTCGCGGACACTTGGATTACACCATACGAGCAGGATGGAGACATTTTGTGTTCGTTTTGTGTTCTTTTCTTTTACATTTACATTTGATCTCCATTCACTGCCATTGTACTGGATTTGGCTGCAACCCTGTTTTTCTGCTGAAACTCCAGGATTGTTTTGTGAAGTGAAGATCTTCTCCCATCTTCACATCGGCATAGGGGTGAGTACATATTGAGTGGATGATTATCTAAGAGTGGAATATCGCTTTAAATCCACAAGGCTCTCCATCCTCGTTGGGAACGATACACTTTCTTTCGTTCAGCTGGAAGGTAACAGAAGTGTGTCCATAAATCCTCTCTTCTTTTTCTTCCCACTTGACAAGTCGCAGCCACAGGTGAAGATAATCTGCTCATCATAACTGCTGTCGTCCCCGCTGTGGAGCCAAGGTGTCTGTGTGGCAAAAACTGGATGTGCACTGCCACTGCGCGGAGGGAGGTCATCCAATCAGAAAGATGGCTGATAAGTTTTTTTGTATTATCACTGGCTGATACAAACACAAAATCAAACATCACATCACAACATCATTTTTGACCAAATGTTGATATTGCAACAATACAGTAGGCATATTGTTGGCGAATAATGAACACAGTAAGATTTTTTGATAAATAATCATCAGTAATGTGGATATCAGAATCAGAATCAGAAATACTTTATTGATCCCCGGGGGAAATTGTTAGTGTTAGAGTTGCACCCATTCAAGAAAGACTAGAATATAAGTAAAAGTATATAGAAATATAAAATACTGAAATTGAGACATATATATTATGTAGAGATAAAACTTTAAAGAGGGCATGAAACATTCTTGTTTTGGCACTGATAATGCTCGTATATATTAGAACCAGCCTGTCAGATTTTAAATTGTTGTTAAAAGTTGTTAAAACCAAAAATATGGCGATTTTATTTTTATCATTTCTACCTAGCTATCTAGCTAGTGCACTGCCATGTTGGAGTGACGTCACTGCCTACGTAATATGGTTGGTTGCTTCAGGGCTGCTTAAACGCATGCTTATGTAAAAATTGAGGAAGATGAACTTGAAATGCCTTATGAGCCCTTAATAAGTCACATTTCTTATGATTTTGAGCCGATATGATGTGAGAACTAAGCAGTGGCACGGCAAAAAAAATTTGAAGCCAGTGCTTTGTGGTTAAGAGCGGATCAACAACGTTTACTGTGTGTCTGCTGGGCGGCGACGCCCACAGAGGCAAGAGGCAGGCCGGCCGGCCGGTCTGGCATTACTCTGCTTCACCGTGGAGCGCACATTGAGCATATTGTGCCGGGAGGTGGACGTGTTGGAGGTGACAGTGTTTTCTCTGAAAGATGTCCGAGCTTAAAACACCTGGAGAGTCCTGCTAATAGCAGGTAAGTGAAGCTCACTTTTGCTGCTAAAAGAATTGGGCTGGGAGGTGGGTGGTGGGTGTAGTGTTGGCTACAGCCCGCAGGAACTGTCCGGCTAATGAGTCAATAAAGTTAATTTATACGGTAGACCAGAGAGGAATATGGTGGTATACAGTTGCCCATGTGCATTTGTGTACTTAAAGTTGTATGACCGACACATTTTTGTTCATGCCCCCCCCAATACTAGCTAATTAGCTAACCACTTGCGTTAGCATGTTGACACATGTTAGCTAACACCAGCTGTTAGCTTCCAACTTAATTTACTTAACGTCAGTTGTATTCTCGTTCACGTAGCTGTCTAATGTAGATTTATGCTTCTGGTGGACGAGTCAGTGTGATCTGAAATATGTCTGAGAGGACTGACATGACAATATAATGCCACATGAACTCTCTATACATAATTTATAGTCATAACGTCAAGGGCTTGGTGTAATGTTAGCTACCAGCTGGCTAATGAATCAATAAAGTTAATTTATACAGTAGGTCAGATATGAATATGGTGGTATGCAGCCCCCATGTGCTGCTTCTGTACATACAGTTGTGTGACCGATTCGGTTTTATTTTTGTCGCTCCCCTCGTACAAATTACTAGCTAAGTACGAGCAGGAGCTGTTTAATGCTACCAGCTGTCATTTTACAACAGCTGTTAGCTTCATAATAACATTAGCTTTTTTTCTGATTAACAGAGGTGACTAGTTTGGGTTACACGCTTGTGATGAACGAGTCAGTGTGATTCAAAACATGTTTGGGGGGTCTGACGTGACAATGTGATGACACATGAACGCTCTCTATACATAATCAGTTTATTTACATGACATGACATGACATGTAACCTACGTTTGGGCAGCTGCTGTCAGAGCACTGTGCTGTGCACAGTTTGATGTTGGATATTCACACATTAAGTTTGGTTCACCCTCGCTAACTTTTGAGAGAGATCATCACTACACAGGAGGTGTATTCTGTCTGCCAGAATCTTGCAGAAATTATTCACCCATATGTTATTTACAGGAGTATAGAATAATATATAACACATTAAACTACTAATGTGATATATTACATCACCAGTAAATCCAAACAGGCAGTCAAACAGGATGTAAACAAATAACTATTTTATAAACCAACTTAATTTTAGAATACATGAATAACAAACTTGTGGTTTAGAAATGTTGTAACATATGTGGTTATATTAAATGTAATTAATATATTTCTTTATCACTATCATTGTCAAGTTGACTGCAGTTTGCCCCTCAGGCCAGATCCCTGGAACCAGATTCCTGCTCCAGTCTGTGTCGTCAGCTGTCTATTCTATTTGTATGTATTTTTTAAAATACATTAGGCAGTTAGTCAGTTTTAGTCAGTTTAGTTACTGTATATAATTTAGCTTTTAATTCTATTGGTTTCTTTTACCTACCTTGTTAGGGTCCAGGCAGCCTAAGCTGCCAGGACCCTATTGTTATCCTGCATGCTCTTCTTTCTTCTTCTTTCTTCTTCCGAGGAAATCCTACTTCCCATGTGTGAAAAATCACCAAACTTTGCACAAAGGTCCAGTCCCATGCCAGATTGCCTCAGCTGCAAAAACAGGCCAATAGTCCTGATGGTGGTGCTACAGCAAGCCTCTAAAGTTCAAAATTTTTAAAATTCACAACAAATCAACCATATGTGCTACAGATTTGCAACTTTCACCAAAATGTTGCCCCAATACTGAAGAAACTTTTGTACATTTAAACCTATTGCAAATTATGAAGTCCATCACTCTGTTTTTTTCAAAAACTGTAAAACTTATTAAACCTATCTCCTCCCACAATTTTTGCTCAATTGACACCAAACTTGCTACAGAGCATCTTCAGACTGTCCTACACAAACGATCCACACAGATTTTTGATTCATTGAAAATTGAGCCTACAGTGCATCAAAATGTTTGACTGTAAATGGTATTGTAAACATATACTTGAAAATTCTTGCTAAATACATTTTCAATGTTCATGAAAAAAATGACAACATTTTGGAGTCATGGTAGATGATGTTTGGAAAATATCAGAATTTTATCTCAAAAACTGAATTTTTTACAGCATTTTGAATTTCGCACTTGGAGTCAATGCAAAAATGTCATTTTTAAACATCAGTTTTTCACTTTTGGAGCCAATAAATCATTGTTAAAAACTAATGACCAACATCTCCATGCTGTCTAGATGCAATTTGTGTATTTTGGGATTTTTGTCTTAATAACTGAATTTTTGACAGCCACTTGAAATCTGCCTTTACACACTAACAGCTGCTGTCTTGCACACAGGTGACTGGCTTAGTCAATTTGTGAAGCTACAAGTGACATTTCCAGCTTTAGCTCAGTGAGATAGAGGATGGTTCTTGGTGTTGAAGGTTGTGAGTTCAAGCCTCAGCTTGTGCAACATTTCCATATGAGAAATCTACCCAAACTTTTCACAAAGGTCCAGTCCCATGCCAGATGTCCTCAACTGGAAACACAAGACAATAGTCCTGATGGTGGCGCTACGGCAAGCCTCTAAATTTCAAAACTTTGAAAATTCATAACAAATCAACCATATGTGGTACAGCTTTGGAACTTTCACTTTGAAATGTTCTTTTCCATGGCATGGATGGCTACTGTATGGCACCCTGATGCTTGGCTTAGTCAATTTGTGAAGCCACACATGAACTGTCACTTGCCAATTAGCTCAGTGAGATAGAGTCTCTTGTGCCGGAAATTGTTCAAGCCTCAACTGATGTAAAATGCACATTAAAATGCCACCTTTTTTTCATCTTCCTACACTCTGCTTGTTGCTCAGAATTGCCTAATTTTGCATAAAATTGCCCAGCCCCAACCATTGCTGCACAGCTGCTATAATTAGGGCCCGAGCACTGTAGGTGCAAGGCCCTATTGTTTTCACTCAGACTGCCCAAAAAATGAATTGCATTTTTGGGGGCTTAAACATACTCAAAAGCTCACCAATTTTGACAGCCTCATCAGTCTTGGTGAAAATTTACGTGTCATGTGGTTTTTGTTGTGGGGCGTGGCAAAATGACTTGGCCACGCCCTTTAAATGCAGCCATTACCCGCATGTTTCACCGATTTGCACGAAAATTGGTACACACATAGATCATGCCCAGACGCACAAAAAAGTCTGGGGGGACCCTATAGGCTAAACCCAACAGGAAGTCAGCCATTTTGAATTCCGTGGTCATTTTTGGCGTTTTCCACGTGTTGTATTTTAACAAACTCCTCCTACAGGATTTATCATAATGACTTCAAAATCACTGGCTACCATCTACACTGCTTTGTGATCAAAAGTTATTAAAAGATTGCGCTATCGTTGAAGGGCGTATCAGCTTTTTGGCGTCGAAGTTTGACGTTTCGCCATGAAACACGAAATCGCTATAACTTTGGACTACATTGTCCATTCTTCACCAAACTTCACGTGATTCATAATAGTCCCGCCCTGAAAACAGCTACATGACAAAATTCCGTGTTTGTCATAGCGCCCCCTGCTGGCGACAGGAAATGACATGTTTTACACTGTGAAGTGCTGCTCCCAGCACACTGACCATATCCAGCTCAAATCTGAAGATCATGAAGACTGTGATGTATCGTCAAACGGCGTTGCCCTGACGGCATGGCGAAGGTCAACGTTTCACAAAACACAGGAAGTGACCCTGGCTTCAGTGTACTTGATCGAATCTGTCTGAAATTTCACAATGCTTGTTAATGGTCCAGGTCCGAACATGTGCTATGAGTTTCGCCAATGGGCCTGGCCAGATGGCTTGGCCACGCCCTCTAAACACTGCCATTACCGCCACGTTTCACCGACATGCACGAAAATCGGTACACCACATAGATCATGCCCGGACGCACAACAATGTATCTTACAACCCATAGCCTAATCCCAACAGGAAGTCGGCTATTTTGAATTTCGTGGTCATTTTTGGCATTTTTCACACGTCGAATTTTAACGAACACCTTCTATGGGATTCATCAAATCAGCTTCAAAATTGGTGTGTACCATCTAGACTAGTTTGTGATTAAAATTTATTAAAAGATTGCGTTTCAGTTAAAGGGTGTGGCCATGAGTTGGCAGCTAATTTTGATGATTTGCCATGAAACAGGAAATGGTTATAACTTTGGCATACATGGTCAGATCTGCACCAAACTTAATATGTTTCATAATAGTCCCACCCTGAACACACATGCATGAGAAAATTCCATGATTGTCATAGCGCCCCCTGCTGGTGGCATGAAATGTCATGTTTTAGACTTTGAGGTGCTGCTGCGTACATTTTGACCGTATCTCACTCACATTTGGTGTGGAAAACCTTCAGACCTTGCTAATGCTATCTTGTGCAAGTCGTAACGTTTTGTCGACAGGCTTTGCCCTGACAGTGCAACGTAGGTTGACGTTTTCGTACAAACACATTAATGGCATTAACTTCTGTGTACACGTTCGCATCAGCCATGAAACTTCACATGTATGATAATAATCCCAACCTGAACACATCTACATGAAACTCATGAGTCACAGTCATTGCGCAACCTAGTGGGGACAGGAAGTAACACAAAATTGCTTCCTACTGTGTCAAAAGGGGGTGAAAATTCAGCACCTCATCTACCAGTGGGCCTCTGGTGACATGGTCGCGGCCGCAGACGGCTCCAAGTGGCGCGGGGGTGCGAGGGCCCCGTTCAACGCTGCTTGCAGCTTTAATTAGAGGGCCAAGCCCGCGGGGCCTGGGGACCGCGTATGCTTGCATGCTGGGAACCCTATTGTTTTTGTTCAGATTTTTATTTTTCTCTATTTTTATTCTTCCCCTGGTAAAAAGTGGTGCTGCAGGCTAAACCGTACAAGGGAGGGTGGTTCAATTTGGAGGGTTGGTCCAGACCCCTGCACGTACCTCAGGCGCAAAAATTGACATATGTCTGCCAGCAGGTGGCGCTATAACCAAGGGAAACACCTTTTGGCCTATAATTCCCACACCGTATGTCTCACATTCAAAAGCCTCATATCCACAGATTCCCTGAATAGCCCTGAATCACCTGGGCTAGGCCATGCCCATTTCTGCCAAGAATTTTTTTTTTTCCTCGAAATCTGAGATCTTTGGTTGGCATGTGACTTTGGGGTTATGAGCCAAATTTGGTTGATGTTGGCCACTAGGGGGCGCTGCAAATCTAGGAACGTTATATCTCTTAAACGGAAACACCGATTTTTACGAAATTTGGTGGGTATGATGCTGGGTCACTCCTGAGGCCATATCTTGAAGGTAATCACGACTGGTCAAAGTGGGCGTGGCTTATTACGAGATAAACAACAAACATTTATTTTAGCTCAAGTATTATGCTGAGGGCTGTGAAATTTACAGGGTATATATAGAGTAGCACACAGACCACCCATACCAAAAACTGTGCATCTACTCCACTAGGTGGCGCCGTAACAGACGCAAACGCATTTTGGCCTGTAACTTCCACATTTTAAATCACATCTTCATAAACTTTATATCCACGTGCTCCCTGAATAGATTCGCATCTTCTGACATAGGCCACGCCCACTCCCACAGCATATTTCTCTTTGTAAGTCGCTACATGTCAAAAACCTACTTTTTCGAACTCCTCCTAGGGTTTACGCTCCATCTGCACCAAACTTTGCACAAACAATCTCCAGACTTGCCTGATCAAAAGTTATCAAAAGAATTTTGCTACTCCAAAAAATGCAGTACTTCTGCTTCTGCTAGCTAAAAAACACATACCGTTGCATATTTTTGTCAAAGTAAAAGTTATCAAGATCAAACTCAAATCACTTGTTTCAGAGGTCAACCAGAGGCGTTGTGCCAAATTTGGCGCAAATTGGCCGACAGGGGGCGCTATAAACAGAAAAATCAAGCGACACGAAAGTTGCTGAGATTTGCACGAAATTTGGCGAGCGCCATGTGGAGTCGCTCCCGAGGCTGGCTGTAAAGTTTAGTGATGTTTGGTCAAAGTGGGCGTGACTTCTTACAAGAAACATATTCAGCCTTTCACACTACTCTTCCCATTACAATAAGAGCAATGGAGAGAGAGGGCAGCCTTGTTCGACCCGACGTTCGATAGCAGATCTTGGCGGTGTGCCTCCTGGTAACGAAATAGAGCCGTTTGCGTTCCGTGGCCTCCACGAGACCAGGGGCTGAATCGCGCGGGGAGGCTTGGCCCCCGTTCATAACTGCTTGCAGTTCTAGTTGTTTTTGTAATTGATAAATGTCAAATGGCTGCTGTTGGGGTCAATAAAGTACTCAGTCTACCTACTTGTGTCTTATTATTAATGTAATTAATGTTTTCATTGTTTCTATTGTGGTATTTCTGTTTTTACTTTGAGCTGTAATAGTTACTAGTAGTAGTTTTTTAGAAACTGATTAGATGTGGAGTGTAACTAAGTACATTCATTTTACTAAGTACTGTTAATTCAAAGTACTTGTACTTTCTATTTCTACTAAACTACATCTCAGACAAATGCCACTACATTTATGTGATAGGTTTAGTCATTAGTTACTTTTTGGATTACACTTTTTCATGTCCGTCCTGTCCAGTGAAAACCACATTCTAGAGGTTCTTGGGGCACACTGAACACTGAACCACATTTCTAGATTTGGTGATTCTGAATTTGACATTTTCTGAAAAACTGATGATATATGATGAATGATACTATATTGGTTAAGTAACATTACTATTGTTCATACTGTGCATTTCTTAATGTTTTAGACATGTTGGTTATGAATAAAACCAGTGCAGTAGTGAGGAGATATTGTTTATTTTGCTGTGAGCTGATTCAGGCATGGTAAAAAAAAAAAAAAAAGACATAAGATTTAAAAAAAAAAACAAAAAAAACTTGGGCCTCCAGCAGTTTCCTGAATGAGAGAGGGGCTGACAGTCAACACTTTGGGATGAAAAAGTAAGATATTGTTTCAAAGGGGAAATTATTGTGCCTCACACTGGTTTGTGATGACTACGATATCATTTAATTTATCAGGTGACATGTGTTACGTGTGGAGTTTAAAAAAAAAAACTTTATTGCACACATTGTTAGATGAAGTAACGGGATGATGATGAGGAAGAGTATGAATTTGGGAAGAATAACACATGTAGATTATAACGTTTTAAATCTGAACTGTGAGCCTGACTGAACGCTGTGCAATCAGGTAAGAAATATTTCTGTGGAGGATTCAGACGGTGTCTGCTGTGGACTGATGTGAGTTTTAGGTGAATACTTTGAGGCCCGGGTGGTAATAGTGGTTCTGGTTCGTTTTGAATTTCTGACAGTCATATGGCTGCTGTACTGTATAAGAAAGCTCACATCAGATCATTCTTGTGTTCCAATTGAATCTGCAGGTTAGGAGACATGTGTCGGCTCTTTTCAGTGCTGCTAGCCAGCGCGGCAGCAGTGAATGAAAACGGGCTGTTAGCTTGTGGCTTTAAATACTGTAAAAATGTATTTTTACATCCATAAGAAATACAATAGTGGTCTCCTCTTTGTAGTTTGTACTGTACTGTATGAGCACAGCTGAGCGAACCACCCACATGACGTCACAAGCTGGGGTAAGGCAACATGGCGGCACCCTTGCTACAAAATCTAAAACAGAGCTTCTTTTTTCTCTTAAATACTTACATTTACCATGTTTATTATATAACGGTTGATTAGAGGGGATGTCCATTTAGTAAACCATCACAACTTGGTCGACTGTTTCATGTCCTCTTTAAGGAATAAAAATAAAATATTAAAAAATATGTACAGCATATTATATACAGCAATATGTACAAATATATATAGCAGTGGTACACATACTAGTATAAAAACAACAAAGTGTCGTTGCCATGGTGACGTGATTGAAGTCACCCAAGATGGCGATAATGCACTCGGGCATTGAGTCTGGAGACGGGCTATGGCGGAGTGAATGACGTCACACGCCGACGTCGGGTTGGCAGAGGGAGGGATGTACACAGTCACAATAATGGCATGTGAAAACTCCCATGGCAAATAATACGGCCTGAGTCCAACAGCCAACAGCTCAATGTCCGGGCAACAGATACGTTCCTTGATGGTAATGTGACCAGAATTACAACGGTTATTGACTAGAATGGCCAGCTCCCCTCCTTTACGCTTACCACTCTTGGTGAAAACCCAGTCGGCCCGAACAGTCTGAAAGCCTCTGATGGAGACATTGTTGTCTGGTATGTCCTGGTGCAGCCATGTTTCCATAAAACACATGAGGCTACACTCCCGGTACTCCCTCTGACTCCTGGCGAGTGCTGTTAGCACTTCCATCTTATTAGTCAGCGACCTCACATTGATGAGAGAGGGGAGACACAGCTTATATCTCCTCTTCTCCATAAGCTTCCGTAGCCTCGACCCGGTTCTCTTCCTCTGCTGCTTCATTTCTCCCCTGCATCCTCTGTGCGTCCGTATCCAGAACTCTTCTTCTTCAGGTATGCTTGATGATCTGGCCACAATGCCGGCTAGCTTAAGCGATCAGCTGATCCCTTGTGTAGACAATGCGGCCATGGAGTTGCTAGGCAACAATGTCAACAAACAATGGCCCAGCAGAGTGAAAAAAGTACTTCCACGGTGAAAAAACAGACCAAAACTCTCTACCAGCATGTTTAGAGAGGGCACAGCTTAAAGTTGCTTACAAAAAGTCAGGCAATCATAAAAAGGAGGATAGCTAAAGTTAGGAAAATAGAAAAAAAAACGATCAGGAGCGACTGTAACAGGCTGCACACTGACGGTCGGCACATGCGCACATGACTAAATAATGACTAAATGGGTAAAGAGTGTTACGGCCGGCTCGTAGGCCGCAACAAATGAGGGAGATGTAGACGGGCGGCTCCAAAAGTTAACAAAAGTTCATTAAATATGACAATAAATACTGCGATGGGGTGCGAAAGTCGGTATCAGTGGTGTGTGAGGGTGCATGGATGTGTTGGATGATGTGAGGTGCATGTTGTCAGTGCAAAACAAAAGACACGAATGTGAAAAGTAAAGGCAAGGGGAGGGGACCGACGGGAGTGTGGCAACAATCACGTCCGCAACAACTGCTACTGCGATTGCCGACTGACGGTGACTGGGCAGGCTGGGTTAAGTAGAACACTGGCTAGGTGTTCCCAGTTACTTGATGCCATCTCAGCTCCACTCAGCTGAGGACCTGCAAGACACAGAGCACACACACACACAGTACCACAGAAGAGCCAAGGCCCTGGGGCCGTCACAAGAGAAATAATAAAATAGAACAGTCTGGTGAGTTCAGAAAGTTACATCACTTTACTGTAACACAGCTTCTAAAACCAGGGAAAGGTGACATTTATGCCATGTCACAATATAACAATATCCAAAATCTGTCATGATATCTGGTCTCATATCACAATATGATATGTTTTATTTATTACCCATTTATTACTCCTATCTTTAATTAATTCTAAAACCAAGTTAGTGAGAGATTAAGATTTTTCCTAATTATGGTGACAAAAGACAAAGAGAAACAAAAAATACACAAATATGTCATAAAGTGAACTGTAGAAGGGCCTCTTTCTGGTTCATTGTGCCACTTCCTCTCTGAATTAACATTACTGGGAAGTGAGTCTTCAGTGGCTGCTATACTTTATTTAAACAGTCTTTCCATAAGAGACACACTGAAGATTTCTGTTGATTCACCATTGCTTTACATAGGGGTTGCTTTTTGAATCCAGAATCCAGATTTTTTGAATAGTATGTATTTTCTAGTTAGTAAGTGTTATTGTTTTCAAATATTACCATTATCAACTCTGATATGTTGGTGTGGAGTTGACTGATGAGGTGTGGATGTAGGGGACAGACAGGATCCATTTAGGCTGACAGGCAGACAAACAGAGTTGTAATTCTTTGGCCTTCTGAGTACTTGGCAACTTTAAATACTGTGAACATTTATCCGCAGTTGTTAATCTTTGTCAATTATTCTGATAGTTCTGTAATCATGACAAATTGTACTGAGAATGCAATCAACTGCCCTGAGTGGCCTGACCTGAGTGGAAAAACGTTCTTTTTTAATTAAATCTTTATTGACAACAGAAATCACATACAAACAAAGAAATACAGACAAAAGAACATCAGAACCAGGGGGAATCTTTTATGTAAAAATAATACAACATTAACTCATGGTTTAGTTAAAATTTCAAATATTATAAATAGCTTTACAATGGCTAAATTTGGATTTATGAATAAAAAAAATATTCATCAAATTGATTATATAGATTTTTGTAAGACCTTTAAAGGCCTTTCTCTACTGCAGTCCTGTCTCAGAGAGCAGTTCCTCTGTGTGAAGCAGCCCTCTGTTATAAAGACTCAGTTTGTTCCTCAATCTCTTCTTGGCTGCATTTTCCACCACACAGTCAGCTGAAACACACAAAACACAGCAAATGATCAGGGGAGACTTGGGGCACACTGAACACTGAACCAAGCCTGGAGTCTGGAGTTGTGTGTCAGCCCATAAATACTGCAATATAAATAAGGTACTCTTTATGAATAAACAATAAACAATTATTAAAAATATGTACAGTATATTTTTAAATAATTTTTTCAGACACTCGCCTCCTTTAACACACTCTTCCAGGCCACATTTTGGCATGCCTCTAAAAGTTGATGCAATCCAATGCAACAGATCTGCCACAAATTCTTCATTTAGGAAGACTATAATGCTCAGTTTTGGTTGACATTGTCATAGAGACTTTGAAGGGATAATTACCCAAAAATAAAAATTCAGTCATTATCTACTCATCCTCATGCCGACTTAAGGTCAGGTTTAGTTTTTTAGTCCACAAAACACTGCTGGAGTTTCACAGGAAAACAGAGTCTCCCAAACAATGGAAGTAAATGGTGACCAACACAAACATAAAATGCCTCCATACTGCTCATTTGGTGTAATCCAGAGGGCTGTACTACGAAGGAAGCTCAACACAGCCAGGCTTTCTTTGCATGATCGGGATCGACAAAGCCTGAACCCCCAGTCAGAGATAACGGGTATCATGACGGTGGTTATCAACTTGCTTTGTTAATTCAGGCTTTCTTCTTCAGACTGTGCGCGCTCACATAAAAAGGAGCGATCGCAAGCCGCCTACTTCAGTCAAAATGATCAAGTTGTTATAATTAGGAGCTGTGGAAAATATACAAAATATATTACAGCAAAAAGCAACATCGATGTTGCAAGCAGAAGAAGAAGAATGCTGTCAGAAAATTACTGATCTACTAAATGCGATCTTAATGCTGCTGTTTATTTCTAACATGAAAACTGCACATTAAACAATAAAACATCATACAACAGATTTAAACATGACGCTGTCAGTCTGACACTGTCCCGTGATGACAGAGATGTGGAGATCACTGAAGTTTTTGGCCAAACCAACGTAAAATGAGTGTAACTGATTTAAGATTTTCTGTGATAAATGATGATGAACTATTGCCTGTAGTTGTTTCTTCGTTATTTTAGTGTGTGGATTATATACGATGTAAATTTAAAGTGTTAATATGACCTGGAGTAAACAGGAAAAATGACTCTGCATCACCAAACAGAGGTTACAACCTCCAATAATTAGATAAAGAGCGGCGCTTTTTACAAATGATTTAATCTGAAACTCAGAACATAACCTGCTCCCAACCAGGTTATGAGTTTAGCATAAGTTACCATGGTGATCTAGCCCGGTTAAAAGAGACACCTTTGTGACACTGAAAATCCTGGCTTTAGACTCAACATAGCTTGCTAACCCATTAATCTCGCTTCGTAGTACACCCCTCAGGTCTCTTAAAGCCCCAACATGCCAAGTTGACTAAAAATGTTAGCATTCTTAGCACACTGTCTGACCTGGGTGTGTGTGTTGGGATGGTGTGCAAACAGCATGTCAGAGGGGTGTACTACGAAGGAAGCTCAACACAGCCAGGCTTTCTTTGCATGATCAGGATCGACAAAGCCTAAAACCGCAATCAGAGATAACTGGTATCACGACGGTGGTTATCAACTCGCTTTGTTAATTCAGGCTCTCATCTTTAGGCTTTGTGCGCGCTCACATAAAAAGGGGAGTTTGTTGCGTTATTTGACTCTTCTTCCGCACAAAGTGAAGCAATCGTGAAAAAAAAAAAAGTGAAGCGATCGCAAAAAAAAAAAAAGTGAAGCGATCGCGGGCCGAACACTTCAGTCAAACTGATCAAGTTATTATAATTAAGAGCTGTGGAAAATATGCAAAAAGCAAGACTGTTGCTGCAAATAAAGCAGGAGAAGAAGAATTCTGTCAGAAAATTACTGATCGACTAAATGTCGAAACTAAATCTTAATGCTGCCGTTTATTTCTAACATGAAAACTGCACATTAAACAATAAAACTTCATACAGCAGATTTAAACATGACGCTGTCAGTCTGACACTGTCCCATGATGACAGAGATGTGGAGATCAGTTTTTGGCCAAACCAACGTAAAATGAGTGTAACTGATTTAGGATTTTCTGTGATAAATGATGATGAATTTTCTAATCAGTGCTCTGAGCTGCAATATCAGCAATGCAAAACAGACAACAGTAAAAAGTATTCAAAGTGTCCGTAGTTGCTTCATCATTAGTGTGTGGATTATATATGATGTAAATTTAAAGTGTTAATATGACCCGGAGCAAACAGGAAAAATGACTCCGCATCACCAAACGGAGGTTACCATGACAGCGTGATAAACACAGTTTGTGCTGCTGTGACACTATGTTAGATTTCGACATTATATGGATTTGTTCGGTGATATTACGAACATACAGCTCAGCAACTTTTCATTTTTAACGTCTTCCCTCAGTTTATAATCTGTATCGCTCATAAACAACCTTGTTAGGACAATAATTAGTTAAAGAGTGGCGCTTTTTACAGACGATTTAATCTGAAACTCAGAACATAACCTGCTCCCGACCAGGTTATGATTTAGCATAAGTTACCATGGTGATCTAGCCAAGGTTAAAAGAGAGACACCTTTGTGACACTGAAAATCCTGGCTTTAGACTCAACATAGCTTGCTAACCCATGAATCTCGCTTCGTAGTACACCCCTCAGGACTTTAACTTGGAGACATGGATTACACCAGACGAGCAGTATGGAAGCAGTTTATGTTTTTATTCTGTTGTGTTTTTACGTTTGAAAACTGAGGGGTGTACTACGAAGGAAGCTCAACACAGCCAGGCTTTCTTTGCAGGATCTGGATCGACAAAGCCTGAACTCCCAGTCAGAGATAACTGGTATCACTGTTACGAAGTGTGTCAAAATAAAACTAGGCAAGTGGACCCAAAAGCAGACTTGAAACACAGCAGGCAGAGTTCAAAATTATTTAATAACAAAATAAAATGAACAAAAGGCACAGGCTTACATGAAGTTGAAATCCAGAACACAAAACTAAAACAGGAAAAATCCAAAACCATAAAAGTACAAAAAACATGGGGGGGGACACAGACAGGACTCCAAAGACACGAAGAAAATACTGACAGGGATTGGGAACTTAACACCAAGACACAAAATAACCCATAAGGGCAAAAAGCAAAAGGTCCAAGAATACAAGAGCAAATCCAACAAAAGAGTCCACAAATGCAAAAATGCAAAAACAGGTCCAACAAAGACACGATGACACACTGGGGGCAACAACGAACTGACAAAGAAACAGAGAAACACAGGGACTAAATGCACAGAGAACTAATCAAACACAGGTGGACAAACAGGTGAAACAAATGACAATCAAAAGGGCGAAAAAAGGACACAGACAGGAAGTAAAGACAAGACACATGAGGGAGGACCAAGACTACAAAATAAAACGGGAAATGACCAACAAAACCCAAAACCATGACAATCACGACGGTGGTTATCAACTGTCTTTGTTAATTCAGACTTTCGTCTTCAGACTCTGTGCGCGCTCACATAAAAAGGAGCATTTGTGGTGTCATTTGACTCTTCTTCCGCACAAAGTGAAGCGCTTGTTGCGAGCCACCTACTTCAGTCAAACTGATCAAGTTGTTATAATTGTGCCTGTAGTTGTTTCTTCGTTATTTTATTGTGTGGATTATATACGATGTAAATTTAAAGTGTTAATATGACCTGGAGCAAACGGGAAAAATGACTCACCAAACGGAGGTTACCATTACAGGGCGATGCACAGTTCATGCTGCTGTTACACTATGTTAGATTTCGACATTATACGGATTCGTTCGGTGATGTTATGAACATACAGCTGAGCAACTTTTTTAACATCTTCCCTCAGTTTTTAATCTGTAGTGATCATTAACAACCTCGTTAGGACAATAATTAGATAAAGAGCGGCACTTTTTACAAACAATTTAATCTGAAACACAGAACATAACCTGCTCCCGAGCAGGTTATGAGTTTAGCATAAGTTACCATGGTGATCTAGCCAGGTTAAAAGAGAGACACCTTCATGACACTGAAAATCTTGGATTTAGACTCAACATAGCTTGCTAACCCATTAATCTCGCTTTGTAGTACACCCCTCTGGTCACCATTCACTTCCATTGTTTGGGCGATTCTGCAACACTGTTTTCATGTGAAACTCCAGCTGTGTTTTGTGGACTAAAAAAATAAACCCGACCCTAAATTGTCATGAGGGTGAATAGATAATGACTGAATTTTCATTTTTGGGTGAACTCTCCCTTTAATCCGCCTATAGAAACATAAATTCAATATATGTTTATTACAGAAATCTAACCCTCTTTTTTTGCAATGGTTCTTTTATTGGCGAAAATACAGGCAGAGGACAACAGTTCAACAATAGACTACTAATAAAAAAAACAAATAACAAAGAAAGAGAAAAAAACAGATAAGGGTCCAAAAAGACATGCAAAAAGACAAGCAACCCCCACCCCCTCAAAACCCTGTATTAAATTTTAAATGTATTAAACCACAAAATATGTCATGTTGTTGATGTAATTATGAAAATATGTTTGGATATGAAATAAAATTAGGGCAAATTGCAAGTAAAACAGCAACTGCGACGAGGTAGGGCATCTATGAAGGCTCCTCCTGCTAACATTGTGGAGGTTCTTCTCTGGAGTCCAGTATGCAGTGGCGCTGGAATGAGTTTTGAAATGGAAGGACATCCAGGTTTGGATGACATGGTGCTAATGCACTGCTGTATGTCAGAGATGCTTTCACACATATTTACTGATCAGACCATGAAGAAAATCTTCTGACAGCTGGCAGCTAAGTTAAAGGGATAGTTCACCCAAAAATGAAAATTCAGTCATTATCTACTCACCCTCAAGCTGATTGAAGGTCGGGTTTCACAGGAATACAGTGTTGCAGAATCTCCCAAACAATGGAAGTGAATGGTGACCAGTTTTCAAATGAAAAAAAAACTTTAACATATGGATGGTGTAAATAATGTCTTTCAAGTCAACAAGTTGGTTGTTTTTTATATTGGAAAATTGGTCACCATTCACTTAAATTGATTGGGAGATTCTGGTAGCAGCTTGTGTACACACCACTGTCAACTAAAGCCACAGTGTGTGTGCTTTGGGCTCCGAAAAAAACCCGATGTTCAGACTTTGTCCTGTATGCAGAAAAAAAATATTCTATTTTTTTCTAGGAGTGGCTTTGAGGCTTCCTCTTTTGAAACAAAAATCTCAGCTGGTCTAGGTAATTACCATTTCACAAATTTGAATTTCTTTGAAAAAGAAAGGTAAATATGTGCTAATTAACAAATTTGTACTACTATTTGCATGAAAACAACATATGCAAATGATCACATACTTAACCAACAAATATGTTGCTTTGCAATTACACCAACTGTGAAAATGGTACTTGCTAATTATCACATAATTAACCATGAAATTTGGGGCTATTTGGAGGTGATTTCTACAAAATTTAAAATATGTACTTGGTAATTATCACCTATTTATCATGAAATTATGGGACCTACTGAGAAATTCAAAATTCAGAAATTTCTGCCAAGTTCTCTCCATGAGTGGTTCTTGCATGAGGCCCATTGTCTGTCTTTTGCTGTGAGAGGATCAACATGCCCCAGGGCTCCAGACTGCGACCAAATGGTCGCATTTTGTGACTAAAATTTGAGACAGTGCGAGTAAATTTTTCATCAACTCGCACATGTGCGACCAGTAAATTTGCCGATTTTTTTTATTATTGAATATTTTTTGTTGCTGACAAACTTGTGTTCCACACTTCAGCCCAGTAGTTGACAGTAATGCGCAAATGAATTAACTCCATAAGAAGAAGAAAGGAGACAAACACCAAAGAAGAAGAAGGCGGGCCAATGTGTGTGATTGGCTTATGTGTGAAAAGAGGCGGGTCCTGGGGTTATCGCGCGAATCCACAGGTTTCACATAACTCTTGTAAACAACGAACAATGGCGAAGAGGACTATCAGTTCTTACTTTCTCCCCAGTAAACCTAGTGTTCCAGAGGAGACAAATGCTGATAATGAGTCTGACTCAGATTGTGAGGAAACGGTCGTGGCGAAAAAAGCCAGGAAATTCTGTTTTCGCGATGAGTGGCTGCGCGAGTTCACCTGGCTGAGGTACTGCAAGGAGACAAATTCAATGACCTGCAAATTCTGCTGTCGATACCCACAACATGCGGGGAACACGAAATTCGCTGACAATACTGGCACCATACAATTAAAACACGACACTCTGAGCAAACACAGCGCCAGTCTGAAACATAAAATGTGCCGTGACCTGTGTAATGAAAGTGCAACTCCACTCCCAGTTGCATTTAGAAGACAAGAGGCTGCTAACCAGTGCGCCGAGGAGGCACAATTGATATTAAAGTTTAATACGGCCTATTTTATTGCCAAGGAAGAACTGCCTTTTACAAAATTTAAAGGCCAAATTGATCTGCAAAGGAAGAACGGTGTAAAACTGAACGCAACTTACAGTAACGACACAGCATGTGCACAGTTTGTTGGCATCATCGCAAACGGAAGACGTACGAGAAGATTAAGGACGCTCCTTATCAAGTATTTATCAGTAATACAGTGAAAATGAGAGGAAATGTGAATATTTACTTTGCAAGTCGATTTCGGTGTGCGCCCCTAAATTTTCTGCTTGCGCTCCTAAAATTTTAAGTTAGGGGCCACTGGGCTCCTAGTAAAAAAAGTTAGTCTGGAGCCCTGTGCCCCTTATCATTATCAAACATGGCTGTTAAGTTCATTGGACGAATCCTGCAGTGAGTGGTTGAAAGCACAGACACAGACCAATGTCAAGATTAAAATTACAGTCAGGAGAGTATTTTGGGTGTTTCCTCAGACAACATCTATGGAAGCACCTGGTAGAGTTTAAAGGATATTCCACTTTACATGATATCCCACTCAGTATGTACTCACCCCTATGCCGATGTGAAGATGGGTGAAGATCTTCAGTTCACAAAACAATCCTGGAGTTTCAGCAGAAAACAGGGTTACAGCCAAATCCAGTACAATTGCAGTAAATGGTGACCCAGTTTAAAACATTAAAAAAAGAACGCAAAACAAACACAAAATGTCCATCCTGCTTGTTGGGAATCCAAGTGTCCGCAAGCCGCAACATTAAAATTCAACCACAATAGACACCATTTATGCCATGTTTTTAGCCGAAATGTCAACTGTAGCATGTAGCTGGTAGGATGTAAACATGGCGTCGATCTTGCAAGACTTCGTATATCTCTTAATGGACGTACGTGTGAAAATATCGCGAGATCGACGCCATGTTTACCTCCTACCAGCTACATGCTAAAGGTGACATTTTGGCTAAAAACATGGCGTAAATGCCGTCTTTTGCAGTTAAATTTTAATGCCGCGGCTCGCGGACACTTGGATTACACCACACGAGCAGGATGGAGACATTTTGTGTTTGTTTTGTGTTCTTTTTTTAACATTTTATCCGTGGTCACCATTCACTGCCATTGTACTGGATTTAGTTCCAAACCCTGTTTTCTGCTGAAACTCCAGAATTGTTTAGTGAACTTAAGATCTTCACCCATCTTCACATCGGCATAGGGGTGAGTACATACTGAGTGGGTTATCATGTAAAGTGGAATATCCTTTTAATCACCCATCTGAATACATTTCAGACAAATTACAAATTAGTCTTACAGGTTTTTCAAATTCTGCTTATGTAATGTAGAATTGAGTATCTTCGCAACACCTACTCTGAAGACTGTCTGGTTGGTTGGGGGAGAAGCCATTAGCCCTGCAGTCCTCACAGACCAGTTGACCTGTCTCTGCAGGACAGCTGCACTGTACAGGCCAGATGCTGTACAGGTCCACTGCTTCCTCACCATGAGCACCCCCAGTCTCACTCAGATACGTCACCTCTGACTGGCTGCATTCTCTCGGTCCTGTCTGTGTTGGAGAACAAAGGAGGCTGTGCTGCTCTTCGTGCTCTACAGGTATGGAGGATGAGGGGCTCTGCAAGCCATTAATAGCGACTCCATCATCCAGACTGTGGGGCTCGTCAACAGGAGGGCAGCTAGGTGGAGGGAGCAGCTGGCTTAATGCCAAAAGCACCTGAAGACATTTGAGATTTACAGTGCTTATCTCAACCACAGCCACTTCAGTCACTCCAGCAGGAGAATGTTAATACAAGTCATCAAAACTTAGACACAACCAAAGACTAGTGGAGAATACTCCCATACTGTATGTCATCTCCCATACTGTATATCATCAGTACTGTAACCAATGCATAAGCATAGAGCTTAAGCTAGGAAACATTTCTTTGTTTAATGATTGTGACACTTCTGTATTACACTGTAATGACTAAAATTCTACTCCACTGACTAGAGTAGTTTTTTCTAACGAATACTTTGTACCTTTAAGTATATTTCTAACACCAGTAATTTTACATGTAACTGAGTAATATTTTAGCAATGTAAACAGTATGGATTTTCAGTGTTCTTTCCAATGTCAGCATCAACTCTCTATAATAAAACTTCATCAAGCTACTGTACTACATGGGTAAATGAACACCAACTGTCTGTAAACAAAACTGCTACACTACAAAGAGGTTCAGACAACGATCAGCGATGACATATTTGAACAGAAACAGCGTCATTTCTGCCCATATAAAACCGCATGTTATCACATGCCTGAAATTCCACACTTAGATCAAGAATGACACCTGAGCCAGCTCTGTTTGCTAAATGACAGCTGTGAGACACTGTTGTATACTGTTCCTAAAGGTCAAGACTGAACTTTGAGTGCTTACATTCTCCATGCTTGGTCTGCTGCGGTGGCGGCTAGCAGTGCAGTCCAAGGCCAGACGCAGAAGGCTGAGGGCCACAGCAGTTGGCCACTGACCAGCTGCTGCATCTAAAAACTGCAGACAAGAGTCCACACCCCCACTGTCCTCCACCTCAGTGACAAGCAAGTCTCTCTGCCAGAGCAGACGGACAGACAGAGAGGGACAGAGAGAGCATGCGGTCGGTAAGGATGACACAAGGTGTTACCACTTTGATTTGCATTCTGTATGTATCTAGACCCACTAGGGTGGTAACCATGCTAGAGCCTGATTGATATTATATAACAAAAGTTTACTGTTCAGTGCCCTCATTCCTGAGCAAGCAAACTTGCACTACTGTCATTTTAAAATAAATTAAAAAAGAAATGTATCTGTATGTATTTAACCTGTGAAGTTACAAGTCCAACTTCACTGTCAACTCACCAGCAGTGTTTGCTTTGGTCTGTCCTCTATGACTTTACGTCCTGTGACTGTTTCCATTATAACCTGAGGGAAAGCAAACTGGAATTAATGCCATGAAAAAACACCCATCACACTTCAGATGGAAATATTGTACCTTTTACTCAACTAAATTTATTTGACTGGTAATTAAGTCAAAAATTATTTTACTAAATGAGATTTTGTTAGTTAGTTTGTGTTATTGTGTGACTTTGGTGATTTAAAAGGTTAGTTCACATTCACAGATGTCACACAATAACACAAACAAACTAACTGATTGACGCAGCGGCAGGTCAGCAACTCTATTGTTCTGCAACGTAAAATGACTGATTCAGTCTATGGAGTTTGGTGTGTTTGGAGAAACCAATCCTTTGCTTGTATAACAGCAGTTTCCTGTCAGAGAAGGGCTGTCTGACAGCAAAGAAAAATATTCTAAATATAGTGTACACTTAAACTGATATTAATATTTTTAGGAAGACCTTTTTGACTAGCTAAAATATCTTTTGTTGCTGACCCTGCCCACAGCAGTACTTTGATTCCATGATGGCACCCCTCTCTGCTTCTCTAGTGCTGACTGGCATTTACTTAAGGTAATACAATGACGACTGTTAAGTGCCTCATACAACCCCATTTCAAATAATCCATACTGCCCCTTTAAAATAGCCTCACTTTACTATAAAATGGCTTCATTCAACAGCATCAAACAATCAGTGCCCTGAATGCAACTGGATTTTCTGTTTAATCATCTTATGTCATATCTTTGTGCATTTTCTAAATTTTCTTAATTTTCCCTCCTGATGAAGCATCCCACTTTACATGCAAGCTAAGCTGAGCTAACTAAGTGTGTGACAATCACCATTCCAAAACTGTAAACATCCAGACTGAAGGACAGCTTGCCGTCTCGGATGTACTCCTCAGGGAGGTATCCCAGGTTGCTGTGGGAACTCATATCCAGAGTGATGGTACAGTGCTTATTGGCTGAATGAGGACGGAGATGAGCCAACCCAAAGTTAGACAGCTTGGGCTGCAGGGCGTTATCCAAGAGTATGTTAGCACTGTGCAGAAAAGCCATAAAGATTATTATTATTGTGTGTTACCAGAACACTAGCTCACCACCTATGGGGAGCAAATGTGTAGCAAAACGTGTATGGGTGTGTGTATGTGTGTGGTCAGTAGGCGGACAGAGGGAAAGAAAGAAAGGAAAGCTGGTGAAAGCACCGACAAAGAGGTGGTAAGCACAGAGATCGTCTTTGATCACACAGAGACGCGGGAGGCGGGTTGAGGTCCATCTGCCGTGGTCACTGGCTTTTACAGATAAAAGACGATCTGCCGGTTTACACACCACGACCGATTATCACCGGAGCGGTCCAGTGAAGTCCAAAACAGGCAGCCAAACAGGATGTAAACAAATAACTATTTTATAAACCAACTTAATAATTTTAGAATACATGAATAACAAACTTGTGGTTTAGAAATGTTGTAACATATGTGGTTATATTAAATGTAATTAATATATTTCTTTATCTCTATCATTGTCAGGTTGACTGCAGTTTGCCCCTCAGGCCAGATCCCTGGAACCAGATTCCTGCCCCAGTCTGTGTCGTCAGCTCTGTCAGGGCTCTTTTTTCCTCCCAGGAAATGTGGATTTGAGTAAACCTATGATTATTTAAGTGTTGCATGTACGGTTTTCCATCAGATATGCTTTACACTAATACTACAGTGTCTTATGACATATTAACACCATTGAATAGTATACTCATCAAATAGTCTATTATAATAATGGTTGTATTTCCAGTCTCTATTCTATTTGTATGTATTTTTTTTTAAATATATTAGTCAGTTAGTCAGTTTTAGTCAGCTTTGTTTACTGCATATAATTTAGCTTTTAATTGTATTGGTTTCTTTTACCTACCTTGTTGTTTTTGTAATTGATAAATGTCAAATGGCTGCTGTTCGGGTCAATAAAGTACTCAGTCTACCTACTTGTGTCTAATTATTAATGTAATTAATGTTTTCATTAATGTTTCTATTGTGGTATTTCTGTTTTTACTTTGAGCTGTAATAGTTACTAGTAGTAGTTTTTAGAAACTGATTAGTTGTGGAGTGTAACTAAGTACATTTATTTTATTAAGTACTGTTAATTCAAAGTACTTGTACTTTACTTGGTATATCTATTATATGCTACTTTCTATTTCTACTAAACTACGTCTGAGACAAATGCTGTAGTTCTTACTCCACTACATTTATGTGATAGATTTAGTCAGTTACTTTTTGGATTATAGTTTTTCATGTCCTTCCTGTCCAGTGAAAACCACGTATTTCTAGATTTGGTGATTCTGAATTTGACATCCTCTGATAAACTGACGATGAATGATATTGTATTGGTTAAGTAACATTACTATTGTTCATATTATGCATTTCTTAATGTTTTAGAGACATGTTGGTTATGAATAAAACCAGTGCAGTAGTGAGGAGATATTGTTTATTTTGCTGTGAGCTGATTCAGGCGTGGTAAAAAAAAAAAAAAGACAAAACAAAAAAAACAAACAAACTTGGGCCTCCAGTGGTTTCCTGAATGAGAGAGGGGCTGACAGTCAACTGTCAGGAATCCTAACTCTTAGTTTGTTCTCTACTGGTTTTGTTTTCATGTCTCATCACTAACTCTCCTATCATTTCAGATCACGCCTCCCTCTCAGTTCATGCAATCTGCTCATTACCTGCACCTGGTTTTCCTCGCCCATCTCCACACCTGTGGCTCATTCTCCCATCAGTCCTTCAGTATATATACCAGTTCATTTTCCCCTGCCCTCTGCCAGATTGTCTTGTTTCTGCCAAACTATCCAGCATTTTCTCCTGTTTTTGTCTGATCAACTGTTTTTGACCCTGCCTGCCTGTTTTTGGACTCTGGATTTCCTGCCTGCCCCTTGTCGGATTTGTTTGCTGTTGGACTGATTTCCTGGTTTTGACTCTGCCTGAACTTACCAAGTAAAGTGAACTTTCTCTGCAATACTATTGCCTCTTTGTTGTGCTTTTGGGTTCAAATCTGTACTGGTGAATCTTACAGTACAATCTGGCCAACATGAACCCAGCCGACTCTGATGCACTCCGGGAGGAATTGTTGGCCCAGGCTAATGCCCTTAAGCGCCACAAGGATCATCTTTCCTCTGTATCAAGCGGTCTGCAGGAGCTGGCTACTCGTCACGAGAGGGGCATGAGCACCATTCAGTAGCACCTCCAGACGCTCTCCCTGTCGGATCGTGGACCAGTCCCTCCACCGTCCTCCAACTCTCCAGCCCAGGCCCTTCCAGCTTCTGATGCACGGTTGCCTCCTCCTGAACGCTATTCTGGTGCTCCTGGTTCCTGTCGGCCATTTCTTGTGCAGTCTCCCTCGAGCTACAGCCTTCCGCTTTTCCCACTGAGAGGTCCCGGGTGGCATACATCGTCTCTCTGCTCACAGGCAGAGCTAAAGACTGGGGAACTGCAGAGTGGGAGAAGCAATCCTCCATCTGTTCATCGGTCAAGTTGTTCTCTGATGAACTACGGAAGATCTTTGACCATGTCACACCTGGTAGAGAAGTCACTTGAGGTTTGTTCAATCTGTGTCTGATTATTCCATTGAATTCCGCACCATGGCTGCTGAGAGTAATTGGAACGCTCCATCACTCTTTGATGCCTTCTACAATGGACTCTCAGACAGCATCAAAGATGAGTTGGCAGCCCAAGATCTTCCTGCCGACCTTGATGCGTTGGTTGCTCTCTCCATTCGCATTGACGGCCATCTTCGGGAACGGAGAAGAGAGAGGGTCCTTTCTGGCATCCCACAAGTGCCATCTGAACCAGTCTCTGGTGCCCCTGGTGACTCTCTTGAGCCAATGCAGCTGGGACGGACTCGGCTTTCCACAGCAGAACGACAGCGTCATCTGTGGGAGAACAGATGTATGTACTGTGGCCAAGATGGCCATTTTGTCTCCTCCTGCCCAGTAAAAGACAGGGCTCACCAGTCATCCAGAGAGTGCTGGTGAGCCGGACCATGAACTTTGAAATGCCCTCTCAGCCTCTCATTCATGTTCAGCTGTATTGTTCTGGGAGTAATCACACTGTCTCAGTCCTCATTGACTCCGGTGCTGACGCCAACCTTTTGGACATGACTCTTGCATCTCAGCTCGGAATTGGCTGGGAGGTTCTGGGAAAGCCTATCCACGCCACAGCCCTAGATGGCCGCCTCCTCTGCAGGGTCACACATCAATCAGCTCCTCTTCAAATGACCATGTCAGGTAACCACAGCGAAACACTCACATTTCACCTGTTTCATGCACCACAACAGCCTGTCATTCTGCGTTATCCATGGCTAAGAAGACATAATCCACACATAGACTGGGCTTCAGGAATCATACTTCAATGGAGTGGTCACTGTCATGCTGTTTGTTTGAGATCTGCTGTACCACCTGCTCCTGGTCTGCCTGTTACCTCTGAGTTTCCAGATCTGTCCGGAGTTCCTAAAGAGTATTTGGATCTGAAGGAGGTTTTTAACAAGACCAGAGCCACCTCCTTGCCACCCCACTGCCTGTATGACTGTGCCATTGACCTTCTGCCAGGTGCTTCTCCTCCTAGAGGCTGACTCTTCTTTCTATCTGCTCCGGAGACCAAGGACATGGAGAAGTACATCAATGACTCCTTGGCTGCAGGAATCATTCGGCCGTCATCCCCTGCTGGAGCAGGATTCTTCTTCGTGGGTAAGAAGGACAAATCCCTGCGACCATGCATCGATTACAGGGGACTCAATGATTTCACTGTGAAAAACAGGTACCCTCTCCCCTTAATCTCATCTGCTTTTGAACTGCTACAAGGTGCTACCATTTTTTCCAAACTCAACCTCCACAGTGCTTACCATTTGGTGAGAATCAGAGAGTGTGATGAGTGGAAGACAGCTTTTAATACTCCCAGTGGACACTATGAGTATTTAGTTATGCCATTTGGTCTTACCAATGCTCCTGCAGTCTTTCAGGCATTGGTTAACAATGTTCTCCGGGACCTGCTCAATATTTGTGTTTTTGTGTATCTGGATGACATTCTCATCTTCTCCAAATCCAGACAGGAGCATGTGGTGCATGTACGTCAAGTCCTCAAGAGGCTCTTGGAGAATCAACTCTTTGTGAAGGCTGAGAAGTGTGAATTTCACGTCACAGAGGTATCCTTCCTGGGCTTTGTGATCAATGCTGGTAAAATCCAGATGGATCCAGACAAGACCAAGGCAGTTAGGGACTGGCCTACTCCTTCAACACGCAAGGAACTTCAACGCTTTCTGGATTTCGCTCACTTCTACAGACGGTTCATTCGAAACTACAGTTCAGTGGCAGCCCCCCTCACCGCTCTCACCTCCCAGAATGTGCCCTTGCGGTGGTCCTCCGCAGCTGAAGAGGCCTTTGGTGAGCTAAAGTCACGTTTCACCTCTGCTCCCATTCTCATATTCCCAGATCCTGCTCGCCAGTTTATTGTGGAGGTGGATGCTTCAGACACTGGTGTGGGGGCAGTTCTTTCTCAGCAGTCGGCTGAGGATCAGAAGGTTCATCCATGTGCCTTTTTCTCCCGGAAGCTGTCCCCAGCAGAAAGAAGTTATGACATTGGGAACCGAGAGCTGTTGGCAGTGAAGCTTGCTCTGGAGGAATGGAGACACTGATTGGAGGGGGCAGAGCAGCCATTTGTGGTTTGGACCGATCACAAAAATCTGGAGTAGATGGGCCCTCTTCTTTAACCGTTTTGATTTCTCCCTCTCATACAGACCAGGCTCTAAGAACCTCAAACCTGATGCCCTGTCTAGGCAGTACCTGAAGGTATCCTCTCACCTGCATGTGTCATTGGTGCAGTTACCTGGGAAGTGGAGGACAAGGTAAAACGCTCCCCTGCTGAACACTCTGCTCCTAGTGCTTGTCCGGATAACTGGTTGTTTGTCCCTGCCAGTCTCCGTTCTCAGGTTCTCCAGTGGGGGCACTCTTCCCGGCTGGCCTGTCACCCTGGGGTGAGACGCACCTTAGCACTTCTCCGACAACGCTTCTGGTGGTCATCAATGGATAGGGACACCAAGGACTTTTGTCGCTGCTTGCCAAGTCTCCTCTCAGAATAAAAACACTCGCCAAGCTCCCTCAGGCCTCCGTCATCCTCTGCCGGTTCCTCATCGCCCCTGGTCCCACATCTCCCTGGATTTTGTCACCGGCCTCCCACCCTCTGATGGTAACACAGTCGTACTCACGGTCATTGATTGGTTTTCCAAAGCTACTCTACTCATTCCATTACCCAAACTACCCACTGCCAAAGAGACTGCTGAAGTTTTGTTGCAACATGTGTTCCGGTTGCATGGACTCCCCAGTGATGTGGTCTCCGACTGGGGGCCACAGTTTACTTCTCTCTTTTGGTCTGAGTTTTGCAGGCTGCTGGGGGCCACTGTCAGTTTGTCATCTGGTTTCCACCCCCAATCCAACGGTCAAGCAGAGCGCATGAATCAGGAGATGGAGACAGCCCTGCGCTGCCTCACCTTCCGTAACCCCTCCTCCTGGTCCAAGCAGCTCCTATGGGTGAAGTATGCCCACAACACCCTTCCCAGTTCAGCCACCAACCTCTCGCCTTTCCAGTGCTCCCGGGGGTACCAGTCACCCCTCTTCCCTGAACAGGAACATGAGGCCAGCGTTCCCTCAGTTCAGGCATTTGTCTGTCGACGCACTTGGTTGCAGGCCCGTTCCACACTCCTCCGCCCGTTACCATCAGTCTGCCAACTGGCGTCGCACTCCTGCACCCCGTTACACTCCAGGGCAACATGTCTGGCTATCCACGCGGAACCTTCCCCTCAGAGTGGAGTCCAGGAAGTTGGCCCCCCCGCTTCGTAGGCCCATTTCCTGTCTCTAAGGACATCAATTCTGCCGCTGTCCATCTTCGTCTGCCCCCCTTCGTGAGGATTCACCTTACCTTTCATGTCTCTAAGATCAAACCTGTCAACGAGAGCCCGCTTCAGCCCTCCTCCAGACCCCCCCCCCCCCCCCCCCCCCGCGCCTGGATTCCCTGCCTGCCCCTTGTCGGATTTGTTTGTTGTTGGACTGATTTCCTGGTTTTGACTCTGCCTGAACTTACCAAGTAAAGTGAACTTTCTCTGCAACACTGTTGCCTCTTTGTCGTGCTTTTGGGTTCGAATCTGTACTGGTGAATCTTACATCAACACTTTGGGATGAAAAAGTAAGATATTGTTTCAAAGGGGTTAATTATTGTGCCTCACACTGGTTTGTGATGACTACGATATCATTTTTTTTTTTTTTTTTTTGATATTTTAATTTTTATTGTCATTTTGTGTTATAAAAACAAAAGCAAACAATCAACCAATCAACAAAACAGTCATGGTCACAGGCATCCATTATCAAATCAGTGTATATGGATTCGGTATCTTGGATTTACAGTCACTGATTACTTATGTTTCTTACACTGTGTCATAAGTTGTCCATTTTTTCCCATTCTTTCGCAAAGACATCCTCCTTCAGTCTAAACTGATAGGTCATTCTTTCCATAACACAGATCTCTCTTGTGATTTCTAGCCACTGATTTATAGTTGGAGGTTCAATCTTGCACCAGTTTCTTGTTATTGCCTTCTTGCATGTGATCAATAGTACTTTAGTTAGATATCTATCCCTGTCTAGGACACATTCATTTATGCTTCCAAGGTACATGACTTTACATTCCTTAGGTATTACATAACCAAGAATATTTTTAATTATGCTGTGTACATTTTCCCAGAATATGTAAAGTTTATTACATTCCCAGAAGATGTGTGTATGATGTGCTTCCATCGTTCCACATAACCGCCAGCATGGTTGTTTTGCTCCAGTCTGTTTACTCTTCAGTTTAGGTGTAATGAAATAACAAGTCAAGTTCTTCCATCCAAACTCCCTCCACGTCCTTGAATTTGTAGTTGTCTGTTGTGTTTCACACATGTTGTGCCATTCTTCCGGTGTAATGTCAATGTTCAGTTCCTTCTCCCATTTCTCCTTAATGTATATAGTGGAAGTAGCTTCTGAGTCTCTTAGGCCTCGGTACAAGGCCGAGATTGCCTTGAATTTTGTCCCACTATATGTCCGGATCATCACATCCAGTACTCCATTTTAAGTTTTTATACTTTGTACTTCTTTTATTAAATAATCCCTCAGCTGGAGGTATCTGAACAGGTCCTCATTTTTTAGTCCATACCTTGATTTCAACTGCTGGAAACTCATTATACTTCCACTATCGATTAATGTATACATTGCAGTTATCCCCTTATTCCTCCAATATCTGAAATTATGATCAATTAAACTCGGCTTAAACCCGTCATCATAGGCAAACCAGTTTAGCAGATTTACTTCTTTTTCTAATTTATACTTTTTAATAAAGTCAAACCAAATATTCAACGTGTGTAAAGTTGTTGGATCTATTGATTCTTGCAGTGAGTTAATTAGTTTAGCATTACCAATTAGGGATTGGGATGGAATATCTGCCACAGTCATCTCAATATCTTTCCACTTTGCTCTATAGTTTATGTCAATCCACTTGATTATTGGTCTGAGTTGTGCTGCATGGTAATAGTCTTTTAAATTTGGGAGCGCCAGACCTCCTTTATCTTTTGCCAGTTGTAATGTGCTATATTTTATTCGTGGTCTTTTACCATTCCATATAAATCTGGAGATCATCTTAAGTTTTGAATTTTTCTTGTGGAATTTTGACAGGGAGAGACTGAAAAAAATATAATAGCCTTGGCAAAATGTTCATTTTGATGACTTCAATTCTTGAGCTAAAATCCAATGGCAAGGTTGACCATCCGTCTATGTCTCTGCTAATCTGGAGGTGAATCTGGTCATAATTTATATTGTAGAGATGAGTTAATTGTTTTGTTAAAGTGACACAAAGATATGTCATAGTTTTTGAATGCCATTTCAGTTGGTAAGTTTTCTTAATTTCTTGGGATGGGGTATAGTTGAATGCCAAAATCTGTTTTATTTACATTTATTTTATATCCTGAGTGGTTGCTATATATATTTATAAGCTGCATCAGCTGGGTAAAGTTTGTGTCGGGGCTGTGTAAATATATCAAAACGTCATCTGCAAATAAGCTAATTACGTGCTCCTGTCCTTTCATGTTAATTTCCTGAATCTCCTCACTCTGCCGAATAGCCTGTGCCAAAGGCTCAATGTATAGAGCAAAGAGGAGTGGGGACAAGCAGCATCCCTGACAGGTACCTCTCCTTAGCTCTATGCTTTCTGTCAGGCTACCGTTGATTTTTATTCTGGCTGTAGAGTTTTGATAAATAGTTTTAATACAATTGATTGAGTCTGTGTTGAATCCAAATCGTTCTAATGTTAAGTATAGGAAGTCCCAATTTATGCTATCAAAAGCCTTTTCGGCGTCAAGACCTAACAGAATAGCTTTTTTCTTATGTGTTTGTATTGTGTTAATTATCTGTATAGTCCTCCTAATGCTATCTTGTGTTTGGCGTCCTACAATAAAACTGGTTTGGTCCTCATCAATAAGGTCTCTGATAAATTTTTCATATCTTTGTGCTATGATCGAAGTATATATTTTGTAGTCTACGTTGAGAATTGATATGGGTCTAAAGTTACTACAATATTCTGTGTCTTTACCCTCTTTGGGAATTACAGAGATTATAGCATCTTTACAAGAGGGTGGTAGATGGCCTTCTTTAAGAGTATAATTGAAGGAAGATGTAAGGAGAGGTGTTAGTTCATCTTTAAAGATTCGGTACCACTCCAATGGGAAGCCATCGCTTCCAGGGGACTTATTAGCCTTAAGTTTGGATATGGCTTTGGATATTTCTATAGGAGTTATCGGGGCTGTGAGACTATTATTTTGTCTTTCTCTGATAGATGGTAAATCAAGTGAATTAAGAAACTGTCTTTTTGCATCTTCACTAGACGAAGGTGGCTGTGCGTATAGGTTTTTATAGTAGTCTTTAAATATATTTTCTATTTCTGTAGCAGTATATTTTAGTTGACCAGAGTGAACATCTCTAATCTTGTGTATTGTATTTAAAGCCTGTTGTTTCCTAATTCGCCTTGCCAATAGTCTAGTAGCTTTCAGGCCAATTTCATAATATTGTTGTTTCACGAATGTGAGTTTTTTCTCAATCTCTCCCCTCAAAATATTGTTTATTTCCCCCTTTTTGGATTTTATTTCTTGTGAAATTTGAGTATTTGGGTTGTTTTGGTGTTTTAAATTAATTAATTTGGTTTTTTAATTCTTCGGTTAGATTAAGAAAGGCAGCCTGTTTGAGTTTCTTTTGTTGTGAAGTTATGGCTATTAATTTCCCCCGTATAACGGCCTTTAAAGTGCCCCATAAGATAGTTGGGCGAATTTCTTCTGTATTGTTCTCTTCTATGCATCTTTTTATTTCCATTTTAATTTGCTTAGTTATTACTTTGTTATTCATCATGCCTATATTCAGTCTCCAGGTTGTGTTCTTATGTCTACTATTTAAATGTACAGTTAAGTGGATTGCATTGTGATCAGAGATATCAGCCACTCCAATTTTACATTCTTTCACCCTGTGTAGGTCGCAGCTGTTCATAAATATATAATCTATTCTAGAGTGAGTATTGTGTGAGCTAGAATAATGTGTGTATTCTTTTACTGTTGGATTAAGTTCTCTCCATATGTCTAAAATCCCCTGTTCCTTCAATAATGTGTTCATGAGTTTAGTTAGATGAGTTTTATTTCTTCGCGTGCTTGTTGTGTCTATCTTATGGTCTAGAATTACATTAAAGTCCCCTGCGCACATCAACGTACCCTCTGACTCTGATGTTATAGCTGCAAATAAAGTTTTAAAAAAATGTTTGTCACTTTCTGGTGGGGCATAGACGTTGATTAATGTGACCATCTCATTTTCTAATTTTCCTTTGACAATAATATATCGTCCTTCTTTGTCACCAATTTCTTTCAAGCATTTAAAGTTGACTGAGTTTTGGATCAATATTGCCACTACATGTACTATAGAAAGTGTTTCTGTACCCATATTTTTTAAGTTTCTCATGCTCTTCCCTTGATAAATGTGTTTCGTGCATGAGAATAATAATAATCCATTCACATTTACTGACACCAGTGAGATATTATTCATATTACTCTTGTGAGATAGTATACTTTTCATGAAACCATCTTGTAACCATGATGACTAACAACAGTCCTGTAGGAACATAGGACAGCCTAATACAAAACAAAAAACAGATTAACTTCCAACGGTAGGCGCGTGCCCATGTGTCCGTCTCCCACGTTACCTTCGTGGGTTGAGGGGAATATCCCATAACATATGAGGGCCCCTCTCTAGGTAGGTCTAGTCTTTGGTCGTTTTCACACCTGACCAAGCGGACTCGGTTCGAATGGGGAGCTGAAAGTCGCAACATTGTTGCATTTATCACTTGTTTCAGTTCTGCTTTCATACTGTGATTTCTGAGCAGCATCACGTGGCTGAAAGGGGCGCTCGTAGATTGGACAAAGTAGGAGGGGAAATCCCTCATGCTTCGTCACATTATTTTAGGGAATGCTACAACGTTAGTGAACGCAACTGTTCCTATAATGCTATCGTAGCTTGTCAGGGATTGATTGTTATTTTTCTAACTTTGACGATCTAACATGTGACAACACATGAGCTCAGAGTTTAAGGACTGTGACTGTTGGTAGTTGTGATTTGATTTTGTTTAAATATGCCAAATTGTGAATTTATGGGTTATTGTTGTTCAGATAATTGAGCTAAGCTAGCTAGCAACTGCTAATGTCAGCGGTCACTTGTTGCCATAGCAACAGTAAACATTCACGTAAGGACTAATGAGCTGTAAATAGAGATGCAGAATCAAGCTATATTATAAATACAGATGAGATACGTTGTATTTCAGCACAGAATACATGATTTTAGTAAACCTATAGAAAATAATTTGTTTAATTCGCATAATTTACCATTGAATTTATTCGTACGCACTGTGTATAGCGTCACTACGTATATTTGGTCCTGTGTTTGGTACGGTGAGCTTCACACTGCATACGAACCGAACCAGGGTTCACTTGCAAGCGAACTGAGACCCACGTTTTCAGGTGGACCAGAGTTCGCTTGTTTGGTCCGCACCAGAGTTCGGATGAGCTTTCACACCTGCCCAAACGAAGCGGACTATCCGAGGAAATGAACTCTGGTCCGTTTAAAGCGGACCAAACAGCTCTGGTGTGAAAGTGACCTTATTGTCCAATACTGCTTGTGCATTAAACCTCCTAGTAGAAAATACGAACAGCTACTGATCAGTTGTAACAAAAAAAGACCGTCAAATAAAGCGACCAGTTTAAGGAGTGCAGTCAATATTTAACCTGTTATTCATCTTCTATGTCTTTGATTAAGTTCCTCGAATGCACTCACATACCTAGTTTGTCCATCATTTCCTTTGAAACTCCTGTAGTCTTTGCTTGGCTCAACCAGCAGCATCCTCTGTGTTTCCAATCCGCTGCCATGGCAGTGCTCGCTGGAGCCGCTGCTCCGTCCCCGTCCTGGCTGCGTCCTTCCCGGGTATCTCCGCCGAGGCCGCCTGCCTGGTCAGCTCCCTTGCCGCCTCCTCTGCGCTCTCATATGTATGCGGACCGGCTTCCCAATGGATCCTGATTTTTGTCAGGGGGGTCTGGAAGCGTATTCCTTTCTCTTTTAGGACCTTTTTGATGTTAATATATTCCTTTCTTTTCCGGATCACTTCGGTGGCATAATCATGGTCAAAAAAGAGCGCCCGGTTTTGATACTGGATTTTTTTTCTTCCAGGCCTCCTTCAGTACCGTCTCCTTCACTGTGTACTGGAGAAAGTTTACAACGACAGATCTTGGGGGTTTGTCGGAGTCTCAGCATTAAGGCTCTGTGTGCCCGTTGTATCTGTAGCTCCATGTCTGGCGGCAAAGGAAGTTCGTTTTTCAGAAGCCGTTCAATGAATTGTGTGGCGGAGCTGCCTTCTGCTGCCTCGGTCAAGCCAAAGATACGGATATTGTTCCGTCAGTTTCTTCCCTCTAGGTCTGTCATCTTTTCTTGTAATATTTTCTGTTGTTGCAGCGAGTGGAGAAGGGCGTCTTTCACCTCCATGTTCCAGCTTTCTATCTCTCCAATCCTCTGTTCGGCTCCCGCAATCTTCGTGGTTTGTGTTGCTAGCTCTTTCGTTGTTTCTGTGAGCCTCTGGTTAATGTCCTTCTTGAAGTCCTCGAGTTCTTCTTTCATTTCTTTTTTCATTTCTTCCTTGAACATGGTAAACTCCGTTTTCAGCTCAGTTTTGAAGTCTTGAATTCATTCATTCATTCATTTTCTGTAACCGCTTATCCGTGAGGGTCGCGGGTGGCTGGAGCCTATCCCAGCAGACATTGGGCGAGAGGCGGGGTACACCCTGGACAAGCCGCCAGTTCATCGCAGGGCCAAGTCTTGAATTTCCTTAACTATGTCTTTCAGTCCCGAGCGTATCACGTCAGCCGCTTCAGTTTCCATGTCCTCTCCTTCACCCTCTGTATCCGCCATGTTAGCCATTGTGTTTCCTCCGTCGTCGCTGGTCGAGTCGTGCCGCTTTTCCTGATTTCTCAAATTTCTGTGTCGTCTTGATTTTCTTCCCCCTTTCATTTTTGCTTCAGTCTTGTTTATTTAATAATAATCATAAATCATAAAAACAGAACTATTTTTCATGTGGAATGTTGAGAATGAATTAAGGACCCTGAGGATAGAGATAGAATGGAGGTGCAATTTCTTCTTGAAGGCCAAAACGCACTAAAGGCATCTGGAGCTCGCGTTTTGAAGTACACCCAGTGTTCTAAATGGCAGAACACGCACTGAAAGCGTCTTGACGCTTGCACTCCAAACTTGTTCGATTTTGGAGCGTCAAATTAGGACCAGGGCTTATCTGCAGCTGCAGCTGGTGTTTGGGGCGAGTTAAATGGAATAAAAAAGGCATGAACGTGAGAAGCGAGTGCTGACAGAGCTGAAACTCCACCTGAAACCAGGTAAAAGAAGAAGAAAAAGGAAAAAGGAAAAAAACTAGCTGCAGCAGACAGAGGGGGAGGGAGTGTGTGATTATGGACAGATGCGCCGATTTGATATAAAAACTTTTTATGATCATGAAACATAATATTACTAAACACTTCTGCTGTGTGTGATTTTTTTCTCCAAGTCCGATTTGCTTTAAATACTTAATTACTCCCCGCTGATTAATCATAACTACAAAGGACTAGAGAGAGACAGCAGAGAGGAGGAAGGGAGACCGTTTGTGAAGTGCTGACTGATATAAAAAAAATTTTGATGATAAATCCTGATGTTACTGAACAGTTCCGTGACTGAAATATCTGTCTCAGTAACAGAGAGACAGACATTCGTCTCCTCCATGAAACGTTTGTCACTGCGCTGCATTATTATAAATCATTATGGACTGTCCAGATGCTACTTCCCCCTCTTCATCTCCTCGGACAATAATAATACAAAAGAAATAAAAAGATGCATATAAATAGTGACCTTTTCTTAAAATTCTGCTTATTCTTAGGCGCTGGAATTTTATACCTGAAGCCTGCAGTGCGCCATAGAAGCTTCATTTGGCGCGCGTCAAATGAGCTTGCAGTGCGTTTTGGCCTTGAGGAAGGAATTGAAGCTCCTATGGCGCACTGCAGGCTGCAGATTTAAAATTCCAACACCACAGAACCAGCAGTATTTTAGGAAAAGGTTGCTATTTATGCATGCGTTTTTTTCTTTAGAATTATCATAGTTAATAATAGTTTATTTCTTTAATAAAATATTGTCCTCTGAGGGGAAAAATCCTCACATTTTTTTCAGTTGAGTCTATATAATGACTAAATGGTGTGTGATATTCATGTTTTTGTACTAAGGAAGTGGGATAATTTACTTCAGTATCACTAAGTTTACATCAGTGAGGATAAAGAGGGAGAGAGCATCTTTACAGTGCATCATGATTTACAATAATGCAGCAAAGTGACAGACGTTTCATGGAGGAGTTGAGTGTCTGTCTGTCTGTTACTGGGACAGATATTTTAGTCACAGAATTGTACAGTAATATCAGAATTTATCATAAAAAAAGTTTTATCAGTCAGCACCTCACACACACCCAAATAATGGTTGCAGCTCTAGCTCTAGTCAAGACAAGATAGGACTGGGCCTGCCAAGACTTTTTTGACTAGGGTGGCCCAAGTGGGGTGCTGACTTATGCAGGGGTGGCACACATGTATACAAGTCAGAATAGCATTGATTTACCATTTCTCATCTCGACTTAATTGCTAACATTACAGTGGCTTACAGTTGCTTATGTGTTTAAATTATTTTTTTAAGATGAATAATCCTACCAGTGTGGCACCGTACAAATATAATATCTATATGTTAAGGCCAAAACGCACTAAAGGCGTCTGAGGCTCATGTTTTGAAGTACGCCCATTGTTGTAATGGCAGAACACATACTGAAAGCATTCTGACACACGTCAAACTGCCTTGATGCTCGCACTCTGATTTTCTGGAGTGTCAAATGAGGACCAGAACTTTTTTCTGCAGCTGCAGTTCGTGTTTGGGGAGAGTTAAATGGAATAAAAAAGGCATGGACATGAGGAGCAAGTGCTGATGGAGCTGCAGCTCCACCTGAAACCGGGTAAAAGACAAAAAAAAGACGCAGAGAGAGAGAGAGTGAGGGAGAGGAAGGGAGCATGTGAATATGGACAGATGTGCTGATTTGATATAAACACTTATTATGATCATGAATCATAATGTTACTGTACACTTCTGTGGTGTGCGATTTTTAACTCCAAGTCTGATTTGTGCCAACTTAAATACTTAATTACTCCCTGCCGATTAATCATAACTATGAAGGAGGAGAGAGAGAGCAGAGAGGAGGGAAGGGGAGTGAGTGTGTGAAGTGCCGACTTATATAAAACTTTTTTGATGATAAATTCTGATGTTACTGAACAGTTCTGTGACTGAAATATCTGTCTCAGTAACAGACAGACACTCGACTCCTCCATGAAATGTTTGTCACTTTGCTGCATTATACTCACTGATGTTAACTGAGTGACACTGATGTAAATATGTAAATGAATAAATAAAAACATGAATATCGTGCACCGTTTAGTCATTATATAGACAGACCTGAAAAAGGTGAGAATTTTTTCCCTCAGAGGACAATATTTTATTAAAGAAATAAACTATTATTAATAGTTATACTAAAGAAATAAACAGATGCATATAAATAGCAACCTTTTCTTAAAATACTGCTTATTCTATGGTGTTGGAATTTTAAATCTGAAGCCTGCAGTGCGTTTTGGCCTTTACAGTCAGGCTCTGACCTATTGTACTGATTTTAGAGAAAAGTTGTTGTTGTGTTTTCACCTGTACTACCTGTACTACTGTTGCAAGAGCAGATCTGTTGAGGATGAGCTGAACTCTCTGTCCAGCCTCTCTCTGTATCAACCTAAAGTTTACAATACTGTCAACCAATGTTGCACATTTGATAAATTTGATACAGGTAAACTCACCTGCTGCCTCTTTATAGTTCTCATGCCTGACTGGAGAGTTTACACTTAAGCAGTGATTTGTGATTTTGCACCGTTTTGCAAGTGTGAGGCTGAGAATGTGCTTATAGTTCTGGGCTAAGGTTTAGCTCCATGACTGTCAGGTTTCACTAACTGTGTTATTTTTAATTTTAGTGTGCAACCAATCGTAAAAAAAACAGACAGATTGATTGACAATAAATTATTTGTAGCCCTAATGTTGATGTATGTTATTGCAAACATATACACATGTTAAATACTTTATGAATGAGAAATTTAGGCTGAGTTAACAGGACATATCATTGGTTTTATTTCCTCTCATCAGGAAAACGATATAGAACATTTTAGACTACTGAATTTATAAGAATATAATTAAGATACTACTAAATTCTTCCATCGTCTTTTATTTATCTGGCAACCTAAATAAAATCTCCTGTGACCCTCCTGTAGGTCCCGACTCAGTGTTTGGGAATGACTGTACTATAGTACTGTAGTATGCGTGTTAGTGAAGTGGGTTTATGTTTGCTGGCTCGTACCTGGAGATGTTGCCACAGATCACTGGGCACGGCTGAGCTGCATGGAGGTAATGCAAAGCCTTTGCGATTCCCTTGATGATAGTGAGACGCTCTTGCCAGGATAGAGGGGGCTCTCCATCCTGTACACCCTACACACAGAAAGAAATGAAAGAGCAGGGGGAGTTAAAGGACTGGTGTGTAGGATTTAGTTTCACCAAGAGGTGGGCTTGCAGATCATCTCACCCTGAAGGGTTTTTGTCCAGTGAAGTGTTAGAGGGCTTTTAATTTAAAATGGATACAGGAAGTGTTGAGATTGTATTAACAGCATAATGTAGTAAATTTAACAGGGGAAACGTGAGTGGATCAAAACAAGGTGCACAAGGGCTGAATGATTTTGAAATATATATATATATATTGCTATATTATAAAGGGAATAATCATTTTTACATGAATTTTCTCTTTCATTTGTTTCACTGAAAAACATATTAACTCTTTCCCCACCATTGACAAGATATCTCATGATTTAAGGCACAACGCTTCCCTGCTAATGACAAGATATCTTGTCAATTGCCTTTTTCACTGTCAGGCGGTAGGGGACTTTGTGATGGATCTCAAAGAAGAAGACAACTGAGCAGAAGAATAAGATGATATTATCTAGCATGAAAACATTGGTGCTCAGTGGCAGATCCACAGGGCAGGGAGCCCTGTGACCCGGGCACAGAGCAAGGCTGCTCATGCTGCAGCCCCTGACAGCTGCGCCACAGCCAGGGCACAGAGCACTCCAGCCTCCGGGCCTCTCAGACAGAGTGTTTTGGGCTGGGCGTGGGGGACACACACAGCTAACACACACAGTTAGCCACACTGGTGACAGTGATGTCACACACATAATATGAAGTGATAAAAAAACAAAAATAAAATTGGTAAGTTAATATTCAGCTTAAAAAATGTCTCTTTTTTTCTTAAAAGTTTTTTTTTTTTGATGCAACCAACCAAAATTCAAGTGCTCATAAAAAAAGAATGAATGAAGCTTGCTAGCTTTGTGTCTAAAACTAGAGGATGTGTTCTTTCTTTTGATACATTCCATATTAATGTATTCATAGAACTGAATATTAAAAATCTGTGAATTTTGTCAAAAATGCTGGCGCTGGCTGACAACTTTATTTAAAAAAAAACGCTAAGAGTTAAAATGATTATGGTGTGATTTTTGTGTGAATCTGTACCAAACAAAGATGTTTTCCTAAGTCTGTAGAATTTGATGTGTAAGACAGGACATCTCTATATCATGACAATAATTCACTTAAAATAGTATTTTGACACATATTTAACCTTTCTTTCAGTGACCACTATAATACTGAGTTTGTGTCACTTTTCTTTGTCTCTTTTGTCCCCAGTCAAAAGTATCCCTCTGAAAAAAAAAACACACTGCCAACTGTTTCTTGTTTGCTGATACTTAAAGTATAAGCTTTTTTTTAAAACTCAGGCTTGGAAAACAAGTCTTAAACAAAAACATACCTCCTTGTGGACAGACAGGCAGGATAAACAACTGCAGCGTATTTTCATAAATTACAAATGTACCTGATGATGTAGCCTGACGAAGAGCGGTCCATTGGAGAGGTAAGGATAAATCAGACAGTAGCGGCCTTCATCAGAGAAACAGCACAACAACTCTAAGATATTTGGATGTTGGTACCTGTAACACATCACCACACTAAACATTAAACACTATAATGTAAAAAGAAAGGTGCTGTGAGAGTGAAGGCTGACACATACAAATGATGAATTTCCATTTCTTTTCTGAAGATATTCCACACCGTCTTCCAGGACACCATATTTATCTGGAGAAAGATGGATCAGGAATACAGTTCAATTAGAAGCTGTTTGTGATCAAAATCACAACATTAAAGGGATAGTTCACCCAAAATTAAAAAGTCTATCTGCTCACCTTCATGCCAGTTGAAGGTTGGGTTTCGTTTTTTATTCCACAAAACACTGCTGGAGTTTCACAGTAAAACAGTGCATCCTTTTACAGGCTAAAAACATGGTGTAAAGGATGTCTTTCAAGTCATTTTGGCATGTTGAGACCTAGGATTATGCCAGACCAGCAGTATGGAGGCATTTTATGTAATTTATTTTCCACTTCCATTGTTTGGGAGATTCTGCAATGCTGTCTTTCTGTGAAACTCCAGAAGTGTGTTGCAGACCAACAAAATAAACCTGACCCTCAATTGGCATGACAGCGAGTAGATAATGACTGAATTTTCATTTTTGGGTGAACAACCCCTTTAATTAGATGCCTGCTGTAGATGACTATACTGAATATAAATTGTTCAACATAGGTACATAAAAACAATTAGTCAGCACAGAATAGAAATAAAAAAATGTTTTTACAAAAATGTAAGATTTAATTACAAGCTGAAGCAATTTACACGTTTCCACCTGAAGAAAAGTTGGTCAACCACATCTTATGTTCTTCATCAGCAACTGTCATGTGCTCAAGAAGCTTTGATGCAGATGTTAATCTAATAAAGATGTGCTTCAAAGACTAGTAAAAGGACCTTGTGTTAAGATTATTTTGTTAAACTGTTGTTCCCAAGAACAACAGACGTTCAGACAGAAAAGACTACACCTTCAAAGAGACAAAGCTCCTGGTATATGTTTTTTTTTTTTTTTTTTTTTTTTTTTTGGTTAACCATGTCTGTCTGTGTGCTGGACAAACAGCTCATAGTGATATCAGTCTTCTCCAGAGGCTTTAACAGCAAACAAGCATATTTCCCAAAATGTCAATTCCTTTTAGAGTGCTAGAATCAACAATCACCTGTTTAAAAAGCTTCACTGCAAATGTTTTATTTCCCAGCTGTGCTTGGTAGACATCAGAAAAGTGTCCCTCTGCGATTCTCATTTCATGGTGGAAATCTCTGGTTCCTTCTATTATGTCTCGGAAAGTGATGACGGGAGGCTGGTTTTCTCCTGTTGACACAGGAGAAAACCACATGGGAAGTTACAATTCAACACCAACCTGAATTGTCAGTGGAAAACGAAGTTCCATCAAAATTACATTTTACTGATGTATGACATGGATCATTAAACGAATATGTTGGAACGTTCACTTTACTTACTGGGACAAAATACCGAACTTGAAGAGCTCGCCTCTGGTTGGAGGGATTCCTAATCAGATAAAAACGAGTGGGATGGTAATTTATTCTTTTTACTGCTCACAGCTCCTGCCTGAAGACTACACACATCTGACACTGGAACAAACAAGTCCTACCTTCACTTCAGCTGCTGACATCTGCCCTGTGGACTCTGCATGTTGATTGTTGGGTGGCACCGGTGGCTCTGAAAGAGAGAGAATGCCCAACTATCAAGTTAAAGTTCTATTCCTGGTGATAACTGGATAGCATGGTTTGCTGACATCAGGCATGAACCACAAACAGGAACCAAGAAAGGGCTTTGAATTTCCTCTTTGTAAAAAAGTTCCCTCCAATACTCATTTAGTTCCACAGGAATTTGCGACAATTAACAATAATTGAAGCCCATGAAACAGTCTTCACCATATGATTCTATAATTCACATATAAGCCTCATTCCATTTTTATACCCTTTACAAATTTCAACCGATAAAAAAAACTCCTTGAAAACACAACTTGAGTCTACATAACATGAAACCCTTTTCCATGGACACCTTAGTCTTGCATAGTCAGACAGAAATGTTAGGCTCCAAGCATACACATTCTGCAGGAGGGTGGTTGTTGTGTCATTTGTTATGAACATTTCACTTTAAAGAACAAACCTTCAAAGTTAACGAACTGAATTGAATCATTTCCTGAAACAATGCCTTTTCAGTCAGTTGCGAGTCAACATGCAGGGATTCACTCACTGAGCCTGTCTCACTTCGCTGGATCAGACTGAACTATACCAAACAAACATGTCTCCTTAAAGGATAACTTCGGTATTTTTCAACCTGGACCCTATTTCCCCATGTGTATGTGTGTGTGTGATTCATAGTTACAACTCATTTTAAAACTGGTTCAGTATTGAGGGAGGCGGATGCAGCCGGCAGCCGCGAAACGAGTTATAACGGTAGATATGAGGGCAAATACGTCCCGTAAAAATTTGTGCATTAAAAGTGCTTTTTTTCGCCACAGTCCAGCTCAGATCGCCAGTGTAATCTCTGTCAACAGCATGCAAAGCATCTCTCTTACTGTTCACTTCCTCTGGGCTGTGTGTGACGACATCTCGCGGGATCTTTGTTTGTTGCTGGAAGAAAACAGAGGAGCCATGCTGGAAGCCATGCTGAGAGCCGGTCAGAGCGGAGTTAGTTGTCCTGGAGTTCAGTTGAAAGTTTTACTGCATTGACTGAAAACAATGGTTTGTGTTTGTGCTTAGCCGAATTGCAAGAACAGGATGTTGCGCAACACCCCACACAGCTTTCATAGGCTGCCTTTGTCTGACGGTGAGATGCTGAAGTTGTGGCTAATTGTGCTACAATTGGATGCTAACACTCCTGTCCAGACACTTCTTCCTCAATAAAACAGCTGTCCTATTTGTTGCAACAAAGACATTCTTCAACAAGCAAAGATCCCGCGAGTTGTCGTCACACAGCCCAGAGGAAGTGAAGGGTAAGAGAGACACTTTGCATGCTGTTGACAGAGATTACACTGGCGAAAAAAACAAACAAACAAACAAAAAAAACACCTTTAATGCACAAACTTTTACAGGACGTATCATATCTATCATTATAACTCATTTTGCGGCTGCCGGCTGCATCCGCCTTCCTCAATACTGAACCAGTTTTAAAACGAGTTGTACCTATGAATCATACACACACATACACATGGGGAAATAGGGCCCAGGTTGAAAAATACCACAATTATTCTTTAAGTCTGTAAAATATTATGTGTAGGCCAGGACATTTCTGTAGCATATTTAATATAAAATGGTAGTTGGACACACATTTTGCATTTAACACATATCACACCTTCTGTGATTTGTGATTTGCCCTAAGCTGTACTGTGATTTCGAATAAAATTTCAATTAATTGCACAGCCATATTGTAGGATGATATAAAAGCTTTGTCACATTTGCAGGCATGTACACACACACACACATACACAGCATTACTGTTTTTAAAAGCTGAAAGTGATAACCTCACGTGAACTCAGGCAGTGTTTGTCGTGTCATATAGTTCACAATGTGTGGCGAAGCCTACAATGTGACAGAATGGACGACATGAGTCTGATTGTCTCAGATCATAGCAACGGAACTCTACATGTTCCTTGATTCATTTACTAAAGTGAACTGGGGCTCTGAGTGATAAAGCAGCAGATCTCACTTATTTCATGGGCTTATGTCAGATTTGGGCTGTCTTATTAGGGGCCGGGCAGCCTAAGCTGCCAGGACCCTATTGTTTTCCTCAGTGTTCTTCTTTCTTTCTTCTTCTTCTTCCAAGGAAATCCTACTTCCCATGCGCAAAAAATGACCAAACTTTTCACAAAGGTCCCGTCCCATGTCAGATTGCCTCAGCTGCAAAAACAGGCCAATAGTCCTGATGGTGGCGCTACAGCAAGCCTCTAAAGTTCAAAATTTTGAAAATTCATAACAAATCAACCATATGTGCTACAGCTTTACAACTTTCACCAAAATGTAGCCCCAATACTGAAGAAACTTTTGTACATTTAAACCTATTGCAAATTATGAAGTCCATCACTCTGTTTTTTTTCAAAAACTGTAAAACTTATTACACCTATCTCCTCCCACAATTTTTGCTAAATTGACACCAAACTTGCTACAGAGCATCTTCAGACTGTCCTACACAAACGATCCACACAGATTTTTGATTTATCAAAAATTGAGCCTACAGTGCATCAAAATGTTTGACTGTAAACTGTATTGTAAACATATACTAGCAAATTCTTGCTAAATACATTTTGGAGTCATGGTAGATAATGTTTGGAAAATATCAGAATTTTATCTCAAAAACTGAATTTTTTACAGCATTTTGAATTTCACTCTCATGTGAACAATTGGAGTCAATGCAAAAATGGCATTTTTAAACATCAGTTTTTCACTTTTGGAGCCAATAAATCATTGTTAAAAACTAATGACCAACATCTCCATGCTGTCTAGATGCAATTTGTGTATTTTGGGATTTTTGTCTCAATAACTGAATTTTTGACAGCCATTTGAAATCTGCCTTTACATGCTAACAGCTGCTGTCTTGCACACAGGTGACTGGCTTAGTCAATTTGTGAAGCTACAAGTGGTGTTTCCATTTGCCAATTAGCTCAGTGAGATAGAGGATGGTTCTTGGTGTTGAAAATTGTGAGTTCAAGCCTCAGCTCGTGCAACATTTCCAAATGAGAAATCTACCCAAACTTTTCACAAAGGTCCAGTCCCATGCCAGATGTCCTCAACTGGAAACACAAGACAATAGTCCTGATGGTGGCGCAACAGCAAGCCTCTAAATTTCAAAACTTTGAAAATTCATAACAAATCAACCATATGTGCTACAGCTTTGGAACTTTCACTTTGAAATTTGCTTTTCCATGGCATGGATGGCTACTGTCTGGCACCCTGATGCTTGGCTTAGTCAATTTGTGAAGCAACACATGAACTGTTATTTGCCAATTAGCTCAGTGAGATAGAAGACGGACCTCAGTCTCAGAAGTTGTGAGTTCAAGACTCGGCTAAGGCAGAACAGACATTCTAATGTGAAAGTTCAATGTTCAGGCATCATGCTATGTGGATTAGAGACTACTAAAGTTAAAATAATTATGATCCAGGCAGTTTTGGGAAGAGACAAATACTCTTTATCAACACTTTTCCCTGTTATCCCTTGTCTCTTTTCCCTGTTTATTTGGCTTAGTTATCAGTCAATATGCAGAGTCTCTTGTGCCAGAAATTGTGAGTTCAAGCCTCAACTGATGTAAAATGCACATTAGAATGCCACCTTTTTTTCATCTTCCTACACTCTGCTTGTTGCTCAGAATTGCCTAATTTTGCCTAAAATTGCCCGGCCCCGACCATTGCTGCGCAGCAGCTATAATTAATATCATAATTATTAGGAGTAGTAGTAGTAGCAGTACTAATAGTGTTGGTATTCTTTTTTTTTCAGATTCCCCCATGTATTGTTCCTGTCACTGCCAACTCCTACTGTTTGGTACATAGGGGGAAGCTTGTTAAAATTATTATTTCTATGTAACTTAAGCTGCGAGGAGTGATGAAGTCGGAGCCTATATGCCAAACTCAAATGATGTTCTGCTGCTGCTTATAAATGTTTGCCTATCTAAAAGTTAAAGGCCATGTAAAGGCAATTTGGACATTTTCTTCTAAACACATTATATAGGGCATAAATGTTTTGCTCAAAACGTGTAAAAAGCCTCCCAACTATTTAGAATTGAATTGTGGAGCTAGACTTCAAATTGTGTTTCAAGATTTCTGTGTTCAAGATTTTGTGGGCGGCTCTGAAATGGCAGCCGTGTGTTGTATCACAGCTTCCATTAGCATAAACCCGCCCCTGCTGCTCCAGCGGTATAAAAACATACAGCACGGTATCCTCGGTGGTTCTCCTGCTCGCTCGCAAGTCACAGATAGCGCTGATGATAGTTTGCTGCTAGCTATCTAACCAGTTATGCCTCATCCACCACATGCATGCATGTTCTCTGGATGCCAGAATGTGAAGAGTAGCAGCTTGGTGACTTTATTTAAGGGGCCTTCACATGATAAGAAATTTATCCCGGACTCACCGCGAGGTAGAGCGCAGAGAGGCAAAGCACAGCGCCACAACTGCTACGACCTGTCTGCCTGATATACAAATGGCTAACTAACATTAGCTCTGGAAGTAGCTTAAGTTCATAAACTATATGATTCACAAATCTTATGACCCAACCTGACTGTTCACATTTCACCATGCATTACGTTCACTGGCGAGATTGTTGTCTGCTTTTAATGTTGTGTTATAGAGTTTGGGGAAATCTAGCAACGGATCGTGTCTGGAAGGGAACCCTTGATTTGTGAAATTCTCGCGAGATTGTTGTATGTTGTTCCTTCATTATGATGTTAAAATGATCACTCTTGCGAGATCTTCTGTGGGTCTGGGGTTCCCTTCAAGACTCGACCATCAGTCACTGTCTGCTCCGCTTGTGTCACTTCGACATATCTGTGGTCTCGTTATTATCCCGCTGGCAGCGATGCCGGCGGGATAATAACGTGCACACCAAATTTAATTATGTGCACACCAAAGAGAGTAAAAGTTGCCTTGTGCTCTTATAAATGGAATAAATAAATTACCATTCTGATTTCAGACTGTGAGGAACAAGGTTGATCATCACGTAGGTCAGTGTCTGGCTCTGGTGGCTCAAACGAGTAGGGCTTGGTCAGTCCAATGAGGCTGCCAGCGTTAGCAACCATTGTCTCCTCCTTGTACAAGACACGGAGGCGGGAACCCTCCCGTGTGTGGGCGTGGTTTCAGCGCCTCCAGCGGACATGCCCCCAGCCTCTCATAGCAGAGAAAACTAATCATTTTTTCATTATTTTGAGACCTAATTTTATATGCTTACCATTTTTTTTAATCATTCAAATTTGGCTGGGTGATTAATAACATGTTTCTGTGGTGTGACAAACTCAGAACACACATTTATTGCTACTTTACTGTAACTTTAAGCTTAAAATATGTTCACATTTAAGAGAACGTAATTAATATTTTCCTCTTTAATGACACATTTTTTCAACCACCCACCCGTCATTAATCTGATATATTAATTTATATGAACCGCACCAACCGATCTGGTGTTAAGTCCTGTTGGCGTTACGTCCACACCACTCAGTGCTGTGTTAAACAACTGCAAACTAAAAAACTGCAGCCTGCACATTTCTAGTTCGCACCTATTCCTTTTTAAAAAAGCAATGGCTGGTGCACCCTGGTTGCTCAGTTGGTGGAGCGTGCCCCCTATGTGTGGAAGCTGTGAGATCTCTGCAGCGGCCATGGGCTTGACTTGCCGCATGTCATTGCCCAATAGACCCTTTTACAGCCAACGCCATCAAAAAGCTGTGTGTGCATTTTGGCAACAGAAGTAGCGGTCTCTCCCAGTCATCCAGACGAGTTACCAAGCTGTAAATGTTGAATTAAACATGTTACCCGCACCAAAATCACCAAAATGTCTGGTTGTTGTGTGCACAATACATCAGAATTTATATTCCACTGGTTGACTTAAGTTGTACCGAGTTCCAACAGGTTCACGACCATTTCAGAGCAATTGGCAGCGTCTATCACTGCAAACTATTAAACATGCTGACTGGACTGAGGACGCTATCAAAACTGCTCGTGTTTGCAGCACCCACTGACAAGCCGTTGGTCTGCCATATGTCCGTAGCCAAACTGCGCATGCAGCTTACTCATTGTTTACGAAGTGTAAAAGGGTCTATTGTGTGCATTGCTTTTTTTGGCTTCTGAAGAGGGCATGCCAGAAAAAGCATGAGAACCATTGAGTTACAGAGACATGCTACCTACACACTGATCCAAATCAGTTCCAGGGATGTATGCAGATTTTTAATTGACAAAGGAAAAAAGCACTGGCATCAGCCAGTGGAGCAAACAAACCCTACCCCTACCCCGTGGCATAAATATTTTAGATGTGCTATGCAGATTAACAGGTACGTGATATTATCATTACACTCGCTGGAGTTTGCACTATTTGTAACTGACCTTGTGCTTGTCCTTGGAAGAGCTTCAGGGCTCTGTGGTGACCCATGTCCTGCAGGACCTTAAGCAGGTCTTGCACTGTTGGATTCTGCTGGGCCCAGGACCACAGCAGCTCCCTTGTGGGACTCCGACCTGCTGCATCCATGCGCTCCAACATGCGCACCTCTAACATGCTGGGAACAACTCGGACAGCTGGAGGCCGAGAGAGATGATGGACATACAAAGACGTCAAATCAAGCTTATAGAAGAAAGTAAGTGTGTCAACAAAAATAAGAACATGTGGTTGTGCATTACTTTACATGACATTACTTTACATTACACTAACACAGTGTACAGATGAACTCCCTGGAAGATGCAAGGCTACGTCTACAGTCTTACTAACCTCCAAATAAAGTAATAATTTTCTAATAACACTAAACATAGAAAAGCAAACAAATGTGAGACTTTGTGAAGCTTAAAGGTACAGTTCACCCAAAAATGAAAATTCAGTCATTATCTAGTCACCCTCATGCTGATTGAAGGTCAGGTTTAGCTTTTTAGTCCATAAAATACTGCTGGAGTTTCACAGGAAAACAGAATCTCCCAAACAATGGAAGTGAATGGTGACCAGTTTTCAAATGGAAAAAAACAACCAAAAAAACAAAAAATGCCTCCATGCTGCTCATCTGGGGTAATCCAAGTAGTGCTCTAATCGTGCCTGAAAAGCTGAGCCCATTGAGGCCCTAGGCCAACAACATTCTGTCCAAAACCGACCCATCCCTTATTAGCATATTTCAGCCTTAACCTGATAACAGCCTGACATTTTTCTTAAAAAGCTTCCCTCTGTGCATCAAACAGTAGGAGTTTTCAGTGACAGGGACAATACATGGGGGAAATTGGAATTGGTAACGACTAAACTGGGAAGAAAAATTAAAATAAATAAATGAACCCAAACCCGAACTCATCGTGTCCTGTCGGGTGCAGGCACAGATCTCAAGCTCAAAATCCAAGTCTCTTAAAGTCCCAACATACTGTTTGCACACCACACACACACACACACACACACACAGTTCAGATGATGTGCATGCACACAGGAATGAAGCACCTAAGTAAGGATCTACAGTGAAGATTCAGGGCTTTAGGAGACTTGGATTACACCAGATGAGCAGTATGGAGGCATTTTATGTTTTGTTTGTTTGTTTGTTTGTTTTTTACATTTGAAAACTGGTCACCATTCACTTCCATTGTTTGGGAGATTCTGCAATGCTGAAAATTCCCATGAAACTCCAGCAAAGTTTTGTGGAGTAAAAAGTCTAAACCTGACCTTCTATCGACATGAGGGTGATGACTGAATTTTCATTTTTGGGTGAACTTTCCCTTTAAACAGACAAACGTAATGTGAGTTTAATGACTAAATCCAAACAAACGTATTCATACATTTGTTTCAGTAAATCAACTGCAAGCCATATTCAGAGATGGTTGTTTCGATACCTTTTTGCCTTTTTGCCCATCACCCTGAGCTACAAGTCAAAGCTATAGAAGGTAAACTTGATATGAAGATAAGATAAAAACAAGCTTGATCTTATAAAATGGGTTTCTAACAAACAGGTGTCAGAAACAGTGTTTATGAACAAACAGACCCGCTAATACAAGCCACGAATCAACTGTTTGAAAGTTGGATCTCCTTCCCTCCGTCCACAACGGTGTGTTTAATATGTCTCTCCATCAAACTCAGTCTAAACAGAAGAATCCTCACCCAGTCCGCGCCATCCGAGCCTGTCGTCCCCACTGTCCATGATCTGACAGAATCTTTCGACGACAGCCGGTGGGACATCGTAGAGGAAAGTGGAGGAGTCCATGAGAGGAGCGGCTCTGACAGCAGAACACTGAGAGACAGACAGACACTGAGTGCACTTACTCAAACACGGAAACTCCCTCCGTCCGCTTACGACACATATCGACGCATGAAGCCATTGTTCAGTGAGTCACACTCACATCATCACATAAAGCATGAAAAACCCGAAGTGAGAAATATTCAAATGCCGTATTCACCACTGAAGCGTGCGATTGTTTACTGACAGCGGGTTTTCATGCTGAGAAAAACAGACACACACCACTGGACAGAGCTGATCACTGTCACATGGCGCAGAACGCTTTCTCCTTGCATGATTGGAAAAGATTTATTTTTACCTTCCATTTATAATGCTCATGTCCACCAGTGTTAGACAGTAATATATTACTCACTAATATTTCTCGGTAATATAGTACTCACTGCTATAGAACCGAGTTGGGCAGTCAGTAATACATTATTATATTATTAGTATTGGACAATAACATAGTTCAAGTTCAAGGTCAAATTGTTTATTGTCATTTCCACATACATTCAGAGAATGTGAGAACGAAATTGCGTTTCTCATAGCATAAGGTGTTAATAAGACATATAGACATAGAAATATATTAAAATATAAAATGTAAAAATATTTTTTTTTTTAAAGTACACATATAAAATATAAAAGATAATGAGACAATTGCAAACAGAACTCTGGACTATGAGGCATCTGGCATTTTAAAGTGCAGTGTGTACATCATTTTGTAAATAGTAACCAGTGTAGCAGAATGGATCAGTAGTTGAATATGAATATTGAATCAAATTAGAAATATAAACAACAGAATACTGGTGACTGGCTCTGCATTTCCCATACCACACAGTGATGCAGCTGGTCAGGACACTCCACTGTGCTTCTGTAGAAGGTGGTGAGGATGGGTGGTGGCAAGCTGGCTCTCTTCAGTTTCCGCAGGAAGTGGAGGCGTTGTTGTGTCTTCGTGGTTATGGAAGTGGTGTTGAGAGACCAGGCGAGGTCGTTATATAATCTTAGTGTTTGATGGTAATATATTGTAATATTAGTGTTAGACAGTAATATATTACTATAATATTAGTCTTGGACAGTAATATATTACTATGATATTCATGTTGGACAGTAATATATTACTATAATATTAATGTTGGACAGTAATATATTGCAATAATATTAGTCTTGGACAGTAATATATTACTCAGAAATGTATTACTGTAATATTATTACTTTTTCCATCAATGTGTAGTGTAAGGGATTACAATTTCCAAAAGAGTAATTATGTTACACTTACTATTTCAAGTAAGTCTGAGTTACTGAGTTACTTTTTGACTGATGTTATGATGGCACACACATGTAGCAGGTCAGGGCAGGTCACATCAGCTGCTAGTCAAAAAGCTAAACAAGGGACAAGGTTGTGATGGAATATAATTTGAAGGCAACACTCAGAGAGGTCCACTCCACCACAGCTGACATCTAAACTGATGCGCCAGATGGTTTGTTTCACAGAATTATCCAGGAAGTCATCCCAAGACACAGTTTGGAAAAGGGCAGACACTTTAAAAAAACACTTAGCAGGTGATTGGATGAACTATCTGTCTATCACGTCCAACACAGACTGACTTCAACCAATCAGATCAAGCCATCTGTGTACTTTTCTCCTGCGTCATGCTTCCGTCCCTTTTTGGATGAAAACAGCTGCCCTAATTTGACTAGCGGTCAATACAAATTCTGAAGTCTTTGCTAGTTTAAATGCATTAAATAAGAAAACTGCACTGCTGTTGAGCTATGAGGAGCCCACATCCTCTGGACAGGTGAATAATCTTGCTATGTCTTTGCCGATCAACAATCGGTGTCAGTATATTGAAAAAATAAAGAAAAAAGGGGTTGCTGAGTGTCTACCTCCATCATAGTGGAAGTGGTATAATCTGACAGATACCAAGTACCTTATTGAATCTCCAGGTGATGTATTTCTGACATCTGTCACTTTTTAATCCACTATTTAGCTGTTTTAGTTGTCTGTCCGCTGTGGTGTTATGATAAACTCATTACATTACAGACATTAACATGCATGTGAATGACACTAGTTTTCTCTGTTTGACACTGGCGCTTGAACAGCACTTGCTTTCACCCAAAATGTGGCGTGGTCGAGGGATGTGACGTGAGACTGCTCTGACCCATAGTTGCTTCTCGCTGCTGGCAGACCTAAAACCACACCTGTAATTGCCAGTAGTCCCTCCTAGGATGCTGACTGTTTGCACCAGCACCTGGACAATTAACCAAAGCTGAAAAACCAGTTCACTGGATCAGCACAGTTCAACTTTAGAGTGGAACAAAACCACCAACAAGATACAGTGATATAATAATATAAAAAGTAATGCTACTAATTATGGTTGATACCAAGTAATAAGTAAAGTAATGTTATTAGTTTTTAAAGGAGTAATAAAGTAAATAGTAAATTATTACACTTCCAGGGTAACTTGCCCAACACTGCTGATGACAAACGGAATTATTTTTCATTCACTTGGGCACAAATTCATCAAAAAGTATCTTGTTACAAATTACATGTACAAGCCCATCAAATGTAAATTAAAATACAAAATATTGATATGGAAATGTATTTAATTTAAACAGACGTATATACATTTAAGTCTCATTGGCCTTTGGATCATACATCGACATCACCACCATTTTCGTTAGGGTCAAGACTAAATGGAGGAGCTTTTTTTTTCTCCACATAGATCATAAACCCTTAAATGTAACACCACTAATTGAGATCAGTGAGAAATAAATGTCATGGTAAGTTTTATCAAGGAAAAACAGTCCTCTGTTTACATGAATCTGTTCACAGGTTGACCCGACAGAAATGGCAGCAATGCTGATGAAATGCAACAAGACAAAGTGGTTAATGTTGGTGTCTATGTAAGTATGTCCATAGGTCAGACCTTAACCCCTCTACATTGAAATGATGAGCTCTGCTAATTTCCTACATCATAGATTTGAAGTGACCAATCAGGATCTGTTAGAGGTGGGAGGCTATGAATACAGGGGTGCATGCTGGGTGGTTTCAGCGTGTCCTCACCAGAAAAACACAGCCATACACAAACAGCCATATAGGACGTCTGTGCAAGCAGCTTATTCTGACCCATATTTATTTTTATAAGGTAGCAGTAATGTAATGTATTGCAAGTAGTAATTATGACAGGAGCAGTATAAAGAGCAAGAAAGACTGTGTAGGGAGCAGAGCATGTGAGCGGAGCAGAGCGGGAGTGAGCAGGGAGCGTGAGTGGGGCAGAATTAGATGGACTAGAGCAGCTTTTTTAAAGGATGGAGTGTCACGTTATCTCCCACTCCAATTTCGCTAACACCATGAGTCTGACGTGTGCCCTAAGTGCCCATGGATGCTATTTATAGTGCTTATTCAATCATGACACTTAGTTCATGGTGCAACATAGTTGCTGTCATTCACCAAATAAATAACATTACAATAACACAAACTAAATTTTACACATACAGTACAAGCTTATAGTTTATTGACTCGTACATCTATGTCACCTTTCTAAATTAAGTTTAAATAAGGACTAATTGGCGATTTCATGTTCAAGAATGTACAAAGAGCGTCTGCATGGAATTCTGGGTTACTGCAGTTATGGACATGCACAATACTACTGTGAGGGAAAATCAACAGAAAGTTCGCTAGTGAAATGTCAAGACAGCAAGTAAGTGAGAAACAAGTGATATACAAACACAAAAGTAAGTTTGAGAACAGAATTGAAAGAAGCAGCAGAGAAAGAAAAAACAGCTTACAAAAATAGTTTTCTTTCAGAAAGTTTCAGAAAGACGAGCAAGCACAGGTTGTTCTCATGGATGTATTATGGAGAGTGAACCTATGATGTCAATAGAACTTATTTATTATTTTATTTGACAAATATTCAACCGACACACTTATGTTTTTGTTAATTTGCTTTTGCCAACAGGTAGACATGAAGATTGTTATCAATGTGAAGGTGTGCTGTCACCGAGTTTACTGCATTTTAATTTGTATTAAGGTGAGCTGTCCCGTTAGTTTTCATCTGTGCGCAGGTGTGTTATCACCTGTTAACTTATATGTTTTTCATCCGTGTTAAGGTGCACCATCACCAGTTTTTATACATGAGAATGTGCTCAAACAGTGATGATGCTTTAATCTGTTATGATGCTCCAACGGCAGATTTTGTTAGGCAGGCTGGTTTATCACTACCTTGGCCTTGCTATTATGACTCCTCCTCTATATCATGGCGGTGCATTTTGCTGTTGTTGGTCATTTTAACCCTCAGAACCTGTTAACTTTGACTAACGTCCTCCTGATAGTGCCCATTTTGGGCCATATTTTCAACAGCCTACCACATTAAAGTAAAAATAGGTATTATTATTATTTTTTTTTTTTTTAAACTTAAGTTGTCTTCTCTTGAATGATATATTATTTCATCAATAAATTTAAAAATGAACCCTTTCAAGGCCTGTTTTAGTGGTGGACCGCTAATATCGTCATAAAAAATGTTATAAATATAAAATACAAAATAAATAACTGCAATAAATCAAAAATTTTAAAAATGATTTTATTTTCTCCTATTATTATAAGAACATGCACATCTGCCTTTGAACAGTGTCAAGATTGTTTTGTTTGCTCATAGTTTGCTGGAGCATTTTTTCCATTTTATCTGGACATGCACCTTAAATTTTGTGTCACAAGCTGAATATATGGCATGATCATGTGACTTTCTGTGTGACGTCATGCCACAATAAATGTCACATAGTTAGAGAAGAGTTGAAAGATCATAATACTTTTTACTGGACCTCAATCGACCAAGGGAAAGTGGTATAAACTGATATTTTAGATCAGAGTTTTGAAAAAAAGTGTCAAATCTCACAGCGGTCTCCCCCCGCATTTTACCCGGCTCACAACGCACGTTTCCTGGGGAGCTCTCTGGAAGGACCCGCTGACAACCGGAGCTACTGCGACTAAAAGCTACTGCTCCCAGATACTGATAATAATTCAAGTCCCTTCAAGTCACATGTGCACCATGACACACAGAGAGATAAAATATAATTGATAAATGGTGCCAGCTTGCCCTGTCGCCGACGGAGGTGGCGTGTCTCCCGGTCATCAAGTCTGAGGCAGGCGGCCACCTCCTCAAACCTGTACCAGGGTACTTTCACCCCGTGTGCAGCACAGCCCACCTAGCAGCAGCAGCCCGAGGAAAGCACGCAGCTCGGTCACCTCCAACACGGACCAGCCGCGGCTGCTGTGGGTCCCCTGGAGGTTTGTGTTCTCCAGCAGCATCAAAACCATTTCATCCGTGATGACTAAATCAAAGCATGCCGGAATGTCTTTCCCCTAGGAGCAGGCATATCGCGTGGGGCCAGCCGTCGGAGTAGTGGGAGCAGTGTAGCGGAGGGTCTGGTCATCACTCCGGCCAGTCTCCGGCAGGTGGAGCCGGGGGAGCCTCGCCCTCGCTGCTGCTGTTGCTGCTGTGTAACCTGCGAGTAGGAGCACACAGAGCGGTCGTCATCAGAGCCGGAGTCGCTGTCCGAGGTGGCCGCTCTGGGACGCCTGCTCAGCGGGGCGGAGGCGCTCGGTGACTCGGGGGAGTTTGATGTAGGACACAGAAAAATTTTTATTTATCCATTTTGAGGACATAAGTTCAAGATAAAACCATCAAAGCCTTTATTTCAAAGGCTTGACTTAGGTCGTTTTCACACCTGACCAAGCGGACTCGGTTCGATTGGGGAGCTGAAAGTCGCAACATTGTTGCATTTATCACTTGTTTCGGTTCTGCTTTCACACTGTGATTTCTGAAGTGCACCGAACTTTCTGAGCAGCATCACGTGGTTGAAAGGGGCGCTCGTAGATTGGACAAAGTAGGAGGGGAAATCCCTCATGCTTCGTCACATTATTTTAGGGAATGCTACAACGTTAATGAACGCAACTGTTCCTATAATGCTATCGTAGCTTGTCAGGGATTGATTGTTATTTTTCTAACTTTGACGATCTAACATGTGACAACACATGAGCTCAGAGTTTAAGGACTGTGACTGTTGGTAGTTGTGATTTGATTTTGTTTAAATATGCCAAATTGTGAATTTATGGGTTATTGTTGTTCAGATAATTGAGCTAAGCTAGCTAGCAACTGCTAATGTCAGCGGTCACTTGTTGCCATAGCAACAGTAAACATTCACGTAAGGACTAATGAGCTGTAAATAGAGATGCAGAATCAAGCTATATTATAAATATAGATGAGATACGTTGTATTTTAGCACAGAATACATGATTTTAGTAAACCTAGAGAACATAATTTGTTTAATTCGCATAATTTACCATTGAATTTATACGTACGCACTGCGTATAGTGTCACTACGTATATTTGGTCCTGTGTTTGGTCCGGTGAGCTTCACACTGCATACGAACCGAACCAGGGTTCACTTGCAAGCGAATCGAGACCCACGTTTTCAGGCGTACCAGAGTTCGCTTGTTTGGTCCGCACCAAAGTTCAGATGAGCTTTCACACCTGCCCAAACGAAGCGGACTATCCAGGAAACGACCTCTGGTCCGTTTAAAGCGACCAAACAGCTCTGGTGTGAAAGCGACCTTAGAGTGTGCAGGCAATGGCAGATTAGAATGGAGTTTTGGCCCAAATCACTGCCTGCATTTCTGCAAAGGCCTCACAATGTTATTGTGTAGTGATTTTCAAAAATTGTTCATAAACATATATTTTGACTTCACATAGGTGAAAATGGCTTTTTTTTTCATTTTCGCAGATTCGTCTCTGATTTGTGCACCTGTAATACAGTGTTTGCATGACCATGGAAAGATGAAAGTATGTGCACAGACACAGAAAAATGTTTATTTATCCATTTTGAGGGCATAAGTTGAAATATAAAACCATTACGCCTTTATTTCAAAGGCTTGACTTGCAGTGTGCAGTCAATGGGAAATTGTAATGGGGTTTTTGGCCCAAATCACTGTCTGTGTTTCTGCAAAGGCCCCACAATGTTATTGTGTAGTGATTTTCAAAAAATGTTCATAAACATGCATTTTGACTTCCCCTGTAATGATTTGAACCATGAAAATATAGAAATTATGTTTCTGGGAAAAAATAACCCATAGGTGAAAATGTGTGGTTTTTGCTATTTTCAATGGAAGTCTACTGGGCCCATTTTTGGCCATATCAGGAGAGAAGGTCCCAATGCGATAAAAGGAGTATTATAAGGTGCAGACAGGAGATCTTTTAGGAGCATGATGTACCTTGCAAAAGCCACCCCTCTGCAACCTACAAACATTGTAGCATGATCACAGACAAAATGACAACCAAATTAAATTTAAATTGTCCAAAAACGGGCCCAACAGGTTCTGATGGTTAAAGCTGCATGCTTTCACTTATTTCATTCACTGACATTACGTCATATTATGCCTGATTGTGATGGGCAGGGCCTGGTTTGATACTCTTGCATTAGGGCCTGGTGCTGACTTGTTATGCTACTGTTTGACAGGAAAGGAAAATAAAGTCATAGAATGTGCTCCATATATTATTCTTAAGATTTAATTTTTATGCAGGTTAGTGTGTGTTTTGTTGCTCTTTGTTGCCTCAACACATTTGAGTATGTGTTTCTGGAGGAGCAAACCGAGCGCTTTAACTAATAAGTTAAAAATCACAAAGTGCCATGAATTCAAACACCTCTGATCATTAATGCAGTTAATACAGTAACTTGGCTTTACCACCTGATCCCTGTGCTGTGCTCAGCAGCAGGCTCTGAATGCAAACGGAATGTATAAATGTTTTAGCTCCATATCATGACTGAAAACATCACGACTTGATTTAATGAATTTTGTTTGTTCAAAATATGAAGACTTGTAAAATATCACTTCCATGAGGCTGTTCAGTCTGACAGTGACACATCACAGACTGAACTTGGCATTTCATCCTTGCATGCAGCCACAGCGTAATAATAATTATTGATACCAGCAGATAAAACACTAAAATGATCAGGTTTGGAACCCACAAACACTGGGATAGTGTGCCACTGTTCCCAGAATAGGGAATGTGTCATTTTTGGGAAAATATTAATCCCTACCCCTCACCGCATCACATCTTAACATAATATAGGCCAACATTTTTTATATTGCTAATTTTTATATTTCGTTCCTGTCTATGTATTCTTTGAATCTTAATACAGAGCACCATTTGATGATGACACAACAGCAATTTTGTTGTAGTTGCACGACAATTAAGTGCTTGAGTTCTGAATTTATATCAATTTAGACTAATGGCTGAAATGAAAAGTTTATTGGCTAGCTAACACTAGGAAAGCTAGCTAACAATGAAAACTGGTGAAGGTCTGGAACACTTGACTTAAATGGCAGACTGAGCCTGAGACAAAGAAACACCAAGACTGTGTACGAGAAAACATCAAAGGAGGGAATTTCCAAATTGAAATTTACAACTTCTAACCTCAACTCTTCCAAGTGTATGATGCAACACGTAAGCATTAAGCAGAAAATCTATGAGTTTCTTTGGCAAGTGCACACACATCAGGTCACATGTGGAACAGGTTTTATTGTATGATAATATTATTTTAGGCTTCCATGAGTGCTGCCACTGCTGTGTGACAGCTGCTTCTTCATGAAGTTGGTGTAGGTGGATTTGTATCAACTTTGAATGGTGTTCTGTTGCAGTCATTCCCAAACACTGGGTCAGGACCCACAGGTGGGTTACAGGAGATTTTATTTGGGTTGCCAAATAAATAAGACTATGCAAGAAATTTAGTAGTGTCTTAATTATATCCTGTTAATTTAGTAGTCTAAAATGTTTTATATTGTTTTCCTGATGAAAGGAAATAAAACCAATAAGATATGTTAACTCAGCCTAACTGCATTTATTTCTCATTTATTAAGTATTTAACATAGTGGCTGGTTAAGAAGAGTGAGAAGTAAGCTGTCTATGGTCGTATAAAACAGAGCACTCAAAAAAATAGAATTACTGCCTCACAGTTGTGTGTTTCCACCAACCAGTCACATTACAGTTTACATCCATTTCTGTCTAGACTCATATCAGAATCTGAATCAGAACCAGAATCAGAAATACTTTATTGAACCCCTGGGGGGAAATTGTTAAATGTAATATAATATAATGTCTGTAGTAAAGACTTTGAAGGAATTTATCAAGGAACTTATCACTATATTGACATCTAACTAAATTTCATAAAAGGTAGTAAGTGTATTTTAGGAAAATGGAAATTATGACTATTTTTGACATATACACTATGACTTCTTCATGCATTTCCAGTATGAAACATGTTTTTTATTTGTTATTTTAAGGACTGAACCAAACATGATGATGTCGCATTGAAGTTCACCTTTGGCTTTTTGGAGGTACAATGTCAGTATCTCATTGTTTCATCCTATTAGATATTTGAGTGTAATTTTGTCATAATCAGCATATGAGGCAAATGTGTTTAATGATGTCACTGTGACCTTGACCTTTGACCTTTGACCACCAAAATCTGATCTGAAGAAATTCACTCAAAGTGCTCTTGAGATACACTATATTGTCAAAAGTATCAGAACATCTGCCTTTACACGCACATGAACTTTAATGACATCCCATTCTTAATCTGTAGAGTTTAATATGGAGTTGGCCCACCCTTTGCAGCTATGACAGCTTAAACTCCTCTGGGAAGGCTTTCCACAAGTTTTCTTGTGTTTATGGGAATTTTTGACCATTCTTCCAGAAGCACATTTGTGAGGTCAGGCACTGATGTAGGATGAGAAGGCCTGGCTCACAGTCTCTGCTCTAATTCATCCCAAAGGTGTTTTATCAGGTTGAGGTCAAGACTCTGTGCAGGCCTGTCAAGTTCCTCCACACCAAACTCACTCATCCATGTCTTTATGGACCTTGCTTTGTGCACTGGTATGCAGTCATGTTGGAACAGGAAGGGGCCATCCCCAAACTGTTCCCACAAAGTTGGGAGCATGAAATTGTCCAAAATGTCTTGGTATGCTGAAGCATTAAGAGTTCCTTCCACTGGAACTAAGGGGCCAAGCTCAACCCCTGAAAAACAACCCCACACCATAATCCCCCCTCCACCAAACTTTACACTTGGCACAGTACAGTCAGGCAAGTACTGTACTCCTGGCAACCGCCAAACCCAGACTCATCCATCGGATCGGTCCAGTAGTATTCCAGAGTAGCTGTGGACAAGCTGTAGGTCCAGTGATCACAAACACACAGAGGCGATTACATGATCCTCTGCAGGGAATAATGAAACACAGGTGATACATAAAATGGGCAGGAAAAGAACAAGACAGGAAATGAAGTAAATCAAGACACATGAGGAAATTCCAAATAATTGTTAAAAAAAACAAACAAGAAACAAAACAAAAATACAAAATAAAACAGCATATGATGAAACAAAAACCCCAAACCATGACAGGAATGCATACTTCACCATTTATCAAATGTATATCATATAAATCATTTATATAATTTAAGTAAGGGATAATGTACATTAAAAAGGTCATTATTGTGAAATACTGTAAGTCTTGACAGGATGATGGAGGTCTTGAATCATACTGAATGGGTTTATTTCACAATAATGACCTGCTCACTTATTCTTATCCCCCTTTATCCCACTTATTATATGGTTACTTAACATGAAAAAAAGAATTGTCACACATTAATTTTAAAATGATTTTAGTATTTTGACAATAATTGTTTGTTCCTCCATAGTCTATGTCCATAGCAATGGTCTGTTCTTCATAACAAAGGTCTGCAATCATGGACCTTAAAATATTGTCATTGACCAATCAGTGTGATTTCTTGCCAGATTGAAGAAAATAGAACAGATGCCCAAACGATCGTGAACAAAATTCCACCACACTATATATAAAAGAATAAATACACTGTACAAATTTGATCAACATCTTGTCTTTATATGAAACAATGACATAACACAGTTCCAATCTTTTTTACTTGGAGCCCCCCCCCCCCCCCCCACTTGTATCTAAGGAAAGTTGACCCCCCCCCCCCCAGCACACGCACGCACATATACACCAAAGAATAAGCAATTCATTACAATTACTGTCAAAAATACACATCAATTAAATTATTTCCTCTCTTAGAGCCTTTATCTTTGGTAGAGGATCTCTTTTATTTTTACCTTGTCGATAGCATGAGCTTAATTTTTCTTTCTTTTAACAACCGAGATTCACACACACTCATGCTGACCAAGCTGCTGGAGGGGTCACAGAGGTGTGGCCTACTAAATAGCCTACTAATCTTTAAATTGAGGACAAAGAAGTTTATCTTTTAAAATAGTTTTGTATACGGGGGGGGGGGGGGACACAGAGACACAGAGAGAGAGGGAGAGAGAGACAGACAGACAGCGAGGGGGGGGGGGTAAATCGCACCCCGAGACCAGACATAACATGCATGACACTTCATCCAGACTTTGAAGCATGCTGTCTGAATCCCTTTGTGCTTCAGATAGCCTACATGAACTTCAGGTAGGAGCATGGTCCTCTCCAGGCCAGCAAAATATAAAGTAATAAATAATAATAATGAAAAATATATAATTACCTTACCAGTTTAGATTAGAAAGCTTTATTAATCCCAATAGGGAAACTGGTTTGCCACCAGATCAAACCATACAGCCAACAAACAAGACAGACAACAAATAACGCAGTAGACCATCAAAGCGTGATTAAGAGCCACTAAGACATGATAAAGGCCAATCAAGACGTAATCAATAGCATAATAGCATGATGATACATAAATAAACAGATGAATACATACAAACATTAAAAAAACAAAAAACAAAAAAAACAAACAAACAAACAAAAAAACGCAGCAGGACAGTTAACAGTGTTCATTAAAATATCTGACAGCTGCAGGAACAAAAGACCTTCTCAGTCGCTCAGTTGAGCACCGAGGCATCACCAGTCGCTCACTGAAAGAGCTAGTGAGTCCTTTAAAAACACTGTGGAGTGGGTGGCCTTCAAAGAGCAGAACCATTTTGGCTTTTGACCTCATTCTCTTCTCCACAGTGACCTCAAGTGAGTCTGGGGTAAGACCGATAACTGAGCCAGCTCTCTTGATCAGCTTGTTGATCCTGTTTTTGTCATCCACAGATATGCTGCCCCCCCCCCCCCCCAACAAAGTACAGCATAAAAGAGAACACTAGCCAAGATACCATGATAAAGACATTTAAGAGTTTTGTGCCGAGGTCAAAAGATATAAGTTTTCGCAAAAAGAAAAGTCTAGACTGAGCTTTCTTGATTAGGACATCAGTATTGTCTTTCCAGTTCATCCCGGAAGTACCTTGGTATCCAAATGGATACCAAGGTACTTAGAAGACCCAACAATTTCAATCTCCTGACCATTAATTGTCACTGGAAGGACCTCCTGTCTTTTCTTTCTAAAATCAATCACTAATTCCTTGGTCTTCCCTACATTTAACTTTAAGAAGTCAGAGTCACACCAGCTGGAAAAGGATTGGACCTCATTTCTATAGGCCACATCATTGCCCTGGTTAAGCAGACCCACTAAGGCGGTGTCATCAGAAAATTTTTGCACCAGGCATGATGGCTGACTGTGTCTGAAGTCGGCAGTATAAAGTGAGAATAAAAAAGGAGATAAAACTGTGCCTTGAGGTGCTCCTGTGTTAGTTAAAATGGTGTCAGACAATTTGTTACTGAGCCTGACAAACTGAGGTTGTGCCAAAAGATAGTCTAAAATCCAGGCAATTGTTGAGTTATGCAGTTTAAAATTATTTAATTTGTTAGCTAAAATATGTGGCTGTATGGTATTAAAAGCACTAGAAAAATCAAAAAACATGATCCCAACAGAGCTGGCAGTGGTTTCAAGATGACTGTAGATGTTGTGCAGCATATAAAGTATTGCATCATCTACCCCCACACCCTTCCTGTATGCAAATTGCAAAGGATCTTGAAAGACTGACACCTGCCTAGTTAAGTGATTCAGGACAACCATCTCAAAACACTTCATAATGTGTGAAGTCAGCGCTATAGGTCTCAGGTTAGCAAGATTGCTAGACACATTGGCTTTCTTTGGAATGGGGACAAGGCAAGATGTTTTCCACAAAACTGGTATTTTTGCAGAAGACCGAGACATTGAAAACAGTGAATTGAGTGAAGGACATGGCACAGCTGGTCAGCACAGACTTTTAAGGTGCGTGGATGGACACCATCAGGGCCTGCTGCCTTATTGGCTTTAATACACCTTAACTGCTGACGAACCTCCTCAGTGTCAAAAGAAATAGCTGGGCTACAGACCTCACAGCTGTTCAGCCTAAGTGAGGAGAGAATATTCTCATGTAAAGAAGAAAAATCTAATTCATCAAACCTTGCAAAGAAACTGTTGGCATCATTTGCCTTTATACCCGAACTACAAAACTTGGGATTCCTGGTCCCAAATCCAGTAATAGATTTCATACCATTCCAAAGCCCCCTTGTGTTGCTACTGGACATATGCCCTTCAACCCTTTCTTTATATTTCTTTTTGCCCTGTCTAATAATGGCTTTCAGCTCCTTTTGAGCAACTTTAATTCTAGCCTTATCACCACTGTAGAAAGCAGTCTTCTTTTTATTAATAGCAGCCTTAACCTTTATATCTGACACGGACATTTTTGTCTGTTTTTGATTTTCATTTTGTGACTATTTCTTAGTGGTTTTAGCTAGAGCCTTCAAAATTGGTAAAGGTTCATAATTTTTCATATATTTTTTATTCCAAACCCGATCCTGTATAACACCTTCACACTCTGAGCATCCGATTACGTCCAAAACAGTGCGCATCCAGTTGGAGGATGCCTGTGAAACTTTACGAGGATGCTTTGAATGCACTGACTGGTCTGTGTTCTTTGATGGTGACAATGATCTGGACAGTATATCTGACAAAGTTCCTTGTTATATCAACTACTGTGTCGAGTCTGTAAATTCCTGTAAAAAAAAATCAAAATCTTCCCAAACAACAAAGTGTGGGTGACAAGTGAGGTTAACCTTTGTGCCCTACTATTTTTTTCCGGCACATTTACCACATTGGACAAAAATGTCCAACGTGTTTGATGCCATAAAAAAGACATATTTTACAATTTTTTCCCATTTTTTTTGCATGAATCTTCTTATCTACTTCTCGATTTCGATTTTTCCCTGCTAATATTCCACCTCCAGGCCCCACTAGATATGCAGCCGCCCGCCTCACCGAGGACCTGAGGTCATCATGGGACCTCCTCATGACCCCTGACATGGTGGAACATATCCACCAAATGACCAATTTGCATGGCAACCGCACCAAGGTGAGATGGCAAGATGTGAGCCAGGTAGAAATGGAGGCATACCTCAGCCTGCTGCTTTTGGCCGGAGTATTGCGCTCACACAATGAGTCGACCCGGTCGCTGTGGGACTCTGTCACCGGACGAAGTATCTTCAGCATGACTATGTCCCGTTCAAGGTTTGAGCAGATCTCGGCTACGCTCCGGTTTGATGACCATCTCACTCGCCCCCGACGCCAACGGAGGGACAAGTTGGCAGCAGTGCGAGAACTGTGGGATCAATGGCAAAACCGCCTGGCTCTTCTCTATAACTGTGGCAAAGAGGTAAGAATAATAATAACAACAACAACAACAACAATAATAGGAGCTGCACGCAAAAAGTGCATGAAAACCTGTGCACACTGTGGAGTTCACGTGTGCAAAGATCACTCAAAGATCTGTTGTGCCAGCTGTGCAGAGAGAGTTGGCATTGGGAAGGGGAAGAAGTAAGCATTGTTCCAATACGCTGCTCTTGATGTTCTAGGTTATTGATGCTATTGTATTAAAGATGTTGAATTTAAAGATGTTGATATTGATTCATTTTGATTGTAAATGTATTGCTTTTACTTGCTCTGCAAGCTTATTGAATTGAAAACTTCTATTCCAATTGATTATCATGGAAGTCTATGGGAGCCATTTCTCTAATCTGACACTACAAAAAAAAACTACAAACCCCAGGAAATCAATGTTGCTACTCATCAATGACATAGCCAAGATTCTAATAATCCCCCCACACCAAATCCAATTTTCACTCAGTATATTGTAAATAACCCCCTTTTTATATGCTTTTTTCACCACTTTTTTTCCAGGGACTCTATTTTCTGGTATTGAAGGGGTTAAATGTCTGAAATTAATTAAATCAATGGTTTGGATCAATAGAGGAGAAGTGGATAAGAAGATTCATGCAAAAAAAAAAAAAAAAAAAGGAAAAAAATGTAAAATATGTCTTTTTTATTGCATCAAACACGTTGGACACTTTTGTCCAATGTGGTACTTGTGCCAGTTTGGTTGTGAGAGTCCTATGGACAAAAAACTACAAACCCCAGGAAATCAATGTTGCTACTCATCAACGACATATCCAAGACTGATCTAATCCCCCCAAACCAAATTCAATTTGCATTCAGTATATTATAAATAACCCCCTTTTCATGTGCTTTTTTCACCACTTTTTTTCCAGGGACTATTTTCTGGCATTGAAGGGGTTAAAAGTCTGAAATTAATTAAATCAATGGTTTGGATCAATAGAGGAGAAGTGGATAAGAAGATTCATGCAAAAAAAATGGGGAAAAAAATTGTAAAATATGCCTTTTTTTATGGCATCAAACACGTTGGACATTTTTGTCCAATGTGGTAAATGTGCCGGAAAAAAATAGTAGGGCACAAAGGTTAACCTCACTTGTCACCCACACTTTGTTGTTTGGGAAGATTTTGATTTTTTTTTACAGGGAATTTACAGACTCGACACAGTAGTTGATATAACAAGGAACTTTGTCAGATATACTGTCCAGATCATTGTCACCATCAAAGAACACAGACCAGTCAGTGCATTCAAAGCATCCTCGTAAAGTTTCACAGGCATCCTCCAACTGGATGCGCACTGTTTTGGACGTAATCGGATGTTTCCGTATCACAGGTGAATAACTGGACGTCAAGGATATCAAGTTATGGTCAGATAGACCCAGCGGAGGAAGCAATTTAGGGACAAAACCATCCTTAACGTTTGTAAAAAAAAACAAGTCTATAGTTTTGTCACCTCTAGTAGGACAGGACACCATTTGTTTAAAAGACGGCAGGGAGGAGGAAAGAGAGCAGTGGTTAAAGTCCCCATTTATTATAACCAGCGCATCTGGAGAGGAGCGCAGTAAGTCATGAGTGACTCTCGATATTGTCTCTGTGGCAGCCTTTCCATTACCCGATGGAGGGATGTACACCACTAGGACAATCACATGGGAGAACTCTCTAGGCAGGTAGTAAGGTCGGCAACTCACCGCAAGAAGACTCTCTCCTTTACCGTGACATGTTGAGTATGACACCACCTGTCATTCACATACAGACAGACGCCTCCACCGCATTTTTTGCCCGTGTTCACACGATCTCTGTCCATCCTGTGAAGTGTAAAGCCTTCCATGTCCACATGAGAATCTGGTATCCTGTCAGACAGCCAGGTCTCCGAAAAACAGAGTAAATTGCATCGCCGGTACATGCGATCAAACTTGAGACAGGCTGTCAACTTGTCCGCTTTGTTCACAAGGGAGCGGACATTCCCCATTATGACAGAGAGTAAAACAGGATTATTCCTCACCCGCACACCTCCTCTGCTGCCTCTCTTCCTTACTTTTGCTTTTGCCTTAGACTTGATTCCTGATAGATCAACATCGGGATCCACTGCACTTGGCGCTGGAGGCTGCAGCTGAAGAAGCTCCTGCCGGCTGTAGGAAATAGCAGGCAGGCATGGCTCACTCCTCACTTGGAGTGTGTGCGTGGTTTTCCAAACAATCAATGTCCACAACCACAGAAGGCAGACAAAAGCGCGATTATTAAATGAAGCCATAATCATGTCGTCATGGATCAATCAAGCCGATAATCCAGAGAAAATGGACCGTTAAAAACACTTAAAATACATAAAACACAGACGTCCAAACGCACACTGGTGGCAGAGTCACTGGCATGGGCAGCGCCTAGAGATTGCAAATAGTACAGCTAGGAAGCATTTCTATGTGGAGTTAAAACTCAATCAATTTATGATAAAATGACAATATTGTATTTCATCATTTCTTACACTTAAGAAACTTAAGTTTAACTTCAAACACTGTTTCACTGTCCCTTGGCAATGCCACTACACAGCATACAAGCAGGCTGTCCACATTTGGGTGACAACCAATAAAAAAATCATTACAATTAACAATTTATGTGGTGATACATTTCATTCATCTCAAACCACTTTCACTCACTTTGTTTCTGTTATTATTATCTTTATATGACCAGAAGTGAGCAGGTGGCCAAAAACTCAAGTAAAAGTAGGCCTACAGTTACTTTTAAGAGGAAGAAGTCGAGTAGAAGTGAAAGGAACATCAAAATAAATACTTACAGTTACAATACAAATGTTTTTACTGAAAAAGTGACTCGATCAACACGTAACCTATGTAATGAAGTAAACATAACATACACGCATGACTAGTGCAAGATCAATATGTAGAAAATCTCAGTATATACATATTATGATAACAAACACTCTAGTAGATGGCAAATCTACACTGTAGATGGCAAAACATAAGTGAAAAGTATGGATCCAGAAGAAAGTTGCACTGTTTTCCTGCATAAAATCGTGAATGATGTGTCCAGTACAGATGATTTATGATGCCTGGTCTCCACAGCTTCAGGTCCTCACACTCCCACTCCTTTGCAGCAGCATCCAAAGCCTTCCCCAGACCTGTTTCAGAACAGAAACAAAATGTTTATGTACACACACATATACTTATACACACACACACACACATATATATGTATATACTATCTCACCACTGATTATATGTTTATTATTGGTATCAGTGTTGGAGCTGTACTTGCCTCCTTCATACTGAGAGTTGATCCTAATATTTTCCACTCCTATCGTATGTAAACAGAGAGGACTTAGCTGTTTGCTAGAACATGCACAGATAATATAGCTAGATATAAGAGCACAGTTATACTACCTGCTGAACGATGGAGAGGTCTGACGGTGTCTGAGGAACCAGTGGAGAGACGGCCTCTTCCTCTGCATCTACAGGCATCGCAGCACCGGCTACAGATCCATCTCCATTATTTGCAGCAACTTCCAAAACCTTGTAACACAACAATATTACACCACATGAAAATAAAATACATGACAAATGTGTTAGCTGAGCAAACAAAGGCATCTAGCGACGTGACTAACGTAACACCCCAGTTTATCAGAAAACTGAAGCTGCCAATTATGCGTTACATGGTGGTAATCAGCATTGCTAATGGTGTCTTAGCCATTACGCCCTTTTAGCTGGTAGGCTTCAAGAGATCACTGTGCTGCCTTGCAATTAATAATGGCGACCACATGTTGCTTCTCAGTGATGAAATTATAATGCTGACAAATTTGGAAGCTATAGGACATTACAAACAAGACTAACGGTGCACAGTTCCTGTTTTCGTCGAGCAGAATCTCTGACAGGTGTGGGGTTAGTCCTGCCGTCGCCGCCGCCAGAACCTGACGCTGCTGCCATAGGCGGAAAATCCCGGAGGGGGGCACGGGACGTTATTATGACCCCCTATTTCTCAAAGTGGTTTAGTCCACATGCCGTTTCCACGGGCGGGACTACCGGCAGCTCCGTGTGTCAGCGAGCAAGCGATCCTCTCACAAACAATGAGAAACTACACTAATGTGTAAAAGCCAGTAAGTCATTTATCACACCCGCTTGTTCAACAAGCTCAAGGTTGTAACATGAAAGTGATTTCTCCTGCTTTGTCCGAAATCAGCCTCTCTCTCGCTCTCTCTCTCTCTCTCTCTCTCTCTCTTTTTTTTTTTTTTTTTTTAAGTCAGCACGCCGGTAAGCAAATAGCCTAACTTATGATCGCTAACAGACTCAAACAAGTATGTAGAATAGCGGCAGTGACAGAGGGGACACAGGAGGACACAGAGAGACAGGGGAGGAAAAAGAGGAAGAGAGAGGACAGAGTGGAGGGAGGGGAGCGAGGAGGGAAAAGAGAGGGGACACTGAGGACAGAGAGGAAAATAGATGAGGGAAAAGAAGGGAGGAAATACAGAGGACAGGATTTTCAAAAACATCTGTCAGGATATTAATGTCAGATATAAGCCCAATTCATATTTTACTGACATTTTAGATTTGTTTCTAGAGAGATATCCAGATTTTGAAATGCATATAAGTATTTTTAATTTGAGTTTGATGTCAGTTTTTTTAAAATGATTTTTTGTAGGCTAGTAGTTATCACCATGACTTAGGCCTAGATGTTAGTTTGACAGATATCTAATTTCTTTTAGAGTCAAAGATTGTTCAGTTTTGATTGTTGAACTTGTCACAAAACATTGTTCAGCTTCTTTGGAGAAAATAAATCTTGGATAATTATGCATATTAGCTTTATTTTAGTTTAGCAGTGGGTGTATGCTAATGACAATATCCCCTCTGTGTGTGTGTGTGTGTGTGTGTGTGTGTCCAATTGTCAGCCAACCAGGTCAGTTGAAATGGCAGAGAAAAGAAAAATTACAGACATCCGGTCATTTTTTAGTGCTCCAAAACGCCAAGTAAGTAGAAATAATAATAAGGCATTTTGATAAAGATGTCCATAAGAAAGGAATGAAATGCTTATGAAAATGTTTCATAATGGTTTCATTAGGCAAGGTCAAGTCAGCTGAGCACAGAGAGCCAGAGCCAATCAGACAGAGGCATAGAGTCTCAGGTCAGTTTGTTGAGCTTTTGTTTATCAGTGTTATGAAATAAGGAGAACTCTCTTATTTAGACTTATAGTATTGTAAAGACAACACCGTTGTTGTGTTAAATTGTGTTTTGGGTATTTCTGAATATCGGAAACACCTTATTTCTATTTACAGGAGACAGACTGTTCAGAGTCAGGGAGAGTGGTGGAAGGGCCAGACAGAGAGCCTGAGACTTCAGATGACAGCAGGGACAGAGATGCAGCAGGTCATGAGGACCTTACTGTCAGCAGCAGCACCAGCACAGGGACAGGGGAGGAGGATACAGCAGGCCATGATGACCTTACTGCCAGCACCAGCACAGATACAAGGGAAGGGGATACAGCATGTTTTAGTTCAGACCTCAGTGACTGCACAAAACCATACCAACCACATCCCCAGTGTATAATAACACAAACTCTTGCTAATAAGACATTGACATTCCAGCAGAAATGGTTTCAGGATTTCCCATGGCTACATTACAGTCCATCGGTGAGAGGAGTCTTGTGTTTTTACTGCAGCAAACGGTTCGCACACCAATCCTCTTTTGGGCAAAGAGCTGATGTTGCTTTCATTAGTTCAGGCTTCAGGAATTGGAAAAAAAGCCATTGAAAAATTCACAGGATACCAAAACTCTCAAGCCCACCGCCACTATGTAAGTGTGAGTGCACATCAGCCAAATCCAATCAGTGCCCAGTTGTCCAGCACATGGGGTAAACAGAAGGAGGTGGCAAGGCATTGCTTAAGGAAAATTGTTAGTTTCTGTGCGGCATGTGGCAAGACAGTGACAACCCATAAGAGGACACACTGATGAAAGTGGTAATCTGCATCAGCTCTTGAAACTTAGGGCAGAAGAGGATGATCCCATTTTGCTGAAGTGGTTAACAGAGCGTAAAACAATGTACACAAGCCCCAAATTGCAGAATGAAATTCTGAACATCATGGCCAATACAATAATTCGAGGCATCGCAGCTGAAATTAAGGCTCTTCCCATTTTGCAGTTTTCAGTCATTATTGATGGTACTCAGGATGTTACTGGTGCTGAGCAGGAGAGTGTCTGTCTGCGCTATGTGGACCATGACCTTGTCCCACATGAGGAGTTTGTTGGGCTATACAGGATTTCTGAGACAACAGGTCAGGGCATTGCAAAGGTGGCAGCTGATGTTTTGTTGAGGCTTAATCTGCCAATGGCTGGTTTGCGTGGGCAGACTTATGATGCCGTCGCAAACATGGCAGGAAAGTACAAAGGTGCACAGGCAATACTGAGGAGGCAGCAGCCATTAGCCCTGTATGTACATTGTGGTGCACACTGTGTCAATCTGATAACACAAGCTGGCTGCTTTGCCTCCTCCCTGATCAGGGACTGCCTTTCTTGGGTCCACCAGTTGGGCATCCTTTTTGGCCAGTCAGGGAAGTTCAAGAGCATGTTTGAAAACATTGCTACATCTGAAAATGCTCCTCTGACCACCTTGAAACCACTGTGCCCAACAAGGTGGACTGTTCAGAATTCAGCTATAATAGCTGTACTAGGACAGTATAAGAGGGTACTCGGCAGCCTAGAGGAGATGGCAAAAAGCACATCTAAGACAGCCTCAACTGCCAGTGGGTTATTTCAGCACTTCAGCAAAGGTAAGACTGTGTTGGGCCTCACACTTGCCTCTGCTGTTGTTGGAGAGCTGGAATGCCTTAACATTTCACTGCAGAAGAAAACTCAGACTGTCTCTGGTATGCAGGCTGCAGTTAATCATGTGAGGTCTTCTCTTAAGGGAAGGAGAAATGACAAGAGCTACCTTGCATTGTATGAGAAAGCTACAACATTGGTTGACTCCACTAAATCCACTGACTCCATTCAGGCGACACATTCAAGCCGCTTTGCGGGGAAAGCAGTGGATCACTATAGGGCAAAGTTCTTCAAAGTGTTGGATAGCGTGGAGGTTCAGTTTGGTGAACGCTTTGACCAGGAGAGTCTAAAGATTCTGCAAAAGGTAGAGAGTGCCCTCCTCACTGGGGAGTTAGATGATTCACTAGATCACTACCCTGAGCTGAACAGAGATTCTCTCTCTGTGCAGTTGCCCCTCTTTCGCAACAAATACCCATGTATCAGCAGTGTGGAGGCAGCAGAGGTTCTCAGGGGACTGCCAGTGGAGGTGCGGTGCTTGTTCGATCAGGTTGAGGTTCTCATCAGGATTTTGATGGTGGTGCCTATGTCTTCATGTGAAGCTGAGAGGAGTTTTAGTACCCTGCGTCGGTTAAAGACTTGGTTACGGGCTACTATGGCCCAACAAAGACTCAACAATGTAGTTGTTTGTAATGTCCATAAAGAGAGACTGGACAAGCTGAACATGAACATGATTTGCCAGGAGTTTGTTGGATCCAGCAACACCAGAAGAAGTACATTTGGTTCTTTTGTTTAGAGAAATGGTGCTTATCTTCTGTGAGGTGGAAATGTTTTAGTGTGGTTGACAGACACTGTACTTTAGTTTTTCCCAGATAGACAGTTTAAACAGATAGATAAGATAGCATACAGTAGACAAATTGATAAATTGATGGTTAAAACATTTTATTTTATTTATAGGCCTACGGTTACAATTTATCATTTAAATGTATAAGGGATTTTTTATTTTATTTTATTTTTGCTTTTTTAAGTTGCCATATTTTGTGGCATAGTTGTAATATCTTGTTGTATTTTGTTTGTTGACACTACAATAAATGTATATTTTTGAAGAGTAGTTTGATGTTGTTGGATTATTCTTGATGGTATTTTCTCTATAGTTTTGGAACTTATTTTGAGCTTCAATTTCTTGTAAAGCTACTTTGATGGACTATAGTGGAAATTAGAGCAGGGTAGCAGCAGATGTGGTCATAAAGGTGTATCATTTCCACCTTCCACCTAATACCATTGTTGATTTTGCTGGTTGAACATAGAAAAATCTGTATGCAGGTAGAATATGCACTAATACAGAACAATGCTATAACTACTATTATTACTTTTAATAACATTCAACATGCTGAGGGCTCAACCCTGCAAGGCAAGTTCCAAAGGAGCAGGAGAGACAGAGGGAGAGAGCAATTTTTTCATGTACCCCCCAGGAATTACTCCTCCCCCCCCCTCTCCAAAAAAAAAAAAAAAAAAGAAATGGGATTTTTGCCCCTGGCTGCTGCTGTTGATGGAGGTGATGGAGCAGAGTGTATGGAGGGGACTGCGCTAGCAATCAGTCTCACATGGCTTTGCTCCAAAATTCCATCCTGGACTCCAGTAAATCACCAGGGACATTATCCTGGCCTCTAAAATGAGCACTGCACACCACCACCGTGTTTGTTAGCAGTGAAATCCCGCCTCTTCACCTGCACGAAACGCACCCAGGATCGAAAGCTAGCACCCGCTCTTCTCCTGTCAGGAAAACCGTGGACTCGATGTCCTGACAGGCAGGAGCTGAGCACCCGAGGCACACACAATGATTTGGCATGGCCACCGGAATTGAACTGCACTGTAAAACTAGCCAAAAAATTCAAACTCACCGCACAGACTCAATACCACCTACTTCTGCATGTTGGTCAGAGGCAGACTCAGGCACAGCAAGTACCTCTTCTTACGTCATATGATGCGACACTTGAAAAAAAGCGGTCTTTGCTCAAAAAAAACATTGTTTACTCTGATTTCTTTGTCCAAATGTCCAAAAAATCTTCAATTATGTTTTTAAAATAGTAATTTTACACAAGATTTTCATAGAAGTCTCATTAGGACATTTAACCTGTAAGTTACACTTTAAGTGGTGCGTATGAGTGATTTAAGAGAACTTGCCGCATTCACCAATTTTCTTGTATTTTGAGTTTTCTTTCAGGTACGAACCGAATTTACGAGTGATCCAGACCTGTCGTAGGAGTCAGGTAAAATAGTCTGCTGTTATTCGAATGAAGTTTTCTTGACTAATGGATTGTGTATTTAATGACTTTGAAGCAATCAGAAATAAATATATACATTATACCCCATAATTATGCTGACATTATTCTGTTTGACTTAAATTATGCACTAATTGAAGGTTAATTTGACTCTGTAGGTCAATGGGAAGTGTAACCAGCTGTGTCATGGCTGACTTGCTACTTTTGGATGCCTTAGCACGTCAGGCTCTTGGAAGAGAGCGTGTGTTCCGAGAGTGTGTAGATATCCTTGCGGAGACAGACGAATGGCTGACATCGCGATTTAGATTGCCAAGGACTGTGCTGCTGCAAATATGCAGCTTGCTAGAGCCACAACTCCAGGGAGAAACAGCTGATCAAACCCAATTCCACCACACGTCCAGGTCCTCACCACCCTTGGATTTTTGGCCATGGGAACCTTTCAGAGGGAGATTGGAGACAGATCGGGTGTGTCCCAGTCCTCTGTGAGTCGTGCGCTCCCCTTGGTCATCAAAGCTCTCATCAGTTTATCACCCAGGTACATCAAATTCCCATACACCGCTGTCGAACAAGTACAAATTAAGAGGGACTTTCATGACGTGGCTGGACTGCCAAACATAATCGGAGCAATAGACTGCACACATATACGCATCAAAGCACCTTCACCTGACGCATTCCCTTTCCTCAACCGCAAACAGTACCACTCCATCAACGTCCAAATCATATCAGACTCCAAATACAACCTTTTAAATGTCGTTGCTCGATGGCCAGGGGGAGTGCACTACTCCTTTGTGCTGCAAAATAGCGCAGTTGGCACACGTCTTGTGCAAGGCGCGCATGGAGATGGCTGTCTAGTTGGTAAGTGACTTGTCTGATTGTTAATATTCACCATGCAAAATCAGATTATTTACCTAAAATTTACTATTTTCTCCAGGTGATCGAGGCTATGCTTTAGCTCCCTGGCTATTGACACCCTTAGTCAGCCCTGTAACGAGACAGGAACGCTCGTACAAGGAGCGTCATACGTGCACCCGTGCCGTTGTGGAGCGCACTATTGGTGTGCTGAAGGCCAGGTGGATGTGTCTCGATACAGCGGGGGGCAAACTGCTCTATAGCCCAGAGAACGCATGCTGCGTTTTGCACAACATTGCCATGAACAAGGGTCTCCCACTACCTGAACCAGCCCAGGCAGACAACATGCCAGAAGACCTCCCTCATGGACCACCCCATCAAAGTGCCATCATGATGAGGCAACAACTGATTGCACAGCTTTAGGGTAGGCCATCATGCTGTAATTAATTGAAAATAATCAAGAACTTGACTTAAAAAGGTTTTTGTTTTACATTTTGTTATTCTGAGAATTTTTCAACACATCAGCTATGCATGCAAGACTATTTGATATCTTGTCCAACGTCCCAGACATATTCTCAAGACATTTTAAAATCTGCTCTTGGTTTTTCAGAACTGCATTGGACACCACTTGTGTGCATGGGAGACAGCGGTGAGCTGGAGCAACAGATGGTCCCGGCTGTGGTGCTGTGTCTAATAGCTCTTCCTCTAAATAAAATGTTGAACATGATTGTTTGACTATTCCTTTCACATACGTAACATTTACAACATTTGAACAAAGGGAAATAAATGAGTGGAATCAGAGGAGGGTAAATCTTATTTCAATCTTTTTATTTCATGCTAGTTGATAATAGTTGATAAACATTATACCATTACAGTCAGGTATGTTGGCCGTATCTTTACATTCAGGTTGATGCAAGTCGGTGTCCAGGGGAACATACTCCACTGAAATGCCTGACAGTGCAACTTCACCTATCATGGAGTGTATTTTTCATCCATCTCGGTGACGCAGATTTCTCCTTGACCTCCTCCAGTTGCAGTCATCGAGCACCTGGCCATGGTGAGACATTTTTTTGAAGCCATTTTCATATCAAACCATTTCGTCTTTATTTCGGTGACAGTACAAATCACAGGTGACACGGAATTAACAGCACTCTTTCTTCCCATTCCTTCGCTTTAGCAGGTCCCGTAATTCCACTGCTGACACTGCTAAAAATGACAGATTTTTCTTTTTGGATCTCTGAAAGCAGGACTTCAATCTCAGAGCCTGTAAAGTTTTTCTTTTTGCGCCTTAATGCCATTCTCATTCTAGAATCTGCGCACTTACAGGTTGCAGCAAAGTCTGTTAACTCTCAAAATCTTTGTTATTTTTGTTATTTTTGTCGCTTTTTATCAGATTTTTTTTACATCTACTGATGGATATTTCTGTGGAGAGAAGAGTTTATTCGAAAGAAGAGCTTTTTTCATTGAAATGGAGCAAATCTGGAGTATATTACCCTATTCCAGCTGAGATAAGGAGGAGCTTTTGTGGTTGCCGTGCTGGTGCAAAGTTAAAGGCAAGGAAATGGAGATACAAGCCTGTTCTGCCATCAGTCATCATGGGGAATGTCAACTCTCTGCCCAACAAAAGTGAGGAGTTGGAGATATTGGTGAAGACTCAGAAAGTGTACCGTGAGTGCAGCCTGATGTGTTTTACTGAGACCTGGTTGAATAATAACATCTCGGATTCCATTGTGGATATACCTGGCTTCACTCTCATACGGTCAGACAGAGATGCAAAGGCTAGTGGCAAGAAAAAAGGAGGAGGACTGGCCTTATTTGTGAACCAGAGATGGTGTAATCCTGCACATATTACTGTCAAGGAGAGGATATGCTGTCCAGATATTGAATTATTAGCAGTTGGAATGCGGCCATATTATGTACCAAGAGAATTTGGTCATATAATAACAATACTTGTGTACATCCCTCCCAAGGCAACGGCTGATGTTCCATGTGAAATTCTGCATGAATTTGTTGCTAGGATACAGACTAAACACCCTGAGGCACTTATAATAATATCTGGAGACTTCAACCATGTTACCCTCTCCTCCCACCTGACTGGATTTACACAATTTGTTAACTGTGCTACAAGAGAAAACAAAACCCTTGATCTGCTGTATGCCAATGTCAAGGAAGCTTAAAGAGATACTGCCTTACCACCACTGGGCAGGTCAGATCACAACTTGGTTCTTCTGCAGACCTGTTTACAAACCCTGTGTGCAAAGGGAACCTACAACTACACTCACTGTAAGGAAATGAGGCTAGTGAGGCTCTAAAGGACTGCTTTGAACGCACTGATTGGGATGTGCTTCTGGAAACAGATGAGAACAGTATGGACATTGATAGACAGGCTGATTGTTTCACTGAGTACATCAACTTCTGTAGAGACACAGTCATACCTACAAAGACTGTACGCTGTTTCCCCAATAACAAACCCTGGATCACAAGTGACATAAAGGCAATCCTCAATCAGAAAAAGGAAGCTTTTAGAGAGGGTGACAAAGAACGGCTCAAACAGGTGCAACATGAGCTGAAGAAGAGATTGACGATGGCAAAGGTGGAATACAAAAAGAAGATAGAGAAGAATTTACATCATAACAACATCCATGAGGTGTGGAGAGAAATAAATACCATCTCTGGCTACAACAAAAAGAAAAGACAGCCAATCGTGGGTGATGTGGAAAGAGCTGATGAACTCAATCAGTTCTTCAACAGGTTTGACACTGAGGTCACATCCCATTCCACTGCCGCTCCTCCTCCTCCTCCTCCTCCTCCTCTTCAACATGTGGGCATCTCCACCATGGCTCCTCTTCAACAACATCTGGACATCTCCATCATGGCTCCTCCTCCTCCTCCTCCCCCTCCTTCTCCACAAGTGTGTTCCTCCACCATGCCTCCTCTTCAACAACATCCGGGCATCTCCATCATGGCTCCTCCTCCTCCTCCACCACAAGTGTGTTCCTCCACCATGGCTCCTCTTCAACAACATCTGGGCATCTCCACCATGGCTCCTCCTCCTCCTCCTCCTCCTCCACAAGTGTGTTCCTCCACCATGCCTCCTCTTCAACAACATCTGGGCATCTCCATCATGGCTCCTCCTCCTCCTCCACCACAAGTGTGTTCCTCCACCATGGCTCCTCTTCAACAACATCTGGGCATCTCCACCATGGCTCCTCCTCCTCCTCCACAAGTGTGTTCCTCCACCATGCCTTCTCTTCAACAACATCTGGGCATCTCCATCATGGCTCCTCCTCCTCCTCCACAAGTGTGTTCCTCCACCATGGCTCCTCTTCAACAACATCTGGGCATCTCCATCATGACTCTGCCTCCACCTCCTCCTCCACATGGGTACATTTCCGCGACTGCAGCTACTCCTCTTCACACACCTGTTCCTCCACCCTTGTTTGTCACTGAGACAGGGGTGAGGTTGGAGCTCGGGAGACTTTGCTCTGGGAAGGCAGCTGGCCCTGATGGTGTGTGTCCAAGGCTGCTTAAAGACTGTGCTGCCCAACTGTGCCAACCTCTTCACAAAATCTTCAACCTGAGTCTACAGCTGGGGCGGGTGCCGGCTCTGTGGAAAACATCTTGTATTGTCCCGGTACCAAAAAGAAAATGTCCAGCTGAACTAAATGACTACAGACCGGTGGCCCTTACTTCACACATCATGAAAACCCTGGAGCGGCTGATTCTACGTCTTCTGAGGCCTGAGGTCAAAGACAAACTCGATCCCCTGCAGTTTGCCTACAAAGAACACATTGGAGTGAATGATGCAGTACTCTACATGCTCCACCGTTCCCTCTCTCATTTGGAAGAATCTGGCGCTTATATAAGAACTATGTTTTTTGACTTTTCAAGCGCATTTAATACCATCCAACCCAACATACTCAAAAACAAGCTCATAGAGATGGGAGTGGTTTCTTCCTTTGTCTCCTGGATCACAGATTACCTGACAGAAAGGCCACAGTTTGTCAGGTTGGGGAACTGTTTTTTCTGGGACATTAATGAGCAGCACAGGGGCTCCACAAGGGACTGTCCTGGCTCCATTCCTGTTCACGTTGTATACAGCAGACTTTAAATATAACTCTGAGTCCCGCCACATCCAGAAATACTCAGATGACACTGCTATTGTAGCTTGTATAAGGAATGGACAGGAATCTGAATATAGGGATTTGATAAAATCCTTCAGTGACTGGAGTCATAAAAACTGCCTCATACTAAACACATCAAAGACAAAGGAAATGGTCATTGATTTCCGTAGATCCAAGCTCCCTCTTCAGCCTGTGAACACTTGTGGAGTGGACATCGAGGTGGTAACAAACTATAAATATCTTGGTGTACACCTGGATAACAAGCTGGACTGGTCCCTTAACACAGATGCACTCTACAAAAAGGGGCAGAGCCGCCTCTTTTTCCTAAGGAAGCTCAGATCTCTAAACATCTGCAGTAAGATGCTGCAGATGTTTTATCAGTCTATTGTGGCAAGTGTTTTATTTTATGCTGCAGTCTGCTGGGGAGGAAGTTTGGGAAAAAAGCAAGCAAGGAGGCTGGATAAGCTTGTGAAAAAGGCTGGCTCTGTGATCGGAGTAAGGATGGACTCTCTGGAGGAAGTTGTGGAGAGAGACACAATGAGGACGGTGGAGGCCATCCTAAACAACATGGATCATCCACTGCATAACACCTTGATGGACCAAAGAAATAATGGTGGTGGAAGGCTTCTCTCTCTTCGTTGTAGGACAGAGAGATACAGAAGATCTTTCATACCAACTGCCATCAGACTCTATAATTCTTATACAAATAGATGAGACTACAGACAAATGAATTTCCCCTTGGGGATCAATAAAGTATTTCGTATTCGTATTCGTATTCATATTCGTATTCTCATGACTGAGCACTTCCTGGCACAGGAGATAGGAAACATAGCCTTATATGGTATTATTTTGGGCGTCGAGTATGCAAATTTACTATCCTCGTGCACGTGCGCTTAAATGTGTACAGGTGGCATTCATTATGTTTACGCAGATCGTTAACACACTTTTCCGAAGAGATTCGTTGAATCTGACGTGGCGTGTTCGTACAAGACCTTCATGCAAAAAAAGTGAGAGAAATTTAGAATAAGAATATGAAAATGTTCTTGCATGAGGCCCAATGTCTTGGGGACCTCCTGTGATTTCTGGCACCCCCCTAAGGGGACCCAGACCCCAAGTTGGGAACCAGTGACATAACATATTGACATAGACATATTGAAAAAAAATACACTTCCATGTTCTACGTGACCTTCACCCCTTTCCTAACCAGTAATGGAAAGAGTACTGAAAATCTGTACACAAGTACAAGTACTGTTACTTTGCTAAAATATTATTATTACAAGTAAAAGTATTATTATAAGTAAAAGTATTATTACAAGTAAAAGTACTGCGGTTAGAAATATACTTACATAAAAGTATTGGTTGCAAAAACTACTCAGAGTACTAGCTACTTTTAACCACTGATGTCACAGTCACCTCTCCAAACTAGGGTTGCAAATTTTGTGCGTTTACCTGAACCAATAGTTGAAAATGCTAACAATTGATTAATCATTACTAATTAATAAAACACAAAACATTTTTTCTGCATTTCTTTTTTTTTGGTCTTTTTTTCTGCAATTACTGCCATTTCTATTGATTAAATATCCATGAATACATTTTTAATTGGTTAAATTTTTAATGGCAATTATTCAGTTAATGATAAATCATTAACACCCTTACTCTAAATGTGTGTTGCATTTTGTTTTGTTTTTGTTTGTACGCCCTGTTCCTAACAACCCAACCATATAATCTTTAATCTGTCATTAACCTACATCATTATTAAACATCCTACTATGTATATATTGTTACACACCAATTATTATGCCATGTGTTCTCTTGATACACAAGGAAATAAAAAGCAGAAAACTTTAAACTTTACATCTGTATGTTATGAATATACTTTTCACCTGGTATAAACTGTATAATATACTGACTAATACAGTGTTTTCCAAACGATTTCCTGGGGACCCGCTTCGTAAAAATGGCAAACCATCGCAACCCAATCCACAATAAACCTCATCAATAAATTCTGGGAAGAGTTCATTTGTGCATAAATGAACTTTCCTAAACAATTCTCCATCACCCTTTATTCTCTTGATGCTTTAATGAAAATAACAAAGCATTTTAAAACTTTAGAAAATTAGGCTGAGTTAACAGTCCATCCCACTGTTTTTATTTCTCCTGATCAGGAAAACAACATACCACATTTTAGCCTATATGAGACAAAATAAGTGCATTCAGGCAAAATTAACAGGCTCTCATTTTTTCCTCTCATCATTAAAACAATGCACACATTTTAAATGCCTCATAAAAGGTGTAATAGATATATAAATCTTAAAATTGCAGAATTTCCATGGTATTTTATTTATTTGGGGCCCAAATAAAATCTCCTGTGACCCACCTATGGGTCCTGACCCAGTCTTTGGAAATGACTGGACTGATTAACTCTACCATTAATTATTACTGTTATTTGCTTCCTGATAAGTTTAGGTTTGAAATCAAACATACTACTTAATAAAAAACTTAAATATGAAGGGAAACTATTATTCTTGCACCTGCATTTGTAGCAGTTTTTATTCAAACATTGCTTAATATCAGGTGATATTCTACTTCATTATACTTAATGAACACATATTACTGGGGCCACTATAGACAGTTGCAGATGAACACATATTATGCAGGAGTTCACATTCTAGACACCACCAGTGACTGGTGTAACAATCGGCCCTACACAAGGGTTTGACCTTATCTTGCTGATATCATATTTTGTGGTTATGATGGTGGAAACAATACTGCTTTTGTGTCCAGGGACAAAAATCAACACAATATGAAATGTCTTTGTAATCGCTTTAAGTTGAAAAAGCAAAAAACCAAAACACGCATGTTTTAATCAAACTGATCCGATTTTATTTGAAGTGGAAGCCTGGTATTTGCTGGCACCAATGACAGTGACCATAATATAACAGTTTATTTTAACACAGTGATCAGGAGGAGCCGGGGATAGCAAAAAGAACAGTCAACGGCCCTCCTGAGTCACAGCTTGAAGTGTCCCACACACCCTTAAAATGGTTGTCCCTCAATTCCTATTTATTTGGCAGAGAGAAAGCTACCATTTAAAGTCTGAGGTGCAGCCATGCAGGGCAATTATTTTCATAGTCGACAAATCTGTCAATTATTTGCTTGATCAATCAATTACTTGGTCTATAAAATGGTGTTTCCCAAAGTGCAAAATAATGTCCTCAAATGTCGTTTTGTCCACAAACCAGAAATATTCTGTTTATATTTCTGAGGAGCAAAGAAACCACGAAATCTTAACATGTAAGAAGATGGAATCTGAGATTTTTTTTTCTTTTTTTCTATAAAATTACTCAGGTGATAAATCGATTATCAAAATAGTGTGATTAATTTAATAATCGATTAATAATCAATTATTCGATTAATCGTTGCAGCTCAATAGCTAAGATCCACTGAAACAGCCCCTCACCTTCCAACATATTGACGTTTTGAAGCCCATATGGTTTAGAATTCAATGAACTGAACAAGGATATTTTGGGGCTCATTCAGTGGAACATTACCCTCAGATGACAGCAGGCAGACATACACATTCTCACACTGATTTCTAAATTAATTTTATGTTATAAACATTGTTACCCAACCATACTGTATAAAATACAATGAGCCAAACTGAGATCTAGCAGTATATACTTCAAAAAACAAAAGTGCTCAATTTTTGATTCATTCTGCATTATGAATCTCAACTAAAATAAAAGAATGAACACAAGATGATGAATAATTGCATTTACATTAATCAACTAACAAGAACAGTTCAGAGAAAAGTCTTTTAGACTTTACAGATTATGCTTCAAACACACAAAAGAATGCAAATGTTTAAATTTCCAATCACCAGTGTAAATGATTATGTTAAAGCCATATTCATCAAATGAATATTGAATCAAATGACAATCCCCAAAATGTTTTTTAGTTTTTTTGTGGGTAGACAATCCCAATTTACAGGCTCACAGTTGGATGGAAAACCAGAATTACTAAATTATCTTTAAATGGAGCAGGGATTCATACATTTATGTAATTTTCTATTTAATTAATAACTTAGCCTTATTTATTTATTGTATTTTTCCCGTCCCGTTGCACGCAACTTTTTACCTCCATATCAGCAGATCTGCCTGTCATACACATCACTCAACTATGTCCATGTTACTATGTTTACGCTGGATCTGCAAGTGTGTGCTCATGTCAGGCATTATTGTAAAAATAAAACTTGGATGTGATAAATGAAGTGGCAGAGCCTGCCATGCTGCTAATTGTTCTAATAGCAAACTATGATTCTGCAAAACAGAAATTTACTTCACCACAGAAAAGAGTTTCCTCATAGATTACAATTATTGAATATTCATCATTTAAAACTTTTGCCAGCAAACAGCAAATACCATGGGCCACACAATATAGAGGCAAAACATACATTTTAAATCATGATTTTCCTAATTGAGCCCAAGTTGAAGCCTCATTCCTGTGAATTTTGGAGTCTTTTTGCCCTCTTGTGGTCCAGACCTGTGTTTATTAAAAAAAAAAAAAAAAAAGCATAACAACAGTGAGAACTGTGCTGATTCCTTGTTTATGAACTGGAAAATGGCATTGACAATGAATGTGGAACATACCTGAAGACACAGTGGAGTGCAGAAGTTACATATCTGGGTCTATAGAGAGAAATAATTATGAAAAATAAAGTTGAGAACCTGATCTCACATCTGGACAGTTCAGGTGCTGAAAACATGGCATGGTCCATGCAAAGCTTTTCGAATCTGCAAACAGAAACTAAAATAAAAGTTGACATTTTTGAATTGTTTGTATTTTTACTGAGTTGGGGATCTTAGAACTTGCTTGGTACGGTTTAGCAACACAAATGTAAACCCAATTAACATTATTATGTCTTCTGCATTGCTTTTATCTGACAGTTGACAGGCATGCAAGACAGGAAATATGGTGACAGGGACAAGAGGTGACAGCCTGGAGAGAACATTGTGGTTCTGTGTCACATGTATTCAACCATGTAGTCATGAGAACACAGTCTTGTGGAGTTTTTTTCGGTTACGTCTGTAGCTCAATTTCTAATTTTCAAGTCCATTTACATTTTAATCTTTTTGTTCCATTTAATAAAAAAGAATGAATGGTGAAGAAATTAAGAATAAAAAATTATTTACTAGTTTCAAACTAGAACTGAAAATGATACACAATAGTGAATCAAGATTTTTTTTTTCCCTTTTTTGTGGTAATGGAAAATGTGTGTTTTCCTGTTTTCATCCTTCAGATAACAATGTAATAAAAACAAAAGCCAAGGTTAAGGTTAGTGACTAAATTTGTCTTCATGAGTTTGCTTTCTCACTTTGGCAGTGTGTGCACATCTTGTGCTTCTTTACATTCCTCAGTTTCTTTTTTGTGTTTCATAAGTAACCCTCATATATTGTAGTGTGTTATTACAGCAATCACTTGAAATAAAAGTAATGATGAAGAATGACACTGACCTATTGGGTGAATGAGAAAAAGATAAATGTTAAGATATATATGTGATTAAAGTTGATTAATATTTATAATCTTTATTTCTATCTATAGGATTATGTGAGAGATGTAGCTTTATAATAGTACAGTATGACATATCTCATACTACATGTGAGCCCATACATTTTTATTTTCTGTCTATAATGATTTGTTTCTGAATTGTTTTTCTTTTATTACAGTTGTAGTGTAAGTACATTTTATATAATGTAAATAGTGTAGTGATGTGTAAACAGGACAAGTGTGTGTAAATTATTTGTCGACTTTTTACTTCTTATTCTTAATTATTAGTATTAAATTGAAAAGCTACAGCCTGATTTAGCCATACTGTACTGAGTGATGGTCAGGGCAATAAATGACAAAGACAGTAGACAGAAGACAGACAGACACATACCCCAGTCATACTGGTTGGTCCTTCCCATGTGAGTCACCCGGCAGGCAAAGCGGTCTCCTTTGTTTGGAGTGAAGGACACGTGCTTGGTCAGGTGGTAATGCCAATTCTCCCCGAAGGCCAGGTCAGTCTGGTTGGCTGTGACCATCTTCTGTCCATTTTTGAGCAGGTCAATGGTAATTTCTGGTGGGTGAAAGTTGCTCACGTGACAGATGAGGATGTTGGGTTTTCCCATGTCTCCCGGTGTGCGGCTGTACACCTGAACCTTGGGTGCGGCTACCAAGAAACAGAACAACTTTAAACACATGTACAGAAATGATTTTATGAAAATCTGTTCCAGGGCTGGAATGAACTAATTAGTGCAGGGGCCTGCAACCTGTGGCTCCGGAGCCACGGCCAGCTCTTTAACCCCTCACCAGTGGATCCCTGTGACCTTGGCAAAAAATTATGTGGAAATGAATAACAGTCATTTTTAACATTTTCATTGTTGTAGGTTTTTACAAAAGTTGAGAACTCAAAATTTCAAGGCAATGTTCTGCAATAGATTTTTTTTAAATTTAAGCCCAACTCAAATGCTTAAAAGGATACTCCACCCCAGAATCATAACCCACTCAATATGTACTCACCTCTATGCAGATGTGAAGATGGGTGAAGATCTTCAGTTCACTAAACAATCCTGGAGTTTCAGCAGAAAACAGGGTTGCAGCCAAATCCAGTATAATGGCAGTGAATGGAGACCACGGATAAAAATGTTAAAAAAAGAACACAAGACAAACACAAGATGTCTCCATCCTGCTCATGTGGTGTAATCCAAGTGTCCGTGAGCTGCAACATTAAAATTTACCTGCAAAAGACGGCATTTACACCATGTTTTTAGCCGAAATGTCAACTGTAGCATGTAGCAGGAAGGATGTAAACATGGCGTAAATTACGTCTTTTGTGGTTAAATTTTAATGTCGTGGCCCGCGGACACTTGGATTACACCACACAAGCAGGATGGAGACATTTTGTGTTTGTTTTGTTTTTGTTTTTTTACATTTTATCCATGGTCTCCATTCACTGCCATTGGTTGCAACCCTGTTTTCTACTGAAACTCCAGGATTGTTTAGTGAACTGAAGACCTTCACCCATCTTCACATCGGCATAGAGGTGAGTACATATTGAGTGGATTATTATCTAAGAGTGGAATATCGCTTTAAGTTTTGAAAAAATTTTACCAGCTACTGATCTTTTGTTGAGATAATTTACTTTTCTTCTTAAGATAAACTTAAATCTTTGAGTTTTAGAAACCCAAAAAATGTATTTAAAAAATTATACAGTAAATTTATTCAATTTCCAGGCATCAAAATAATGACAAATCAGGTTCAAACTTCTCTGTGACCAATTTGTGGAATCCTTTTTTTTTTTTCTTTTTTTTTTTTTTTGAGTTTCTAAAACTCAAAGATTCAAGTTTGTCTAAAGAGGAAAAGTAATTTATCTCTATATATCTATATCTATACACACACATATATAATGCCAAATGCTTTTATCAACTAGGTTTATAGGCAGCATGTTAAGTATATTTGATCATTTTTATTAATTCAGGTAACATACATATTGTTCTCTTTGTGCTTTTATATTTATTATCTATTATTATTATTTATTATTTATTTATTATGAATATCAGTGATTATTTACTGTTTCAGTGCCCTGACATCATTTTGGACAGTAACATTTATTGCTGAACAGTAAAATATCCTGTCTCCAATTCATGTATTTGTCACAAGCGATAACCATTTTTGAGGAATGATGTATATTTTATATTCTGTATATTATATTCATGGGTGGAAGTAACTAATTACAAATGCTCAAGTTCAAGTCTGTACTTTTACTCATACTTAGGTATGCATTACAATATGTAATCTACTTAGTTACTTTTAAAATCATAATTGAGTACTGAGTACAATTTGATTTAATATCCAAACCCTTCATCTGCATTTTAGTAGCCAATCAGGTGATCTGATCACAAACAGGCCAATGAAAACTAGGACAATATGGAAGAAAAACTAAACAATGCAGCAGCGCAGGTTTGGAGTGAGGACGTTAATGATTAATCACTTACAGATTAATCAGCATTGAGAATTTAACCAATTAACCAATTAAAAATGTATTCATGGATATTTATTTATTTGAGTGAGAGACTCATCCGACCAAGATGCACCACTGAGCGCCACAGGAAATCATTCCTGTCTGTGGCCATCAAACTGTACAACTCCTCCTCCCTCTGAGTGGCCTTTGGACTATTTCACCCCAGTCAACAACTATAAGCCTTAAATTATTCCATATTTATACTGCACTGCACTGCTGACTGACTACAATAACCCTGTGCAATAATTCAACTTGTGCAATAACTCTACTGTCTACTCTGTCATACAGCATTTCTATTTACAGCTATATAAATATATATTTTGTATCACAATGCACATTGTGTACATAGTTCTTAATTTGTCTTATTTCTATTATATATTTCTACTTTTAATCTATTATAGTACATATGTATAATAATAACTGTATAATATCAGTATATTACTGTTTGGAAAACAAAGTGCATACCTTCACTGTACATATTCTGTTTAATTATCTATCTTGCCATTTTGTCTCTGTGTATATTTGGTAGACTGTACATATATTAATACAGCTTGTTATATTTTCTCTTCTAATTGCACTATGCAATTTCTATTCTTGTATGGAGCATCTGTAATGTGAACAATTTCCCCCTGAGGATCAATAAAGTATTTCTGATTGTGATTAATCAATAGTCTAGAAATGGCAGTAATTGCACCTCATTTGACATTCTTTTGTCATGAGAAAAGAAAATATCAGAAATATGTTTTGTATCTTATAAATTATTAATGATTAATCAATTGTTAGCATTTTCAAATATTGCTTAAGGAAAACGCACAAAATTTACAGCCTTTGGAGAGGTGACTATGAGCACTAAGCAGAACAGCACAGGAGTTGGGGGAAATTTCAACTGAAGATTTGGAGAGACAGACACCACTTTAAATTGAATATTAAATGAATGAATGTTATTATTATTGAATGAATGTTAATGATAATGTATTATACATCAGTGGTTAAAAAGTAACTAATACTCTGAGTAGTTTTTAAGAAGAATAATTAGTACATTTACTGAAGTATTTGACTAATATTGTAGTAATGTAACTGTACTTACACTTGAGTACAGATTTTCAGTACTCTGTCCACCATTGATTATATTCTGCATAAAGAATACCAAATGAACCTTTTTACTCCCTAATATCAGCAACAGCCCTAAAATCCTGTCCCGGTCAGGCTCTACACAACACACTGGCTGTAGTGCTGTTATCGGACAAGCCAGTATTTCAAATTGGCAAGTTTTCTTAATCTTTGATGACATATTCATCATCATCATTTTATGTAAGTAAACTGGAAATATATTACATATTTCCCCTTGAATGCCTGCTATTGATAACGTATTACAAATCAATGGTTACAAAGTAACCAACAGGAGTAGTTTTTGAGGAGAATACTTTGTACTTTTTACTTAAGCTTTTTTAACACTGGTACTTTTACTTGAAATTGAATAATATTTCAGTGATGTAATAGTACTTGTACTTGAGTACAGATTTTCAGTACTCTGTCCACCATTACTTACATGCTCTATTTCTAAAATTCTAGCTTCTACCAATTTCACTCTTAAAACTACACTGCTGTTAAGCAGCAGTGAAAACTATTCACCAGACAGGTTAATGCAACCAGCGGCTCTGGTGGGTTCAGCCTGGACATGTCCCTACACCGTCACAATTCGCTGTTTTTTAACGACGTCGCAACGCCTTGGCAAAATGAACGTAAACTTTCGACAAAGTTAACGTCAAGTTTTCACAGATTTTAAGGAGGCTATTCATTGCGATATTACCACATGCTTATGTGGAAGTAAAACAGGCGGAATGTGAACGGTAAATAAATATATCCTGACGCTCGATCGGGGGCCTACTCGTCGTTTCAGAGCCTTCCGTGTTATAACATCGCCATTTACAAATAAATTGGCCCATACGCCGATACGAATACAGTAGATACTTACAATTATTGGCCATCGAAGGAAGCAGGAAGCAGAACAGAGCGATGAGAACAAACGCCTTCATGGTTTCACGGACTCTAGGTATGTTTCTGTGTATTTGTCGAAAAAGACAATAAAACTGACCCACGGTCCAAAGCGAAAGTAAAAATGTCTTGTAGCTCTTTGAGGGGTGCTTGCTGATAGTCGCTCGGGCCAATCAAGCAACGAAGCAACACCAATAGCCCCACCCCCAGAACGAGTTTCGGCGTAACTTTGGCCAAAATACGAAGTTCATCTCTTTACATAGACACTTATTCCACCAGTAAGAAAATTAAGAGGCACTGTTGCTAGGTAGAAAGTCGTCCGGCATGTTTCCTCTGTTGCGCAGTTTTTTCAAATAACTACGCCGTTTATTTTAAGTGTGTGGGAGCTATTAGAGCAGCGAGCTCATCATTTCTGTGGGTTATTTGTAATATTTGTTTTTCCTCATACACGTGGTGGTTTTAATAACATTGTATTTATTGATAAGTACTTTACAGGCTGGTTCCAGCAGGCTAATTTTTTACATTACATTTTTATGCATGAAACTTTTAACCCAATAAAATTATTATTATATATTGTTATTGATATTATTTATTATTATTATTATTATTATTATTATTATTATTATTATTTCTCCATCATAATATTCTTGACATGTGCAAAGTCTGCACAATTTGGTAAAAAAAAAAAAGAAGCCATATTGTGATTATTTTTGACTGAAATTGCGAAATGTATTACTGTTTTCATGTTCACTGTGGATAAAAAAAACAAACTATGAAAATCATGATGATGTGATAATTATTGAGGTCTGAACCAAACAAACATTTTCTTTCATCTGGAGAACAAGATTTTTAGACCAGGTCATCTCTGCAGCATTACAGTACCTCATTATAATGCTGTTTTTTGCCCACAGTTTTCCTTTTTCAAAAAAACTTCTGTTTGGTCCTGGTTCTGTGATTTGGATATTGTACTTAGACATATTGCAATTTTACAGCAATTGTGATTAATTGTGCAGCCCTAGCATGTGCAGAGTTGGTGTCTACTGTGTTTATTTTTGGGTTGAGAAAACAAACCAGTCTTTGGCTGAATAATCAATTGAAAAACCCACTGGATTATCTGAAAATAAACTGTCACAATACTGAAAGGGTCTATAGGACAGGGGGTGTCACACATTGTGCAGATTGAAAGGCCCTGAGGCAAATTATGACTTGAGATATTGGCCTATAAAATAAAATTTAACTTGACTTAAATTTCTCTCAGGGTTACAACTAAAAATTATTATTATTTTCTTAATTCATCATTTATTGTTTGGCATATAAATGTCCCAAGATGATGTCCTCAGAGGACTAAAGAAACCGGAAAATATCCACATTTAAGAAGCTGCAAAATCGATTAGAAATCTATTAATTAATCGATTATCAGAATTTAATTAACTGATTAATTAATTAATAATACTACTACTACTAATAATAATAATACTTTAAGTACATATTGTTACTAATGCTTACTTTTTTTTTTACTTGAATAAGATTTTGTATGCAAGACTTTAACTTGTAGTGGAGTATTTTCACAGTATGGTTTTAGTACTTATACTTCAATAAAGGATCTGAATACTTCTTCCACCACTAAGTTTAAGTAGACGTAGGGACAACTTTCCCTAAGTGTTAGAATAATGTGTGGTTGTTTTCACAACGACTCTGTGTGATCTCATATAAACGACGGCTATTAGATGAGCACCAGACCGCTCGGTGAAGCCCACCATGTATGAAATACAGGTCAGATGTGTGTCATTTAAACTGAATGGGCAGACTCTGACGGACTGACTTCAATATTTACACTGTGACTTCTTTGTCCTCCTCAAATGGAGTGCTGAAGTGTTACCATTGTCTACTCAATAAAGCCATAAAAATGGGGTAGCATATTAATAAATATTACTGTAATTAAAGTATCTGTTGTAGAGGTTTGTGTTTGAAAAATAAAGAAATCAAGGAATTTTCCAGAGGCATTTATTTAGTAGAGGGCATTAACAAATACATTTAACAGCAAATCAAAATTGCACCCACTTATATGTTGTCAAAGAACACCTAATTCATATTATCATTAGTCTCACCGACTATTTATTTGCCTCATTTAAGTAGAAGAACGGTCGTTGAAACTAAACAAAGACCAATTTGTGTACAGAAACAAATATTAGAAACTGAACAAACAGAAGCATTTATCATATCTGCTTTATATACACACAGTTTTCAGTATCAAAAGCTGGAAAAGTTGCAAGTAATCTGAGCAATCTAAACACACCAATGACTAAATAACCTGCAGCCCTCGCATTCTCTCCTGTTAACATAGTCAGTGAAAAGTCCCTTTAATGTGATATTGAGATTTGGATTTGTGAAAAGGAAAATGAGAAGGTTGGTCCTGTTGATTGTAGCAGTGGAGGACAGATGCTGCTGTAGCTGAGGCCATCTGATTACATGTTTGGCTCTGTAACAAAAGACAAAAACATGCAGAAGATTTTATCAGTCTCATAAAAGCTGGTGAAGCAACATTCGTATTTACCACTAGTCCTCCTGGTCAATGATGTCTGCCACTGTGAGTTCAGCTGCAGACCTGCATCAAGCTGTATATCTTTAATAAAATCTCTATTAATAAAATAACATTGATATTCATTTTTCAGTCTCAGCAAAGGTGTGTGCTCTCTGAATGTTTTGAAGTTTGTTACAATTTGGCATGGGCAATAAAACAATAGTGGTGTGTAGTGGCAATAGAGACTTCATCTGTAGCAATAAGAAGTTATTCAGTGTTTAATTGTTTCACATAAATGCCTTAAACTAGAAAAGCCCATAACAGATATGCCCTTGCTCATGAACAGCCAATCATATCCCTTGATAATTAAGCTGATCACATGCTGACATGTGACATAAGAAACAGAAACAGCTTGGCGTGAGAATGAATGCAGAAAGTGAGTTAAAAAAATGGGAGTTTAAAAAAAGTCTATCTCTTTTACTGTAAATATTCCCTGTGTGCTTTGACAAATAAAGTGGTTAAATTAAAAGTCCCTTTTTCTCCTAGTCTTTATTAAAAATAGGTAATTAAAAATGATCAGTAATTACTGATATTGAATGAAATTAAACATTTTATTTACCAACAATATCACCCAGCCCTAATTATTATCATTATGTTCAGCCGTTCGGTTCTTCCTAATCTTTCTCTTTACATGCAGTTTGATTTTTCTGACCACACCTTGGTTATGAGAACAAATGCACACACATTTCAACTGATCCAAACCTACCCCAGGCGTACTCATTGGTGCTCTGCCCGTGGGTGACCTTGCAGCTGTACTTTTGTCCACTCATGGGTGTGAAGGCCACATGCCTGGTCAGATGGAAGTGCCAGTTCTTTTTGAAGGCCAGGTCAGTCTGCTGGGCATCAGGGAGCTCTGTGCCATCCCTCAAGAGCTGGATGCTGATGTCAGGGGGATGGAAGCCGCTCACATGGCAAATCAGGGTGTTGTCCTTCCCAAACTCTCCTGGGGAGTAGCTGTACACTTGAACCTTAGGAGGAGCTAGAGAGAACATAGAGAAAGGAATGATGTCCAACAACCATGAAACACGACTGATGCTGGATTTTGGGGGCTGATGCTGATAAGGACATTGTGAGTGATATTGCGAGTGAAAAAAAAAATCCAATATCAATATATTGGCAGATTCTCCTTATACAGAATATAATGCACAGAATGTATCCATAAACACACAGTGATCCTTCAAAAGTCAGAAACATCAGATATTTTACAGTTTAAAAATAAACTTTATTGTTCAAAATGATATCAGACCACTGAAACTAAACATTCACTGGTGTATTTATATACGAATTATAAATGAATATAAATAAGAAACACAAATATACCAAAATTTGTTTTCACATAGGAGCATTTTGGACAACATATACTCATTCCAATTACCTGTGATAGGCCAATATCGGGCCGATAATATTGGTCAACCCATATATCAGTCAGGCTATAAACACAATATCTGAGCGAGCCTGTAGAGGACACTGTCACACTTATGGTACGGAAACACAAGGGAAAAATGATGAGAAATGAGAAAATTTTGCCATATATGCCAATTTTTTTGCTGTTACTAATTGATTTTCTTCGATAAAGTGTAGATTCTAACAATTAATTGAATAACTGATTAATTGATCGAGAGAAAATTATTTGCAATTAATCATTTGAGTCCTTTTTCAAGCAAAAATGTCAAACTTTTGCTGGTTCCAGCTTCTTAAATGTAAGGATTTGTCCCTTTTTTGTTATTTATGATGCTAAATGAAGAGTTTGGGGGTTTTGACAGCTGGCTTGACAAAATAAACTATTTGAAGATGCCATTTTAATGAGCTCTTTTTTTTTTATTTAAATATCAGGCTGATTCATCAATTATGGAAATAACCATTAGTTGCAGTCCTACATTGCATTATCTCAAAATGTTTAATAAAGAGATAAAGAGTTCCTCAGAGACTCAAGCTGTTCTGGATGCTCACTGTGGAGACACTTTTTTCTATAAACTTGTTTGTCCTCAGAGATGCGAGCAAATATAAACTTAATGAACTCCAAACATAAAAAACAATAGAGATGTGGCTTGTAGCTTAAATCTCAGCTAGAATGGATAATCCCCCCATTCCTTTTTTTCTTCTTTCTTCTTTTTTCTTGATTTGATGTTGACTGGCTGAACAATGAAGCACAGGAAGAAATGGTCCACAGGCTGACCCTCTCCATAAAACACATTATTAGTATGTTTTCCACAAGATCTAATCTATGTATCATGAGGATGTATTATTATTATAATTTAAGATGATTATTATTATGACAATGATTATTTATAAATTTAGCATGAGGACTAAGGGCTGTGCTGTGAAGTAATGCCCTGAAGCCAGTAGGGGGAGCTGTCACAGCACAGTTGGTTATTACAGGAAATCGAAAGTAAATCGAGACTGTTGAGGGGAATTCCACCGAAGGACAAACATGGCACTTGTTTTATAATGTATCATTTCTCTTCTAAATATGACTTTAACATCAGATCTTCCATTTACTTTGTCTCTTCGTAACAGATTGCCACCAACTTATTAGACCAGCACACTTCACTGCCTGCCTGCTGTTCTGTGTTCTGACTATCAAACATATTCAGCTTCATTAATCTGTGATGTAGTTTACAAGCAGCCATCAAGAATGAGAGACATTTTACTTGACATGCAGTTTCTGGTGATTCTTCAGTAAAAATGTGTGGTTCAAGTTAAGGCATTTAGATAAAATGAATAAATAAAAATAAATAAAAAATAAGGTCTACTTACTGTGTGTCGTCTTCTGTGAGTAGGCAACAGCTGCCAGAGCAGCCAGACACAAGACAACAAACTTCATCTTTTCTTTCTTCTTTTGGTGCTTGAATGGCACAGACAAGTATGCACCCTCTTCCTTCACAAGGCTAAACTAAAGCGAAAGAGTAGAGCACAGCAGCAAAACAAAGCAGCCTAAGACTGCCCACTGCACCACACCACACACGTCACACCAATCATTAATTCCCATCACACTGTTACCAGGTAAAATATGAGAAAATAGGTTTTGTTCGGTTCAGACAGGGGAGGTGTGTGGAAACTCCCCGAAGATCCACAGTCAGCACCTGCAATAAAAGAGCATTTTTCTTTGGGCTTTCTTTGGAACAATGCTTAGAACAAGTCAACATTACATCTTCATGAATAATACAAAAATGCTCGCTGTAAAGCTACCCCTTGATCCTAAAATGTTTATTTTGGTGTTATATCCCCCCACCCTGTCACATCAAGAAATAAATAAACTTATCATGGAAGAATATTCAGAGGAATGAGTAACTGTTGTGCTATGAAGATAACTTATATCCTGAAAAGGAAAAGTGAAACCTGAAAAAAATTGGGACCCAACTACTGGGTAATATTAGTGTGTCAGAAATGCCTCAAAGTTTTGACAATGGGAATCCATGAGAGACTTTAGTTACCCTTTACTCTCCGCAAGAAATGGCAAAGAAGTCTAACTTTTAATACATACAGAATTATTATTATTCTTATTATTATTATTATTATTATTATTATTACTATTATTATTATTATTATTATTATTATTATTACTAATTTAGTTTTTATTTCATTTCCCTTTTAAAAATACATTCTTTGTCACTATTACTAGTATTTGTTGTCTTGTTGTTTCCATGCCTCTGTTACTTGGTATGTCTTGTCTTATAATTATGTAGTAGTCTTGTCTCATAATAGTGTTAAAAAGAAAATAAACATATTGTTTAAAAAAATCATATCAAATTGTCACAAAACTGAAGAGCAGCAATCTAACAGTAATTAAAGATTACATTTTCTGGTCTGCAGACTGAGGAACCTTCTCTCAGGCCAATAATCCATCCTCAACCCTACTCACTGAACCCTCACTAACTGATGAGCTAAACACAGCACTACTCTGAGAATTTCTCATGACTTTGTTTGTATGACTTTGGATTTCCCCCATCAGTGTATGACTCAGTCAGAATACTTCAGTGACAGTCGCTTAAGGCTGGACACCCATTTGATAATGATTTATTGGAGACTCAGCTTTAATTGCTTTGGTTGACTACATTTACCATCAGCACTGACTGAACATCAAGTGGTGATTTCCCTTTAAGACTACTTACTTTTTAAATTCAGAATTGCAGAAACACACTCTAATGTAGTGGTTTTCAAACTTTTGCACCAAAGGCACACCTGTGTTAATATCCATGCAAACTAGCTCCTATAACACTTGTTATCACTCTGGAAATGTTCATCTTTATTTACTAATGCCAAATAAAATTAGACAAACAATTGTGTATGCATGAAATATGTATTAAAAAATAATTCCAAAATTCATTTGAAACACACACTTAAACCAGACCAGTCACAAAATAAAAAAAAAGAGGTTATGGAACTGAAAAGAGGGAGAGGAAATCCCATTTTGTGGGGTATAAAATTGCCTTTATATTGGTCCTGAAATAGTAAATTAAAAAGGCATTTATAGCTTTAGTTTAGTTATATGTAGAGCCCAACCTATATATCGCCTGACTGATAATTATGGGCCAGATATTGGCAAAGCACAGCTACATTGGTCTATATCAGTATTGGTATGTTGTCCATAAAAACATAATGCATATTGTTTTTGTTTTTTTTAAGTTACGAAATATCTTCACAGCAGTTGTAGTCAGTAGCCATTTTATTTTTTAAAGCTGCTCAGAGTTCTCTTAATGCTAATTGTTATGCCACAGCTGCAACAAGCCCACAGTCAGAACTTGCCACTGGTGTGGTAGAACCAGAAAAGAAACAGAAAGAAAGAACATACACAGAGCTGATATGAAATAGAGGTGAGTGAGCTGGCAGCCATGTTTGCAGTTGCTGCTGTCATGAACCGACTTGTCTCCCCTGTGAGGCCGTCTTCTCTTGGTGGTTTGAAGGGTGCACTTCTGGCTCCTGTGAGCAACCAGCCTAGTTGCCCAGTCCCTCCCATAGTGGGAGTCGAAGGTCTCTCAGACAGGGGCCTCCTCCAAATGTTCCCAGTTCACCCACACTACACGTTTGGGCTGTATAGACCCTTTTACAGTTTGTAAACAATGAGAAGCTGCGTGCGCATCTTGGCAATGGAAATATGGTGGACCACAACAGCTTGTCAATGGGCCGCTGCAAACACGATCAGTTTTAATCGCGTTCTCAGTCTAATCAACACGTTTAATAGCTTGCAGCCATAGATGCCACCAATCGCTTTGAAACGGTCACAATCTTTTGGAAGTTTGAACAACTTATATCGACCACTGGAATATCAATTCTGAAGTATCATATACTCAATAAACAAATGTTTTGGTGATTTTGGTGCTGGTAAAATGTTTAATTCAACCTTTACAGCTTGATAACTCGTCTGGATGACTGGAGGAGACTGCTGCTTCTGTTGCCAAAATGCGCGCGCAGTTCTTCGATGACATCAGCTGTAAAAGGGTCTATTACCACCATTTTTAAAACCAGGAAGTGAGACAGGAGTCCTCATGGTATAGCCAGTGCTGGGTATAGCTAATCCTTTTTATGCCTCATTAAATCATGTTTTTATGAAAATCTGTCGGACTTGATGGAAATCTGGGACACAACTTTAAAGGGACAACATTTGCATAAAAATCTATTTTAAAACAAAGATGATTATAATAGTACATTTTATACATAAGCCATCAGTAGGGTTTGTTATTTTAGATTTGAAGGCTTTTAACACATTTTTAAATTGTTTGAAGTTGTGAATTCTTGTCCGGGACAAGGCTGTTTTCTGGCATGTTTAGAAAACTAATAAATGAAAGAAAACAAAAACCTGTCATAAATTTCATATATTTCATATATATTAAAAAAATATATATTAATGAGAGTGTTAGTATTAATCATATATGTGGCTGTCAAAAAAAATCCCACGGACTGGCAAGTTAAGCACCATTGTTTGTTCCTTATGGGTGTCCCTTATGTTAGTCATGTGTAACTGAATCATCCTGCCAAGCCTGTTTTTTTTTTTTTTTTTTTTTTTTTTTTTTACATTTTTGCTGTGCATTGTTTATATGAGAAGGAGTTACTGTTTCTTTTACACAGTTGCACATATTTTATCCTGTAAAAAAAAACCTCAAAAAATAATGTAAACTGGAACTGTTATTAGGCTGAAGTTTGACACTCTTTTGCTTTGTCTCTATACAAGTGACAAGTTTATTGCGTTTGATTTATGGGTTGCTTGATTTCATGAATAGTCAGCTTATAAAATATCATAATTATTTAGATAATTATGACATTAGCTAATCATAATAACACAGTTCATATGCACAAATGTAAATTCACTTCCGATTTTTTGTATTTTTCATAAAGATTTTGAGAAAAATATTAGAACAATAAAATCATGAACTGATAAGAAAGCTGTAAAGACGGTGAATTAGTAAATTGTATTTAATGGTTAAATATAGTCTATTTGTTATGTGTTGTTTTAGTTTATTTAGTCGGTTCAGATCTCGCGAGAGTGATCATTTCAATCCCAAACCATGATCATTCTCTAACTTAAACCTAGTGTTTTGGTCCCTAAACCTACCCAGATTTTAACTACGTTACAACAAGTGACATTATTAAAGAAAAGTCAATTAGTTTATACAGCGTGCGCAATGTAGAAACGTCGTGTAAAAATCTCGCGAGAGTTGCGCGAATTTTGAGTTCCTTTCTAGAACCCCTCCATTCCATTCTCAGCATTGTCCATTGTACAGGTTCAATAAAGATTATTGGAAAAAAAAAAGCGTGGATGAACGCCAGCAGTTCCTCCATATTCCCTCCACAGTCACGGTTTTTCTCTCTTTAGCAGAGGAACGCTACAGTAATATGATGAGCAGTGAAAAATACCCCAGGTCCTCTATTGAAGACGACTTTAACTATGGGACTAATGTCGCTACAGCTAGTGTCCAGATACGGATGGGTAAGTAAAGTCATGTACTGTAACAACACCCCGCCACGTCAGCTAACGCTAGTTAACGTTCATTACTGGAAATTGCTGCCCATGTACTGCTGTTATTATGGCTATCGTTAATAACCATTTACTCCTCGTTTTCCAGAACAAGGCTGGCCGGATAACTTTTCTTAAAACATGACGTTAGCTTACTGTTGAAGCATTAGTGCCAACGCTGTTAGCATTGATATGTGGTTAAACATGATATTGATGGAGGGGAGAGGTGAGGGCGGTGGCAACACTTTTGCATTTCAACTAAGTTAGACCAACCTAATCATTATATACTAAACTTCCACCGGTCTGCTAAGTACCCATTCCATTTAGAGAGCTTTGGGACAGTTGCTACATGGTCAGGGAAAGGTTGCAACCTTGCGTCAGTGTGTTGACAGATGCAGTTCGATGAACTTTGGAAATTTGGAATTTGTGTTTTGACTTTGTAAGATGCTCTTGCTACGTTGTGTCCGTTAAACTACAAAATTTGTAGTTTAACGGAAAAATAAAATTAAAGTCAAAAATGATTTTGGCTGTGTTTTCTCTTTTCTCTGAAGTAAATTCCATGAACTTGTGTAAAAATAAAATAAAACACTAGTTTGCGCCATTTCACCATTTCCCTCATTGTGCTCTCTTTTGGCCCTCTACAGTGAAATTGCAGCCTGATGAAATGTATGGCTGGAAACCAACACTTTTTTTTTTTTAACTAAAATTACATTTATGTGTGGTTATAGATATTATAGTGTCGTTTTGAATGTTTGCAGTGAAAAAAAAATATGAGTGTGTCTGTGTGTAACTAAATCACATACACTGAAATACTTATGGGTAAAATGCAATGTTGCAAGCTCCCATAAATCCATAAAACCTGTATTTTTCATTTCATGCCCGTGGCAGTATAAAATCATGATTTATATTATGTTATGCATGTATCTTGAAGGTAGGAACTTCAGTTTTACATTTTTACAAATAACTAGTTGATTTATCCATTTCATGTAGTTTTCAACTGAAGAACAAATATGCTCCATAGTACAAATCAGAAAAAAGTATGATTTTTTTTTTTTACCATTTCTGTCAATACTGAGGTTTACAGGCCATTGTGCCAAAAAAAACAACAACAAAAAAAACAAAATGAATTGAATTTGTTCTGATATTGATGTCCATGGCTGCTGGCTATGTGTGCATGTACATGCACACACACACATGCTTATTTCTAATAAGCATGTGTGTGTGCACAAGAGATAACTGGGCTGCAAGAATACCCCTTTATATCCGCTTTCATGCCATGGCAGTATAAATTCATGACCTTGATCACTTAGATAGGTGTTTATCTAGGAGGTAGGATTTTAGTTTTAAATTAATCCTATGAAATGCATGAATCAACTAGATATTAGTAAAAATGTAAAACTGAAGTCTCTACCTTCAAGATAAATGCATAACATGATCAAAATCATACATTTCATAAGGATGCCATTTCATGGTATAGAAGGCCAAAGGAGGGGCAATCGGGGAAATGGAAAATGCCATTGTGTTTTTATTTTTATTTTTACACAAGTGCATGGACTTTGCTACAGAGTAATGGGAAAGCACAGCCAGAATAATTTCTACTTTAATTTTAAGGGGGGTCAAAAAAATGTGGTTTTACTGGAAGTCAATGATACAAATTTTGTAGTTAATAGTAAATCATCTAAAGGGTTAATTTTTTTAATTGATTAATTAAATCATCATAGAACTTACAAGACAACACTTTGACAAAAGAAATGAGATTTTTTTTGGATAAATATTGATATTTCATAATTTTATTGCAGCTACAAAATTTGTACTTAACGGACAGTGTGTTTTGTTTTCTTAATGGGGCATGAGGGTTAAGTGTATTTAGTATACTTTTTTTGTTAAAGAGGAAAAACTTCAAATATACTTAGTATATGACTGTGTATGTACTGTACATGATTGATGAAATTAAAGTTTAGCATACTAATAGTGTATTGCAAATGACCTGTCAATAATTGTACTTTTCAGAGGTAAACTAACTTACCACTTTATATAATTATATATAAAATATATATATTTGTAATTTATTATACTTTTAAAAAAGCAGTGGTGGACGGAGTATTGGAAATCTGTAATCAAATACAAGTACTGTTACATTACTAAAATATTACTCAATTACAAGTATACTGGTGTTCAAAAAAAATACTTAAGGTAAACTACAAAGTACTTGTCTCAAAAAACTACTACTACTATTAGTTACTTTGGTATCCTCATTTCATGGTAAATAGGTGGTAATTACCAGTTCATATATTTAAAATTTCTTAGAAATTACCCCCAAATTGCACCCAAATTTCATGGTAAATCATATGATAATTAGCAAATACAGTCCTCATGTATCAACAAGTAACACAGTAAATTTGCAGTTAATTTCAAAGAAAGTTCAAATATGTGAAATGGTAATTCCAAATACTTGCATAAAAACGAGTCTTGTGAATTATCACACACTTGCCATTAAATTTATGGGTAATTTCAAAGACATTTCAAATATGTCACTTGGTAATTACCACCCATTACCACCAAGTAAAAGTACAGACTTTATACTTTTTTTTACATTTAAAATTTACTCAAAAAAGTACAAGTACCCAAAAAACTTTGTAATTACAGTAACTTGAGTATTTGCAATCAGTTGCTTCCACCCCTGTTAAAAAGTATACAAGAGATTTTACAAGAGACATGCAGTAAAGCACACTGACATACTACTTGAGGTATAGCAGAATTAGTATATTTATTTTAAAGCGATATTCCACTCTTAGATAATCATCCACTCAGTATGTACTCACCCCTATGCCGATGTGAAGATGGGTGAAGATCTTCAGTTCACAAAACAATCTGGAGTTTCAGCAGAAAACAGGGTTGCAGCCAAATCTAGTACAATTGCCTTGATCGACGCCATGTTTACATCCTACCTGCTACATGCTATAGTTGACATTTCAGCTTAAAACATGGTGTAAATGGCGTCTTTTGTGGTTAAATTTTAATGTTGCGGCTCGCGGACACTTGGATTACACCACATGAGCAGGATGGAGACATTTTGTGTTTGTTTTGTGTTCTTTTTTTAATGTTTTAAACTGGGTCACCATTTACTGCAATTGTACTGGATTTGGCTGCAACCCTGTTTTCTGCTGAAACTCCAGGATTGTTTTGTGAACTGAAGATCTTCACCCATCTTCACATCGGCATAGGGGTGAGTACATACTGAGTGGATAATTATCTAAGAGTGGAATATTTCTTTAAGTACATTGAAGCTGAGCCGCTGTAATGCTGTTTCTCCACTGCTGGTTTTGTTGATCAGACTTCCTGAGGAAGGTATACACCCTCCTGAGCCTGCAGATCATTCTGACCACTGCCACATCTGCCCTCTTCATGTTCTCTCAGACCATCAAGGACTTTGTTCATGCCAGGTGAGGATGGTCTGATTATCATCAGACCAAGACGACAAGTGGCAGCTTCATCATGAGCCACTTAACCCTGAAATTTTAGGAAGCCGTGGACTTTTCAGTTATTAAGACTTCTCCTCCCCAGACAGAGAAAACACCTGATTTGTTTTTGGAAAGTCACTGTTTTCTAATTCAGATGAGCCATGAAGGAATGGATGGATGTTTGGATGTTTTCTGTTGGTCTGTGGTGGTGACAAAAGTGTACGTTATCCACTGACCAGCCACAAACATGTTAAAGAGTCAAGAATCACAAAAACATGTTTCCTTACTTCCCACCAGTGATATTAAACAATGGAGTTAGGGATGCATGCTGTTATCAGCAGGTCATCGTTATTAAATGTTTGCATCATTTGATGTGTGGTTGTGGGAGGTCTTTATCCATAGGCAGTGTATTACCTACAGTAGATGTCAGTCAGCACACACCCAGTTTGCAGAAACAGAGAGGAGTACCTGCACAGAAGCGGCCACTATATTTAGTCCCTAAAAAAATCGGTATTAGTTATGCTACATTTAGAATATTTTCACCACTTTACCTTGCTGTCAGACAGACTTTTCATATGGGAAACCACTGTTACATCAGCCAAATATCACTCTCTGGAAAGCAAACAGACTGCAAAACACAGAGCACTGATCTGCTGCTGCCTCGATCAGTTGGTTTGTTTGTTTGACTTCTGTGTTTTAAAGGGATAGGTCAGATTCCGCTTCTCCATACTGGGGGCATGCTGACTGCCATCTATTGTAGCTAACACACTGACTAACAATAATACATACAGCCTCACGTCTAATAATTCAAACTATCCCTTTAAAATGAAATATGGTATGGTCCGGAAATGAACATTTCTGCTGATGTGAGAGGCAGATAAGATGACGCTATAATTATGAGCTGTGGTGTGGAGGTTTCGGAAAATAACAAAATATAGAATGTCAGCAAAAATCCGATATCATGCATCCCTACTGTAGATTATTTTTTGAGTTTGTGAGCTGTCTTAGCTTGGCTGCCATCCCATAACAGTGGGGTAGAATTTATAATATACAAACCCCGATTCCAAGAGTTAGGATGCTGTGTAAAATGTAAAGGTAAACAAAATGCAATGATTTGCAAATTTCCAAACAACATTTTTGTGAATAAACACTCATTCTGAATTTGATGTCTACAACATGTTTCAAAAAAGTTTGAACAGGTACAACAAAAGACTGAGTATCCTCAAATAATTATATAAAGGATACTACATGGGCTCAGGAACACTTTGGAAAACCATTGTCGGGAAAAAACAGTCTGTGGCTGCGTCTACAAATGCAAGTTAAGACTCTACCATGCAAAGAGAAAGATATAGAAGGACATATATCAACAACATCCAGAAATGCTGCAGACTTCTCTGAACTCATCTGAGATGGACTTAGTGTGCTGTGGTCTGAGGAGTCCACATTTCAGATTGTTTTTGGAAATCATTAATGTTGTGACTTTCAGGCTAAAGAGGAAAAGGACCATTCAGATTGTTACCAGCACTAACTTCAAAAGACAGCATCTGTGGTGGTATGGGGTTGTGTTAGTGCCCATGGCATCATCCATGGCTTCATTAATGCTGAAAGGTACATATAGGTTTAAGAGCAACATATGCTGCCATCCAGACAATGTCTTTTTCAGAGACGTCCCTGCTTATTTCAAAAAGACACACTATGCATGTGTTCCAACAGCATGTCTTCATAGTAAGAGTTCAGGTACTAGACTGACCTGCTTGCAGTCCAGACCTGTCTTCCATTGAAAAAGTGTGGTGCATTATGAAGCACAAAATACGACGACAGAGACCCCGGACTGTTGAGCACCTGAAGTTGTATATCAAGCAAGAATGAGAAAAAATTTCACTTTCAAAAGTTTGGTATTAGTGCCCTCTGTTCTCAAACACTGAGTGTTGTTAAAAGAAAAGCTGATGTATCATAGTGGAAAACATGCTCCAGTCCCAACTTTTTTGGAATGTGTTGCAGGTATCAAATAGAATGAGTGTATATTAACAAAAATAATTGAACATTAAATATTTTGTTGTTGTATTGTATTTAGTTGAATATTGATTGAAACAGGTTTTTTTTTTTTGGAAATCACTGCATTCTGTTTTTTTATTTACTTTTTGCATAAAGTCCCAACTTTTTGGAATTGGGATTTGAATGTCTTCAAAGCTAGACACAAACAGTATGTATGTAGGTGCAACTGTATGTTTGTTTGGTCCTATTTTGACTGATTTCTGATTTCTTCCTCAGTCCTGCGGTGGTTGTGGGTTCGGCTCTGGGCTCTCTGGTTCTCCTGCTGGCCCTGGCTATGTACAGACACCAACACCCAGTTAACCTCTACCTGCTGCTCACATTTGTAAGCCCTTGTTGTTTCTGGCGCCTTAACTAGTTATTTGTTTGATCTCAGTGGCTCAGGGAACATAACATTTTGATTTAGTTTAAGCTGGAGCATGACAGTAAATCCTACACTGTCCAGTGCTGTTATGGATGGGTTACAATGGCTATTAGCCCCTTCCATGTATTTCCATGTTTACTATTTTCATTCTGCGATGCTAGATTAGCTGCTCATGACTATATAGTTTGTTATTTGATAGTGGCTCCAAGCTTTTTTTTGTCACTAGTGTCACTAATGTGTGTTGTTTTCAGACTCTGCTGGAAGCAGTTTCTGTGGCCACAGCTTGTAAGTAACTCTTTGAAGGAGTTTGTCAGTTACCATCCTTTGAGCTTGTTGGCAGATCATCCTGACTGCAGAATGTTTCTATCTACAGTGACCTTCTATGAATACTCCACTGTACTGCAAGCCTTGTTCCTTACCTGCGCTGTGTTTGCTGGCCTGACAGCTTACACCTTCCAGTCCAAGAGAGATTTCAGCAAAATGGGAGCAGGGTGAGTGTGTTTTGGCTGCACAGAGGTTTTATTAAAGTTGCTCTATGGTTCCTGGAGAGGGAGCCACCATCAGACTAAACATACCTGATGGGTTCAAACTGTTTTGGACTCTTTCCAGCTTATAAGTCTGCAAGACTTGACTGACCTGATTGAGAAAATTAAACCAACTTCTAGTCCTGTGGATATACTACCGTCCTCGTTTTTCTTAAAGGTGTTGCCAGTTATTGCCCCCATTGTACTAGAAATTGTAAATTGTTCATTGTCCACAGGATGTGTCCCCTCTCTGTCCAGCCCATACTAAAGAAAAAATAACTTAGACCCTGCACTGCCTATGAACTATAGGCCAATATCAAAACCCCCTTTCATATCAAAAATCTTAGAGAAAGTTGTAGCCAATCAGCTCACTGCCGCATTGATGAGGCACAATATCTATGACAAATTCCAGTCAGGCTTTCGTAAACAGCACTCTACTGAAACTGCACTTCTAAGGGTTTCAAATGCTATTCTGATGTCCTCTGATGCAGGCGAGTGCTCTGTGTTGGTTCTTCTGGATCTCAGCTCTGCGTTTGATACAGTAGACCATCATATTCTGATTGGGAGATTACGTGACTGGGTGGGCATAACAGGTGTGGCATTAGACTGGTTCTCCTCTTATCTTTCTGAGAGGAGTTTTTCCATCTCTATCAGAGACTTCGTGTCCAACTCATCTCCACTCATCTAAAACTGAGCTAGAAATGCTTATTCATGCCTTCATTTCATCTTGCATTGAATGCACTTTTCTCGGCACTCAGCGTATCTGGCCTTGACCGCTTGCAGGCAATTCAAAATGCTGCTGCAAGATTACTCACTAAGTCAAATAGACGGTCACATATTACCCCCATACTAATGTCCCTTCATTGGCTTCCTGTTTCATTTAGGATACAGTTTAAAATTCTCACCCTTACTTACAGAGCATTACACAACCAAGCACCTGCCTATATCACTGAACTTCTCCACCCTTATTCCGCTGTTCGCCCCCTTAGGTCAAACAACCTAAATCTGTTATCGGTCCCACGCACTCGCCTTAAGACCTGTGGTGATCGAGCCTTTGAGGCCATAGCTCCCAAACTATGGAACTCTTTAACTGCACCTTTACGCTCGGCTGATTCTGTGGACTCATTCAAAAAGCATCTAAAGACTCACCTGTTTAGGCAGGCATTTGGGTGACTATGTTTTCATCTCGGGTTCTAAATGTATAGCCACATTGTATATTGTGTCTTTTTACTGAGTTTTCATCATAATTATTGCTCCTTGTTTCCTCACTGTATTTTGTTGTTTTTAAATGCTGTGTAAAGCACTTTGTGGCTTACGTCTGTGAAAAGTGCTATATAAATAAATTTCTTCTTCTTCTTCTTCTTCTTCTTCTGTCCTTACAGACTTTTTGCCTGCCTGTGGATTCTCATCATTGCAGGCTTCATGAGGGTAAGTGGAACTGTCTGACCTAAATGTATCTATGAGAAAAATAAGAGAGAAGAAGGAGGAACATAAAAGAGAGAGATAAAAATCAGACAATAGGTGTGGGCGTGTTGGTACAGGTGAAATATGAGCATCTGGTATGACTAACGAGTTTGAAGGCAGCATCTTACCAAATTATGTAATATTAACATTCAGCGTCAACTCATGGCTCCATGGCATCAACAAAATGGCCTCCTTTTTTTCCCAACATCTTTTTTTTTCTAAAGAATGTACCATAAGGCAGCACCAATATGTCATCATACAATCATAACAAAGTACAATGAGTTTCCACGTCTCTCATCCCTTCCCTCCGCCCTCATACACCCAAATGAACAAAACTAAACTGTCAGACAAGTAAACAAGAGAGCAAATAATGGAAAGAAAAAAAACAACAAACCAAAACAGAAATATAAATAAATAAATAAACTTTTGAAAAGAAGTATGAGACAAACGTGGTGACAAAGTTAATGGCAACAATAACTTCTAACTAATTTATTGTATGTATATAAAGGCTCTAGGCCATGAAGTCCAGGTTAAAAAAAAAAATACAAAAAATGTCTGAGTCCTTCATTGATCTCCTCTTGAAAAGTAAGAAAACAATGGAGACCAAACTTCTTGAGAGATATGTCCTCAATTATTTTTTTTTCTATCTTCATTCTGTCTAAGGGTAGGATTGTGATAACTGGTCCAGGAGCAGCTGAAAAGTATGAGGGGATTAATTTTTTCAAAATAAAATTATACATTTCTTTGCTAAGTATGCTGTAGTAATTAATATTATGCATTTTTGGATCTAATTGGAAATCTGGGGTTTCATTTAATAAATACAAACAAGGATTTAAATTAAATTCTGTTTTAAGGACTGATTGAGTGAATGAATGAACCAAAATCCAAAAAACTTCTCAACAGATGATATTGCCAAAACATATGTATGAATGTTCCTTCTGCAATTCTACATCTTGGACAGTTGGGTGTATTATCTTTAGAAATTTTAAGCATTTTTATGGGAATGAGATAGAATTTATGGATGGACTTTTCCTAGTTTCCTTGATTAATATTAAACATCAACTCTGTGTTTTTCTTTGCCCTCTGCGTCATGGCTCCAGGCCATCAACAAAATGGCCTCCTTGTCATGAACGAGGAAGCTGTGTTTGTGTGTTTTAAGTTAACCAGTTAACGAGTAACCAGAGAGAAAACGGAAAGATAAAAACACAAAGAAAAAGATAAAGAAACAAAAAAAAACAACAAAAACAAATGAACAGAAAGAGAAAGAACTGTAGCAAAAAGAAACTGAAACAATGTGATAATGTAAGACCATGACCACAAGAAAAAAACAAAACAGAAACAACAACTGTTACACTGTAACACTGTCATGAATTCTGCTGTTATTATTCCTTAAATAGAATGTTTTAGGGTCCAGAGTGACATTTATATGTTTGATCCTCCACACTGTAGTCTGGGAGCAGAGAGGAGACACTTTTATTGCTCCAGCACACAGTAGAGCAAGCTGATGGCTGGTTCACACTACATGCTGGAGCAGTGTGTGATGGCATCATTGCCAAACTGCTGTGGCTCACACACGCTGTGGTGTCCACACAGCTGCAAGGCACCTGCTGAAAGTTCTGTCTTTCTACATAGAGTTTGTAGAAGAGTTTGAAGAGGAGAAAACAGCTGTTTTTTGAACGCAATCAGTGATTTTTCCCCTTGTTCAGAGAGGGACAGAGGGATGGAGGGATGAATGGATAGAAGGAGAAGGGAAAAGAGAGAAAGGGAAAAAAAACACTGCCCAGCACCTGCTTTTTTTCATCTGTGACATACTGCACAGATGTAGCCAATGAAAGTATAGTGAGAGGTGTCCTGTTTCTGATATAATGTCAACATGACTGTCATTAGATCATTTTAATGTGTATTTTTGCTGAGAATCGCACACATCATTTGGTAAAAATAGGTAAGCCACCGAATCTCTAGATGACATGTGAGCAGCACTATAGGGCAGGCTATATGGACGCTGTAACCTGTTTATATGGGTGCTGAAATGAAAACTAACAGGTAACGCCATGCGCATGTGCTGCTCAAGCATGTAGTGTGAACCAGCTGTGACTGGTTATGCTCTTTGCCTCCTGGGTTTGATTCCTTGTTGTACCTTCAGGTACATTACAGAGGTAGGCGGCATTCTGTGAAGGAATGAATTAATGAAACAATGAATCATTTCATTGCTAAAGAGTGGAGGCTGTGGAACAGGCTTGTCCACATACCACATACTGCATGCTTGCATGCTACCTACTACATATTTGCATACTACTTACTATATACTGCATACTTGGATACTAAATGTGTTGCCAGTCAGTGAAGAACTCTTTTATTCCAACTTTCAAAATTGCCCCTCCATGTTGCAGGTAAGCTCTGAGCACACATCATACTAAAACTTTAAACGGGCCTGAAAATTTGAGCCCGAAAAGGCCCAAGCCCGACAAAATTCTGTCTGAACCCGACTTGACCCGTCCCTCATTAGCATATTTCAGCCAAACCCGATAACAGCCCGATATTTTTCTTGACAAGTTTCCACCAATGCACCAAACAGTAGGAGTTGGCAGTGACAGGGACTGCATCGGGTCCTATCGGGTTTGGTCACAGATCTCAGCTCTACATCACACACACCAGTAAAGCTGTGTCACTGCTTCCTGCTGACTCTGCCCTGTGCACAGTTCTTCTTCAACAGCGACAGCACAGAGCTGGTCCTGGCTGGAGCTGGGGCTCTGGTCTTCTGTGGTTTCATCATCTACGACACCCACCTGTTGATGAAGCAGCTCTCCCCTGAGGAGCACATCCTGGCCTCCATCAACCTCTACCTTGATATTGTCAACCTCTTCCTGCACATCCTGCGAGTCCTCGATTCGATGAAGAAGCACTGAGAGCTGCAGCAGCACTTCAGACTGCTCTGTTGTCAGTCCTAACAGCCTCACTTGAAATCCACAGATGTGGCAGAGCTGTGATTAGTCTGCATTCGTGTGAGTGTTTTTGTCCTGAAGCTCACCAAAAATGACATTTTATAAAAACGGAAAACCTGTCTGTGCTTGGTGAACACTCTTTCAGGTGTCTGTACTCCATGATTGTGTTTATTTCACCCAACTACTGTTTGTGCTTTTGTATTGAGGTAATTCTAACTATATGAAGAAAGTTGTGTTTGTTCTGGAACTGGAGGTGTATTCATCATATTATGAGACGGCTCATGGAGGTGAAGTTGAATTATCCACTAGCACCCCCAGCTGGCCAATTGAAGCCTAACCTGTGTTTCTGTCCTGAGTATTTCTGGCAGGACATTATACACTTTGGGGGTCAAAATAAACTACAATGTAACTCTGTGGCACAGAGAAATGACATACATGTCTTGGGTTTGATTTTTTTCATGGGGTTTGCTGACAATAAGATAAATATGGTATTTCACGCGCTTTATCATTTAAAATACGGAGATGTTAAATTTATTATATGCTGTGTAATTTTGTGCTATAGTGATATTGCCAGGTTTCACCAGTTAAGTACACTGAGCTTTGGAATCGAGCAATGAACTGGTGATGCACACATGACACTGCAACACATTTAGGGAGTGGATTTTTCAAAGTATATTTTTCCAGCTATATCTCTCAGTTTCAGATCTGCTATTCCACTAATTTATTCTCAGACTTGAATTTATTGTAAAAGGTTTTTAATGTCATCGACAATTAGTACTTTACACTCCATCAGTGCATCTGATCATAATGTACAAGCAGGATAATGACACGTATCTTCATTTTTAAAAAAGTTAAAGTGTATGCATGGGTGTTTCATTGTGATTGTACATGTTTTATGGTGTAAATGCAACAGTGTACAGTTTTTGGGATAAAGAATTGAAACATGAAGTCTGTGAAGGCTGTAGAGAAATACTATGTGATTCTATCCTCTGAGTAATCTCAATGGGTAAATGTTATGAAGGCATTTGATTCAGCTATTCTTAATAAATTATTTAATCAAAAGGCCAAATGCACTGTTTTTCTTTTTTAAAAATGTGTCTGCATGTCTGAAACTGACTCCTGGTTTTGTATTGAACTACAAGTGGTATGTCTGTCTGCCATTTTGGTTTGTCTCCTTTTGCTGTTTAACTGCTGTTATGAAACATTCTTTATGAAGTTGTTACAGTCGTGCAAATAAAGATTGACATAGTTTGTAGATGGAAACTATCAAGAGAGGTTTTGGGTATGTGATGGGGCGGGGGGGTTATGCCCTTAAGTTGTAGGACAGCAGAAGATAAGACAGGAGAGTATGGAAGCCCATTTCTGCCACTGAAAGAAAAAATATTCCCATGTAAGCCATAATCATGAGATTTAAAAAAGTTGTAATTTTGAGATAAACAGTCATAATTATTGGAGGATATGTTGAATTATTAGGTAAAGTTGAAATTATGAGATTAATTAATTAATAATTAATTCATTATGACTTTTGTTTTTATCTCAGAACTATGACTTAACATGGGGATATTTTTTCTTTCCGTGGCAGAAATTGACTTCCATAGGAAGGTGGGAGGGAGAGTGGGGGAATGACATGCAGCAAAGGGCCACAGGCAGGAGTCAAACCTACAGCTGCTGCACATGCTGTGGGCTGCTGGGCAAATGCTCTACCGACTGAGCTATCAGGCCACCTTAGACATTTTGTGTGTGTGTGTTTGTTTTATTGGAACCTCTTTAGCTGTACGTACAAATTTCATTCTGCTGAACAACAAGAACAAATGACTTTACTATCATAGTTAGAACCTGCTTTGCTGCTTGCAACATACCAACAGGCTTAAAGACATGAAATACTGACTTAAAAGGGGTGAATATTTTTGGATATTTGATTTTTATTTGTACTTCACTGAGACCAATTTATAGAGATTCTATTGATCACAGTCAAGTAACCTTGGGGTATGAGGATGGAAGGGAAATATTTACTTCATACAGTTGCTTACTATTTGTCTTTTCATTTGAATAAAACCAGTGAGTGGTTTGTGATTTCTTTCCAGAACTCAGTGGACACATGCTGCATGAAAATTTTTAACAAAGCCACACTGTTTTGTTGTGGAAATGATTTGACAGTTTGGTATTTCTACTTGACTTTTTTAAAGTATATTTTTGGCCTATTCATGCCTTGATTTGATAAAGACAGGTGAAGTGGAGACAAGAACGCAGGGAGAGAGAGGGGATGATGTGCAGCAAAGGGCCACTGTTTGGAATCAGGCCCATTGCTGCTGTGGAGGACTGACAGCCTCAGTACAGGAGGCACATGCTCTACCAACTAAGCTACAGAGGAAACCATGACTGATATAAAACAAAAATGTAATTATCTTCACCTAGTACTCAAACAGGTCAAAACTATAAAACAACTAAATTACAAATGATTGTATTTAAATGAAAGCTTAATGGCATCAAAATAAATAAATAAATAAATTAATTAAAAAAATACTCAAGTTGGCACCTCTGTTGTTTTGAAATCTGCAAATGCCAAAAATCTTCAAAAAAGCATCCATGACACAATGTCAGAATATCCACCCTTTCTTCAGATTTCTCTCAATCATAAATTTATATAGTGTTAAACTCTGAATTGTAATCACTAGTTTCAGAAAGAAACATCTTGAAAATGTGAACACAGTGTTAATCATTTTTATGTCTTTAGACAACAGTCTTTATCACTGACAGACAGTTGTGCAGTGTGGATTTTTGTTTTTAAATTTAAACAAAAAAGGATATAGATTACATGCACAAAATAAACAGCAGGTGTATTTTGCATCACAAACTCAAAAATAACCATTAATTTTACAACAAATATTATACATAAACATGTACAGGTACATGAACATGTAAAATATTATATGAAAAACAAATCACATCTGCACCAGTTCAAATTAAAAATTTCATCCTATTGCCAGAAATAAAAGAAAAAGTCAGTATTGATTTTGAATACATTGCATAGAATTTTCACAGTTTGGAATTCCAGATCTGGCTTCGCCCTTTATTTATACCTGATCTCTCAGCTCTACCTTTCATAATATTCTTCCTTTGCAAATTATAATGTTTGAGGAAAAAATGAAGGAGCTCAAAACCAATGTTTTTCAAGTGTTAAACGTATTAAATTTACTAAGCAACACGAGTGTTCAGTAATGTATTTTGGTCATCTCAAAAGCCCCAAATTGCAATGAGAGGATCAGGGTGAAAGGATTGGTTGTTCAGATAACCAGTCTGCCATCTGCTGCCAGAAATATGCAACAACTGGACAACATCAAAATAAATGCATAATGTCCTCCTCATCAGTATAATATCTATAGAAATCACACCAGCTATTGTCTAGAACATTAAGCATTTAAGTTGTTGGCAATTAACTGGGACGTCCATAAATAAGCAGAACAACATGACCAGACCTTTTTTCCTCTTGTTTTGCTTAACTGCTTAGTAGACAAGATTATCACACATCTCAGAGTAAACTGTGAGAAAAGATGCCAGGCAGGAGACACTGAAGTGCCAGACTTCAGCAGGCTTTCCAGTCTGGATCCAAGTATGGAATAGTAGCCTAGTATAGTAGTAAAAAAGTATCTGGACGAGGATGAAACCATGAAACATTTGCAATAACATGCCTGAATGCAGTATTCTGCTTCATGATGACTGCTGGTTACTGAGGTCCCCAACACAGGTTCCTCAGAAGAACTGCCTGTACACCACTTGACCTGTTTGTATGTTTCACCGAGATCTCTCACCCTTGTGCAACTACTGGTAAAACAGTCAATACTATAATACAATACTCAACATACATTTTAATACATTTTAACCCTGCAAGCCCAATGTGTCAAATAATTGCCACAAAATTCCTTGTAAAAAAAACTGTTTATTGGACCTTTTGACAAAATTCCCCCCAGAATGTTTCTGTATCATATATGCTATATTGTTTATGTCATATTTGATACGTCAGGCATTTATGGCATTTGTTCAGTGATAACAGGATTTTTCCAAACAGGAACTTTGGTCTATATAATCTGAACTTGTTAATATAACATACAAAATATGACAGCCAGTTTATTTATAGCTTATAAATATCGCAATTTCTGCTCTAAATTTATCTTAAGATGACAGCAGCAGACATGATTGTGGTAGACATAATGCAGACTGCATCATTAAATTCAATAATGATTGAGAGATTCACAGATAAATTATCTTATATACCTGCTGTATCATATTTAATACACACCATTTTCAAGACTATAGAATAAGGAACAGCCTATTTTGTTATTATAGGTTGCGTCAATACAGTAAATATTCAAAGGAAATGTTAGCAACAATATAATATACAGTATATTATACCATGGTCTGGGTGAATACTCGATTCTGATTGGCTGCAGGGGGTCCGTTAAAAAGTGTTGTAGGACACCTATAAAAAAGTTCCGGTCAAATAGCCTGATTGTTCTAAATTATTGCTCTTGCTCAAACGCTAGTTAGTAACCGTGGCAACAGAAACTCAGAACATACGTTAACATACGTTATTTCACAGTTTATTTATCACAACGGCAAGACAGTAGAAAAAACATGAGTGATTTTATAGTTTCCTTTAACCTATTTATCAAATTTCACGATCAACGGCAATGTTGCATTTAATTTTAAATAGTTCGTCGCCTGTCTTTCTGTCTTGCTTACCTTACTTACTTGCTTGATACAGAGTGAATGGTGGATAATATTTATAAAAACGATTTAGGATAGACTTACTTGCTTGATACACATTAAATGATCAGAGTGAATGGTGGATAATATTTCTTGCTATGAAAACGATTTAGGAAACTATCTGTGGACTTTGATTCTTTGAAACAAAATTTCGCATCATCCTCTGGACACACACAAGCGGTAAGAGGTGCACTTGCCCTGTGAAATGATACTTTGTATCACTTAACATAACGTTAAGCAATCATCTCACTTCCTCACTGATTAGGCTTAATTTAACAGCTGCGGCCGACCGAGCTGCAGGTTCTGTGGCCAGAGCTGGTTACCTTGGCAACGCGTCACAACGAGATATTAAATAGTCCACTCAGCCGCTTCTTGTGAAAAACTTACAATTTTAACAATAAAAAACAACATTAACGTATTAATAATTGATTTAATATTTATTTCTTTCGTAAGTGACCATGGCATAAGCGGGATAATGCCCTTCGAGGTGTCCATTATCAGAAATGAATGGACTTTGCGTCGGACGGTTCACGCCTCCACGTCGTCCATTCATTTCTGATAATGGACACCTCGTTGGGCATTATCCCTTATTTTTTATATATATATATATATATATATATATATATATATATATATATATATATATATATGTATATATATATATATATATATATTATACATAGTATACATAAATTATGTATACACATAATTCTTACCACAACTTTTCCAAACCTAGCAAAGATTTCTCTGCCAAAAACCTTACATAAACGCATAATTTGGAATAGCCTATTTTATTTTCAAATTTCCAATTTAACATGACATACAGAACAGACACAAAAATATGGCTCCAAAAAAATGTCCCATCCACATCTATTGCTGTACATATATTTTATTATATATAACTACAATCTTCTTATTATTATTAGGGGCCGGGCAGCCTAAGCTGCCAGGACCTTATTGTTATCCTGCATGTTCTTCTTTCTTTCTTCTTTCTTCTTCTTCTTCTTCCGAGGAAATCCTACTTCCCATGCGTGAAAAATCACCAAACTTTGCACAAAGATCCAGTCCCATGCCAGATTGTCTCAGCTGCAGAAACAGGCCAATAGTCCTGATGGTGGCGCTACAGCAAGCCTCTAAAGTTCAAAATTTTGAAATTCACAACAAATCAACCATATGTGCTACAGATTTGCAACTTTCACCAAAATGTAGCCCCAATACTGAAGAAACTTTTGTACATTTAAACCTATTGCAAATTATGAAGTCCATCACTCTGTTTTTTTCAAAAACTGTAAAACTTATTCAACCTATCTCCTCCCACAATTTTTGCTCAATTGACACCAAACTTGCTACAGAGCATCTTCAGACTGTCCTACACAAATGATCCACACAGATTTTTGATTTATCAAAAATGGAGTCTACAGTGCATCAAAATGTTTGACTGTAAATGGTATTGAATGAATGAATGAATGAAAAATTTATTTCGGTCAGGTCATTTCAAATATACAATTTACCAAAAAAATACAATTATAATCAGTATAACTAAAAGATAACCAAACCGAAAAGGCATAGGCTGAAGCTAGCTTGTAAACATATACTTGCACATTCTTGCTAAATACATTTTCAATGTTCATTAAAAAAATGACAAAATTTTGGAGTCCTGGTAGATGATGTTTGGAAAATATCAGAATTTTATCTCAAAAACTGAATTTTTTACAGCATTTTGAATTTCGCTCTCATGAAACATTGGAGTCGATGCAAATATGTCATTTTTAAACATCAGTTTTTCACTTTTGGAGCCAATAAATCATTGTTAAAAACTAATGACCAACATCTCCATGCTGTCTAGATGCAATTTGTGTATTTTGAGATTTTTGTCTTAAATAAATTTTTGACAGCCGTTTGAAATCTGCCTTTACACGCTAACAGCTGCTGTCTTGCACACAGGTGGCTTAGTCAATTTGTGAAGCTACAGGTGACATTTCCATTTGCCAATTAGCTCAGTGAGATAGAGGATGGTTCTTGGTGTTGAAGGTTGTGAGTTCAAGCCTCAGCTCGTGCAACATTTCCATATGAGAAATCTACCCAAACTTTTCACAAAGGTCCAGTCCCATGCCAGATGTCCTCAACTGGAAACATAAGACAATAGTCCTAATGGTGGCGCTACAGCAAGCCTCTAAATTTCAAAACTTTGAAAATTCATAACAAACCAACCATATGTGCTACAGCTTTGGAACTTTCACTTTGAAATGTTCTTTTCCATGGCATGGATGGCTACTGTCTGGCACCCTGATGCTTGGCTTAGTCAATTTGTGAAGCCACACATAAACCGTCACTTGCTAATTAGCTCAGTGAGATAGAAGATGGACCACAGTCTCAGAAGTTGTGAGTTCACGCCTCAGCTAAGGCAGAACAGACATTCTAATGTGAAAGTTCAATGTTCAGGCATCATGCTATGTGGATTAGAGACTACTAAGGTTAAATTATGATCCAGGCAGTTTCGCGGAGAGACAAATGCTTTTTATCAACACGTTTCCCTGTTATCCCTTGTCTCTTTGCCCTGTTTATTTGGCTTAGCTATCAGTCAATATGCACAGTCTATCCGATCCAATAGCTACTTTGTTCATAATTGCTAGCAGTTAATGTTATTCTTACTTTCTTGTTCTTGATATTTCTCTTTCCTTTGTATATTATGAGTCTCTGATCACTTCAGCCACTCATCCACAATTTGAAGGACATGCCATAATTATATGATGTAACTTCTATGTTGTGATATGCTTTGTTTTAGTGTGTGTGTGTTACATTTTTCACATGGGCTTTTACATATAGCACACATTCAGTGTTTTATGATGAAATAGATTATGACTTCTTAAGAAAGGGACCACTGAGCTGCTGGTTTAGTGCTGGGTCAGACATTAGTGTTTAACAATGTTATTGAAGCTACAGGGAACAGAATAACAAACATATTTATAAAAAAGAAACATCAGTATGGGATTTAGAAAGACTAATTTGGCAAGTCTCACCAATCCATTCTGAAAAGTAGCTTCTGTCCTAAAAACAGTTTTATCAATGAATTCCACCTAGGAGTTTGATGCTCTAAAACTTTTTCTCAGTTATGGTACAGTCAGTCAGAATTGCCTAATTTGCCTAATTTTGCTTAAAATTGCCTGGCCCCGACCATTGCTGCGCAGCAGCTATAATTATTATTACAGTTGTTTCAATATCACTCTGCTCTTGCACACCAGATTCGTTCAGATTATGTCCACAGTCCATTGATCTCCAGTGCCTGCACCTTATTTATTTACTTATTTATTTATTTATTTAGCCACTGGACGTACCTTGTGCATCCTGTGTAATTGTCATGTATATTTTATGTTTTTTGTCTTTGTATTTATTGAATCTAGTTTAGCTGCTATGACAATAATTTCCTGCTGGAGATTAATAAAGTAATCTATCTATGACTAATCTTTCTATATCAATCTATATATGACTGAAGGTGATAAGTGGTGGTTGAATGCTGGAGGGCCGAGTGTAACCTCTGCCTCTGCTCACAGATGTTGGATGTCCTCGCTGATCTTTCTCTGATCATTCACATCACATGTTCTGAATGCTGATTTGATAGCATGCAGATTCTACTGATTTGAAATGGGATGCAATTACTTAAATTAGGCTAGCATTTTTTTAAAAAAAGTTCAAACTACATGGTGTCTCCAAGCAGTCCCATAAAACTAACTTCCCTCCACTAACTGGTTGGCTGAGTGGAGGTGTGAGTCTATCCTCACCTCTAAACCTATTAGACATCTAACTGTGCGCTATAATTCAAATATTTGTGCCCACAGTTGTGCAATAGTTCGTTGTTTTTTGTGGTTCATCAGCTTCCATCTTACTTGTATAGTTTGTTTGGTGAGGGGAATAACTGTTGTATATGAATATTCATAAAATACAAATCTTATTGTGTCTTCTTCATCTTTACAAAAATCATATTTGTTGATGGCATCTGTAAATCTTGAGAAATAAATGTTAGTGGGACGTTTATTATGCACAAGTTTATAGAGTAATTCTCTTAATTTGTTGGGAATGACACGTGTATGGAATGAGTCATGACTTTTTCGACTGATTCTAATACAAAAATCAGATCCATGAACTTTCGAAGTGGAGTAATTTTCCTTTAGGAGAAATCATTATCGGTAAATAGCTTTAACCATTTACAAAGAAGAGAAACTCTGATTTTTAAACTCTTGTTGCTCAGTCATCAGCTGTAGAATCACAGTAGGAATAACTTGTATCACTACTATTTTATAGGTAATGAATGGATAATTATTGGTAATTGTTTAGAAATTACCTCCTTCATTTTCGGTAACATGACATTTTAGTTTTAACTTTCATAGCGTCCACTTTGGAAAAACCTCTGAGATAAAATATTTCTTTTAGCAGGACGAGGACAACATTCTTTTGTAATTAGTGATTTCAAAATACATTTACTATCTAAGTAATTGTAATTGACGATAAAACGAAAAGCTGGAACATTGTAATTTTCCTTTGATCGGATTCGTTAAAACGACAGCAATAGCGTTGACAACTAGAGAACATTGTCTACCATAGGAGCAATTTAAATTTCATTTTAGTTTACAGTGTATGACTCAAAATATGATCAACTCCGTCCACTAAATGTCTTGTAGCCCAGTCTCCTCTCTCCATCAAATCTTTGTAGAAGTATGATTCAATTTTATGTCAGATATCTTTGATTCCAGATTGTAGCATTATGTGGAGTGAAATTATGTACAAAGATTTTTTCAATATGGTGATTTCTGCATCTTATAAGTTAAAAGTTGATTTTAAGGGGTCAAAAGCACATCCGAAAGAAAGGTTTGAGCTTTAAGACTTTGAGCGTTATCAGTTTTGAACAGTCTTTGAACGCAGCCCTGTTGGTCCACTGCCACTTCACCCCACGTCATTTCCGTTACTCAACCTTCTCCCAGAGTTTTGTCCAAGATGGCGTCAACGCAGTTAACGGATGAGGAGCTTTTCACCGAATTAAAGCGCTGTGGTTTCACTCCGGGCCCGGTAACTGAGAACACTCGGCCGGTGTATCTGAAGAAACTTAAGAAGCTTCGCGAAGAGCAGCAGCAGCGGGGCACCAGAGCAGGTAAAAGTCGAACCAGCGGGGCCACTAACAGCACCACTGGCGGCGGCAACACGGCGGGATCCAGGCCAGCCAGCCATGATGTCACGCACCTGAGCTTGAGCAGGAGACCGGGCCGGAAGTCGTCCGTCCTCGGCTTCAGCTCCGACGAGTCTGACGCTGAAACTCCGCTGAGAAGAAAGGGCCTGACTCTCGGCGGCAGGACGGACCGGAGTCCTGGTCTTCAACAACAACCGAAAGCCAGAGCCGTAACAACGCCGAGTCCGGCTGTAAAGAGTCATTATGGCGCTGCCAGCCCGCTGAACAGCAACAATTCCTCCTTATGTCCGGACCCACACAGAAGTGTCTCGCTAGGCTGGGGAGTCCGTGCCAGATCCAGCCCCGAGGCGGAAGGGAGGGATTACGACGAATCGGGGGACGAGGACGACTCTGAGGGGGAGACGGAGAATAAGTCTCGCTCTTTAAACGGCTGTGGGGCGGCTCACTTGAACACTAGCAAGCTAGCTGGGGATTACTCAGACTCGGACGAGGAGGAGGCCGGAGACCGACAGCGGGATAGACTAGAGCACAGACGGAGCCAACCGCGAACGGCGTTCCCTTCCCACGGAGTCGGTCGAGGGTCTCAGACGGAAGGGGCAGCCAGGGAGGTTAATCCGCCGTCCGAGAGTCCAAACATGGTGGGGAGCCGGAGGGGGGAGGGGGAGGAGGATGAGGAGAAGAGAAGGGAACCGGACTCATCGGGAGCCTTTCGGAGCCTCAACTTTCCCAGGAAGTCAATCTATTTGTCCCTCAACGAGAATCACGGAGGAGAGGTCAGCAAGAACAACCACGTCGACGGGGAGCACGGAACCTACAGGAGCAGCAGCACCAGTAGGTTCAGCGTCGGGCTGAGACCGCGCTTCTCCCACTACAGCAGCCTGTCCCAGACCTACAGGGGCAACCACTCCAACCACACCGCCTCCAACCACTCATACAGCCAGGCGCTGCTCAAGCAGAAGGTGTCTGTCCCGGAGGACGAGCTACTTCAGCAGTTCAAAAGAGAAGAGATGGCCTCCTCTGGGAGCTTCAGCGCTCACTACCTGTCCATGTTCCTGCTCACAGCTGCCTGCCTCTTCTTCCTGCTGCTGGGCCTCATGTACCTGAGAATGAGGGGCTCTGGGTCCTCGGAGGTGGATGGAGTCAGTAAGTATCTGATAAGATAATGCGCTATTGAAGCTCCCGATCGCCCCCATACAGTGTTCTGTCCATTTCAATTCAGTAGGCTTTATTGGCATGACATTTCACGTGTGTTGCCAAAGCACAAATACAATATTAAGACAATTTCAGTAATAATGTAAATAGTAACAATCAAATAATAAGCAATGATAGTGATTAAAATAGCAATAACCTGGTGATTTAAATACAGTGTTTAATAGAATAGTATCCCGCAAGGCATGGTGATGGGTGTTTGTGTCTGGACTGTCCCTCTCCAGAAGCTGAAAAAATGTCCACACCCTAAGTGTTACCAGTGATGCTAATTAAGGACCAACATGCACAACAGTATCAACCTGACTCTGTCTGACCTGATTGGAACAGATCATTAATCGTTATCACTTGTAACACTAGTGTTTACCTTATTAATGTCAGAGAGGCAGCTGTGAAAGAGGTCTATTAGGTGATTTGTGATTTAATGTCCGAAACATATAATGAATGCAAACTTTGACATGTCTGACTATTGCCATCAAGTGTGACATGATTTTGAGAATAATTTGTTAAGCTTCTTACAAAAATTGCTGTGTAGCAAAAAGATGTAATCAACATCAAGTGATGATGACCTGGTCCTCCCACTGAATAAAGAGAAGAAAAAAACAACATACCTGAGTACACCTGATAGTAAGAAAGACAGGAGAACTTGGTGAGATTTACTGCTTGGTTTAGAAGCTAAAGCTGGACCACAGCCGCTTCACAATGTGTTTCAGTACCGCTGTAACAGCTGGTACCAAGCTTGAGGAATTGGGAGTTAAAACAAAGACAGTGTCCGTAGACTGTCAAAGCTTGATATACACACCGTTGTCATACTGAAACTCATCTGCAATTCCTGTCAAACAAGTTGACCATGTTGAATATTTTGGATGTGACATCAACAGCATGCAGTTTGATTGGTGTGATGTGAACATATTGGAAGCGAAACTTAAGAAAAATCAGGAAAAAAAGAAAACCACAATATTGCTCAGTTAAATCCCACCATTGATGTGAAAGCTTGCATTGTCTGGACACAGGTTTGGAAAATATTATAAATGTGGGAATTAATTGCACAAAAAAAGCGTGCATGCGTGTGCAAAGGCCCGAGGTGCACTCCACATTTTTCACCTGGTCATCCACATTCCCTCTGCATTGACTTAAGGAGGGCGTGCCCCACAGTTGGAGAACCCCTGACTTAAACTAAGCAGAACTCAGACATTCACTGCACTTATCAGTTTCAGCACAGGACAGAAGATAAAAAAACAGCACACTAACTTTAGGGCTGCAGCTATTGATTCTTTTAGTAATTGAGTAATCTATCGATTATTCTGGCGATTAATTAAGTAATCGGATAAGAAATATTGTGTGTTCTGCACTTTTTTCTATTACATTACTTTTGCTTTATTTAAGGGCAATGGTAATATACAAAAGAGAAAATAAGACAGGTCCCTTAAAGGAACAACTATAAATTGCTAAAGTAAAAGTACTAAGTAAAGTAACTATACTTTTATTGTAGTACCATGCTTAGTATTTTTTACTGAAGTACAAAAGTAAAGTTATTAATGTCTGTACAAACCACAAACAGAAGATGTGGGCCACTCTTTTAACTGAAACAGTCACCAGAATGCTTCGTTAACATTTTAAAATCACAACATTTTACTTCTGGAGCAGGAAGCCCCCAGACCCCCTACAGGGGATCGGTCTGCCAACATGTCACCTTTTTCTCCTCTTATGAGTTTGCAGGTCTGTATTAAGTAAACAAAAATACCAATAAGAGTACAATTAAAGTACAACTAAAGCTATAAAAATGTTGATTTTTCAAAAAAATTACTTGTAATTAGGTATTTTACATTGTGGTATTAATGCTATTAGTGCCACAACAGGTCAGTGATCAGTGTTTCAGGAGCTGCACTGACACAGAGGAGAGACGCTGCAGCTTGTGAGATAATAAATTACATCAAAACCTAAACGTCAGCGCGTATCAATACTCTAGTCTGTAATAATTCAGCCGTTTAATACAGAATTTCAGTACCCACCCCTACGTGCGAAACACAGTGCACTGTACAGTTGTTTGGATTTAAACAAGGCCTTGAGGCATAAAATTTGCCTTGAGGCATTTTAGTAATCAAATTACTCAAGTTATTCAAGGAATCATTTCAGCCATAACTAACTTACCTGCTCCCGCTGCTTGTGTTTCTCGACAACACATCAGCCTGATATTCCAGGCAGCTCGCTGACGAGGGACACGCTGAACAAAGTAGAATCCACACACTGTCCACCTGACTCCCATGGCTTCATCTCTTATAACCAGTCACAATATCTTAACAAACACAATCTGGGAGCATCAGTTGCAGTCAGTGTGCACAGTCCTGTTTTCAGGTACAGTCACCAGATCCGCTGGGAAGTAGCCACAGCCAGTGAGTCATCTGAGAGGAACTAAGAGATGTTGGCACAACCTTTGGTCCGATCCTGGCCCCCAAAACTCTACATGGTAGCTTCTGATGTGTGTGGTCAACCAAATAAGTTTTTAAGCAGTCTCCAGGCAGTGGCTTATTGCTGGCCCAAACTTTCACTCACTCTTCTCGATTTATGGATGAATACCAATTTCCAGACTTCCTTGCACTAGCTGACTCAAAAGGTGCGTTCCCAGGAAGTCTATGACAGCAAAGGGTTGCCCAGATCCACAATTCATTAAGTACACAAGAACTCACTTTCTGCAGATTTCCAGGGTCCACTTGGCGTGCAGACTTTGCTTGGGAGATTACATTAATGCAAACTAATATTGACCAGACAATTAAAAAGAAAGGAGGTATAATATTAATCAGTAATGATGATGCTCAAATAATTAACAGAAAGTCAGAGGTTGGGTAATTGATTCACACAAGTATCACAAGTCTTATCTTTTATAATCGTGAATAATTTCACAGATACCAAAAACTGTGCATGTGCATAAGGACGTTCCTGCGTGCGCACACAGGTGATGTGATACACAGTTCTGCCAGTGGTTTCACACTATGCTACTGTTCTTCATGTGGTGGTAATGTACCAAGAAAACACAGGAATGTACTGACAAATTAAGGAAGAGCGCTGGTAGAGAGTAGTGGTCAACCATTATGGTTATTTCAATGACCAGTGAGGATATTTAGAGAGCAAGATGATATATAATGTCGATATCAAAATGAAGAAACGTCATGTATAATTCCTTTTTTTTCATGCACTTTGAATAAAGAATAAATAGAATAAACACAGTTATCTTAGCCAGAAATATGTTGTTTTAAATTAATTAATGAAATTGAAGAATACATTGGGTTCTACTGTAGATCTTGGGGCTGTCTGATATTTAAGGGAGAGCGGGGTACAGTACTTTTAACTGCATTATTCTATAAATTGTAACATATTTAACACTAAGGATGAAAGCAGAAACATCAGTCTCTCGGCTACAGCAGGATGCAGGCGAGCTGTAGCACAAGGCTCCTAACTCACTTTTTCACCACCTTCCCAAAACTCACAAGGGGGAGTGCTAACATCGTTCAACAGAAGCCACACTAAGACAGCTGCCTGCAGATGTGTCTGCACACGCTTTTTGTTTATCAGCCTTGTGTGCACAGGCGTCGGCTGATGGCAATTATTCCAAAATGGCTGATAATCAGCCTGATTGGTTGGTCACTTATCGAGCATAAACATGGATGTGCAACAAAGAAGATTTCAGACTTAGAAAAAAATATTTTCAAATGTTTTTCAGATGGAAGGGAATGCATTTATCACGTTTGTTGTAACTCAAGGACACAGTTTTGGTGAGAAATATGGACTGTACAAGAAGCCTCCACAGGGCATCATATTGCCAGAAAAAAAGTTGTACTATTATGAAAATAAATTCAGACTTAAGTTCAAATTTGTGATTGCCAGTGGTGAAAATATGTGGCTGATAATCAATCCTTTTAATGCCCTAAACAAGGGGTGTCAAACTCATTTTAGTCCACAGGCCACATACACCCCAGTTCAATCTCAAGTGGGACAGACCAGTAAAACCATTGCATGATAACCCGTAAATAACAACTCCTCCATTTGTTCCCCTTTTTAGTGTAAAGAAGTAAAAGTACATTCTGAAAAAGTTCACAATTAATGAACCATTCATTTACAAAATGACTGAGCAGCTCGAGACATCTGAAGAAAAATAAGTGCAATTTCAACAATGTTTTTCCACATTCAGTGAGACTACTGTTATGTATTGTAATATACACAGGCACTGCAGAGGACTCAGCCTCAGCACACGCTACTGACAAAACTTGTATCACCAGGCAGTATAGTGGAGCTCAATGGAATTTTGATTTTGGGGCTAAAAGCATCAATACAAATTAAACAATTTGTACTGAAGGTGTTTCTAGTTTTCTGTTCAACTCATTTAAATATGAAGGAACAGAAAGTTTAGAAACACCACAATCTGCAACCTCAAACACCTCTTAGACACAGTGACAGCACTGAAATTGCATATTTCACAAACTTTTGGGTTGCTCTACATTGTACAGGGGTTTCTATTTTTGTGGTCACTTGTGCGGCTAACCAATAATATTATTCTTCACTGTGTTATAAGCACATGGACCTTGTATTTACATACAAGTGTTTACTCGTCACTTTTTCCAATTTTTGTGAAGTTCAGATTTTCTTGAATATTATTGGAGAGTATAATGTGTGTCTTTAAGTGGGGAGTAAATATCCATTTGAACATTAACATGCCGATATAAAATATGTTTTAGGTTAAATAAAAAGTAATTTCCTCAGGGTGCAGTAAAATTCAGTCATTCATTCAGTGTCTATGATAATGGTCAATGTAGTGAGATGGTAGTGCTCCAAGTGCCGGGCTGATGTGGTGAGGTTTCAAGGGTTGAGTTTCATACTGTATGTGCTACTATGTGTTAAGTGATGTCTGAACTACACTCAAATCCCACAGTCTGCAAACATGCTGTCTTATTATAAAAGCCCAGGTTTTTCCTTCCACTAATCCAGCTTGAGCCATTTACATGTGTGCTTTAGATTTACAGTGTTCTAGTTTATTGTCTCCTGACTGCATCTCTTCCTCCTTTGTTGCAGTTAAGAGCCACCCTTTTGGCATCGAGTTTGACGTGGAACATGTAAGTAGATCTTTGCCTCTGACCCCCTCTTTTACTTCTGTGTACAGCAAAGTTGTGTAGCAAAGTTTTTCTTCAGTATACAGTATGGAGCACAGGAAGTGCAATGTGTATACTTAAGCTGGAATTAAACTGGAAACATAATGAATGTAAGCAGTGAACACAGCTCAAGTCCTTCCATAGTAATGAATTGAACTTGCTCTCCTGGCCATGCTGAGGTGAACTGTCCCAGAGGCAGCACCACCCTGCAAGCTTTTGATCATCTTTGTTGTGATGTGCATATTGCCTTGAGAGTAAGGCCCAGGTTGTGAAAACGGTTTAACTAAACTGATAATGAACACTTGTGTAAGGTTCTAAATTAATTTTAAGTATTTAATCAGTGTTGAGGTCTAGACTGTTAAGATGCCCTGAGCCAATTTGGAAAAGTTTTATTATTATTATTGTTATTTAAGGGATAGTTGGATTATTTGAAGAGAAGTTGTATGAAGTACTTATCGATCAAGTGAGATATTGATCAGGTGTATCACCTACAGTAAATGGTGTTTAGCACGCCCCCAGTTTGGAGAAACAGCAGAAATCCCCCCATACAAAGCTAAACAGTGTACTGCTGTGCAGCGAAAGGTGTTTTAACCACTTAAAACTATATTGATTTTTTTTTTTAAAGTGGGCCTTTTTTAAGTGTACGCTATATTTAGAATATTTTCATTGCTTTACTTTACTGCCAGACAGTCTTTTCTGAAACTGCTGTTAAACAAGCCAAACATCACTCTTCCCAAACCAACCAACCTCCAAGGGTGAAATGATTTTCACTCACAGAAAACTTTTTTTCTTCTTACGTGGCTAAAATACCTTTTGTTGCTGATCCTGCCCACAGCAGTACATTGATTAACTTCTGTGCTGCTCCTCCTCTGTGCTTTCCCTAACTGGTGTAATTCTGACCGGCATCCACTGTAGGCATACGCTGGCTATTGATAAGGACCTCATGCAACTCCATTTCAAATAATCCAAACTATCCCTTTAACGGATTTGAATCAGCCAAAATAAAGCTGATCAAAATCCAAAATTCTTAACTGTGTTTTGTTTTGTCCACCTCAACCTCCTAGTTCTTAAGTGCTTAATTTCTGCACCACATCCATGCTGTACAGAGCCGAATTCGGCAGCATATGCATATGAAAATTAAATGTGAATAATTATGTCAGCGCACCAGTGATCCTCTGGGTTCAGACACAAACTGTTTTATCATTAGCAAATAGAAGTATAGAAAACAGTCTGGACAGGTTCTCTGTTTTAGCCAGCGCTTACAACAGCTTTCGCTAGTTAAAATGACTAATATCACCGTCAGCTTATCATATCAGCTGTTGCTACTTAGGGTTCATTCTATGAGTAAGTTGGGAATGAGCCATAAACTTGTGTGTTGCCTGCCTAAAGTGCTCTCTGCAGTCCATGTCTGTACTCAGAGATCATTTGTGAGTTTCAGGGATCACATTCTCCCAGATGAACTTTCATTTATATTTAATCAAATCTATAATTTAATCTTATTAAATTTAATATCGCTGGACTTTTCTTCTGTACTGTGTCGAATAGCCTGTGAAAAACAACATGTAAGTCACTACCCGCTATTTCCAATAAGTATTTAATCAACATTCAATAGATATAAGCTTCAGGTTGGACTTTCAATTTAAAGTTTTTTTAAAGGATTAAAGTGCCACTAGAAGGATCTACAAATGAATCAATAAATAAATGCAATTCTGCTGGCAGAGTGTGTCCACTAAATATTTATTGTCATTTGCAGAGTGAGAAGGAGAAGGACCTGATCCTGAAGCTGCTGCTCAAGCTACACAACCACCTGGCCCATATTGCTGGTAGCTATAAACTCTCTGTGCTACATTCTGTGGCCACTGACTGACTAACTGACCGATTGACCAACTGTAGTCAGCTGTGCAAAGAAATGTGTTTCTGTTAGTGCAGTCACAGCCAGTAAAGTTAAGCAAATCGTTTTATTCTCATTGACAATGTTCGCAATCATGACTCTTTCACTACACATCATGTTGCATCTTTGTCATGCTGCTCCTGCTTTTGCTCACAGTATTAATATGCATTCATTTATTCAGGCATTCAGATAAACCTGCCTTTCAAGCCAGTGGGTCAGCTAATGTAGTTTATGCTGGGTTTAGACTACAGGACTTTTGGGCTGATTTACCTCTGATTAATCCTTCCCAACAATCAGAGGAGAAATCTGGTCCGGGACCTGGTCGGTACTGAGTAAGTTGGAGTCTGTCTTTCTTCTTGGAGCAGCAATAAATACACATTATGCCTGCAACATGAAATGCGTGCATAAAGTAGCTCATATTAAAAGTGGAAGAAAACCTGACAAAACAAGTTTTAAGGATTTTTTGCTGCTAGTTTTTACTTTAACTGTTCTCAATTCAACATGTTGGATATGATGTCAAATGATTGACTAGATGAATTAACAAGGCAACCAATTAGCTTTGTTAACTTGTGATCACTAATGTTCGAGTTAGGGTTTGTTTTTAATCTTTTAATCATTTTAATCATGAGTGTTCTTTTGTATTGGTTAATATTACATTTGGGACAATGATGCTAATTCTAGCTTAGCAATTAAATGCCATCTTTGAGTTTGAGATCTTGAGTTTATTCTAATATGTTCTTATTAGTTATACAGTAGGGGAGAACATCTAACAATAAAAAGCTAATTATCTGGTCTCTGCTTTGCTATGACCTTTAAACCTCAGTTTTGTCCTGTTTTCTTCTGCTTTTGGATCAGAGCCGCTCATGGCTTCATTACAGAATGCAAACCTTTATTATTTATTAATATTTTCTGCTTTATTTTGCTTAATCGTTATATTCAGTTAACTTGTGACTAACACTGAAGTACTCAAAAAGGTGATCAAAAATAAGCATTTAGTAGTTTATATTTTTTATATCTGCAAGCACCCCCTGACTCACCTAGCGGGTCTGTGTTTTTATCTGCTCACACATCCTTCTCAGTGTTTTCACCCCTGCCCAGTTTGCATGCACGTGAGGTGTTTACACATCCAGTCTTAAGTCTCCCAACCTGTTGACAGACTAATCAGGGCCGCCCTGTGATACTTTTGAGTTTAAATCTGGATCATTACATCAGCACTTTGAGTTGGACCACAACAGCCAATGTGAGAGTGACAATTTTACGAGCAGATGGACACAGCTCAGCAACTGATTGTGTTGTCAAACAATGGTAAACTTTCTAGTCCTTGTGGCTTACGTTAAAGTCTCACCTCCAGTTCTGTTTGAAGAATAAACAACCCCTGTTGACCATGTCTCCCCAAACATTTTCTCATCCACACTCTTTCAGCCTTCTGCTTTTTGTTTTTTTCTCCCTGCAATACATTACTATAGGAAGTTGTTGCACCATGTCAGCTCCGACATTTAAGTTTTGATGTAATTTATTATTACATGGCTGCAGCTTCTCTCCTCTGTGTCAGTGCAGCCCTCCCTATGCACACATACAGTACGCACACACAAAGCGAGGTCAATGTGTTTCTCTTACCCTGTCTGTGTCTGATTTGTTGACTTTTTTCATCTGCAGGATGTTTTATATAGTCAACCCAAAACCCAACTCGCGTTATGGGTTTTTTTCCACTTATAAATTCACCTGTGATTAAGTTTTGACAGCAGCAGAGAAGCTGCATGTGGAGGAGACTTGTTGTTAACAGAGTTTATGAAAACAATCGAAACCAACATGGTACTGAATGACATTGACACCAACCAGGTGCACTTATAAGATGAGACAACTGTATAAGGAGGCCTTTACATTAAACAGGAGAGTCTGTGTTTCTCTGTCAGAAACTGTCAGACCTTCTCGGAGCAGAGCGAACAGGTGAGGGAGGGGGAGGAGGGCAGTTTGATCACTAATCAATTGCGGATGCTGTTGTCCTCTCAGACTGATTAAAAAAATAGAAATGACAAATTTGGTCACAATCTATACTTGAGTGTCCACACAAGTAGTCTCTGTGTGGGAAACACTGCAGGGTGACACACCATGCTGTTTACAGACAGTCTGCTGTCATTAGTTTGACAGAGAGACACAGAGAGGGTCGTGTCCAGAAGGGAACCCTAGACCCACAAAAGATGACATTTGATTATTTTAGTAGGAACAACGGGCACAAATCTTGTGAGAGTTTTGCAAATGAAGAGTTCCCTTCTAGATACGACCAAGAAAAGTGCGCAGCTCCAAACAAAGAAAATCATGTCGTGGTGCCAGTGCTTTTTTTTTTTTAACAATATGTTTATTTCTTTTTAACATAATTATGAAACAAAACAACATAATTATGAGACAAGACATATCTTACAAAAACTTAATATCAAAAGTAAAATAACAGAAGCATAGAAATGACCCGACAACTAATAAGAATAATATCAAGATAATATCAAGAGTAATAATAATAAAGAATATATACAAAAAAGGAAAAAAAAAAATACATGAATTATAAAAATAAAATAAGAATAGGGCAGAAACAACGTTATACTGGACAATGCTCACAGGCATATCAGTGTAAGCGGTATATTACACATAAAAAATTAAATTAAGTTATTGATTGCTCTTTATTTATTGAAAGTTAGGCTTCTTTGTCATTTCTGGCAGAGAGCAAAGGGGAAAAAAGGTCCCTCATGGATTACCACTGTCATCATTTTGTACTATATCAGACACACTAACATTGCCCAGTAGTTGGGTAAAAGGGGCCCAAATTTAATCAAAGGTTTCACCTTTCCTTTTAAAAATATAAGTTATCTTCTCCATAGCATACCAGTTGCTCATTTCTCTGAGCCACTGACCCACCTGTGGCCTCTTGAGTATTCTTCCAAGATAAAGCAATTGAACGTTTTGCCTGGAGAAAGCACATATTAGTAAGAGATTGTTTATTTATTGATATAACTAGGATAGGGGGATATAGTCCCAAATAAAAAAATTTGGATCAAAGGGTAGCCTAACAGATAACATTTTTTGTATTATTTGTGAAATTTCACACCAAAAAGTTGCAATCTCTTTGCAGTCCCACATACAGTGAAAAAGTGTTCCTTTAAACTGTTCACATTTAATACAAATATCGGGAATATTATTATTAAACTGATGTAATTTGGCTGGTGTAAGGTAAGACCGTATTAGCCAATTATATTGCAGCAATCTTAACCTCGTATTTACAGTTTTTCTGTGTGCCTCGGCACATATCCCACCCCAGTCATCCAAGGAAATATCCCCCTGTGGCTGGATTCAGATGAGTTTGAAACTAACATATGATACAACACTGAAATACGTCCTTTACTATGACAATTCTCAGAGATCAATCTTTCCATTTCAGAAGGAGGTGGATGAGTTAATAACTGATTACTGGAAGCCATTATAAAGCTTCTTACCTGTAGATATTTCAAAAAGTGGCTATTTGGTAGATCATATTTAGTGCATAGCTGTTCAAAAGACATCAAATTTTCATCCCGAAACATGTCTCCTATTTTATTAAGACCGTTGGTGGTCCAAAGACGAAACCCTTGGTCTGCTTTACCAGGTTTAAATCGGTCATTACCCCAAATTGGACTAAAATGGGATATTGTTTTCCCCCAGCAATTCTTTCACACTGTACCAAACATTGATCATATTCAATACAAATGGGTGGTTGTAACTTCCCTGAGCTTTTTAATATTTGCAGAGTACATGTATGTGTTAAGTGTCAGTTTAGGTGTAAGTGAAAGTGATTCAATGTCTATCCAAGCTGGGGTCAGCTCTGAGGAGAAGTAATACATTATAGTGTGCAACTGCGCGGCTCAATAATGCCACAGAAAATTTGGAAATTTGAGTCCCCCTCTGTCATATGGCAAATATAATAATGACAAACGCAACCGGTGTCGTCTATTATGCCAAATAAAATTCAGACTTTTTTCTTAATTTAGAAAAATAAGATACTGGCAAGGTTAGAGGTATATTTTGAAACAAGTACATTAGTTTTGGAAGGGTATTCATTTTAATAATATTTATTCGACCTATTAAAGAAATAGGCATATTAGACCATCTTTCTATGGATTTATAAATTGACTCTAGAGTAGGATCATAGTTGAGTTGAACAGTCTTTCCCACATCAGAAACTATTTGTACACCTAGAAATTATCTGTTGAGCTAAATACAGGGTTTCCCCCAGTGCTTTATAGGCCTGGCAGGCCGCCAGGCTTTTCTTGCCCCCCCGCCAGGCTAAGCGTCACTTGTTTATTTATTTTAAATAGGTTTTTTTTATGCACCAAAACAGTGATACCAAAGACGGTATACAGAGCTTTTAACCGAGGTCACAGAGAGGTCACACAGCACCGCATACCTCTTCAGCCTCTCAGTTCCCTGGTTTTACCCCTTGGCCATGTTTGCACTTTTTTATCCTCTTCATCCCGAGCGCCCCCTGTACAAGGAGCAGCGTCAGATGCGTGCGGTACAAACGACCTATGGGCACGCTAGGAAGCACCAATCCTAACATGTAGCACCCCAAAATGACGGGGAGAAACTCAGCTAAAAGTCTCTATCAAGTATTCCCACCTAAATGAAAAACAATTTAAACCACAAGCAATAATATGGGCATTTAACAAAAACGCGAAAACAGCCCACCCCCCATTGAGTGCTTTTACTACTCTAGCCATTTCAAGCAAACCACACAAGTAAAGTGTCGTATGAAAACAGAGATCCTACTGATTACGAAGAGGTCTCACTCATCACTGTGTGACAAAAACTCAGAGTTAGACGCCAAATAGTCGCAAAAAAAAACCTTCACAGAATCATAAAATATGTCTTACTTTAACTGTTTTGTGGCCTAAAGTTATACTCCAGCTTGACTCCTATGACTCTTCAGTAGTTTGAAATGAATCACGGTCCTGGTTGTTTTCATAAAGAGCAAGGGCTTTTTTCGAGCGGAGTAACGCATCTTCCTACAATACACTATTTTTGGCTTCAGGTCCTTCTGTATCGTCATTGGAGTTGCTAAGGTAAATTTGGGTGGTAGCGATCGAGTCTCCTGACTGATTGGTTTATAGAGGTGTCGATCATCAAAATTGACCAATGGGTTGCTGAGATAGTCCCCTGGACTGCCCCAGGGAGTTGACGCGTATGCGTACAGGACGCAGCCTGTTGACACTTCAGACGCTGTGAGCAGAGTGTTTATTCACCGCGATCAGCAGAAAACAGGAGAAATTTACAGCAGAGGAGGTTCTCTGAATGTTTGAATCAGATAGCGGAGCTAACATACTAACAACACAGTGCCAAACATTTGTGTGACTGATGCCCAAATGGCACATTTGGTGCAGTTTCGCCTGGATATGTCTGTGTTAAAACATCTGTAAAACTGTTCAGGTTCACTTTTTTTAGCATCGACTTTTGCACAGTTACTCATTAGATATAACTTTACTAATTCCTAGATGAATCGGGCTACTATCATATGATTCAAAAGTGTTTTTCACTCTAAACAATGTTTTTTTTAAAAATAAATAGATCAGCCGTTTTATTGAACGGGTGTGATCATTAAGCCAAGGGAGAATATTTGATTTTGATTTTCTATTCTTCAGAGGAGCAATGAGATGCAAAATGGACAGACAGTGCTTATTAAGCGAAGTTAATAAATCATCTGCTCAAACCCAGTGAATCTGAGAAAATGTCCCTAAATTTGTCAGCAGTATCGGCAGTAAAAATGCGTGATTGTGTTGTGGGTTAAAGTTTAGGAGACAATGAAGAGGATAAAGGAGTTTTAAAAATGACAGCTTTGTGGTCAGATATAAAAACCTCCACCACTTCTAGGGTATCAGGGCAAATACCAGAGGAAAGTACCAGATCCAGGACATGACCTTTGGAATGAGTTGGCTTTTTAACTGATTGCAGCAGATCGAAGGATTCAATTAAATCCACAAAATCATGAGACATGGGCCAGGAGGGGCAACATACATGAATGTTAAAATCATCCAGGATAAGCACCCTGTCATATTTAGGTAGAACGATAGATAAAAGTTCAGAAAATTCAGAAATAAAATTGTTATATCCTGGTGGTCTATAAACTAAAATACATATAAGGGGAGCAGGGCCAGTGATAATAAAGCTTAAAATTTCAAATGAAACAAAGTTCCCAAAAGAAACAAGAGAGCACTTAAAACATTTCTTATAAAAGACCGCTAAGCCACCACCTCTCCCAGAGGAAGGAGGGAGATGGTAATGTTTAAAATCTAGTGGAGTAGCCTCTATTAGAGCAGCAGAGTCCGCTGGGGTCAGCCATGCCTCAGTCATAATAAAAAAGTCCAAATTATTAGCGACAATCATGTAATTAATTATGAAGAGACCTTGCACTCAACAGGCCAAAATTATTACTCAAGGTATCCAGAGGTTGGAGTGGAGCAGGTGCCCAGTGGGCGTAGTTTGGAGGTATTAGTTCCACCCAGAGATCTACCAGGGTAGTGTGGCCTGTTGCTGCAGATGACAGGAATAGAGTGCATAGTATGAATCTGGGCACAAGGGGGGGGGGGGCTATTGAGCCTGCACCTTGATGAGGTGATGATGAGGGCAGGGCGGGGCAGAAGACAGCCTGACCAGAAGTGACCGGTGTGGAGGCAGAGCCTCTCTGGTCACCTGGACATGTGGCGGGACATAGTCAAACTGCAGGAGCATTAAGAACTGTATAAAATATGTTGTGCGTTAAAATACAAGCACCCTGCTAGGATGGATTCAGTCCTTTAGATAAAAAGACTGACGGTTCCAGAAAAGGTTAAAATTGTCAATAAGAACCATGTTGTGCACTGTGCAAGCAGACTGGAGCCATGTGTGAAGGCTAAGAATCCAGCTAAAACGACCAACACTTCGGCCAAGTGGAGGTATGGGACTGGAGATAAAAACACGCTTTCCACATCCGTTAAGCAAGTGGAGGAGCTTGCTAAAATCCTGTTTTAATATTTCAGAGGTCTGGCTAGAGACGTCATTGCAGTCAACATGGATGATGACATTCTTAACACAGGTGTGCTTCGCTAAGAGGCTGGGAATCTTGCCCATGATATCCACTACCCTAGGACCTGGGAAACAGTATGTCACTCCATAATTGGAGTTATAAGTTTATTTTTAAACTTTTTATAAATATCAATAGGTAAGCCATCAGAGCCCACCGCCTTACCGGCATTCATGGCATCAATAGCTTCTATAATTTCGTTTCTTCTCAAATCAGAATCTAAACTGGTTTTTGCTTCTTTTTAGATGTTTTGAAATTTCAGTTTGTCCAAAAACAAGGTTTGTGCATCAGGATTAGGTGGATATTCTGAAGAGATTCTGTAGAGATTCATAGAACTGCCTAAAAGTGGCATTTATCTCCTTAGGGTCCACAATGACTTCACCCTCAATATTTTCTATTGCATTAATTGCTTTTTCCGATTGTAACTGTTGAATTCGCCAGGCGAGGAGTTTCCCTGGTTTCTCTCCTTGATCATAAAAAGTCAGTTTCCATTTCAGTAAGCTTATTTGCAGCTCTCTCCGCAGTATTAATAGTATTAATAGGTATTAGGTGTCAAGTAGTAGTATCAGGTATTAAGTATTAGTAACTCCTGACGTGGTTCAACTGAACCATCCGAGAATTCATTTCTGTCAAGTGATTTTATTTTCGAATCTAGCTGTTCTATTTTTGACAAGTATGTTTTGATTTAGGAGAAGTAAAACCAATAATTTGTCCCCTTAAAAAGGCCTTACAGCGATATTCCACTCTTGGATAATCATCCACTCAGTATGTACTCACCCCTATGCTGATGTGAAGATGGGTGAAGATCTTCAGTTCACTAAACAATCCTTGAGTTTCAGCAGAAAACAGGGTTGCAGCCAAATCCAGTACAATTGCAGTGAATGGTGACCCAGTTTAAAACGTTAAAAAAAGAACACAAAACAAACACAAAATGTCTCCATCCTGCTTGTGTGGTGTAATCCAAGTGTCCGCGAGCCGCGACATTAAAATTTAACCACAAAAGACGCCATTTACACCATTTTTTTAGCCGAAATGTCAACTGTAGCATGTAGCCGGTAGGATGTAAACATGGCGTCTCGCAAGACTTAGTATATCTCTTAATGGACGCATGTGAAAATATCACGAGATCGACGCCATGTTTACATCCTACCGGCTACATGCTACAGTTGACATTTCAACTAAAAACATGGCGTAAATGGCGTCTTTTGTGGTTCAATTTTAATGGTGCAGCTCGCGGACACTTGGATCACACCACACGAGCAGGATGGAGACATTTTATGTTTGTTTTGTGTTCTTTTTTTTTTAACGTTCTAAACTGGGTCACCATTCACTGCAGTTGTACTGGATTTGGCTGCAACCCTGTTTTCTGCTGAAATTCCAGGATTGTTTAGTGACCTGAAGATCTTCACCCATCTTCACATCAGCATAGGGGTGAGTACATACTGAGTGGATGATTATCCAAGAGTGGAATATCGCTTTAAAAGCCTTCCATTTAGTACAAGCCGAGGTCTGTGTTGTGTTGAATTCAAAAAACATATCTATTCCTGATAAATTCTATAAAAGCAGAATCCTGTAGCCACTTTATATGGAAACGCCATCTCGGAGAGCTATTAACCAATTTAGTGTCCAAATAAATCAGAGATATTGGTGCATGGTCTGATATTAAAATACTATCATATTTGCAGTCCTCAATCTTATATCTAATCTGTGTTGAAATTAAAAAATAATCAATTCGGGAATAAGTTTTGTGTGTGCCAGAATAACGCTATATAATTTGGGTTCAGTTCACGCCAAATTTTAGATAAGCTTAAATTCTTTTCATTTCATTTCAAAATTCAATTATAGATTTTCTTGCTCTAGTATGGAATGTATCAGAACCCGGAGACTTGTCTTTTAGTGAGTCTAGGGAAACATTGAAATCACCCCCTATAATGAAATTCCCTAGAAGTGTAGATAAGGTCAGAAATAAATTATCAAAAAATCCAGGGTCGTCTTCATAAGGACCATATACATTCACTAAGTTAAGTTTCTCGCGCACTAAGATGCCGTGGAGAATAATGTATCTACCTTTGGGATCAATTATTGAGTTTACTACCTGAAATGGAATTGTTTTTTGAATTAAAATTAAGACTGCCCAGGCATGGGAACTATAGGAGGCTGAATACACTTGACCTTGCCACCGTTTTTTTGATTTTAGATAAATCACACAGCATCATATGAGATTCCTGGAGATATACTATATTAGAGTGTTTTTGTTTCAATCTACTAAGTACCTGTTGCACTTTAGTCAGTTTACCTAAACCCCTGCAGTTCCATGATGTAATCTTAACCTTCATAGATCCAGACATACCTCAAACTAAATTGGCTTTTTCCAGGGTATTGTCCTGTGACTGTGCCCTATTGTAAGGAAATTAATTACTGCCCTAACAGAACAAAAATAAAAATAAAAGACATGTATTCTGACTTGCATATAGAACCCCAAACCTCAAACATACTTTTTCCCTTGAGATATCTATCTCCCCACCCTTGTAACACCTCCGATATGACCAACTGACCACTAGGCCCACAGAAGTGAAGGGGTGTCCCTATCACCTCCTATATCTACGCTTCCCTGCAGGCCATAAACTCCTCTTTGTAGCTTACCATTTAAAGAACCCAGTTATCCCCACATATACCACCCCCTTCTCTATCACACCTTTTCGCAGTGGTCTATAATATATATTATAGCTGCTGCATGGCAGTGGTCGGGGCCGGGCAATTGTAGGCAAAATTAGGCAATTCTGAGCAACAAGCAGAGTGTAGGAAGATGAAAAAATGTGGCATTCTAATGTGCATTTTACATCAGTTGAGGCTTGAACTCACAATTTCTGGCACAGGAGACTCTGCATATTGACTGATAGCTAAGCCAAATAAACAGGGAAAAGAGACAAGGGATAACAGGGAAAAGTGGTGATAAAGAGTATTTGTCTCTCCGCGAAACTGCCTGGATGATAATTATTTTAACCTTAGTAGTCTCTAATCCACATAGCATGATGCCTGAACATAGAACTTTCACATTAGAATGTCTGTTCTGCCTTAGCCGAGTCTTGAACTCGCAACTTCTGAGACTGAGGTCTGTCTTCTATTTCACTGAGCTAATTGGCAAATAACAGTTCATGTGTGGCTTCACAAATTGACTAAGCCAAGCATCAGGGTGCCAGACAGCAGCCATCCATGCCATGGAAAAGAACATTTCAAAGTGAAAGTTCCAAAGCTGTAGCACATATGGTTGATTTGTTATGAATTTTCATTCAGTTTTGAAATTTAGAGGCTTGCTGTAGCGCCACCGATCAAGACTATTGTCTTGTGTTTCCAGTTGAGGACATCTGGCATGGGACTGGACCTTTGTGAAAAGTTTGGGTAGATTTCTCATATGGATATGTTGCACGAGCTGAGGCTTGAACTCACAATCTTCAACACCAAGAACCATCCTCTATCTCACTGAGCTAATTGGCAAATGGAAATGTCACCAGTAGCTTCACAAATTGACTAAGCCAGTCACCTGTGTGCAAGACAGCAGCTGTTAGCATGTAAAGGCAGATTTCAAGCGGCTGTCAAAAATTCAGTTATTAAGACAAAAATCCCAAAATACACAAATTTCATCTAGACAGCATGGAGATGTTGGTCATTTGTTTTTAACAATGATTTATTGGCTCCATAAGTGAAAAACTGATGTTTAAAAATGCCATTTTTGCATCGACTCCAATTGTTTACATGAGAGCGAAATTTAAAATGCTGTAAAAAATTCAGTTTTTGAGATAAAATTCTGATATTTTCCAAACATCATCTACCATGACTCCAAAATTTTGTCATTTTTTTAATGAACATTGAAAATGTATTTAGCAAGAATTTGCAAGTATATGTTTACAATACCATTTACAGTCAAACATTTTGATGCACTGTAGGCTCAATTTTCGATAAATCAAAAATCTGTGTGGATCGTTTGTGTAGGACAGTCTGAAGATGCTCTATAGCAAGTTTGGTGTCAATTGAGCAAAAATTGTGGTAGGAGATAGGTTGAATAAGTTTAACAGTTTTTGAAAAAAACAGAGTGATGGACTTCATAATTTGCAATAGGTTTAAATGTACGAAAGTTTCTTCAGTATTGGGGCTACATTTTACTTTAGAGGCTTGCTGTAGCGCCACCATCAGGACTATTGGCCTGTTTTTGCGGCTGAGACAATCTGGCATGGGACTGGACCTTTGTGCAAAGTTTGGTGATTTTTTGCGCATGGGAAGTAGGATTTCCTTGGAAGAAGAAGAAAGAAGAACATGCAGGATAACAATAGGGTCCTGGCAGCTTAGGCTGCCCGGCCCCTAATTAACCTCACGATGGCAGTAGAATGAACATAAAATCTTGCCCTGTGTGGTAATGACAGCAGGATACCAAATTCCTAACTCAGGCAACTCATATACTTCATTCAAATATAAATAAATGTAAATAACAATATGTAAATTGGAGAGAAAAAAAGACATAAGAATCCAAATTCATGTCAGCATTCCAACGTTCAAAAATATATATAAATAATGAACATAGTGTGTGTTCAGATAGTGCCTTCGTTGTCACCTTTCTTCTGTATCTTTGTGATGAAGATCTTAGCCTCCGATGGGTTGACATAAAAAATGTGACCGACCTACGTATGTCACCCTCAGTCGCGCTGGGAAAACTATTCCATACTGGACGTTCAGCTCCCAAAGCTTGCGTTTGACTCCATCATATCTTCTGTGTTTTTTATGCAGTTCTGCAGAGACATCAGGGAACAGCATCACTTGACGTTCTTTGTTCAGGACTTTACCCAGGACTTTGCCCAACTATCTACATTACAGCTGCTCTAACTGATGCTGAGCTCACACTACAAGTTTTAAAATCCTTATGTGAAATCTGGCATCAAACACATGAGGAAAAGCTCAGATTTTCCTCTCTCTGGTCCACACACTCACTGCAAGATTTGAAAATAGCTTATCACACACTAGAAGATGTTATTAAAGGGACAGTTCACCCCAAAATGAAAATTAAGTCATTATCTACTCACCCTGATGCCGATTGAAGGTCGGGATTATTTTGTTAGTCCACAAAACACTGCTGGAGTTTCACAGGAAAACAGTGTTTCAGAATCTCCCGAACAGTGGAAGTGAATGGTGACCAGTTTTCAAATGTAACTGGAACTGCGAGCAGTTATGAACGGGGGCCAAGCCTCCCCGCGCGACTCGGCCCCCAGGTCTCGTGGAGCCCACGCAACGCAGACTGCTCTGTGTCGTCACAGGGAGGCACATCGCCAAGGTTTGCTGTCGAACGTGGGGTCAAACAAGGCTGCCCTCTCTGTCCATTCTTCTTATTGTAATGGGAAGAGCGCTGCAAGTGTGAAAGGCTGAATATGTTTGTTGTAACAAGTCATGCCCGCTTTGACCAAACATTACTAAACTTTACGGCCGGCCTCGGGTGGGCGGCTGTGGCTCAGTGGTAGAGCGGGTCGTCTCCCAATCAATTGGTGGTTCGATTCCCGGCTCCTCTGGTCTACATGTCAAAGTGTCCTTGGGCAAGACACTGAGCACCGCTGGCACAGCCATCGGTGTATGAATGTGTGTGAATGACTTCTGATGCACAGGTTGGGTCTTTGTAGAAGAAGCCACCTGTGTCATTAGTGTGTGAAAGTGTGTGAATGGGAATGTGACTTGTAGTTGTGAAAGTGCTTTGAGTAGTCTATGACTAGAAAAGCACTATATAAATACAGTCCATTTACCATTTACCTCGGGAGGGACTCCACATCGCGCTCACCAAATTTCGTGCAAATCTGAGTGACGTGTCGCTTGATGTTTCTCTGTTTATAGCGCCCCCTATCGGCCAATTTGCGCCAAATTTGGCACAGTGCCTCTGGTTGACCTCTGAAACAAGTGAATTGAGTTTGATGTTGATAGCTTTTACTTTGACAAAAATATGCAACAGTATGTGTTTTTTAGCTAGCAGAAAAAATTGTTTGTTTATAAGTACCGCATTTTTTGGAGTAGCAAAATTCTTTTGATATCTTTTTATCAGGCAAGTCTGCAGATTGTATGTGCAAAGTTTCGTGCAGATGGAGCTTAAACCCTAGGAGGAGTTCGAAAAAGTAGGTTTTTGATGTGTAGTGACTTACAAAGAGAAATATGCTGTGGGAGTGGGCGTGGCCTATGTCAGAAGATGTGGCTCTATTCAGGGAACACGTGGATATAAAGTTTGTGAAGATGTGATTTAAAATGAAGAAGTTACAGGCCAAAATGCGTTTGCGTCCGTTACAGCGCCACCTAGTGGAGTAGACGCACAATTTTTGGTATGGCTGGTCTGTGTGCTCTTCTATATATGCTCTGTAAATTTCACAGCCCTCAGCATAATACTTGAGCTGAAATAAATGTTTGTTGTTTATCTTGTAATAAGCCACGCCCACTTTGACCAGTCGTGATTAACTTCAAGACATGGCCTCAGGAGTGACCCAGCATCATACCCACCAAATTTCGTAAAAATCGGTGTTGCCGTTTAAGAGAATGTCCCATATTTGCAGCGCCCCCTAGTGGTCAACGCTCATACCCCCACAGTCACATGCCAACCAAGGATCTCAGATTTGGTGTCGTTAGCATTTATTTTGACCGAGATATGCAACCGTTCGCGTTTTTATAGCTAGCTAGAAAAATGTATTCTTAATAATTTGCGCATATTTTGACCGAACAAAATTCTTTTGATAACCTCAGATCAGGTCCACCTGAAGACTGTACGTGCCAAATTTCACATCGATCGGACAAAACCCCAAGGAGGAGTTCGAAAAAGTAGGTTTTCCAGTTTTTGCGATTTAGCGAAAAAAAATTATAGGCGGAAATGGGTGTGGCCTAGCCCAGGTGACTCAGCGCTATTCAGGGAATCTGTGGATATGAGGCTTTTGAATGTGTGACATACGGTGTGGGAGTTATAGGCCAAAACGCATTGCCCTTGGTTATAGCGCCCCCTCCTGGCGGACATATGTCATTTTTTGCATCTGAGGTCCCTGCAGGGGTCTGGACTAACCCTCCAAATTGCACCACCCTCCCTTGCACGGTTTAGCCTGCAGCACCACTTTTGCCAACGGAAAAATAGAAATAGAGAAAATAAATTAAAAATCTGAACAAAAACAATAGGGTTCCCAGCACCGCTGGTCTGGGGAAACGCGTATGCTTGCATACGCGTTCCCCAGGCCCCGCGGGCTTGGCCCCCTAATAACTAGGACTGCAAGCAGTCATAAACGGGCCCTTGCACCCCTGCGCGACTCGGGCTGCTTGTGGCCGCGGCCTCGTGGCCTGATTCGTACCAGTCAAAGAAGCTCTGAATTTTTACGGCCTTCAGACATCATAGGAGGAATGTGATGTCACTTCCTTTCTCCACTAGGTGGCACAATGAGTCTGACTCCTGAGTGTCATGTAGATGTGTTCAGGTCCGGACTTTTATCATACATGTGAAGTCTGGAGCAGATTTGACCATTCAGTCCCATGTTATAACAATTTTGTGTTTCATGGCGAGACATCAAAAATTGACGCCACGCCACACCCACACCGCTCAACGATGACTGATTCTATGAATAACTTTTGATCACACACTTGTCTATATGGTACACACCAGTTTTGAACTCAATTGGATTAGTTGTGGAGGAGGAGTTTATTTAGCCACGCCCACTTATGAAATTAATCTTAAATGCTCAGGGCGGGACCAGTGACAAACATATTAAGATTCAGGAAGATTCGACCAAGTAAACTGAAGTTATGTTCACTTCCTGTGTTTTGGCGAAACATCGACCTCTGCCGCGCCATCAGGGCAGCAGCGTTCGATGAGACATCATGGTCTTCACAATATAGCATGACCAACATCAAATACGAGTTGAATATTGTCAGTGTGGTCAGAGCAGCACCTCAAAGTTTAAAACATGGTATTTCCTGTCGCTAGCAGGGGGCGCTTTGACAATTACAAAATTTCTGCATGTAGACGTGTTCAGGGTGGGACTATTATCAAGCATGTAAAGTTTGGTGAAGATCAGACCATTTATGGTAAAGTTATAACAATTTAATGTTTCATGGCGAGACATCAGACTTCGCCGCCACCTCACGGCCAAGAGCGTAATCTTTTAATAACTTTTGATCACAACCTTGTCTAGATGGCACACAGTGAGTTTGAAGCTGTTCTGATTAATCCTGTAGGAGTTTGTTAAAATATGTGTGGTAATCACTCCAAAATGACACGTGAAAATCAAAATGGCCGACTTCCTGTTTGGAGTAGACCAGTGGTGTAAGAGACTTTTTTGTTCATCTGGACAAGTTACACTGTTACCAATTTTCATCTTCCTTCTCCAAAAAAATCCCTATGGAGAGGGTTTTTTGAAGATTTCAAGGGGGCGCTATAGAGGAATTTTGCTCCGCCCATGGGTGACGCCCCTATCACATGTAAGAGGTTGCCATTCTTGACCTGTCTATCAATTTTCATGATGATATGACTTCATTAAAGACATCAAAAGGGCAAACGTAGTTTCATGTCGAAGGATCAGTGTTCGCCACGCCGCCACACGGACACCATTACTCGTACCTTCACAGCGTTCATAGTGTAGCTTCACCAACTTGTTCTGCATGTTTTAGAAGTGGAATGAAGTTGATGGGGTCAACTATGTGGCATCAGTACATGTTAAAGTAAACACTGGTCATTTCCATCATCAAAAATGACGGCGCCATAGCGGCCACGCCCATTGACATAGAGAAAAGCTTTTAATAACTTTTGATCAGCATAGTCTCTGGATGATGTGAAAGAAATTTGAAGTGGATTGGACAAAATCCCTAGGAGGAGTTCGTTCAAATACAAGGTGTGGAAATCACACCAAAATGACACAAAAAATCAAAATGGCCGACTTCCTGTTTGGAGTAGACCAATGGTGCTAAAGACTTTTTTGTGCGTCTGGACAACTTACACGTGTACCAATTTTCATCTTCCTACTCCAAAAAAACCCCTATGGAGAGGGTTTTTTGAAGATGTCAAGGGGGCGCTATAGAGGCATTTTGCCCCGCCCATGGGCGACGCCCCTATCACACGTAAGAGGTTGCGATTCTTGACCTGTCTATCAATTTTCATGATGATATGACTTCATTAAAGGCATCAAAAGGGCAAACGTAATTTCATGGCGAAGGATTGATAGTCGCCGCGCCGCCACACGGATGCCATTACTCGTAGCTTCACGGCCTTGATGTCGCTTCACCAACTTGTTCTGCATGTTTTAGAAGTGGAATGAAGTTGATGGGGTCAACTATGTGGCATCAGTACATGTTAAAGTAAAAACAGGTAATTTCCTGTTACCACTGGGGGGCGCTATGAGTTAGGTGGAAAGTCAATATATGGTTACATTCAGGGCGGCGCCCTCATCATGTCCAGCAAGTTTGAAGCTGTTACGATGAAGTATGTGGGCGTGACAGCCGTTCAAAGCTAGACGGTGTGCTCCAAAAACAATCGCCAAAGTTTGTCGAGCCCTAGCAGCCACGCCCTTTGACCTACAGAAATTCTTTTAATAACTTTTGATCAGCATGGGATCATGATGATGTGTACCAAATTTGAAGACGATTGGATGAAATCCCTAGGACGAGTTCGTTCAAATGCAAGTAGTGGAAATCGCAAAAAAGGCCAAAATCGGCCACTTTTTCGACACTTCAAATCAAAATGGCTGACTTCCTGTTGACATTTCACCACGACGTTAACAGACTTTTTTGTGTGTCTTGGCATGATAAATATGTGTACCAAATTTCGTGAGCCTACGACAAATAAACCCCAATGCGGAGGGTCTTTTGAAGTTTGTAGGGGGCGCTATTTCGCCATTTCGTGTCGCCCATTTGCGCGCATCCCAAAATATCGAATTTCGGATCCGGCTGGACGACTTTGCAAAGTTTGGTTAGTTTTTGAGCATGGGAAAGGGGCGAAATTGGGGCTTGAAAACCGTAAAGAATAATAAACAATAAACAGCGCGATTTCAAGAGGGTCCTCGTCAGACGACGTTGTTGTCGCTCGGGCCCTAAAAATCGTAACAAAAACAATAGGGTTCCCTGCACCGCTGGTACTGGGTTCCCCAGGCCCCGCAGGCTTGGCCCCCTAAAAAACAAATTGGACCAAAAAACATAAAATGCCTCCATACTGCTTGACTGGTCCAAGTCTCCTACAGTCCCGACATACTGTTTGCACTCCGTCGCCACACACACACACCGCAGACAGTGGGCAACTGAACGTTGATCCAAACTAAGGATCTACAGTGAAGTTTCAGGCTAAAAACCCGTTGGGGCTTAAGGAGACTTGGATTACATCAGACGAGCAGTATGGAGCCATTTTATGTTTTTATTCTGTTGTTTTTTTACGTTTGAAAACTGGTCACCATTCACCTCCTTTCCTGTGAAACTCCAGCACTGTTTTGTGGACTAACAAAATAAACCTGACCCTCAATCGGCATGAGGGTGAGTGGATAATTACTGAATTTCCATTTTTGGGTGAACTGTCCCTTTAATAACATCTTCTAGTATGTGATAAGCTCTTATTTTCAAATCTTGCAGTGAGTGTGTGGATGAGGGAAAGGAAAATCTGAGCTTTTCCTCATGTGTTTGATGCCAGATTTCACATTAGGATTTTAAAACTTGTAGTGTGAGCTCAGCATGAGTTAGAGCAGCTGTAATGTAGATAGTTGGTTGAGGAGCAGAGAATCTGGTCTTTGCTTGGTGAGGGTATGATTTTAAAATTGAAATGACAAAATACTTTGACTTACTGGTTACTGTCTAGTTTTTAAAAAAAGTGATAAAAACATACCTCCCAGTCTCTTTGTGCTTGTCATATAAACATGACTACGGATCAGTAGATAAACAGGATGTGAAGACTACAGTTGACAGTGTGCTCTTTTCCGTGAGTGATGGATTTATGCTGTGTTTGCAGGCCAGCATGACTGTGGGGACAAGCAGCACCCAAACAGGAGTCTGTCCATGGATGAGGCCTCTGAGTATTTACGGGTATGTCTACACATAAACATCATTTGTCTGTTCAACAAACCTGGAAATGGGGATTGTTAGCATCATTACTGTATCTTTGTTTTTAAATGATTTAATCACAAAAACTCATAGCACAATTCACCAGACAACAAACACAATGAAACCTTATTCAATTATACAAACACACAACATATGTCATCACAACTAATAGGTCAATAGCCATAACATTCTGAGCAAGTAACAAGTAACAAATCATTTCATTATTATGCAGAGAAAAAAGAAACAAAACAATATATTTAGCTGACCCTTCGCTAAGCACCACCCCTCCCTAGTTACTGCATTTATGCCCTTTATAATGATAACGGTGGCCAATTTAACATTGATATTGGGAGCAACTGTTGAAACATGAGGTCTTAGAATCAGTCCGTGTACCTTTTGATAGTTTGATATTTCGTTTTCAAAATAAAACGGATTTACGGAAATACGGCCATTTTCCCGTTTTTTCGTTTTGAGACACAAAACAAAATAACGGAAGTACTTGCGTTTTTTCGTTTTGTGTCTCAAAACGAAAAAACAGAAAAACCAAATCGAAAAAACGGCCCAATTTTGATTTCTGCAAATTCATTTTTTTTTCTATTCTTGTTGCCATAACCATGACACAACGACCCACCGGAAGCGGAAGTTAAGTGTAACAACTTCAAAATAAAACTTATTAATTAAAGATTCCTCATTGTTTATTCTTGTTGGTAGACACATTTTGTTGAATTAAATCAACATGGCTTTTCCACTCCTCGTGGTCACAATCAGCACAGACAGTAGACTGACAACAGGTAACACAGGCGTTGTAGACACTCGGGGTGGCGCTGTTGTGTCCAGCGCTGGCGCCAAGGTATTGACATCATATGTATCCTACCGTATGATTGATAAATGAATGATTATATTTTAATACACATAAGTCTAGAAGTTCTACTACGTTTTCTTTGAACCAGCATCAATCAACCGCGTCATATAAAGATGCCAGGGTAAAATTAATGAGTTTATAGTTGCCATTGGTGTGGCTGTCCGTCGGTGAAATAGGTCCGGGCTGTACATTTTTGGAATACACGTTTACTGTCAGTTAAATTGAGGTCACATTACAGTTTACATTGCTTATAAAGGCTGAGTAGTGTAGCAGTTAAAATACAGAACTCATCACGACCAGTTTGCCTCAAGGATTTTGACTCGGGAAAGGGGTCTCCGCCGCCGTTGTTATGGCAACCAATGACGCCCGGTGCAAAGCCGGGAGAAATGACAAGCAGTAGGATGAAATTATCGCCAAAGGACTAATAAAACACAATTTGTATTCCTTGCAGCTCTCCATTGAATCGACCTCCACACACCTCTCGGTTGAAATGAAATGATCGCAGCTCATTTGATGAGACACAGAGTCTGCTGTTTTGAACCTCAAAGCATATCTACTATTCGTGTAAACCCTGCGCCACCCTGTGGCTAAACACCAAATACACTAAAGCCATAACAAGTTCTCATTTTCAAATGATTAGCCTGTAAATAATGCCTCCAATAATGCCTGCTGCTGATAATAATCGTAATAATAATAGGCTACTATTGACCGGGACCTCTGCTGGTGACTTAACGTTACAGGTGCTCAGGGAACGTAAAATTTTTCCACAAAATGCATTCACGCACTCAAGCTAAAATGACAATTATATGCCTATCACATTCTTCCAAACAACCAGCTCTTATACTTTCACAGAAGTAAAATAAATTTGAACCATATGGTGTAGAAAGAGAGCGGTAGGCTATAATATAAGAAGTTAGCAGTTAGCACACTAAAGTTTTATTTTGAAGTTGTTACACTTAACGTCCGCTTCCGGTGGGTCGTTGTGTCACGGTTATAGCAACAAGAATAGAAAAAAAAAATGAATTTGCAGAAATCAAAATTGGGCCGTTTTTTTGATTTGGTTTTCCCGTTTTTTCGTTTTGAGACACAAAACGAAATAACGGAAGTACTTCTGTTTTTTCGTTTTGTGTCTCAAAACGAAAAAAACGGCCGTATTTCCGTAAATCCGTTTTATTTTGAAAACGAAATATCAAACTATCAAAAGGTACACGGACCAGAATCCTTAGAGAAGTAACCAAAAACAGATTCTCATTTCTAGCTGACAATGGTGGATTTTGTCAGCTAAAATAATGAATCACAAGCAGATTCATAAGTGTAGCTGGCTGGTGCTAACTCGACTTGAGCCGGCTGCAAAGTTGTGACATGTTTTAAAACAAGAACCCTATGAAAGTGTTTATGTAAGGTTAACTATCAGCTGCGTACATTATACAATGTTAATACTAAAAGACTGAGGCTAAAGCTAGCTTACATTTCAGCAAACATTGGTCGGATGGTGAAATACAGCAGGTTTATATACATGATAGATGACAGAAATACACTCATTAACGTGGGAAAAGGAAGCACAGGGACTCAATTAGCGCACCTCGAGATGGGTCACCCAGACCAGCTGCACCGTGATCGCGGAAGACATTTGGAATAAGAGCTAAGCTAACCCGACTTGGACCTGAGACAGCAAGCCAGAGAGAGATGCACTGTCCCTGACCCACTTTGATTTTGCACCAGCTCACATTCTCCTCCTCAAACTCTCACAGAACAGATGCAGATGCAGTGGTATCTAACAAGTTTGTCGGGAGGTAAAGTTACTGCAGCTAGTAAGCTAGTTAGCCAGACATGCTAACGTTTGCAGCTTATGTTAGAGCAGATGAAGACAGAGTTTAATCCATTCACCACACCTGTGCTCTTGTGTTTCGAGGGTACAGGTGTGGTGAATGAGCGATACTCGGCTTTTCATGAATCTGTGAAAGGCCGAGTATCACTCTTCCTCAGAGCCTCCTGCTCACCTTCAACATGGAGAGAAATGGAAAGCTTGACAGCCCTAGTTACGATTGCTAAGCTATGATTGGACAGTTGCCGTTTTGAGGCAGGGCTTAGTGAAGGGTCAGTTTTCCTCTTGAAGGTCTTTTAGTTTGTCCCCAGCCTTCAGCTTCAATAAACCTTCCCCATCTTTCCTTGTTTCTTTAAGGTTGTCATTTCTTTTTATCTTTCCAGAATAAAGTGTTGTTAAATAAATGTTCTAAAATGAATACTATTCAAGGAATCTTCACCAGCAGCTTTAAAAATAAATCTTTTCCCTAACAAAATAAACAAATTAATAATATAACTGTTTTTCTCTGAAACATCACTGAATATCACAGACAAAAGGTCTGGTTGGAAGCACAGCTTCATTGCATAACACATCTATTGAACCTCCCTTCAAAAGGCAGAAACAATATGACAGTACCAGAAGAGATATACAGTTGACTCAGATTCCATGAAACAAATGACACTCATCTAACCAACTGAAAGAATCTTGTGAATTTGTCTACTGTCTTTTAGATATTAACTTAAACACTTGCTCCTTCGGTCGAGGAAATGTGTCCTCTATTAAGTACTACATGAAATAACTCTTAAAGAAGTTACATTGAATTCATGAATAATTATATTTATCTTATTCCCTTTTAACCATCTTGTTTTGTTTGTCAAAGGTTGTTATACTGGTTTGCTCTTCTCAGTATTAATCTTTTGTTTCCAATCTTTTTAAAAAAAAGCAGAAACCAGTTGAGCATATGAATAAAGAGAACAGATCACACCATATGTTCCAGTAAACTTGTTATACCTAATGAGTCCACCGTTTCCATACACAGTATATAAACCAAAAATTGCTTTAAACATAACTCTTGTTCAAAGACGAACATTATCCACCATGAGGACCCTGACCAGTGAGAACTCATGGAGGTTCGACATGAAGTGCCACAGTAAATCCTGATGTGTGTGTCCTCTCATCAGTATCATGTGTCTTTTGTTCAGGCTCAGAATCAGGGGTTTGACAGCTTCATTCATACTTCTCTGAAGTGGATCATCCGGACCGGCAAGGATGTTGGGATAAGGTAATATGCTGTACATGTATTTATGCTGATCACAGGCGCTGCGTGTGATATCTGTCCTCACTCTGCGTGTGTGTGTGTTTGCAGGCTGACTGGGCAGGTAGCTGATGATCCAGTGACTGATGTGTCTGAAATCACTCGACTGGAGTCCACACATCCCAATATGCCCTTCACATGCCGCTTTCGCAGAGCCTTCCTCACTGTCATCAGCAGAGTCTTCCTCATCGCAGTTGGTGAGACAAGCCACACTACAGAAACTGCAGCAGGCCTGAAACGTGGAGTGTAGATCGCAGATAATTAATGACTGATTAGAGTATCTACATCTGTTCCAGTTGTACTGTCAGGGTCACTCATGATGACTGGCTGTAACTGACAAGTCCCTCCAGAATGTTGCGATTCCAACAATTCATGCAAATTCAACCAATCCCTGTGAATTCTGCCTGACCCTGCAATTTTTTTTCAATCACTGGAACTTTCTGCAAATTTGACCAACCATTGTTGCTTCCCACAAGTTCCAACTCAGAAAATACCTCAAGGTTTGTCATTGTTATTGACATTTATCAATGTTCTGTGCACTTTTACATTTTGTAATTTGAGCTTGCTGTTTTGGCTGATCTTTATCTCCAAAAAGGTCTTGCATCTTTGTGGAATACTTTGTGCACTTCTTCATTTACAAATAAAGCATATTTTGTTAGAATTTTTTGAAATCCTGAGCCTTCTTGGTAAGGTATGGAACAGTGCAGTTTCATTCTTTCTTTCTTTAGGCTGCAACAATCCCCAAAACAGCCTGCACAATTCTGGAGGGACTGACTGACCAACAGACTTAAGAGCTCAGAAAAGAGCACAACATGAGGACCTCAACAATGTATATACAATATATACAACATCTTTCCCTTTGTGAAGTCTTTAAAAGATTTCTTTCATTTTCTACAGTAAGAAAAAAATAACACCAAAGAAAATAAACAAAAGATGAGAAAAATACTTGTTCTTAATTAAATGTTGTGTTCTCTTGTGCTAACACGTGCTGTGCATTAAGCAGTAAAATTATATAGATGAAAAGTCATGGCAGGGTGCAAAATTAGCACTAGCCATCAGCCAAATGCTTGTCAAATTTGAAAATGGATGATAGATTTAAAGCACAAAATAAAGATTTGCTCTTAAGTGGCAGGTGAATTTGAAGATTTATCTGTTAGTAGCTGGTAGAGGGTCACATTTTAAAAAGTTCATTTCTTGCCCTGAGGAGTTAACAGTCAATAGTAACAGTAGACGCATTAGTGGTAAATGATCATCTCAAGAAATGGAGAGAATGTCTTTTTTTTAATATTACCACTAGGAGTCACCAAAGGCAGAAATGTTGAAAACCCTACACATAGTCAACAGGAGAAGAGGCAGCAGTAATAGTAGAAGCAGTTGTGTTCATTTTTTCAGTAGTTAGTATCTTAACCTGCTAATCTTATGTTTTTTTTTCTGAGTGCAGTGGCCGGCTGTGTGTGGAGTGTGGTCTGCTACATGAAGTACCGTTGGAGGAGAGAGGAGGAGGAGACCAGGCAGATGTATGACATGGTGGAGCGTATTATTGGTAAGGAAATGGCTGTCACTTTCATTTGTGTGCGACCAGTACCAATATGGTTGCAAAATCCTGGGAACATTCAAGGGGGAAACTTGTCATGGGAATACGACAGAAAAAATTGGCAGTATTTTCTCAGGCTGAATTTACCATACCATAAGCAGACATCATTGTAAACCTTTCTAATGCAAAAAACAAAAACAAAAAAAAAAACAAAAACAAAAAAAAAAACACAATTTAGCTGACTTGAACAATATTAATATTCTATAAGATTAATTGAACTGAATTGACACTCCTCAGTTAGTCTGCTCAATTAAGCTACATCCCACACAGGTGGCTGGCAAAAACTAGCAAAAGTTGTTAACAACTGTGTACAATCACAATCACCTGAAGGCATGGAGGCACAAGTCTTGTTGCTCAGACATCGTGGTAGTGTGGGCTGCATGTAATTAGGGAATGCACTGCATGTACAAAGGGTTGTAATTTTACTGGCTTCCTATTTAATGGGATGCAAGTAAATTATCGATGCATTTGATAGAGAGCGCACCGCTGAATATTATATATACACTCACTGGCCACTTCATTAGGTACACCTTGCTAATACCAGGTTGGACCCCCTTTTGCCATAATAACTTCCTAAATACTTAGTGACATAGATTTAACAAGGTCCTGGAAACATTCCTCAGAGATTTTGGTCCATATTGACATGACAGCATCACACAGTTGCTGCAGATTTGTTGGTTGCACATCCATGATAGGAATCTCCCATTGACATCCCAAAGCTGCTTTGTTGAATTGAGATCTGGTGACTTTGGAAGCCAATGGAGTACAGTGAACTCATTGTTATGTTCAAGAAACGAGTTTGACATGATTTGAACTTTGTGACATGGTGCGTTATCCTGCTGGAAGATGAGGATGGGTACACTGTGGTCATAAAGGGATGGACATTGTCAGCAACAATACTCAGGTAGGCTGTGGTGTTTAAATGATGCTCAGTTGGTACTAAGGGGCTCAAAGTGTGCCAAGAAAATATCCCCCACACCATTACACCACCACCAGCAGCCTAAACTGTTGATACAAGGCAGGATAGATCCATGCTTTCATGTTGTTTATGCCAAACTCTGACCATCTGAATGTGGCAGCAGAAATCAAGACTCATCAGACCAGGCAACGTTTTTCCAATCTTCTATTGTCCAATTTTGGTGATCCTGTGTGAATTGTAGCCTCAGTTTCCTGTTCTTAGATGACAGGCATGGCACCTGTTGTGGTCTTCTGCTGCTGTAGCCCAAATGATTCAAGGCTCGATGTGTTGTGTGTTGAGAGATGGTCCTCTGCATATCTTGGTTGTAATGAGTGGTTATTTGAGTTACTGTTGCCTTTGTATTGTCTTGAACCAGACTGGCCATTCTCCTCTGACCTCTGGCATCAACAATTCATTTTCGCCCAGAGAACTGCTGCTCACTGGATATTTTCTCTTTTTCGGACCATTCTCTATAAATCCTAGAGATGTTTGTGTGGGAAAATCCCAGTAGATCAGCAGTTTCTGAAATACTCAGACCAGCCTGTCTGACACCAACAACCATGCCATGTTCAAAGTCACTTAAATCACCTTTCTTCCTCATCCTGATGCTCAGTTGAAACTTCAGCAGGTTGTCTTGAACATGTTTAGGTATACCTAATGAATTGGCCAGCGAGTGTATATAGAGACTATTCAATTAAATGGGCATAGTTGTAACTAAAACAAGCCATAACCTGTTGATGCCACTGAGCATGTTGCATCTGCACCACAGTTTTTATCCGTTCTCCATGTAGCTTCATGCCCCATGCTGTTCAACCGAGCATCAGAATGATTGCTAGTTGGCACAGGATTGTTTATATAATTGTCCAGATTCTCTCTGGTGTTTCTGTGTCTGACTTCAGGCCTGCTCAATCTGCTGCAGCTTGATTTTTAATGTATATTTCTTCCCAAAATAAGTTGACTATTCAGAGGTATGATTGTTATATAAAAAATTTGACATATGCAATGGCCAGATAAAACTATATAAACTCTAGTGGTTGAAAATGATAAAGTTGCATGATCGGAATGTGGGGATGCTGTTTCTGTGCAAAGCTAACTGAACCTCACATTATCTCCTTGTTTGAGTCTCCCTTTCTGTCTGTCCCATATTTTTTCATCTTTTATGTTGTTTTTTTCTTGTTACGTCTGTTGTGTGTGATGAGGATACACCAAAGAATTGTCTTCAGTGTGTTATTGTTCCATCTATTTAGGTTAAAATTGGTTTTGATGTGGTCGCACACAAAAATCTAAATAATCAATATTTCCCTCAGCTGCATTAAAACTAATGTAATGAGCTTGTTTTTTGTGCATTTCCTTGAACTTATATGTTAACAATCAATAATTGATGAATCATTAATAGTCAATAAGATAGTCCGTTTCTCAGTTTAAAATTTATATAAACAATTCTAGCAGCACATTATGTGAAATATTAACATTGCTTGAAATGGCTGCTCTTGTCTGCCTGCCCTTAGTCAATAAATGGCTCCACCAAAAACAACGTCACAACGTCACTTCAACTGAAATTATATTTTATCTTCAATAACAAAAAATAAATAAAAACTGGGTTTTTAAAACAAATGCAACATCAATATAACTAAATGAATAAGACAAATAAATGAAATCTCTTCAAATAAACAAACTAAGGCTTGCATGGTTTCCTAGTTTGTAAATCTGCTTGTCAGCCTGGATTGTCCTTTTAACAGTTTCTTTGCTCAGGTGGTGTTGACTTGAGCTTCTCACTATGGTGCCAGGTGACATGCTGCATCATGTTGGTTGTGCTACTTGTGTAGGTCATCACCCTCTTGCAATATCTGCATGCAGTCTTAATCTTGTCTGTGATCTTCTCGCCCTCTTCATTTTTGAACACAGGGGGCCCTATCTTATGATGATCTAAAGCGCGAGGCGCAATGGATTTAATTTATTCACGGTGTGCCCAAATCCACTTTTGCCATCTTGCACCAGGGGTGCAGGGGTATCCTGCCCTGTCTTGCCCCTTGTGCCTCCAGGGCACAGTGGGATACACCTATCAAGCGTGCCCAAGTGCCCTCATTAATTCACCGGCGAGTTTAGGCCGAACATGCAATAAGCCGATCAGAAGTTGGCTCTCATCACCTTTAAGAAGCAGGTGTGCTAGGAGCGCAAGCTGTGTCAGCATGACAGCAAATTTACAAGGAGGAAACAGAGAAAAGATCTCCTGGTTCGAGAAGTGAAAGCGTGAGAGCGCACAATAAATGGAGACGGCAGGACGTCTCCAAAACAGCTTAAAAAAAAAAGGTTTATTTTACATGAACGCTTGCAAAAAGTAATACAATAAATGAACCACAGATGTCATGCAGATATGTAACTGGTTATGTTTTACACTGAAGCACCTTGAAATTGTGTTGTATCTTATAATGCATTATTATCATCATCGTTATTATGCAGCTCTGCCGGCTGAGGAGCCGGGGAGAGAGAGGTGTGGTGGAGTAGCTAACACTACTGTGAGTGTAGGAAACAGAATTGGAAAGTGTTTCTGAAGTTTGACGTGTGCAAAATTATGCACAGTATATCCTACCAGCTCTTTCAGAAGCACACATACCTTTTTCTCTCCGGGTCGGGCCGGTCTTGCGCAGTCAGATATGAAAGTAGATTATGTGCTCTGCTCTTCAAAAATGGGATCGCGATTCATTTTTCATCTCAACAGATTTCAGTCGTCACATATTTGTATCGATTTTTAACTGCCTCACGATGCATCGTTACATTCCTAATCCTCATCCTTGTCGTTGTTCAGATGTGTTGAGGAGCCACAGTGAGGCTTGCCAAGAGAACCAGGACCTGCAGCCATACCTGCCCATCCCCCATGTCAGAGACTCCCTAGTTCAGCCTCAGGACCGGTCAGTACAAACACACACACACTGCTACAGCTTGGGTGCCATAGCCTTTTAGTTGATGCGGCTGCCTTTATGTTGCAGAAATGTTACTGTGTGAAATTTCTGTAGTGACTTTTCTGAAGAATCGATTCAGAAGCTCATTCAAACACAAAATTGCCATGTAAAATTATCAACATGTTGATAAATGTCTGAAAGAGGCTCTGGATATGGTTTGCAGACCTACTAGTTGGTGTGTTTGCTGCAGAATGTTGCTCGCTACAGGGCACCATGTTCTTTACATGGTACATTTATAGACACTATCAAACTACAGGAACTTTTTATCTGTTGATCAGTTGAGGAACATATATCTGATGTGTTCTGACGTTTTACAGGAAGAAGATGAAAAAGATTTGGGAGCGGGCTGTGAGCTTCCTCTCTGCCAACGAGTCCAGGATTCGGACAGAGACTCAGAGGATTGGTGGAGCGGACTTCCTGGTCTGGAGGTGGATCCAGCCTTCTCTCAGTTGTGACAAGACCTCCTTGATGCCCTCCAAAGTCTGGCAGGGCAAAGGTAACGCGCACTAAACATTTTCTAGTGTTTGGTGGTCACTGTGGGTGGATAACGTGGTGAAGCAAATTTTCACCTAATGCAGGCACTGAAGGTGCAGATTTGTGTCATGAACACCGAGGAGACTGATTGTAAAGTCATGGTTTGTAGTTTTGGAACTCTTCATAGAATAATGCATGGACATTGTGCAAGCCAGGTCTGTAATACATAATATAACAACATTTCACCAAATAGATGTAACCACAGATTAGCAAATTTCCCTCATATGCTAAATTAAATTGAAAAGGTTCTGATTTCATTGTAACTGTATTTTATACACTCTGTTGGTCTCAAGGTTGTGCCACAACACACTGTAAGTCCAGGGTCAGTGTCCCTTGTGGACATTCTGTTGATCGGTTAGGTATCAAGTATAAAACCAGTATCATTTCAATTGTGTATCGCGATAATAAACTTGGTGTCAAAGTCAAAATTTTGGTACAATTTTGGTGATAACACAAGCTCTAGAGTGCGTTTCACTCAAATTCTAGAAATGACTCTAGTAATGCAAAAGCACAATATCACTGCCTCTCCGCTTTGCTCCACAAGCGTGAACTCCCCTGTCAGTGTGTACGCATTTTTTTTTTTTTTTTTTGAGTACCTACCCATTTTACCCCATTTAGAACTTCTGTATAGTGGCTGCATGATGACACTGTACAATACATCTGTTTTCTACTTGCTTTTTTTCCCTCTACTCTTTTATAAATTGATTGGTTATGATTCATGAACAAAGAACTGCACACAGTTAGCAGGGCCTTAATGTTTCAAGGTGCTGGCTCTTTGTGCTGACTGTTGCATTTGCATAGTTGAGCTTTGTGCAGGCTTGTGGGTGCCACAGGAGTGGATTTGCACTCCTGTCCCATCTCACTCTCACAAAAATCCCATCCCAATTCCATGGCAGAATAAAGAAAAATCCCATCCAAGACCCAGTCCCGTGCACTGCTTTCATAGGGCAGGACAGAATAAAAAAGAATCAAAAAATATATTCAAAATATGTTCAAAATAAAGAAAATAGAGTTTAAATTATAAGAACTGTTTATATAGGGAAACACACCTATTGTTATTATGATTCCCAATCTCGCCTGCTCCCGCTGACTTTTTTCCTGTCCTGTCTCAGTCCCATGATAAACAGTGAAATTGACTTCCATCTCGTGGGAATGCCACAGGAATCTCTTGTTGCAGGATATTCAATGCCGGCCTCCAGTGGGCGCGTTTGTTTGCAGAGCCTGTGAAGAAAGCAGGCAGCCAGCTGAGGTCCATACAGCTTATATTTGACAGGCCCTGGTCAGCATGTCATCTGTCATTCAGATCCAAGAAAACTATCTCTCACTGTGATTCCACCTCTCAGTCCAGTTAACTTATATTGACTGGACTGTTCTGATGCAGCTGTGTCTTGTGATGTCATCATCAGTTCACTGAGATTCTGTCTTTTCACCTCAGCTTTCCCTCTAGACCGGAGGAATTCACCTCCTAACAGCCTGACTCCGTGTCTGAAGATCAGAAACATGTTTGATCCAGTCATGTGAGTATGTCTCTGCTGCTTTTTTGATGTACTGAATGTAGCCTTTGACTTTCAGCTTGTAACTTCCTTGTATCGGGGTGTTCAGGGAGGTTGGGGAGAACTGGGATCTAGCCATCCATGAGGCCATCCTGGAGAAGTGCAGTGACAACGATGGCATCGTCCACATCGCTGTTGACAAGAACTCACGAGAGGTACGCTCTGTTCTCTGAGTGGTGCTGTCACACCTCCACGCTGTTAGTGGCAGTCATGTCTCACTATGCTCCCTGTTCTCTCCACAGGGCTGTGTCTATGTCAAGTGTCTCTCGGCAGAGCACTCAGGGAAAGCCTTCAAGGCACTTCATGGCTCCTGGTTTGATGGTAAATTACACAATTAATAACAGAGCACTGTGTTTATGTGGGTGTGTTGCAGGAAGTACAGGTGAGATGATGATATATGATATGATTCCCCTGAGTTTTGAAGGCTGATCGGTCACAAAATGGGGAGCAGTAGTTTATAATGCTGTGAAACAGGCAGATTTATTGAAAAGCATAATTATTGATGAACACAATAGTTCTGTTGTTAATTCAATGACAGTGCAATGCATAAATTAATTACTTTCATAGTTTGAGAGCCTGCTATGCCATGATCCTTATGCAAGATTCACAAAATGTTTTGCAATGTTTTTCTGGCTAAACCAACTTATACTGTCCATATTCACACAACGACCATTGATGATATCCAATGTCCCAACCTTTTTCCTTAAAGGGATCTCCTTTCTGTCATTGAGCAAATTGACAACCACTGACTCAGTGATATTGTATTAAGCACATAACAATAACACCACAGAACAACTAACCGTACAGTTAACCCAGACAGCGAACGCAGTAACAGTAGGATGTTTTTTGATGAATTTTGAGCAAATTATTTTCTGTCAATGTCGCATCAAGGATGGGTTTTTCTGATATTTTTTTTAGGAATTTTTCATACAATTCTCTGTCATAACATATTTTTCTTTTAACTCCTACAGATTTAGAAGATTCCTTCGTACAAACTTCTTTTTTTGACAAATTCAGGGCTTCCCTGTCTCAGACACATTATTCTAACAGCTCTGGTTATTTTAACAGTGTACTTTTTTCTAATGCAGTGCATCTTCAGGCTTCACTGTACCCTTACTCAGATTTTTTTGACCATATCTCAGATAATAATCTAAATTGTAAAAAATAACAATTTCATTTAGTTTTCTTATCACATTTAGAAGTTGGAACAACAACAGAAGAAATGGGATTTGTCGTTTTGATTGATCATTTGCTCACCAAATTTAGGGGCTTGGTGGCCGGTGCTTAAACATATTAGCATCTGTCCCTTTTTAGACTTACTTTTTTTGCAGATCATTAATTTTATGCCCTGTCAAGTATGATATATCAGCCGGTAAGCTATGTTCTCTTGTCTTTGAAGTGTTTTGTTGTGCTGGACACCACAGGTGGGCGTAGATGGAGAGAAAAAACAATACTGTGACAATCACAGATTTTGCCTTTGATTTTGATTATTGAAATTTAAAGCTCATTTTGATTTTTTGATTTAATATTAAAATGACTCCCCTAGTGAATAGAGCAGGTAATTGTCCAGAGTAAATGAGTGGGTGTGTTGATGTTGATGTGTGCAGTGTGCAGCTGCTTTTTTTCTTTCTGCTTGCCAATATATCTCTTTACACTCTTTGATAGATTGATTTCATTTTGTTTTTTATACAAACCATCTGCTGATTAATATCAGCCTACATGAGTTCATTTTTCGACCTCACATTTTAACTCCTTTTTTGGCTATCTGTGATGTGAGAACATCAGATTAGCCACAGATTGGCTAATCACAAAGTGGGTGTCCTGTAAATCCTAATGCACCACGAAGTTTCCCTCCTGCTGGGCAGGCAGACTGGAGTCATGCTGCCCTCCATATCTCTCACCCTCTCTCGGCCTCCACAATCTAATATTGAGACTTGGTTTGTAGTGATATCAAAGCAAAAACAGTCATCATTTAGGGCATCGGTTCTCAAACTGGAGACCACTGCCACTGGGGACCACTGTTTAGTGTTCATATATGAGTTTCTAAAGCCATGTGACATCAGTGAGCAGTGTTTTGGTGTGTGATGTTTTGTGGTAAATTCTTCAGACTCATGGACATATCAGTCTGTCTGGTTAGTGTTTCAGCTACTCACTTGTAGAACCCACCTGCAGTTTCTAGTGTTGTTTTTAACAAACCGCTGAACAGGCACAGCTTGTGATGAAAAACAGTATTATTTCACAGTATTATTAAGAGCAGACATGCAATAGTGACAATTAGTGCAAAGAATCAGTCACCATCTTCACTCAGCACACACTTGAATGAGAGAGGAATCAGGGAACATCAAACAGCAGTAGAGAGAGAGGTGACAAATGTTGATTCACTAGTTGAGATGTTGGATGTTGAGTGTTGGTGCATGACCCCTCAGGGGAAATTGTAAACTATTGTGATGTTCGCTTCATGTATTGAAGAGCACTGCAGGGATTGGACAGTGACACGCTCCTGCTTTTGCTTTGACAGGTAAGCTGGTGACGGTGAAGTATCTGCGTTTGGACCGATACCACCAGCGCTTCCCACAGGCCCAGGGATGCAGCACACCCCTGAAGGCCTCCAGCCTCCACCTGAACACCACAAGCACCATGAACACTACGCCCCGCCTGCAGCACCACAGCTCAGCCAACTGTTCAGGCTTCTCATGAGAGCAGCGTTAGCAGTAGATTTAGCATTCTCCTCTGTGCCCTCCCAGCATGACGGCACCAGTCTGCTGCTGCGCCTTCACTGCTTTATAACGGGGAAGACTTGAGTCTGCATCATGGGAGAGCTCTTTTCATTTGTTTTTTTTTTTCTTTTTTTTTTTTTTTCTTTTTTCAACACAGGATTTTTGCGATAGAAGCTGTTCGGCGGTGCAGTGTTTGTTTTCTATAATCTTTGTATTAGAAATGTCATGGTTTTAACAAGGAAGCAAAGTTCTTCTGGGATATTTAAGATGTGTGCAGAGACTTTAACCCTTCCTCCTTCTCTTCCACAGTCTAACTGATGCCATTATGGAGTTCTTTTTGGCACTGTATGGAAATGGCTGCATGTATCAGAGTATGCCTCTATGTAAGCTTTCAATACAACACAGTGTGGGTGTTAATTTCCTGAAGATGTTCAGTGTACTAGCTATTCTTCTAATCATTTAGTCGAGTGAGGAAGGCATGACCAGACTTGTAGAGGGTGTGCTGTAAATACATGTGAATGGTGGCACAAGCTTTGTTACATCCTGTGTATTCAAAGCAAACCATAAGCTCACGTTTTTCTTGCTGCTCACTGACATGCACAGCAGAGTACATCTGTAAGCAGAGGCAGATGCTCCCGAGACATGTGCTGCTGCAGCCTCTCACGGGTGTTTGCCTCTTGCTCGGCAGATCAGGCCGACAGGATGTTGACTCAGCCACTGTGTTTGTTGTTTGCTCCATGTATTCCATGTATGGCCTTTTCTTTCCCTTTGTTCTGGATTTTGTTATAGCATCCAGCAGTACTCCCAAACTCTCCACTTGTGAGTGATGTAACAAAATGAGGGAGTGTACCTTTAACAGTCACCTGAAGCTTTCCTCTCCAGATATAACCCAGTATAGTCTCAAGCTATTATTATTACTTATTTTTATTATTTACCTCTTTCAAGTTGGGTCATTTTCACTGTTGGTGCGCATCCCTCATTGAATTGTTTCCAAACCTGTTCTGAACAAGTGGTGTGTGTTGTCATCTCTCTGTAGACATGACCAATGGACCACAGCAGCACACAGATTTAAGGATGCTTCATGTTTGCAAACTGTGGTGAGACAGATGTGTCCTGACTCTGTCAGTACTTCTCTGTGATCATATCAGCCTCATGTACTAATGCTACAACTCTTTTTGTCAGAAGATGTACTGTGGGGATGTTAACAGTTTGTAATACTCAATTCCAAATATTTAAGGAGACATTTTCACAGCTCCTCAGAATTCAGAAAATGCTAAAAATCCAGGAGTTGCTAGACATAATTTAATTTTTAATGCAGTGAATTGAAAGTTGGATTCAGTATTTGCAGTGTGAAATTGTACAAATGATGCACGTTTTAAATGTTCCAAACCTGCTGCAGCAGACAACCCAACTGTGCCTTAAATGAGTTCCTTTTTAAGACTGGCACTTCATTACTGAGAATGTCCTGGATTTAAGACATGATGAAACAGTTTAAAGGGTAAGTAAGGCCTGCCATAGATGTAGTTTTGGTAGTTTGACATCTTAAATTTGGTGTTTTGTAGCGGTTTCCTTTGATATTAAACCAAATGCTTCTCTATTTATTTTATTTTATTTTTTTAAATCAGCCGTGGTGTACTATTAATGTCACTAGACCTGTTATATGTGTCATAACTTTTTTTCATCAAGACATCAATTCATCGACCTTACATCCGCTACAAAACAATTGTCAGGATGTGTAAAACAACAGAATAAAGTGAACACTTTGAGAAAGAAACCAGTTGATAGTGCATCACTGCAGTCTATTTTTGTATGTCTCCAGCAGAGTTGTGCTCGTGCAGCATCTCAGCCTACACTGACTGTACTGAGGCTGCATATAAATGTTGGTTTGATGTGATGGCACTTCTCCAGGCTTGTGCTCCACCTTTAAATGCATCCTAAAGGATGTATTCTTTTCCTCTGATGTATTTTATGTAAACACTGTACATTGATATAACTGTAATATGTACTATTATATGCAGCTTTATTTCCATTGCGTTGTATGTTTGGAGTTACCAGTATCCCTAACCTGCTAGCCAGAAGAGGGAGATGTACAATACTACAGACATTTAAAAAGATACAGATGTTTTAATGTAATTTGTCAATTGTACAAACAGCTAAAATTAAAGGTTTATTAGGAATTTTTAAATTGTGTCTGTTGTGCTTTTCTGTTGTTTGCACACAGGGTGTAGGAACATTTTAGAAACAACCACAGATCTTTTTTTTTTTTTTTTAGCTTTTATTAATCTATGTTGAATCTATTTCCCATGATTCTAAGTAACTGGTGTTAAAGTCCTAAAAACCTTTTGTTCAATACCTTAAATACAGCACTTTAAACTGTCCATCAAGGTCCCTGCCTAGTTTTTTTCATCTGACTAACATTTACTGTTTAAGGGTTCTCTCATATTTTTGTTGTATTCTAGTTAAACTCTCCCCGTTTCTACACCGTTAGTTCTCCCTGAAACATGAATGCTTTCAACAATAGATGACAAGAAACCATGTAAATCAAAATCTGGAGAAAGAAGAGAAAGAAGTCCACACTTTCACGACTGCTATTCAAAAATTTTTGGTAGTAGAAACTGCTACTGAGGCTGTGTGGTAATCTAATGTTGTACATGTGTACCAATGTTGTTAGTCTGCATACGTTAGTTTATATATATATATATATGTGTGTGTGTATATGTATATATATATATGTATATATATATATACACACACACACAGTATATATATCTCCAGGGTTTGAATTACATTTTCCACAGCGCACTGTTACAAAACATGTCACATGCATGCATATACCTATGTGGAAGTGTGTGGCAGATCAATTTCAGGGTTACTGCATAAAACATTCTACCGTTACCACTATAGTCATCAACATTTCATAGAGGCTAAAGAAGAACAACATAAGGCTGCTGTTTCTAAATCAAATAAGACATTTATTGATCAAGAGCAAAAAACAAGAAGCAGTGGCACACTCAATCAGAGCAAGCAGCACTTACTTGAGAAACATCATGTTTTAGAGGTCCTGCTAAATTTCTGAGGGGAGCTTATGTCCTTTTCTGGGGAGCTGAGTTCCCCTTGGTTCCCCCATAATTTGAAATGCATTTAGAGTACTATGCAAAGGTTTCAGGCAGGTGTGAAGAAATGCTGTAAAGTAAGAATACTTTCAAAAATATAAAATGTAATTGTTTATTTTTATCAATTTACAAGATGCAAAGTGAGCGAACAGAAGAAAAATCTAAATCAATATTTGGTGTGACCACCCTGATTGGGCCCAAATTTATTCTGCAGCAGGACAATGACCCCAAACATACAGCCAATGTCATTAGGAACTATCTTCAGCATAAAGGAAAACAAGGAGTCCTGGAAGTGATGGTATGGCCCCCACAGAGCCCTGATCTCAACATCATGGAGTCTGTCTGGGATTACACGAAGAGACAGAAGGATTTGAGGCAGCCCACATCCACAGAAGATCTGTGCTTAGTTCTCCAAGATGTTTGGAACAACCTACCTGCCGAGTTCCTTCAAAAACTGTGTGCAAGTGAACCTAGAAGAATTACTGCTGTTTTGAATTCAAAGGGTGGTCACACCAAATATTGATTTGATTTAGATTTCTCTTCTGTTTGCACACTTTGCATTTTGCCAATTGATAAAAATAAACAATTACATTTTATATTTTTGAAAACATTCTTCCTTTACAGCATTTCTTCACACCTGCCTAAAACCTTTGCACAGTAAAGTATGCATGTATACACATATGTATGTATGTGTGTGTGTGTGTGTGTGTGTGTGTGTGTATGTTCCTTTTTCTATTTTGAAATAACATTTGAGTTTAGTTTTAAAATAAGCTTTATATGTTGTCTGCATCTATTTACATAGATGATGAGGTCTATAGCTACCTAAAATCCCTAGCATCTAAACGGAGAGACATGGAGTTATATCATTTTATCTATAAGTCATTTCATAAATTCAATGGGAAAATCATGGACTTGAGTTAAGACAAAAAAAAGACATAATCTGCCTTTAGTTACACCGTTATTTCATAGCGTGCAACAGTTGAGTCCATTCTACATTTAATCATAATCTTAACAGGATATTTGCTGTGATGTTCACTGTGCCGTTCCCTTTAGCTTCATCAGTCCCAGCAGTGCACTCTGCTGTTTTCGTTGCTTTAAACGTTGCAGAAACGCGTGTGTGGTTGAATGTGATGAGTGTGTGCTGGCTGTAGTCCGGTTGCGTCATGCTGACGAGGCTGAGTGTTAGTGGCTCGTGGCCATAATTGGAGATGTGCGCAGGCCTCCTCCGCTGCCCCGTCATTATACCCCCCCCCCACACACACACACTCACACACACACTCACACAGACAGCCTGTTGGTCGACGGGACGGATTGTTAGCCGTTAAGCTAACTGTGTGTCAGCTCCGGGTCCACTTTATGAGCCAGTTTGCAACATTAACGTTAAGCTTTACCGTCAGCATCGCGTGTCTTCTGCTGCTCTTCGCCGGTATGAGTATCTTTTGTATTTTTGTAATAACTTACAATAACTTGGCATAATCTGAGACGTGGGGCGAGTTTTAGTGAAGCCTGGCAACCTGTCAAAACAAGACTGATAGTAGTCGTTTGTCCAGTTGCTTGTATTTTCTTTTGTCAGCAAGCGACAGGGTGCTCTAACACTACCTAACCTAACCTAACGCAGTCACAGTGCAGCCTGGTGCTAACGTCGATACTTGACTACAGACGTGTCATTAACATCAGATAACCAGCCTAGACAAGTGGCAGGATGGAGCTCCCCGTCTGGGACAAATATCCTCAACACTTGTTCCAACATGGCGTTCAGAAAATAAACCTGTCGTATTCCATAATATACTTTCATGATATTCATCTTATGTTTATACATCTGTGTAGATGTTATGAGTTTTCCCATATTAACTCTGTCTTTATGAAGCTATTATTGTCTGTGTAATGGGTGAAACTGAAAACAAGCCATCCCAACAGTGGTTCCCAAACTGGGGGGCAGTCCTCCACAGAAGGGCACAGAACCACTGCAGGGGGGGCATGAAAGACCAGGGGCGACATAAAGAATGAAACAAAGTTGAATGAAAATGATCTATATAGGGGAAATACACAAACAAGTTTGGTGATTCTATCCTGCTGATCTTTATTTCACTAAAATGTAACATTTAAATACTTTTTTATCAGTTCCATCCCCAGTTATTGTTAATAATTGGTAAAAAAAAATTGTGTGTCTGTGTGTGTGTGTGGTGGGGGACTCTTCTGAAAGAGGGGCATGCTAGAAAAGGTTTAGGAACCACTAATCTAACTGACATCTCGTGGTGGCGGTCAAAGCAGCCTTAGTTCACCACTTCATGACTGGGGGGGTGTTCCGGTCATGTTGTTGATAAGTCTGACTTGTAACAATATTAAACATCAAATTATAATTATATTAATTGAAATATTATTGAAATTGCATATTATTGAATTTCAAAGTGCAGTATCCAAATTGCACAAATAAGGAAAAATATGTGACTAAACAGCATCTTAATGAAGCACTGTAGAGCTGCAGAGATGTTCTGTCCTAAAAATCTTGTTCTCTAGATGTAAGAAAACATACTTGTTTGGTACAGACCCCAACAAATATCACATCATCATAATATTAATAGTTTTTTCAGTTTTTTTTTTTTTTTTTTTTTTTATCATGCAATCCTAGTGTCAAGTAATATCATTAACTAAAGGAGGACAGAAGAGAAGGGTGGGAAACTGGTGTAAACACAATATTTTAAAAAAGCTGGTTTAAAAAAAAAACTATTAGAAAACTGTAATTTGCCTTTTCTTGATGTTTTTACCACTGACCAATTATTTCCTCTCACACAGGTACTGAACAAACATACAGGCCAGCAGTCTGCTGTCACTGATCACTGTGGTCTATGTGGTGTGATTATTTGACATTTTTTAAGATGTGATGATGTAAAAGCAATACAAAGCATGTGATCTGTCAGGCTTTGCTGTCCATAGCTCTTTAAGGTTGGCTTGTTATGTCAGGGCCTTTTGTGCTGTGTATGGCAACTCAAAGCATCTCACCCATATAGAGTGAGATTGTGTTGTGACAAAGCATTGATCCAGAGTGATTAAATATAGTCCAGCTTTCATCTGGCGGAGGCAAGCATCCAGCTATTCACAGGGACTGAAAAATTGATTTGTTTGTTGGTTGTTATTTATTAAAGCCCTCTGTGTTATATAGAATCACAGTCAGGAATATTTAATCACAGAATGTATTTCAGTATGTTCTAACAGATCACTGCCAAGAAGAGTCAGTAAAGCACACCAGTGGCTATTTTTGTGGTTAGAATAATCTAACTGCTGCAGTTTTTACTTTCTGTCTCTTACTCCCTGTTTCTTTCCCTGTCCTTCTTCAGTGTAACTGTGTGTCTCATGGCTGTCCTCCTAAGACGTGGGCTCTGCGCCCTGCATCATGCCCTCGGGCATGGCAGCAGCTCAGTCTGCCACCCTGCACTGCCTGCTGCTCTTCTAGGTAGAGTAACTTCTTAACATTAGAGTTATATCCATGTGAACAAAAAGGTCAGGCTTCAAACTGTTCTAAATAGACTTCTGCAGGAATGAGTCTCAAAACCAGGAGCTAAGTTAGCATATTTGCACTTCTGTCGTCATTGGGTGTTTTGAATGGGTTTTTGGTTAGCTGCCTGAAAAAGTGTCTGAGGTCAACAGAACGGTTTCATGTTTTGTTAACTATCCTCCCTATGCATTTTGAAGCTTTTACGTGTATTAAAAAAATATGAACCAAATATGAATATGACAAAGAAGCACTTTGTACATCTATTACAGGGTTTCCCCCAGAAAACTTGCTAAGCCTGGTGGTAGAGAAGCCCACCGGCGGCCCACCATGTTTTTGTAAAAAAAAAAATGTTAAAAGTTGACAGGAATTTTGAAATTATGACTATTATGTGTTATTATAAGCCATTTATTAACAATACTTAAACGTAGAGTCTTACAAAAAGGCACAATCTTGAAATACGGTTTTAACAAACGCCAAAAAATACAATTAAAATAAATAATATCAATTGTTTTCACTTAAGTTAAATCCTAGTGAATCTTAAAACAAGCCATTGCTGGTCACATTTAAAAGTAAAATAAATTAACATAATCCTGTTCATCACGGGGCCTATTTTTTCTACCTTCTGTCCAAAATGACTTACCCAAAATAAATGGAGGATATTTTCACAACTACAAGGGCTGTATGTATAATCTTGGTCTCAAAATAACGGTAATACATGTGAGATCACTACAGAAGTGTCAGAATCAAGATATGTGTTACTGTGTCAGAGTAAATTCACACAGAAAAAATGTGAATTTTTATCTTTTTTTTTTTTTTTTAAAAACACTGTTTAGAGTGAAAAACACTTTTGAATCATATGATAGTAGCCCGATTCATCTTGGAATTAGTAAAGTTATATCTGATGAGTAACTGTGCAAAAGTCGATGCTAAAAAAAGTGAACCTGAACAGTTTTACAGATGTTTTAACACAGACATATCCAGGCGAAACTGCACCAAATGTGCCATTTGGGAATCAGTCACACAAATGTTTGGCACTGTGTTGTTAGTATGTTAGCTCCGCTATCTGATTCAAACATTCAGAGAACCTCCTCTGCTGTAAATTTCTCCTGTTTTCTGCTGATCGCGGTGAATAAACACTCTGCTCACAGCGTCTGAAGTGTCAACAGGCTGCGTCCTGTACGCATACGCGTCAACTCCCTGGGGCAGTCCAGGGGACTATTTTGATGATCGACACCTCTATAAACCAATCAGTCAGGAGACTCGAGCGCTACCACCCAAATTTACCTTAGCAACTCCAATGACGATACAGAAGGACCTGAAGCCAAAGATAGTGTATTGTAGGAAGATGTGTTACTCCGCTCGAAAAAAGCCCTTGCTCTTTATGAAAACAACCAGGACTGTGATTCATTTCAAACTACTGAAGAGTCATAGGAGTCAAGCTGGAGTATAACTTTAGGCCACAAAACAGTTAAAGTAAGACATATTTTATGATTCTGTGAAGGTTTTTTTTTTGCGACTATTTGGCGTCTAACTCTGAGTTTTTGTCACACAGTGACGAGTGAGACCTCTTCGTAATCAGTAGGATCTCTGTTTTCATATGACACTTTACTTGTGTGGTTTGCTTGAAATGGCTAGAGTAGTAAAGGCACTCAATGGGGGGTGGGCTGTTTTGTTAAATGCCCATATTATTGCTTGTGGTTTAAATTGTTTTTTGTTAGGTGGCAATACTTGATAGAGGCTTTTAGCTGAGTTTCTCCCCGTCATTTTGGGGTGCTACATGTTAGGATTGGTGCTTCCTAGCGTGCCCATAGGTCGTTTGTACCGCACGCATCTGACGCTGCTCCTTGTACAGGGGGCGCTCGGGATGAAGAGGATAAAAAAGTGCAAACATGGCCAAGGGGTAAAACCAGGGAACTGAGAGGCTGAAGAGGTATGCGGTGCTGTGTGACCTCTCTGTGACCTCGGTTAAAAGCTCTGTATACCGTCTTTGGTATCACTGTTTTGGTGCATAAAAAAACCTATTTAAAATAAATAAACAAGTGACGCTTAGCCTGGCGGGGGGGGCAAGAAAAGCCTGGCAGCCCACCAGGCCTATAAAGCACTGGGGGAAACCCTGTATTAGATGAGACAGGTACGTAGAGAGGGGCGAGTAGACCAAAAAGTTGCAAAAGGACTCCTGCACACTGTCTAACTTGCAACGTGCAAAAAAGGGACACAATTATCAGTGGGTTATTGAAAATTTTAAATATAAAACCACTGCATGATTCTTCCCTTTTTCCCTTTTTTGCACGTGGGGAATGTGATTGGTTGCAGACTGACAGCCAATCTCTATTAAAAATGGCTTCTCATTGACACAAATGGTTTGTGCCTGATGAAGGTTTAGTGCCAAAACATTGCAAATAAATCTTATATTGCAAGTTAGACAGTATGTGGCAGTCCTTCTGCAACTTTCTGAATAAATAAGTTTAAAAAAAACAAAACAACAATTTTAGTCTGGCACAGAGCTTATTTTCTTCACTAATCCGATGGAAAAATCCCAGTGGCTTTTTGTGAAGGGAACCAGAGTGATGCTGAATTTTGGATTGCTAACTTCTGGGCTGGCCTACAAAAATATGTCATCCTTACTGTCATCTGCTCCAGCAACAGCACACCCATGAAGTACAGGGATGTTGATTTACAGTGTCTCCGACGAGGACTCAAATCTGGGTCATATTTTATGGAGAAAACCTCCTCCACCTGGTGGTCCAAAGCTCATGTGCTAGAGGTGCTAACACCAACATTGCCTCAGCGTTCTGGGCTCCCAGTTTGAGCAGACTCAGCTGAAAGGATCACTAACTGTACAGATATAAAATAAAATATTCTGTGTCTCAGCCTGCCTCCCATCACTCCCCAGGAAAAAGACAACAAAAACCTTTGTTTTATATATGTTAGATATAAGTGTAGTCAATGTAGTAACTAATCCATGCTTATATAATGGAAAACATTCAGTGCTGCTGTCTGACCAGCTTGAAAACCATTCGAACAGGTTGACAGTGCAGATGTGTTTGTGTGTGAGCTATTGAGAGCCATATGATCCACATGGCAGAAGGCACAAAATCAATTCAGTGGTGCTTGCTGGGTGCTGCCCCTCGGTAGCCTTCCGGAAGTTGGCCAGTGAGAAGAAAGTGAAGAATGTTTTGAACTGTGAATCATGCAAAGACTCCACTAGAGTATAGTGGAGTCAAGGAATAAAAATACAAAGCTGGAAATGAACATAATGTGACATTTTAACATGTGACAGGACAATATAGACTGCAGTGCTTATTAAAGAAACATATTAGTGTTTTGCATGTTTTAGTCATCTATTATGTTCATGATATTCCCATAACATAGCATATCATATACATACTGCACATTTCATGATTGAAAGTATGTGAACACCCGCTCGTGCTAACAGATGACGTACTGTCTGCTGTTCTCTGCAACATTAATAAGTTCCAAACCACCTCTGGAAACAATGTCAGCACAAGTACTGTTTGTCAGGTGCTTCAGTGCATATGTTCACATATCCAAACTGTTAAGCACACCACTACTGGACAATGGAGCAGAGTCTAGTGGAGGAGGAATAGTGGACTGGGTCTGTTTGAGCTGGTTTGGGCTAGCTTGTTTTTACACGTTGCACATGTCTGAAAACAATGGAGCTCAAAACTAAAATGAATTTTGACTATTGGTTGAAGAGAAAACACTTTTAGGACTGTAGCTGGGCTTCTCCTTGTAGTGTGGGAGCAGAAAGTTGATTGACGGTAGCAGAGTGTAGTCGATGGGGTCTATGATTTGACCATGTCCTGGATGTAGGTTGGGCCTGAGCCATTTGCAGCACAGTAGGCAAGTACCAATGACATGCATTGGATTCGAGCAGCCACTGGGTGCAGACAAGTGGTGTAGTGAGAGGCAGGCTGCTGCATTCTGGATGAACTGCAGGGGTCAGAGGACGCAGGGGAACCAGCCAGGAGCAAGTTGCAGTAGTCTAGGCGTGAGATGACGAGTATGGGCCAGAACCTGTGCTGCACCCTGGGTGAGGAATGGGAGCATCCTCCTGATGTTGTGGAGAATGAATCTGCAGAAGCTAGTCGTCACAGCAATGGTGGCAGCGGGTCATCCAGTGTCACGCCAAGATTCTTTGCGATTTGAGCTGTGAAGGTCAAAGATGGGAGATGCCTTCCCTAAAAGGAAGAGCAGCTCAGTCTCGTCAAGGTTGAACTTCAGATACTGTGCTGATATCCACTGAGAGATGTCAGTCAGACAAGCAGAGATTCATGTTGCTGCCTGGGTTTCAGGCCTGGGGAAAAGATAACTGTGGTAGGAAATGCCGTGTGAGCAGTGAGCTTTACTTTTCCTAACTTTATTATACATCTTTTAATTTGCATTTCTCTGTCTCTTTCTCTCCCTCTGGCTCACTCATTTTTTCTCTCAACTTTAGTATCTTTCCCTCTGTGTGTGTCCGCTGAAACAGCACCACGGATTTTGTTCTTCATTTTCAGTTGCGAGACCAAGCATGCAATTTTCAGAGATGCAACACAAGATAATACAACATAGGATAAGATAATCCTTTGTTGAGCCACCAAAGGGAAATTCAGGTGTTATGGGAGCATGACAGAAATAAGTAGGGAAACAAAGAACTGAAACAAAGAAATAATTGTAAAATGTATAGAAATAAAAAAAAGAATGGCATAGAAACTACACAGTAAAATGAAACTCAAAATTGCAATAGCAATTGGGCAATGTCATTAAACACACAGTACCCACAACTGGTACTGTGAACTTCACCTACTAGTCATCTGAGAACAGATGGTTTTGAAAAGTCTTATGGTATAGTCTCTGCTGGTGCTGCTGGAAAGACAAAGGTTAAAAGTAAAAAATTGCATTTGGTTAGGAAAAAGTAAGGTTTTACCCAGCTATACATTCACTGACCACTTCATTAGGTACACCTTGCGAATACCGGTTTGGACCCCCTTTTGCCTTCAGAACTGCCTTAATTATTCGTGGCATAGATTCATCAAGGTGCTGGAAACATTCCTCAGAGATTTTGGCCCATATTGACATGATAGCATCACACAGTTGCTGCAGATTTGTCTGCTGCATATTCATGATGCAAATCTCCTGTTCTCCACATCCCAAAGGTGCTTTATTGGATTGAGATCTGGTGACTGTGGAGGCCACTGAGTACAGTGAACTCATTGTCATGTTCAAGAAACCAGTTTGAGATGATTTTAAGTAGCCATCAGATGATGGGTACACTGTGGTCATAAAGGGATGGACATTGTCAGCAACAATACTCAGGTAGGCTGTGGTGTTTAAATGATGCTTAGTTGGTACTAAGGGGCCCAAAGTGTGCCAAGAAAATATCCCCCACACCATTACACCACCACCAGCAGCCTGAACCGTTGATACAAGGCAGGATGGATCCATGCTTTCATGTTGTTTACACCAAATTCTGATCCGACCATCTGTTGCTGCAGAAATCAAGACTCATCAGACCAGGCAACGTTTTTCCAATCTTCTATTGTCCAATTTTGGTGATCCTGTGTGAATTGTAGCCTCAGTTTCCTGTTCTTAGATGACAGGCATGGCACCTGTTGTGGTCTTCTGCTGCTGTATGCCCAAATGATTCAAGGCTCGATGTGTTGTGTGTTGAGAGATGGTCTTCTGCATACCTTGGTTGTAATGAGTGGTTATTTGAGTTACTGTTGCCTTTGTATTGTCTTGAACCAGACTGGCCATTCTCCCCAGACCTCTGCCATCAACGAGACATTTTCGCCCAGTGAACTGCTGCTCACCTGATATTTTCTCTTTTTTGCACCGTTGTCTGTAAACCCTAGAGATGGTTGTGTGTGAAAATCCCAGTAGATCAGCAGTTTCTGAAATACTGAGACCAGCCTGTCTGGCACCAACAACCATGCCACGTTCAAAGTCACTTAAATCACCTTTCTTCCCCATTCTGATGCTCAGTTGAAACTTCAGCAGGCCGTCTTGATCATGTCTACATGCCTAAATGCATTGAGTTGCTGCCATGTGATTGGCTGATTAGATATTTGCGTTAACAAGCAGTTGAACAGGTATACCTAATGAAGTGGCTGATGAGTTAATGTATAGTGTGTGTGCATGTGTGTGGAGGGAGGGATGGTGGTCTCAGTGCTACAGTCATTGTAATTTAATGACCTGTATGCAGTTCTCTGGTGAGAGTTCACATAAATCATCTTGTCATTATCAGTATTTTGTCATATTTTCACAGATTCTTATTTGCACAATTTGAGTTACTTTCGGTTGAAACTGAACTTTGGGGCAAGACACATTTAAACCAGTGTACATGTTTTCTGCATTCAAAGAATCTCTGTTGGTATTATTGGTTGATTGAGCTTTTTTCTGTGTGGCTTTTAGTCAGGGAGAGAATTTAGATTTATTTAGTTTATTAAATTATTCAATTAAATTAACATTTCTATATTTCCTGGTGGTTTATAGCCATCATCAGCTGAAAGTTATAAACTACACCGGATATGTGGATTGTAATGAAGGTATCAGTCACCCTTGCAGGATAAAGTATTAATGTTATGTGTTTTTCTAGGTGTGTGTCCATCATCTTCATGCCCATTAACCAACGTTCTTCAAACTCTGCATGAACAGTGGGAATCCTAAAGCATCCTGATGACCAGAACTTTTAATCCACATCTTCCGCTAATGCTGTTCAGTTTCTTGACCTGTATTGTCTTGTGTTGTTTCTCCATCTGTCTGCCCCCTTCATCCAGCACAGCCCTTGGTTTGTAGACCTACTGAGGGGCATTTGGTTCTTGTGGTGGGTGGAGTACCTCTCTCCAGCAGACATGTCGGGCTTCAATCTGCTGCATCTAATAACCAAGGGCCAGCCTGTAGCTCTGAGGTCCTGCAGTCTTCCCTCAGGTCCACTGACTGGGTGCTGTGTGCCTGCTGTGCTCTTCCTCTCTTAAAGCCTTAACACCTGGCTGGTGTGTCAGCATGTCTTTACTGTCCCCGTCTATGTGTGTTCAGAATGATGTGAGCTGCTTTCACTTCTTTTCTTTAATTTGATCGGTCCTCTAAGGGAACGGTGATCAAATGTTTGCAGCGAATGATGCTTGAGAGCTCCCATATTGGACCAAATCTAAACAGGGCTGGTTATATGACTTCAATACTTTTTAAGTAGCAAGTGATTAGTATTTGTAGTAGTGAGTATTAAAAACTTCCAGATACTATAATTATAGAGGGCAGTTATCCAGCCTCTTGTCTTTCACAGCTGAATCAAATGTGCGGCAGGAGGCTGTGCATATAGATTCATAGTAGGATCTGAATTCTTGGTTAAAAGGTGACTTTGGTATTTTCCAACCTGTATCCTATTTTCCTATATTTTTATGTCTAAATGACTAATGAAGACTATTTTTGAATTTTTGAAAGTCCGGCTCCAGTATTGCAGGAGAGTGCTGTAACCAGCAGAAGTGAAACTGAGCTACAATGTAGTCTGTCTGGGCAACTATGTACTGTCAAAGTGCATCCACTAAAAGTGCTTGTTTTTGCCACTAACATGAGTAAATAAATGAGTATATATATATATATATATATATATATATATATATATATATTATATTTTATGTATAGAGCGGGGCGAGAGAGGGGATTTTTTATATACATAATATATATATATATATATATATATATATATAATATATATATATATGTGTGTGTGTGTGTGTGGTGTGTGTGTTTTGTTTAGAAAGAGACGTTTTATCTCTCTTGCCAAACTGTAATTTTGACATCAACATCATCTTTTTCATTCAAAGTCACTGTCCACTGCTCTAACGATCATCATCTCTGGTTGTTGAAATAAACCCTTACTTAACTGTGTCAGATGTGAAAATATTCAGCCTGTACATAACATTCTCTGATATTTTCACATCTGACATGGTGAACCAAGGGTTTATTTCACCCAAACCAGAGTTGGTGACAATAGAAAAGCAGTGAAATGACAAGTCAGGAAGGTTTTGGTGAGTTTTATTTTCTTTCTGTGTAGTCTGGGTGACGATGGCTGAAATTAGAATTTTGCAAAGGGAGTCTGGTTAGTTTGGTGCAAGCAATAAAACAGCAAAACATATCCTACTTGTTAAATTTAAGGTCTATCTCTGTAGGGGTCCTGTCTATAATGTCAAACACTTGGAGTAACCATCCAAAAACAAGTATTTTAGTGGACAGACTTTAAGAGCATGTAGCTGCCAGGAGGGATTATTTTGAAACTTAGTTTTGCCTTTGTTGGCAGCAGTTGTCTCCCTCAGTTTCAAAAATTGTGGTCCACATTGGTCACTTAATTAGTCACAAAAACATGAGAAAATAGGGCCCAGGTTAAGTTACCCTTTACGTACTGACAGCTAAGCAAATGGTAACTAATTTTCTAAAAGATGTGAATGGACAGTTGATTGTTTCACATTTTGGCATGGACGGTGCCTCTCCATCTCAAAACAGAAAAAGCTCTCCTTCGCCTCATGTCAACTAATGACAGTGCTTTGCATGTGTTATTTATGCTGCCCTCTGCTGGACAACACACAAAGTCAATATACATCTTCACTGTTTTCTGTGTTTTAATTTGATTTCAGTGTGGCATGGAAAATTCATGTCAATTCAAAGTCATAATGAATAATACTATTTCAGCTATGAAAGGCAAGCAGCTCAATAATAGTCCTATTAAGATATGTTTTTCATTTGAGAGATTAATTAAATATGGTCCAAAATCCACAGGGTACTTTTTAAGATGGTTCATATCTCCCTTTAGTTCAGCATCAGCTGAGTTTGTACCTCTTCTCACATGTTGCTGTCACACAGCTGGAGTTTCAAGTGCTAACAGAGTAAACACTGCTTGGCTTCTTTGAGCTTGCATGCATTGAGTGGTTTTGGTTGTGTTTACACTTAATATTAAAGTGTTTTATTGCCCATAGGTTCTTTTTGTGTTTTGATTGTGGATTGAAACAAGATGTGTATTTTTTGTGTCAGTCAGTTATCCTTGCTCAGTATGCATGATGATTCACTCATATGTGAGGAGAAAAACTGTCAGGGCAGGGTATTCAGAAGTTGATAAAGGAGTTATGGAACTGCTTCAAGATCTGAATTACCATGAAAAGAACCTAAACAACTTTCCACTAATCCAGTTTATCCAGAACAGCTAGCAGTGACACACGCACACGCAGTTACAGCGCACGTCACCTCGGGGAAACATCAACCTCAGAATGGGCTTTGATAAAACTCACATTTGTTCTCATTTGTTCTCCTGTAGTAAACATGCAGTCACATATATTAATGTCCAATATTCTCAGACAAAAATAACTGCAGACGTGTCTTATGACTATGAAGAATAAACACTGTTTTCATTAGTTTGTATTGTAAGCTGATATTTGGCCTGCTTTAATGTATATTTTGTGTCTGAGCATGATGTTGAGACCGAGGAAGATTTGACGTTTTTGTTTGTAGAAGAATAGCTTGATTTAAGGCATAGTGTAGTAGTGACCTGCAGCTCTTTATTTCTTCCTGGTGCCATCACAAGATAGTTAATACTGATAGTTAATATATTTTGTGTTCCCTGCCTCTCCCCTCAGGAGCATGTAGGACCAAGAAGACATGGCCAGTGAGCTTTCCTGAGGAGGAGCTGAGAAAACGCCTCTCATCGATGCAGTACCATGTTACCCAGGAGAGAGGAACTGAGAGGTAGGTCAAATGAGCCCTGCGTGAAATTTGACACAATTTTGTGTATGGTTTTACAAATTTGCAGGTGTCAGTGCGAATGTTACAAACTGGAGGTCAAATGTTTGTTTTGCACGTTTGCAAGTTAAATTCCAACCTCATGGACCATTAAATGCAAAAACTTTTGGCAGTGTTTTATATCCATACCATGCTAATCCTTACTGTTTTTTTGTAATCCAGGTGATGATGGGGGTGTAATCCTCAAACTTGACTTGTTTCCATCATTTTTCTTGCTGCAACATTTCAGAATTTTTGTAATTTCTCAGTCACAATATATTAGGTCATGTTTTCTTTATTTTTATGGCCATTATTGCACATGATCAGTGAAAATGTTCTGAACATATGTGAAATAAGACATGTTTAAAGATGTTACAGTTAATAATATCGATCATGTATATCATTGATTCACTCATTTACCAAATTCCATTTGAACAGAAATAATTTTAAATCCTTCTCATTGCAAGTATTGATACATTTAAATTCATTTCAATGAATTAATCACAAAGCATGTAATTAATTAAATTGTTCTTGGAATCACTTGACAGCCCTAATATAACATATTAGGGACAGTTCACTTCAAAATCCTGTAGGTCCGTAGTGTTTTTTTATCCATGTTGATAGTTTTGGTGTGAGTTGCAGACTTTTGGAGATATCAGTCATAGAAATTTCAGTCTTCTCTCCAGCATAATGGAACTAGATGACACTCAAGTTGTGGTGCTCAAAGCACCAAAAAATGCGTTTGACACCGGTTTTGATTTTTTTAAATGTATTTTTATTTATTTATTTATTTATTTATTTTTTTTGGTGCTTTGAGCTCCACAAGCTCTAGTTCCATTATATTGGAGTGAAGGCAAACATCTTTACAACCGATGTATCACACCGAAACTATTGGGACCAGTCTTTCCCAAACACTGGGTCAGGACCCACAGGTGGGTCACAGGAGATTTTATCTGTGTTGCCAAATAAATAAAAAGACTGTGGAAGAAATTTAGTAGTATCTTAATTATATTCTTATAATTCAGTAGTCAAAAATGTTCTATATCATTTTCCAGATGAGAGGAAATGAAACCAATGAGATATTCTGTTAACTCAGCCTAAATGCATTTATTTCTCATTTATGAAGTATTTAATATGTGTATATGTTTGCAAATAATTAGTTGCAGATCAATCTGTCCACTAAATTCACAACTGATCAGTTGTTGGTGAAAATTAGTGAAAAATGTTGATCAGTGTTTCCCGAAGTCCAAGATGACGTCCTCAAATGTCTTGTTTTGTCCGCAACCCAAAGATACTCAGTTTACTGTCAGAGAGGAGTAAAGAAACCAGGAAATATTCACATTTAAGAGGCTGAAATCAGAGAATTTGGACTATTTTTATTTAAAAAAATTACTCAAACTGATTAATTGATTATAAAAATAGCTGCCGTTTAATTTAATTATCAGTTAATCATTGCAGCTCTAGTCAAGATAAGATAAGGTGATGCAGAAATGGAAGTGAAAGTGGTGAGGAACATTCATTTATGTTTATGTCTTATTTATATTTTTAATAAGATCTATTGTGGATTGGGTCGTGATGGTTTTTCATTCTTCGAAAGTGGATCCCCAGAAGAAAGTTTGGGAAACACAGACCTAGATGGATAAATTACACCACAGGTAAAAGGAAGAATATATATATTTTGATTTTGGAGTGAACTGTCACTTTAGGACTACCATTTTGGTTTGACACACCAGCTTTTCTAAAACACTGAAGAACAATTTTCAAAGAAAGTGTGAGGTTATTATGAAAATCGTATTAGCTGGCAGGGCCATGTTGGAAACAATTACTCATTTGTTTATCTATCATGCTGAGCCGTTCAATTGACTGAAACAGTCATTTTCCACAGTGCCTTCACTGGAGAGTTCACACGCCATAAGGATGAGGGGACCTACACTTGTGTTGTCTGTGGGGCCCCCCTGTTCAGGTAAGAGCTGCACTTTTGGCAAGAGGTTACGACAGAGCTCATGCCGATGGCACATTTTCAAGAGAGTCAGCACCTGTAGTATCAGTTGGAATGAAAACTGAACACTGAAACTGAATCTTCTGCCAGATGTTAGGTGCCATAATACTCCACGGCAGTATTAAGGGTTAATATAAGAAAGAGGCAGTATTTTTAAAAACATGAAATGACATTTTTTCTAATTGACATTTTTGATTTCTTTTCTAGCTCGAACACTAAATTTGACTCAGGATCAGGTAAGCTGAACCACCAGTTTGTCACCTGCAGCTCTTCCCTCTGTTTTGCTGTCTTTACAAACTGGATCCATTGTAGCCCAAGCAGCAACACCTCTGAAGCCTTTTTTCTCAATTCCTTTTTGAATGCACTCATTAAAAACTAGTAAATAAAATGTCTGGGCCCAGATTGGTTTCCATTCTTTCTTGGTTTCCAAATTCTTTAAGACGTTCTGGAGATCCACTCAATTCTTATGCTATTATTTGGAAAGCTAATAATCCACTGTCTTGGAGACCTCCATTAGCCTTTTTTTTAGCTCTTAAAAAAAAAAGACAACCATCTCCTGAGCCATTTATCGTGTAGGTCTATCTGCCTACTTATGTGGACTACAAAAAGTTGCAAAGTTACTGACGCCTAGACTTGAAAAACTTCCCAAAAAAAAACCTGGACCAGGCAACATTTGTGAAATCAAGATAGAACAAAGATAATGTACACTGTGTACTTGACAGTCCATTGTGTAGGATTTAGTGACATCTAGCAGTGACCTTGCAGACTGCCTCGCCTCACCTTCCCCTTCTAAGTGTGTAGGAGAACCTATGGTGGTTGCAAAAAACGTGAAAGGCCCTCTCTAGAGCCAGTTTTTGGTTTGTCTGTTTTGGCCTACTGTAGAAACATGGCAATGCAACATGGTGGACTCCATGGAAGAGGACCCGCTCCCCTGAGGCAGAAGTGGCAAAGTTACACACAAGTAAAAAGTCGCCATCTGACGGACATTTCTACCAACTGGCTGTGCACAATGATGCAAAATAAAAATGATCAATAATTCACCTTAAATATATTAAAACTAAAATAACAAGCCCATTTTAAAAAACGTAAGGAGCGGAAAGTACAAATATTTGTGATATGGAGTAAAAGTAAAAAGTTGCCAGAAAAATGGATACTCAAGTTAAGTACAGATATACCAGAAAATTTCAATACAAACTCTGTTTTGCTCATTCTAATGTAACAATAACACATGTGATTATACACTAATGAAAAAACACACCTATGAATAGATATAATATACAGAATATTATATTCCATTCCTGCCATGCAAATAGAAGCTGATAAAACTTACACTCTTGTGCTTTAATGCCATACATTATCTGAATACTCATAAAAACCCAGTGTCAATAATTAATTTGAATGCCAAATAATTGTGATGTGATAATTGTTACATGACAGGTTACATAAACTGAGATGAGAAACAGTCAGCAGGGGGCACTGCCCCCCATCTGGGCACAAACGCACAAGTCCTGTTTCCAGGATCCGTGCTTTTCATACCTGCCACATCAAATGTGTCCTCTGCTGTATGTCATACCTTTTTGTTTTGTTTTTTAACATGATACCATCTTGTGTGCAGGTTGGCCATCTTTCTTTGACCTGCTGAAGGAGGAGTCCATCACTCAGTCAGATGATTTCTCTTATGGGATGCACAGAGTGGAGACTACCTGCAGCCAGGTACAGTATAAACTCTGCATTACACCACAACAGCATCTGTCGTTCACTCCTTCACCAGATTTATGAAAAATAACAGACTATTTTTTTTTAATGACACTTTGATCCTGTTACTGTATCTAAATGTTTTCAAAATAAATACAGACCTTTCACTCTGTGTGTCTTAGAGGCAGTTTGGAGAATCATTGGGCCTCATGAAAGAGCCACTCGACTAACAGATTTCTTCTTAAGAGGGTTGTACAAGTGGTTTAGGAGAACTTTGCATTCACCAATTTCCTCATATTTTGAATTTTCTCAGAGGTTAGAACATAATTTATAAGGTCCAGACCTGTTGTAGAGTCATGTGCAGTCAGCCAAAGTTTTTCTTCAATTACTGTATAGCTTATTAGTTTGAAGATATTTTGAGTTTGAAAAATAAATTACACTTCATAATTATATCAGTATTTTCCTGTTTGACTGTATTTCAAATTTTAATATTATTCTAAATTTACACTTGAGGCCTATCATCATTAATTTAATGATGTATTATTACCTCCTGTAAGGCATGTTGGATGTATATCTTCTTGTGCAGGTTTGTGAAGTGACTGTCCAGGCAAACATCCTTCATTATAATTGTTATAATCCCACTGCAACATCACCTCTCCTCCACCTCTGTGATGTATGCTTCACCTTGACGCCTTCCTCACATTGCAGTCATCGTTGGCCTTGATGTGGTGGGATGTTTTTTGAAGGTCACTTTTTCATATTGAGCTATTTCTTTAGTTCAGTGACAGCCCGACCCTCAGGTAACACGGCATTAATAGCACTCACTTTTCCCATTTCTTTGCTTCAGCAGGTCCCTTAATTCCACCGCTGAAACTGTTAAAATTAGACTTTCCTGCATGGATCTCTGAAAGCATCATCAGTTTTCAAACTTGTAAAGTTTGTCTTTTTACTCTTTAATGCCATTTTCATGAATGAACACTTCCTGACATATTGGGCAGGAAGTGTAGCCTCATATGGTATTATTGGGGTGTTAATTATGCTAATTTACAAGTTTCATGCATGTGCACTCTAACATTCACAGGTGGATAATTTACAGTTATCTCCGGCTCCTCTGGTCTACATGTTGAAGTGTCCTTGGGCAAGACACTGAACCCCACATTGCTCCCGATGGCTGCGCCAAAGGTGTATGAATGTGAATTACTTTCTGATGAACAGGTTGGGTCTTTGTAGAAGAAGCCAGAAAAAAAGTGCTATATAAATACAGTCCATTTACCATTTAAGTTATTTGACATGACATGTTCGTACAAACAACAATAAGACAAATTTAAGATCATTATAAGAAAATGTGCTTGCATGAGGCCCAGTGTTCCAATAGAAAGCTTACAGTTTCCCTGACCCTAACTCCAACCCTAACTCTTCTGAATCTAGTAAAAAGTCACTGTGGCCAGGTCACCAGTCTGTCAGCAGGCAGAGGTTGTGTTCAGACCAACATTAGCTCTGTGTGCAAAAACATGCTGAGTCAGAGGGCTCAGGTGAAAAAGTAATAAACTGGACACACTTTGAATTCTGTCACCAGGTTCCTCAATGGATCCAACCTAGGAACACTGAAAGAAGCTGACTGTTTTTTTATGCAACAGAACTAATGCCATTAAAATCATTTGAATGATGTTGTAATTGATGAAATCAAACTTCACCACACAGCGCTTTCAGCTGATCTGTTGTCACCAGTCCTGCAAAAGACACAAACAGGATCACAAACAGACACAAACAGATCACAAATGCCCATGAATCTTTCTTTGTGTTTCAGTGTGGGGCACATCTGGGTCACCTGTTTGATGATGGACCAAAACCCACAGGAAAACGCTACTGCATCAACTCGGCTTCATTGGCTTTCCAGCCCAAACACATGGCCTCCTCCTCCACCTCCAATCCTGTGGCCGAGGGCGGAGCCGCCAGCAGCTCTGTGAGCAACGGGAAGACAGAGCTCTGAATCAAAGACTCAAGAACCACTGCATGATGACTGTGCCTGTGTAGGGAGTCTAACAGTTCACACAGTCGGTTAGTAAAGTGAGGTTCTGTTTAACAATAAGAGGGTGGAGGAGGTGGAGATATTGCAGAACAAAGGAAGGTGCTCAGACACAGAGGCAGACCAGAGAAATACACTGTGATGTCATTTATCACCAGGGAAAGTGCACGCTTCCAAAACGCCATGCATAGCCACAGTCAAAGCTGCAAAACACTACACACACATGCACACACATATATATATATGTGCACACAGTGTAGAGCTTTTGATATTCTAACTTAAAAAATATTTGATTAGAGTATATTTTTGAAGTGATGTTTGATACTGAAAGGTTGATTTAAAACCTTTAAAAGTGACACAGGCAGTGACAGAGCAAACTGAGACAGATGTGACAGCATTTTGGTATTTAGAAACTCTTATATTTGTTCCTTCTTGAGTTCTTTATATAAGGAAATGTTTTCAGTGTTTGTTCAAAGCTTGCATTAAAACTATTAATGGGTGAATAAAACATGTAGAAATACTGTCTGTCTTTCTTTTTCCTTCTTTTAACTGTAAATAGCAACAAAATAATCTCAACTCAAGTCTTAGAAAAGGACCATAGTGCCATGGGTACTTTTCAGGGTTTGTAAAAGTAAAAGTAAAAGATTTACTCTCATGACTGTAACAAAGTTGTAAATTATGAATTGTAGTTGTAATCCATAATTTTGCTTTTTCATAAAGGGCCAGTGTGTTAGATTTAGGGGATCTATTGTCAGAATATGGCAGAAATGGACTATAATATTCAAGAATATGTTTTCATTGGTTTACGATCACCTGAAAACAAGAATTGTGTTTTTGTTACCTTAGAATGTGCACTTTATCTACAGAAGGAGCGGCTTCTCTTTCACAGAGAGCACCAGTTGAACCATCATGTTTCCACAGTAGCCTAGAATGGACAACCCAAACACTGGCTCTATATGTAACCTTTAACATTTTTTTGCACGTTTCACAGCCACCATAAGGTCTCTCACTTGCTTGAAAGGGGAAATTGAGGCAAGGTTTTGCAGTCTGTTGACAGACTTTTAGCTCAGTGGGTAGAGCGTCCGATCCATGTATGGAGGCTGTTAGTCCTCTGCAGTGGCCGCTGGTTCGACTCCCGCCTTCGGCACTTTGCTGCGTGTCATCCCCTCTCTCTCTGCCTCGTTTCCTGTCTAATCTCTGGCTGTCCTATCTAATAAAGGCAAAAATGCCAAAAAAAAAAAAAATAACTTTAAGGTTTTCAATCAATCAATCAATCAAATTTTATTTATATAGCGCCAATTCACAACAAAGTTGTCTCAAGACACTTTACAAATAGAGTAGGTCTAGACCACACTCAATAATTTTGTTTACATCCGACAGTTGAAACAACTCCCCCATAAGCAAGCACTTTGGCGACAGCGGCGAGGAAAAACTTCCTTTTAACAGGCAGAAACCTCGGACAGATCCATGACTCATTGGTGGGCGGTGATCTGACGGCACCGGTCGGGTTGAGAGGGAAAGAGGAAAAGGGGAGGAAAGAGGGGAGGTGGGAGGGGTGGAAGAGAGAGAGAAAAGAACAGAGACAGAGAGAACAGTAGTAACAGAACATCAATAGTAAAACTACAGTATGTGTAGGGAAAAGTAGTACATATAAATATGTAAGCTGTATGTAAATAATAATACTAATACTAGATGTTACAATAATGATAATAAAATAATGATAATAATAGTAACAACAACAATGTGATGAATGTTTGATTGATTAGGTGAGTTATAATAATCCACAGTGGGAGGTTCAGCTGTGATCAGCGATCCATGCGCAGCCACAGTCCATAGGAATCTGCAGGATGACAAAGCAGAAAGACTCCGGGGAAGGAATCAAGTCAGTAACAGGCATTAATGGAACATAAACATAAACATCTGGGGAAAGAGATGAAGAAAGAGAGGAGCTCAGTGTGCCTTGGAGTCCCCCAGCAGCCTAAACCTATAGCAGCATAACTAGGGGCTGGTCAGGGCAAACCTGAGCCAGCCCTAACTATAAGCTTTATCAAAAAGGAAGGTTTTAAGTCTACTCTTAAATGTGGAGATGGTGTCTGCCTCCCAAACAGAAATTGGAAGATGGTTCCACAGGAGAGGAGCTTGATAACTGAAAGCTCTGGCTCCCAATCTACTTTTGGAGATCTTTGGGACCACCAGTAAGTCTGCATATTGAGACCTAAGTGTTCTAGTGGGATGGTAAGGTACTATAAGCTCTTTAAGATAAGATGGTGCCTGATCATTAAGCGCTTTGTATGTAAGGAGAAGGATTTTGAATTCTATCCTAGATTTTACAGGTAGCCAGTGCAGTGAAGCTAATACAGGAGTAATATGCTCTCTTATCCTAGTTCCTGTTAGTATACGAGCCGCAGCATTTTGAATCAACTGCAGACTCTTTAAAGACTTATTGCTGCAGCCCGATAATAACGCATTGCAGTAGTCTAGCCAAGAAGTAACAAATGCATGGACTAGTTTTTCTGCATCCGTTTGAGACAGGATGTGCCTGATTTTCTTGATATTGCGGAGGTGAAAAAAGGCAGTCCTTGAGATTTGTTTAATATGGGAGTTAAAGGATAAATCCTGATCAAAAATAACCCCCAGATTCCTTACAGTAGTGCTGGAGGCTAAAGTAAAGCCATCTAGTGTAGCTATATCACTGATTAGTTTGTTTCGGTGATGTTTAGGGCCAAGTATGATAACTTCAGTCTTATCTGAGTTTAGAAGCAGAAAATTGTGGGTCATCCAGATCTTAACATCCTTCAGACATGCTTGCAGTTTGTCTAACTGATTTGTTTCATCAGGTTTTATCGATAAATATAATTGGCTATCATCGGCATAACAGTGAAAGTTAATGGAGTGGTTTCTAATAATATTGCCTAAGGGAAGCATATACAGAGTGAATAAAATTGGCCCCAGCACTGAGCCTTGTGGAACTCCATAACTAACTTTACTGTGCACAGAGGATTCATCATTAACATGTACAAACTGGAAGCAATCTGCAGGCTCACTGGTAGATGCCACCAGATCCTACACAGTGGTCCTTTACAGAAGGACAATGAAACTGTGAGTAGCAATTCACATCTTGGCAATAGTGGAGTAATCGTTCTGGTTAATGTCCAGGAGTGGAAATAACTAATTACAAATATGCAAGTCACTGTGATTAAGTAGTTTTTTTTGTTTGTTTGTTTGTTTGTTTTTTTGGGATGTTTGTACTTTTATGAGTAGATTTTCAAAAATTGTACTTGGTCTTACTTGTACTTAAGTATTCATTCATTACTTTCAAAACTATAACTGAGTACTGAGTACAAGTTGAATTAATATCCAAACCCTTCATCTGCATTTTAGTAGATAACAAGGTGATCTGATTGCAAACAGGCCAATGAAAACCAGGACATATGGACAAAAAAAAAAAAAAAAAAAATTATAGCTGCTGCGCAGCAATGGTCAGGGCCGGGCAATTTTAGGCAAAATTAGGCAATTCTGAGCAACAAGCAGAGTGTAGGAAGATGAAAAAAAGGTGGGACTCTAATGTGCATTTTACATCAGTTGAGGCTTGAACTCACAATTTCTGGCACAAGAACTCTGCATATTGACTGATAGCTAAGCCAAATAAACAGGGATAAGAGACAAGGGATAACAGGGAAACGTGTTGGTAAAGAGTATTTGTCTCTTCCCAAAACTCCCTGAATCATAGTTATTTTAACCTTAGTAGTCTCTAATCCACATAGCATGATACCTGAACATAAGGCTTTCACATTTGAAAGTCCATCCTGCCTTAGCTGAGGCTCAAACTCACGACTTCTGACACTGAAGTCCGTCTTTTATCTCCCTGAGCTAATTGGCAAGTGACGTTCATGTGTGGCTTCACAAATTGACTAAGCCAGGGATCGGGGTGCCAGGCAGCAGCCATCCATGCCATGGAAAAGCAAATTTCAAAGTGAAAGTTCCAAAGCTGTAGCACATATGGTTGATTTGTTGTGAATTTTCAAAGTTTTGAAATTTAGAGGCTTGCTGTAGCGCCACCATCAGGACTATTGTCTTGTGTTTCCAGTTGAGGACATCTGGCATGGGACTGGACCTTTGTGAAAAGTTTGGGTAGATTTCTCATATGGAAATGTTGTACAAGCTGAGGCTTGAACTCACAACCTTCAACACCAAGAACCATCCTCTATCTCACTGAGCTAATTGGCAAATGGAAACACCACTTGTAGCTTCACAAATTGACTCAGCCAGTCACCTGTGTGCAAGACAGCAGCTGTTAGCATGTAAAGGCAGATTTCAAGCGGCTGTCAAAAATTCAGTTATTGAGACAAAAATCCCAAAATACACAAATTGCATCTAGACAGCATGGAGATGTTGGTCATTAGTTTTTAACAATGATTTATTGGCTCCAAAAGTGAAAAACTGATGTTTAAAAATGACATTTTTGCATTGACTCCAATTGTTCGCATGAGAGTGAAATTCAAAATGCTGTAAAAAATTCAGTTTTTGAGATAAAATTCTGATATTTACCAAACATCATCTACCATGGACTCCAAAATTTTGTCATTTTTTTTCATGAACATTGAAAATGTATTTAGCAAGAATTTGCAAGTATATGTTTATAATACCGTTTACAGTCAAACATTTTGATGCACTGTAGGCTCAGTTTTCAATAAATCAAAAATTGGCGTATTGGGGTTACATTTTGGTGAAAGTTGTAAATCTGTAGCACATATGGTTGATTTGTTATGAATTTTCAAAATTTTGAACTTTAGAGGCTTGCTGTAGCACCACCATCAGGACTATTGGCCTGTTTTTGCAGCTGAGGCAATCTGACATGGGACTGGACCTTTGTGCAAAGTTTGGTCATTTTTCGTGCATGGGAAGTAGGATTTCCTCGGAAGAAGAAGAAAGAAAGAAGAACATGCAGGATTACAATAGGGTCCGGCAGCTTAGGCTGCCCGGACCCTAATAAACACTGCAGCAGCACAGGTTTGGAATAAGAATTTTAATGATTAATCACTAATGGATTACTCAGCATCAAGAATTTAACCAATTAAAACTGTAAGGAAGCTAAAACTTAAAATGGGAAAAAAAAGTTAAAAAAAGTTTGAAAATAATTGAAAATGAGAAAAAAGTTTTAAAAAAGACAAAAAAAACAACTTGTTTTGTATCTTATACATTATTAATGATTAATCGATTGTGCATTTTCAACGGCTGAGGAAAACTGAAAATTTTACGACTGAATTTGTAGATGTGACTGTGACCATACTAACAATACGAATACGAATATGAATATGAATACGAAATACTTTATTGATCCCCAAGGGGAAATTCATTTGTCTGTAGCCTCATCTATTTGTATAAGAATTATAGAGTCTGATGGCAGTTGGTATGAAAGATCTTCTGTATCTCTCTGTCCTACAACGAAGAGAGAGAAGCCTTCCACCACCATTATTTCTTTGGTCCATCAAGGTGTTATGCAGTGGATGATCCATGTTGTTTAGGATGGCCTCCACCGTCCTCATTGTGTCTCTCTCCACAACTTCCTCCAGAGAGTCCATCCTTACTCCGATCACAGAGCCAGCCTTTTTCACAAGCTTATCCAGCCTCCTTGCTTGCTTTTTTCCCAAACTTCCTCCCCAGCAGACTGCAGCATAAAATAAAATACTTGCCACAATAGACTGATAAAACATCTGCAGCATCTTACTGCAGATGTTTAGAGATCTGAGCTTCCTTAGGAAAAAGAGGCGGTCTCTGCCCCTTTTTGTAGAGTGCATCTGTGTTAGGGACCAGTCCAGCTTGGTATCCAGGTGTACACCAAGATATTTATAGTTTGTTACCACCTCGATGTCCACTCCACAAGTGTTCACAGGCTGAAGAGGGGGCTTGGATCTACGGAAATAAATGACCATTTCCTTTGTCTTTGAGGTGTTTAGTATGAGGCAGTTTTTATGACTCCAGTCACTGAAGGATTTTATCAAATCCCTATATTCAGATTCCTGTCCATTCCTTATACAAGCTACAATAGCAGTGTCATCTGAGTATTTCTGGATGTGGCGGGACTCAGAGTTATATTTAAAGTCTGCTGTATACAATCGTGAACAGGAATGGAGCCAGGACAGTCCCTTGTGGAGCCCCTGTGCTGCTCATTAATGTCCCAGAAAAACAGTTTCCCAACCTGACAAACTGTGGCCTTTCTGTCAGGTAATCCGTGATCCAGGAGACAAAGGAAGAAACCACTCCCATCTCTATGAGCTTGTTTTTGAGTATGTTGGGTTGGATGGTATTAAATGCGCTTGAAAAGTCAAAAAACATAATTCTTACATAAGCGCCAGATTCTTCCAAATGAGAGAGGGAACGGTGGAGCATGTAGAGTACTGCATCATTCACTCCAATGTGTTCTTTGTAGGCAAACTGCAGGGGATCAAGTTTGTCTTTGACCTCAGGCCTCAGAAGACATAGAATCAGCGCTCCAGGGTTTTCATGATGTGTGAAGTAAGGGCCACCGGTCTGTAGTCATTTAGTTCAGCTGGACATTTTCTTTTTGGTACCGGGACAATACATGATGTTTTCCACAGAGCCGGCACCCGCCCCAGCTGTAGACTCAGGTTGAAGATTTTGTGAAGAGGTTGGCACAGTTGGGCAGCACAGTCTTTAAGCAGCCTTGGACACACACCATCAGGGCCAGCTGCCTTCCCAGAGCAAAGTCTCCCACGCTCCAACCTCAACCCTGTCTCAGTGACAAACAAGGGTGGAGGAACAGGTGTGTGAAGAGGAGTAGCTGCAGTCGCGGAAATGTACCCATGTGGAGGAGGAGGTGGAGGCGGAGTCATGATGGAGATGCCCAGATGTTGTTGAAGAGGAGCCATGGTGGAGGAACACACTTGTGGAGGAGGAGGAGGAGGAGGAGCCATGATGGAGATGCCCAGATTTTGTTGAAGAGGAGGCATGGTGGAGGAACACACTTGTGGAGGAGGAGGAGGAGGAGGAGGAGGAGCCATGGTGGAGATGCCCAGATGTTGTTGAAGAGGAGTCATGGTGGAGGAACACACTTGTGGTGGAGGAGGAGGAGGAGCCATGATGGAGATGCCCAGATGTTGTTGAAGAGGAGGCATGGTGGAGGAACACTCTTGTGGAGAAGGAGGGGGAGGAGGAGGAGGAGGAGCCATGATGGAGATGCCCAGATGTTGTTGAAGAGGAGCCATGGTGGAGATGCCCACATGTTGAAGAGGAGGAGGAGGAGGAGGAGGAGCGGCAGTGGAATGGGATGTGACCTCAGTGTCAAACCTGTTGAAGAACTGATTGAGTTCATCAGCTCTTTCCACATCACCCACGATTGGCTGTCTTTTCTTTTTGTTGTAGCCAGAGATGGTATTTATTTCTCTCCACACCTCACGGATGTTGTTATGATGTAAATTCTTCTCTATCTTCTTTTTGTATTCCACCTTTGCCATCGTCAATCTCTTCTTCAGCTCATGTTGCACCTGTTTGAGCCGTTCTTTGTCACCCTCTCTAAAAGCTTCCTTTTTCTGATTGAGGATTGCCTTTATGTCACTTGTGATCCAGGGTTTGTTATTGGGGAAACAGCGTACAGTCTTTGTAGGTATGACTGTGTCTCTACAGAAGTTGATGTACTCAGTGAAACAATCAGCCTGTCTATCAGTGTCCATACTGTTCTCATCTGTTTCCAGAAGCACATCCCAATCAGTGCGTTCAAAGCAGTCCTTTAGAGCCTCACTAGCCTCAGGTGTCCATTTCCTTATAGTGAGTGTAGTTGTAGGTTCCCTTTGCACACAGGGTTTGTAACAGGTCTGCAGAAGAACCAAGTTGTGAAAGCAAAAGCAAAATTGTTAGCAAAATTGTTTATAGTTTCGTAGTGTTTTCATAAAAAATTGGTAACCTAACAATAAAATTTATATCAGTGCGATATTTGGATTTTAAAATGGTAATATGGTGATATCAATGGGGTTACATGTTGATTTACAATATTATCAGTGGAATACCTTAAAAATCATATCAAAATGCTTATAAGTCAAAATTAGTAATTACCAAATTATAATGCTAAAATTCATCCTCTCAGTACTAATCAATCAATACTACAGTTGCTTTGGCGATTTTCAGTATGACTGTGTTAGGATGGCTTCCTCCTCTTTCGTACCTCTACTACCCAAGGAAAAACTTGACAACATGTTTTAACAGTACAGGCTGTTCCTCCTCTGACTCTCAGCAGTGTATTGATAATGTCAGTCTGGACTGGTCTGTGTTGCTGCTGTTTGGGAAGTGGCTTTGTTGGCTCTGAGAGGTCTGCGCTCACATTCCTCACATTCCCTGGAGTCATCCTCAAACACCTGAACCCCACCCTGACCCAGAGCCTCAGAAACCACCACACTATTTTTCATTAAGTAACAGACTCAAACTTAACTTTGACAAGCATTTCTCAGGTAGCTTTACTACATTCTTAAAGGGTTGTTGAGAACAAAATATTAAATAACTAGCATTGCTGTGTGAGTAATGGCAAAAACTCAGACATTTGGAGGAAATCCTCAGGAAAACTGACAAGGATGTAAACATGGGTTATGTCTAGAGGGGGACCCCAGACCTGAGAAAGATCTTAACCCAACCTTTGATCCTTCCTGAACCTTAACAACAATCCTAACCTAGGTTTGGGTATTGTTTGGATTTTTAAGATGTATCTTAAAGGGATAGTTAAAGGGATAGAATGTTTGGTCATTATTTACTCACCCTCATGCTGATTGTTAGTCTGCAAAACACAGAGGAAAACAGTGTTGCAGAATCTCCCAAACAATGGAAGTGAATGGTGACCAGTTTTCAAATGTGAAACAACAATTGGAAAAAAAAAACATAATATGCCTCCATACTGCTCATCTGGTTTGATCCAAGCCTCCTAAAGTCCCAGCTTGCACACACATGTCAAACCACACACACCCAGCTCAGACAGTGTGCATGTGCACATGAATGTGGCTCCAAGCTAAGAATCTACAGTGAAGATTCAGGCTAAAAACATGGCTGAAATAAAGTTTTTTAGCCGACTTGGCTGTTGGGGCTTTAGGAGACTTGGATTACACCAGACAAGCAGTATGGAGACATTTTGTGTTTTTATTCTTTCTTTCGTTTGAAAAATAAACTCTACAAATGTTACATCAATAACCCAAGTGAGACAAATAACAACGAGTATAATACATATAGGAATAAACTAACACATATCATACAAAACAGCAAAAGAAGTCACTATGCAGACGTTATAAATGCATCATGGGGAGACGCTAAAAAGTCCTGGAAGGTGTTAAATAAGGTCCTTGGTAGGGGCTATAAGACTACTGTGCTCCCTGATACAAAAAATTACAAGGCTAGTGATACCTCTAATGATATTAGCTATGGTGATCTTGTGAACAGCTTTAACAACCATTTTATCTCCATTGGTGAAAATATTTCCAACAAAATTAACCAAACTCGGGGTGCCTCTTTTAGGCAATATTTATCTGTTAATTACTTAAAGTCTTTTTTCTTAAAGCCAACCGATGGGTATGAAGTTTCTAAAATCACCATGAACATGAAAAGCTCATATACAGCTGGAGCAATTGTAAATGAAATAGTGGAGTCACTTGTCTACTCCATTAATCTTTCATTACTTTTTGGAGTTGTGCCAAAAATGGCAAAGATAGCAAGAATTGTGCCAGTCTTTAAGTCTGGTGATAAAAACGATATGAACAACTATCGACCAATATCTATATTGCCTACACTCTCTAAGGTATTAGAAAGAATTGTATATAATAGATTAAGTGGTTATCTAGACAACTTAAATATTCTTGTTCCATCTCAGTATGGCTTCAGGAAAAAAAGTACTACATGTATGGCGGTTCTTGATCTTATTGAAAATATTAACGATGCTATTGAAAAAGGCGAGTGCAGCATTGGTATTTTTCTGGACCTGATGAAGGCGTACACTATCGACTTTGAGATTCTGTTGAACAAATTGCATCACTATGGTGTCAGAGGTATTGCACTCAGCTGGTTCAGAAGTTACTTGTATGGAAGACAACAATATGTGTTCCTAAATGGCCACAAATCATCAAGTAAATCCATCAAATATGGGGTCCCCCAGGGCTCTATTTTGGGGCCGCTCCTCTTTATCCTGTATATTAATGACTTTGTAAATTCCTCCTGTGTCCTTCATAAAATATTGTTTGCTGATGATACCAACCTGTTTTTGTCGCACAAGAGTCCATTTGAACTTCAAGGAATTCTAAATGGGGAGCTTATGAAAATGGACACTTGGTTTAAATGCAACAAACTATCTCTCAATATTAGCAAGACAAACTATATTGTTTTTTGCTCCAATAAGAATTTAAAAAATGCTGAACATGTTTGTCTTAAAATAAACGGGCAGGATGTTGTTAGAGTAAATTCTGCAAAATATCTGGGGGTCCACATTGATGAATACTTAAATTTCAAATACCATATAGATGATTTAACAAAAAAATTACCTAAAGATGTTGGGTTGTTTTTTAAGTTAAGGATTTTTCTCCCACTTTCAGCACTCCTTACTTTATACAAATCTCTATTTGAACTGCATATAAATTATTGTAATATTATATGGTGCAATACCTTTCCTAGTCACCTCAAAAAATTAGAGATCCTCCAAAAGAAAGTTATACGTGTCTTGTCATGGTCCAGAGGTAATGCTTCCACTGGCTCTTTTTTCCGCAAGTATGGTCTTCTGAGGCTTGCTGAGTACAATGTCTTTCATAATGCATGTATTATGTATCAGGTTGTTCATGGGTTAAACTACCGACTATGTCACCTTGTTCCAGTCTGTCTCCCTCTGCACACATATGACACCAGGAAAAAACATCTTATTATGGGAAAAAAACGAAGGCTTAAATGCACCAGCTTGAGCATTGTGAGCAGAGGACCGCAGATATGGAACGAGTTAGAGGACAACATTAAAATATCACATTCTGTTTTCCTTTTCAAGAAGAACCTTAAGAGGAAGCTGTTATCTACATATGAAGAATTTTGAACTCATGCCCTCGGGGTGCCCAGATGTTTTGATTTGATTTGTATCCTGTAATTCCACATTATTGATATGCTGATATTTTTTGAGATCAGCAATTAGCTGACCATGTTGGAGAGTTGAGTGACTTTGAGTTTGTGTGTTAAACTGACTTAATGTGTTGCTCGCTGTTACCCGATCCAGCATTTTTTGGAGTATCTGGGGCGCTTTCTGATGCTGATGTATGCTTAGAATATATGTTCAGAATAACTTTACCTGTGGTAAATATCGGACTGGTATAGTGTCTGGGGATCGTTTGTTTATCTGTTTATTATGTCTACTGTTTATTATGTTTTATGTTGGGCCCCCTCCTAAAAGCTTTGGGTAGCTTATTTAGGGTGTCCCTTTCACACATCTTTATTTGTGATGTATTTATTGAATGACCTACATATTATTTTGATGTCTGAATAAATCAAATCAAATCAAATCAAATCAAAACTGGTCACCATTCACTTCCATTGTTTGGGAGATTTTGCAACACTGTTTTCCTGTGAAACTCCCACAGTGTTTTGTGGACTAAAAAACTAAACCTGACCTCCAATCGGCACAAAGGGTGAGTAGATAATGACTGAATTTTCATTCTTGGGTGAACTATCTATTTAAGATTTCGGTTGAAGGGGCGGACATTTAGCTCAGTGGGTAGAGTGTCCGACCCATGAATGTAGGCTGCTAGTCCTCTGCAGCGGCCGCTGGTTCAACTCCCGCCTTCGGCCCTTTGCTGCGTGTCATCCCTCTCTCTCTGCCCCCTTTCCTGTCTCCACTTCAGCTGTACTATCAAATAAAGGCAAAATGGCCAAAAAAATAACTTAAAAAAAAAAAAAAAAAGATTTTGTTTGAAAGTCTCAACAGATTTAGTGCTCCTAAGACCCTCTGGCAGACTGTTCCAGAGTTTTGGGCATAATTAGCAATGAGAGCCTCTCCATGCCTTTTGGTTCTTACCTCTGGAACAATCAGGAGGTTTGAGTCAGATAATCTGAGGGACCTGGCAGGCACATATATCTTGACCATGTCAGACAGATAAGATGGGGCAAGGCCATTAAGTGATTTAAAAACCAATAAAAGAATTTTATTTTATTTATCTGAAGAATACATTGTTTACTAAAAGGCTGAAAGGTCTGATTGTGAAGTTTGTTGTAGGGTGAACAGTGTAAGATATTAGATACAGTGTAACATAATAACCAAATCTGACGCAAGGAAAATAGTTAACTCGTCATTTTGCCTTGGATAAATCAAGTGTTTTTTCTAGAGGGTCTGGTTCAGTGGAGATGTATTTTTCTCTTTCAGGCTTGAAGGTTTTGGGGCGGTCAGGCATGTGTGACAAGCCTTCAGGCTCTCGTGGACAACTCAGCGTCCATGTGCTGCTCAAGGCTCAGCTGAGGAACAGAACAGACTTCCCCCCAGGCTAAACGAAGCCCCTGTGGTTTATGATAAACTGTGAGAGCTTGTGTGTGACACAGACAGAGAGAGAGAACACTGTGTGTGTGTGTGTGTGTGTGTGTGTGTGTGTGTGTGTGTGTGTGTGTGTGTGTGAGTGAGAGAGCGAGAGAGAGAGAGAGAGAGAGAGAGAGCATGATGGGAACATCTCAGCCTGTCTGGAAATATTTCTTCTCTTGGAAAAACACTCACCTTCTAGGAAAAACACACAAGCCTGTGGTTTATGGCATGCTGCTGCTGTGGACCTTTCCAAAATAAGAGCAGTGATTCTATACTCTCCATACCTCCTCCATAGTTCATTCACTGAGTTCTACAGGAAATAGAAGGAATTGCTGTTGCTAAATGATTGGAGAAGCTTCTCACAACAAGAAGAGAACAAACTGGCTTCCTCTTGCCAGTTGAAGTGTTTATATATACGGAAACCGAAACGTGTCTGACACCTTACATGCACATTTTGATGAGTTTCATTTTCCACATAAATTATGAATTTATTTGCCTTTCACAATACGGTGAGAATGTGAGCCAAACAAGGATATGCTGAGTTTTACAGAGGAGGAATAGAAAGCATCACAATCCAGCCTGGGATGTGCATGGCCAGGACAAAGGGGACTCTGTAGTGTGTATTTAAAATGACCCACTCTACCATGCTACTCTTATTATACAGCCCTGTGTTGCTAATGATAAATAAATCTACCTTGATATGTACTTACAAAAAACTGAACTCTGCTGCCGAGGGTGTTTGGCTGTCCTGCTGCAGTGACAGAATCTCTGTGTCTCCTCTGGTTTATATGCCAAAGGAACTGCAGCTCCTTGTGTGCAAGAAAAACTTGAAAACTCAAATACCGTCCTACAGTTACACCAGAACTTAAAAAATGCAGTAGTACAAACTCACTCACATAAAGTGCTGAGGACTCACAAGAGTGTAAAGAAGACAAAAGTCCAAAAACAAGTAGTGAGGGAGCTGCTGAAAATGCTGGCAAATTCAGACATGAGAATTAGCACTTGATTCATCCATGGCCCCGTTGAGGCCCGATGACAACAAAATTCTGTCTGAAACCAACCCAAACCTGACCTTCATTAGCATATTTCATCCCCAACCTGATAAGAGCCTGACATTTACTTCCCTTTATGTACCAAACAGTCAGAGTTTTCAGTGACAGGGACAATACATGGGGGAACTGGAATTGGCAACGACAAAATTGGGGAGAGAAATGAAAATAAATGAATAATTAAATAAATTTATGAAAGCAATATTCCTCCCCTAGATGATAATCCACTCAATATGTACTCACCTCGCCGATGTGAAGATGGGTGAAGATCTTCAGTTCACAAAACAATCCTGGAGTTTCAGCAGAAAACAGGGTTGCAGCAAATGGCAGTGAATTGTGACCACGGATAAAATGTAAAAAAAAGAACACAAAACAAACACAAAATGTCTCCATCCTGCTCGTGTGGTGTAATCCAAGTGTCCGCGGGCCGCAACATTAAAATTTAACCACAAAAGACGCCATTTACACCATGTTTTTAGCTGAAAAGTCAACTGTAGCATGTAGCAGGTAGCATGTAAACATGGCGTCGATGTATCGCGAGACTTAGTATATCTTGCGATATTTTCACACGTGCATCCATCAAGAGATATACGAAGTCTCGCGAGATATACAAAGTCTCGCGATACATCGACGCCATGTTTACATGCTACCTGGGAGGCTACAGTTGACATTTCGGCTAAAAACATGGTGTAAATGGCATCTTTTTTTTTTTTAACATTTTATCCGTGGTCACAATTCACTGCCATTAACTGCAACCCTGTTTTCTGCTGAAACTCCAGGATTGTTTTGTGAACTGAAGATCTTCACCCATCCTCACATCGGCATAGAGGTGAGTACATATTGAGTGGATTATCGTCTAGGGGGGAATATTGCTTTAAAGCCCAAACCTGATGTGAGCCCATGAAATATGTGAGAAATAAGGCCCGACCCAATCCAAACCTGTTGGATCCGAGCACAGATCTCAAACATTAACGAGAATCCACAAGTTCTATTCTAACCCAGTGATTCAGTATTTCACTTCCATGAAGCTGGAGGACTTTGAGAGACTATTGCACAAACTATGGAGCATCATGGACTACATTCTCACCCTCTCCATGATGTGCTGCTCATGCACAGGAGCACCCTCAGCAGCAGACTGTTACCACCAGGTTTGGGGATTAACGGATCACATGAAACAGGATTATGTAATCTGGATACAAAAAAAGGTAACTGTATTCAATTGCAGTTACAAATGAAAAGTTGTTTCTCAGATTAGAGATACATTTTGTAAAAATGGAGATTACTTAAAAGGATTACAATTTCAAAATACAGAATGATATACTACCATGCACAGTGCTCACACATTACAACACTTCATGAGTCTTCCAACGCCACTCTGGTCTTGAGTGAAACCAGCTGATCTTAGAGCTGCCAATTCATTATCATGGTCTCTAGTGAAGAAATGTTTTCACTGGCAGGAAATTTCACTTTTTTTTGTCTTTAAAACAATCAATCAATCAATCAATCAATCACTCAATAAATTACATACAACATTATATTAGGCTGAACAATTCCATCATATTTTATACTAAGTTAATCCAAAAGTAACATTACACATTACCAGGGGGGAAGTAACTAATTACAAATACCCAAGTTACTGTAAGTAAGTAGTTTTTTGGGGTATTTGTACTTTTATGAGTAGATTTTCAAGTCTGTACTTTTACTAAAATGAGTATAAATATATATATATATATATATATATATATATATATATATATAACATATACACCACACACACACACACACATATATATATATGTATATATATATGTATGTGTGTATGTATTATATATATATATATATATATAATACACATATATATATACATATATGTATAAGTGAAAATGAGGAAAAAGCATGTTTTTTATTTTCTTTCTTGTAAATAATTAATTATTAATCGATTGTTAGCATTTTCAACTATTAGTTCAGGAAAACACAAAATTTGCAACTAGTTTGGAGAGGTGACTGTGACATCAATAATTAAAAGTAACTAATACTAGTAAAAATAACTAATACTAGTAATAATGAGTAATTTGTACTTTTACTTATGTATATTGCTAGTAGTAGATTACTTGTAATTGAGTAATATTTTAGCAGTGCAACAGTACTTGTACTTGAGTACAGATTTCCAGTACTCTTTCCACCACTGCACATTACATAACTTCAATATTATGATACTTGACTTAGGTTTTTGACTACATTTTTAACAGGTAATTAGTACTTGTATCATAATACATTTTTGAAGTAACCCTGGTTACCATCACACTGCACCACAGAACACCACATAAAATCCTTTCTTCCTGTGGCAGTCAAACTCTACCACTCCTCTACCTCAGGCAGAGAGATGGATAGAGGCATGAGGTGCTGCAGTGGCTTCAGACTCCATTTCAGCCCTGTCCATTTAAATCTACCTCTTACTGTCTCTCTGTTGATTACAATCATTACAGTTGGACTTACGGGACACCATGCTGTCTAATGAGCAGTTTGTGAGCAGTTTCATGTAAGAACTACTTTCTTTCTTTGGTAGAATCTACTGGAACTACTTTTTTTTTCCTATGAAGAAAATAGTTCCAACATGAAACTGCTCTTAACAAGGTGTGTGGATTATCTTGAGTAACTGGGTCATGATTTCTGGAAAGAGACATTGCTGTTGAGTGTTTCAAATGTATCTTTTGGTGCTTTGAGCACCACAAATCATCCACTGTTTGAGACAGACCTGTGACATGTGAAAAGAAAAACACCTTCAACAAACTACCAGCTGCTGCTGCTGTCCCCCTGATATTCTATTCGCTGATTCTTTTTGTGAAGCCAGTCATTAGTTGTCATGATGGGTGGGCTGGAGTCTGTCTCAGCCCGCTGTAAACAGCCTGGACACTCTCCAGCCCACTGCAACTGTGAACTATTTCCACTGTGTGCTATTAGTACTTTTACTGAAGTAAATGCACAGTCAGGAGGGTTACTTTAAAAATGTATTCCAATACAAAATGTAGTCATTAATGTAATCCAAGTAGCACAATATTAAAATAATGTAACTTGAGTACTTTCCATTACGTTTGAATTACCCAAGTATAAAATGTGGTGAAAATCTTTGGCCTATCTCAATTAATTGATTAGTTGTTTGGTCAAGTGTCAGAAAATGATGGAAAATGTTCAAGGTGACATCTTCAAATGTCTTGTTTTGTCCACAACTCAAAAATATTGATTTACTTCAGTGAGGACTCAAGATACCAAAAATATTCACATTTAATAAGATGGAATAAGAGAATTTGGAGTATTTGGACTATTAACAGATGTAAAAAAAAAAAAAAAAAAAACCCTCGTGATTAATCAGGTCATTAATCCTGTCATAATCTTGTCAGTTGAAAACGTACTGTACGTCTGTGTGTTCCACCTTTGTCTTTCCTGCAACAATCTTTTTTATCTGTAACTTTAACAAAATAGTTACCTTTTTTTGTATCCAGATTACATAATCCAATTACATGTAATCCATCACTCCCCGAGCCTGAATAAATGGTCTGCACACTTCTTCCACTGCTGCATGTATAAAATATAAAACTGTAGCAACACATGATTTGCTGAAATGTAACCTCTTGTGTGCACGTTGATGGTGAGGAGGAAACCAGCAGATGGAGCCTTCTGCCTGCTGCCACTGACTGGACAGAGTCCTTATGAGAGTTAGCTGGGTATTACTGTAATACCCAGAAGAAAACAAAGAACAACACTGTTCTGTGATTTTTGAGATGTTTATAACTGATCAGAGGGATAATCATGTCTGTGCATCCCAACACATCAGAAGTAAATGCCTCTTACAGCAGAATGTTTTATAAAATCTCTGGTTATGATCTAAACAATGTCAAAATCCACTTTGAAATCTGTTGAGATCCCTGCCAGTGTACCTTTTAGCAGCAGTCTCTTGAGTGCTGACAAAGAGCCTCTGGGAGAAACTTGTATGTTGCAGTGTGACCTCTGACCTCTGTGGGTGTGGTGGCTGGATTCCACTGCAGATCCACTGGAGTTCAACTGCACTGCTTTAAAGGTTAGTATTTTTCTTTTGTTTTGTTTTCACCATTGACTTCCTCTGTATTTCCTCATGACAGAAAATGCACTTTGTGTCTGCCAGGCAGAAGAGAATCACTGTGAGGTTCCGAGCATAATCATGTTGTTGCACGGTTGGTGTCATCTTCTCCTGTGTATCAACTTCCCTGCTACATGGTTCAGCCAGACTGAGCTCGCTGTTTCAGTGGAGAGAGAGGCTCTGACTTCATATTCCACCCAGCACAGGTCACAATGTGAACGGCTCAGGTCACAGTGCACTGAAGCAGGGTCAGCTCTGTGGCAACAGCCAGCAGCCTGCTTGTATGGGACTGCATTAGAATAACATGGACTTAAAAAGGTAATTGAGTACAAGACAGGTCAAGTCATGAATTCTAATCTGTGACATGTAAATTCAAATTAAGTTCAGTTTGAAGAAGGACAGGGGTCATGCCAGTCTTTCTCCGGCCAGTTCTCTATCAAAAGATAGACCTTTAAAGGGTTTATCTGAGGGTCTACCCTGTCTGATGCCCTTGATGTAAAGTCTGACTGGGACACTGGGTGTTTGTTATTGGGTAAACAAGTGTGCATTATATCGATACAGACATTGTGTCAATGCAGCATTTTTATGATATATTCAAAGTATCATTCTATATTGCAGTACAATACAGCAACAGTCTTTATACTGTGTAACAAAAAACTGCAAACTATTTTGGAACAAAAAACTTAACTTTAATATAAATAAATAAATAAATAAATACAAGGAAACAATTTCCGCACAATTTGCTACATTTGAATCTGTAACATGGCCTCATGAACCAGAGTTCAAATTGAGGCAGTATAGTGTTTTTTTATGATTGCTTACACACTAAAAGTAAACCTAACACACAGTTAGTGAAACTTGACACTCAAGAAGCAAAACCTCAGCCCAGACCTGCACAACTATAAGCACATTTTCAGCCTCACACTTTTTGCAAAACACTAAACACTGATTTTCAATCACTAAACACACTTCTCTACATTAGACTCAGAAATTTAACAAGGTCTCAGTTCTTTGCTCTTTCAAAATACCACACAGTTCAAACAATGGATCAAACACAGCTATCAGGTGTACAGACACTCAGGTGCTTAATTGTTAATGCACCAATCAGGCATAAGCACAATAAATAGTTTGGACATGTTGACAAAAACACAGCTGAAAAACAACTTTTCACTAAAATCAACACAATGGGCCCTATCTTACACCCGGCGCAAGGCGCAGGGCGCAAGCCGCCAGCGCAATGGATTTAATATATTCAAGGAGTGTCCAAATCCTCTTTTGCTGTCTCCCCCCGGAGATGCGAGTGATATTTTGTCCTGCCCCGCCCACTGCGCCACCGGCGCAAAGCAGCATACACCTATCAGGTGTTCCCAAGTGCCCTCATTAATTCACCGGCAAGTTTAGGCTGAACATGCAATAAACCAATCAGAAAGCCAGCTCTCATCACATGTAAGAGGTAGGCGCACCAGCGGCGCAAGCTTTGCAAGCATGACGGCGGATTTACAAGGAGGAAATAAAGAGAAAAGATTGACAAAGCGAGGAGACAGATCTCCTGGTTCGAGAAGTGAAAGCGTGAGAGCGCGCAATATATGGAGACACGTCTCCAAAGCAGCTTCATTTGTACATAGTTTATTTTACACCTGCAAAACTATTTCAATAAATGAACCACAAATGTCATGCAAATATGTAACTGGTTAGTTTTACACTAAAGCACCTTGAAATTGTGTTGTATTTTATAATTAGACAAAAAATTAGACACTAATATATGATCGTGAATTGTACATTTTGTATGTTACAGATCATAATTGTTTAATCCTTGTTTTTCTGGATCACAACAAACATGCAGACAAACAGCTGTTGCTATGCCTGATAAGACGATCTGACAGCCGTGATCACCTCCCGTGCGCACTTTACAGGTCTGTTTAGATTTATTAGGCTTTATACTCATAAATTACTTTGTTTTTCCTTATTAGTTAGTTTAGCTTTAAAGAAACACACGCGCGCGCATGGCTATTTAACATTAATGAAAGGTGTTCTGTGATTCTGGAGACGTGTGTGCGCCTCACACGCGCACGCTGTTAACATTAATATTTACACTTTATTGCTGATGGATAATATGTTCAAAGGACACCTTAACAATCGACACTCCTGTGTAAAAAAAGACTGAACGTTAATCAAGGTGTTTTGTGATTGTGGAGCCGTTGCGCAGGTGACTTACACCCAGCCTAAGTGCCGTTTTTGCCATGTCTGCAAGATAGCAAATTCACTTGCGCCTGGTCTGTTCCGCCATGGGCGGGAGGTGTAAACATGAAGGCAAAACGAAGGCGTGGCCCGGCGCGTTTGCTATCTTGTGCTCGGCGCATTGGAGTAATTGCGCATTGCGCTTTAGACCAGCTAAAAGATGGTCTAAAGCGCCCGGCGTGTTTGGCCGACACACACACACACGTCTTCACAATTACAAAACACCTTGATTTTAGAGTGTGGATTAGTAAAGTGTCATTTAAACATATTTTCTATCAGCAATAAAGTGTAAATATTGAAGTTAAAGGCGTGCGTGTGTCTCGCATTTGGCTGAGGCGCACACACGTCTCCACAATCACAGAACACCTTTCATAAGTGTTAAACAGCCGTGCGCGAGTGTGTCTTTTAAGATAAACTCACTAATAAGGAAAAAGAAATTATTTATAATTATAAAGCCTAATAAGTCTAAACAGACCTGTAAAGTGTGCACGGGATCACAACTGTCAGATCATCTTTATCAGATGAGTCAGCATGACAGCTGTTTGTGTCTGCCTGTTTGTTGTGATCCAGAAAAACAAGGATTAAACACTTATGATCTGTAACATACAAGATACAATATTTGACCGCGGTTTTTGCAGGTGTTGATGTAAAATAAACTATGTACACATGAAGCTGCTTTGGAGACGTGTCTCCATATATTGCGCGCTCTCCGCTTCCACTTCTCGAACCAGAAGATCTGTCTCCTCGCTTTGAAAATCTTTTCTCTTTGTTTCCTCCTTATGAATCCGCCGTCATGCTTGCGCCGCCGGCGCACCTACCTCTTACAGGCGATGAGAGCTGACTTTCTGATTGGTTTATTGCTTGTTCGGCCTAAACTCGCTGGTGAATTAATGAGGGCACTTGGGCACACCTGATAGGTGTATGCTGCTTTGCGCTGGTGGCGCAGTGGGCGGGGCAGGACAAAATATCACTCGTACTCTTGGGAGGAGACAGCAAAGGAGGATTTGGACACACCTTGAATAAATTAAATCCATTGCGCTTCAGACCAGCGTAAGATAGGGCTCTAAGGCCCAAGTGGTTTTTACTCCAGTGCGCCGAGCACAAGATAGCAAACGCGCCGGGCCACGCCTTCGTTTTGCCTTCATGTTTAGACCTCCCGCCCACGGCGGATCAGACCCGGCGCAAGTGAGTTTGCTATCTTGCAGACATGGCAAAAACGGCACTTGCGCTGGGTGTAAGATAGCAAAGTCACTTGCGCTGGCGGCGCAAAGGCATTGCGCCAGGTGTAAGATAGGGCCCAATGTATCTACCATATATATTACTACTGTTGGTACCAGTATTTCATGTTTGAAACAATGGTCTGTACACATGCCTGTGACATTTTACATTTTGATTGATCTACATGTTACAGTTTTTTACAATTGCTTCAGCACGATTTTGAAAACAGGGCTCATTTTGTCATTTTGTATTTAGAACATATTCTTTTTTTGGCATTTTGCCTTTATTTGATAGGACAGCCAGAGAGTAGACAGGAAAGGGGCAGAGAGAGAGAGGACAACATGCAGCAAAGGGCCAAAGGCGGGAATCAAACCAACGGCCGCTGCAGAGGACTAACAGCCTCCATACATGGGTCGGACGCTCTACCAACTGAGCTAAACGTCCGCCCATTTAGAACATATTCTAAATAGAATATAGTACACTGACATAGCAAAAACAATTGTGGAGACAAAAAGAATGCATGAATTACAAATGTGTTGTGTGTTGAGTTTTGAGAAATTGAGCTTTAGTTTCAGGAAACATATTTAAACAATTGAGAAAAACTGTAACACTGTAGCAAGAAAATGTCATGCCTTAAAGGGATAGTTCACCCAAAACCAAAAATTCAGTCATTATCTACTCACCTTCATGCCAACTGAGGGTCAGGTTTACTTTGTTAGTGTGTAAAACACTGCTGGAGTTTCACAGCAAAACAGTGTTGCAGAAACAAACAACTGGAAAAAATGCATGAAATACCTCCATACTGCTCATTTGGCAGAATCCAAGTCTCCTAAAGCCCCGATATGCTGTTTGCACACCGTCCCAATGCACACACACACGGTTCAGACAGACAGCGTGCATGTGAATGTGGCTCCAAGCTAAGGATCTACAGTGAAGATTCAGGCTAAAAACATGGCGGAAATAACATTTTTTGGTCGACTTGCCATGTTGGGGCTTTAGGAGACTTGGATTACACCTGACAAGCAGTATGGAGGCATTTTATGTTTTTATTCTCGTTTTTTTACATTTGAAAACTGGTCACCATTCACTTCCATTGTTTTGGAGATTCTGCAACACTGTTTTCCTGTGAAACTCCAGCAGTGTTTTGTGGACTAAAAACTAAACCTGACTTTCAATTGACTGAATTTTAACTTTTGGGTGTAACGATCCCTCTAAGGTCTATACTCTAGTCATTTCATGTTTGTTTTCCTCGAATACAGCAGAGCTGCTGCATTCCTGGTGGTATCAGCGGAGGGTGGAGGAGAGGTGTTTGACATGCATCTTATCTTTTCCCGTTGCCAACAGTTTAATAGCTATTAGATGCACCTGGGTCATGAGTATTGAAGGATTTCAGATGACACAGCATGGCTCCTGGAAGACCCTGTTAGTTCTGGACCTGAGGTGAAGCAAATTTCCTTTGGGGAGTTGAGGAGAATAGTGGTATCATCTACAGCATGCACAGCTCAACAGGTCAGTTGAGCAGGTCAGTACAGCTGGTGTCACAAACAATACAAAACTCAAAGACTATTAATGGACCCCCACACTCCCTGTGTTTGTGTTCTAACTGTCCACTAGAGAGAAAGGACGATCAGGCATGGATCATAATCTGTCTGGATAAGCACTGTCCAAAATGGTCACCTCTGACATATATAGCCCCAAACACACACACACACACACAGGCATGTGGATGGCTTATTTGATCTCCTTGCTTCTATATTGAATTAGTTTATTTCCTGTGTGAGAGTGGGGATGAGCACAGAGACAGCACTACTCTCACTGCAGTAACCTCACACAGAGTGGAGGTGTGAGCCGGCTGCAGCAGCTAAGAGAGAAACTAAGTCTGCTATATTTAATTGGCTTAAGGACACCACTGTGGTGTGATGCCCTAAAAATCTATTTGAAAATAATGTAATCTGAGCACAGATAGAAATAGAAATCCTTAAACAGTCTGAAGTGTTTGGCAGACAGCCTCTCGGCACCATGCACCATAAATGCATCACATATGTGCTGCTGCTCAGATAGAGCCTGAGAGGAACAGATCTGGAGGGGAAACAGTTAAAGCAGACTTTAGATGGCAAAAAGCTGCGGTCAAACTCAGATATTTCAGTGTGCTGTGGATAATTTCTCCTCCTGCCAAAAAAGAGAGAAAAGGACAAGAGTGTGTTTTTAAATGTGATCACCATTAGCTTCCAAAGAGGAATATGACCATATCAGAATTTATGCAAACAGTATGTACAAATCACCACAGTGTTGATCTTAAAGCAAAGTTGCAGATTAAAGAATAAATAAACAATTTCCATGAAAAAAAAAAAACAAAAAACGTGTCAGTCTGTCTCTCACTACTTTCTCTGTAGCTCACAAATATATTGTTTCATTTAAAAAACAGCTGGCCAACAGGACAAAATGCAGTATTTGTGCAGAATATATTCAACAGTGGATTAATACACATTTGATGCTCTGTTGAGCAGCAGGGACTGAGACAAAATAACCTACAGTGTGTGTGTTCATGGTAATGAAAGAACATGTCGGCCGGAGCAATAGTGAGGCTCAGTGAATGTTTTTAATAGATTTTGGACGACTATGGCAGTGGTGCTTACCCTGGGGTTGAGACCCCCAAGGTGGTCGTGAGATAATTTCCTGGGGGTAGCTGGATGGTTATGGAGAATAAAATAAAATACTGTTGCAAGCAGCATGAAATAAGAGCCAGGAAGCAGCTCTCAGCAACACCAGCCCCTTGAAGGGATAGTTCACCCAAAAATTAAAATTCAGCCATTATCTACTCAGTTTTGTGTTTAGAGTTTTGAGAAATTGAGCTTTAGTTTCAGGAAACGTGTTTAAACAGTTGAGAAAAACTGTAACAGTATAGCAAGAAAATGACATGACTTAAAGGGATAGTTCACCCAAAAATGAAAATTCAGTCATTATCTACTCACCCTCACACCAACCGAAGGTTGGGTTTAGTTTTTAGTCCAGAAAACACTGCTGGAGTTTCACAGGAAAACAATGTTGCAGAATCTCCTAAACAATGGAAGTGAATGGTGACCAGTTTTCAAACGTAAAAAATAACTGGGACAAAAAAACATAAAATGCCTCCATACTGCTCATCTGGAGTAATCCAAATCTCCTAAAGCCCCAACATGCCAAGTTGTTTTTAGCCTGAATCTTCACCTTAGCTTGGAGCCACATTCACATGCACATATAGACTGAAAAAAAGAAAAAGAAAAAAGAACCAAACATTTTGAAAAGTAATTCTGTGGACCTGCCAACTTAACATGCATAGACAAATTCATTATGCCATTATGATAGTTCATGTACTGTTATTATTAATGCAAATACTCATATTGTAACACAGTAGTAATCATATAAAATATGAATATGAACTAGGGCTGCAAAATGAATCAAAATATTATCAGAATCACAATATGGCCAAGTGCATTATCCCAATCATGGAGGCCTTGATTTTTTGATAAATGTAAAATATGTGACAAACAGCATTATAATGAAGTAATGTAGTGCTGCAAAGATGTCCTGCCTTACAAATCTTGGATTTAAGAAAAACAATAATGTCACACCATCATGGTTAATAGTGTTTTTAAGTGAAAACGAAAATTGTGATGCTCAAATGATCATTCCTGCAGCTCTAATACATAATAATTAATAATTGATTTCCTTAATTTTTTTTACATGTATTATATGTTTATATATTTTATAGGCAGCATTTCATGATGTGTGATCCCTTTTCTTTATCTAAGTTGTTCTATTTGTGTTTTTATAATAATAGTTAGTTATTTATACTTATTAAAAATGCATGTGAATGTTAACTATTTCAGTGCCGTGAAGTCATTTTGGATTTTAAAATGATATCATAATTCTTTTTACCCCCTAATGTTGGCATTGGCTCCAAAAATCCAGTATTGGTCAGGTGCTAATTTCTATATAGGCTACTTCTTCAGTCTCCTTAACAACTAAACAAACACCACTCACCGTGACGCGATGCTGGGAGGTCAGGGTGAAATCTAGTACAAGGCGTTAAATATATTTTGTTTCTTTGGTCAAGAATGAACCAGTGAGCTCCACACAATCTGCTATTACAACAAAGAAAGAAAAAGATTCTCATCTCAGTCTCTGAAAGAATGAATGCAAACACGATTACATCACTGCTGGCAGGATAATTACAAGAATCTTGGCAACAGAAGCAGCAGCAAAAACAATTATGAAAATGTTACTAATTATAAAAGTCATTCTGATGGATCTGTTCAGTGCAGAAGGGCACTTCAGCAAAAGAAGGTGAAAGGTCACTGTGTTAAGCAGTAGAACGACAGTCCTCTGTGTGTCCCTGCTGCTGGAATGAATGTTCATTCTGACCACACACACACACCACACACACACACACACACACACACACACACACACACACACACACACAAAGCTTTCCATTTGAGTGCAATAACACATATCTTTCCTTGTTTCATTGTGCCTCAGCTGGCTCACACGGCACTGCGTGCCCGGCACAGACGTGTGCATGAAACCACCCTGAGGTAATGGATCTGTGCAGGCATTGATTGTATTGGTTTGATGCTGACGCCGCTCTGTCTGAAGGGGAGTGGTCTGCACAGAAACCCCTTCTTTGGGGGTCTGAGGGCTGTTTTTTATGAATGAAGTGAATGCCAGCTCCGAACGAGCCACACACTCTCTCAATAAATCCACTGCGTCTGAGGGGGGAAGTTCTGCACTTACGAAAATAAATGTTTTGTACAACAATGTGCATTTCGATGGTATTCCTGCTAGATTTCAGAAAGCTCAGAATGTGGCTGATAGTCACCAAACATTAAGCTGTTTTTGCAGAGCTGCAGGACCGTGGGAAAGGTCCTCCACATAAGGCACTTTATTCTTTGTGTCTGTTGTTCTTGTGTAATTGATCTCACTCCACGTCCACGGCTGAGTGCTTCAAAGCCCCACACTTTTTATGGCTGCACCAGTCTACACCAAGTGGAAATATTCCACATGCACATCCAATGCATCATTATATACAAAGTTCAGCCAGACATGTTTGAAAACTTGGAATCTTCACCAGAATTTAAAATAAAGCTCTGTGTCTGAACAATGTTGCAAGATAAAGAAAAGTTTACAGAAATATAACAGACAGCAGCCCGAGGGGAATGTTACAAAAAAGATTAGAAACAATTCATTGTTCAGATTTAACTTTAAAATGTTTACATTTAACTGTTGTTCTAAACAGAGAGGCACCATTCACACATGAACTGTATCTACTTGTGTTCTGAATGATAATAGGATTTGAGGTTGAGGTTTTAAATTGAAAGGCACAGATTACAAACTAATGTATAAAAGGACAACGATTTTTTTAAATGAAAAATTCACCTGAAAATTTCAGCTTCACTTATGAAAATATAGAGCTTGGAAATCTTTGTGTGGTTAGGGTTAGTGTTGTGATTTTTAATTTCACATAGGTCTACACAAAACTTTTATTTTCACCTTTCACTTGATGTTTGCAAATCACTGCATGTTATGCTTTATATACGCTTGAATTTTTCATGAGGAGTAGCTTCTCAAAAGAAATAAAGTTAGACCTGTTTGTTGTTTCAGCTACAAGCATATTTTTTCATTAAGCTGTGCAAGTCAAAAGATTTCAAAATGACTACATGTTAAAAAAAATAAGTATCACTTACCACCACCACAACAACAAGACTACCCTTATCAATTGTTTATTAGGTCAATTATTAGACTCTATACACCTTATTCATCATCAATAAACAGTTTTAAATAAATCAGAACTGTTTAAATGTTAACAAATAGTAGGCTCACTATCTGAAGATTGCTGCTTAGTACTAATTGATCTTATAATGAGTAACTACCATTTATAACTGACAAAAGGAACCTTTTACTGTAAAGTGTAAAACAGTGCAGCTCAAAGTGTCAAAGGTAAACAACACTGCAAAAGCCTCAGTGTTTGAATCTGGCCATTTGATATGTAAATTTGATTTAAGGTGAAACTTTTTGACAGTTAACGATTTAAGACACACTGATGTTGGTTAAATGCAGTAATTTATGGATAAATATGAGATGAAGCTGACAGGTATAAATGCTGCTAAGACAAACCAGGGAAGCGATGCACTGATCAACATTTTTCACCATTTTATAGACCAAACAACTGATTTATTAAATGAGAAAATGATTGACAGATTAATTAGCAATTAAAATAACCATTTGTTGCAGCCAGTATAGAGAACTGCGGGCTCACTATTTGGCAAGCAACAGACCACCTGTATCCCATCTATGTAGACCATTTATAAATCATCTAAAAGGCTAGTCTTACTGTAATGGAGTACCATAAATTTAATGAGTACAATAAGGGCACAAATCTCTGAAGTAATGCTTAACTAATGCATGACTGAAGGTGATTTAGTTGCAGATGTTTCATGAAATCCTGTCGCTCACCACTACTAAATAATCAAGTCACTACGACTAGCTCATCAGTTTCATAGAAATTTATTTCTGTATTTGTTTGTTTGCATCTGACAACCAGTTTGATTAAAGACAAAGCCTCAGGAGAACAGCCACTGTAGTGTTCTGCTAATTTGATGCATATCATGAACATATGAAGTGTGAATTAACATTTCTTAACTGGTGATTATTAATGTAAACCAAAGAAGTCATAGTGACTTGATCATTTGTTAATTGTGATTTCATGATTCGTTCAGCATTAATTCATCATGGGCCACACATTACACTGTAATCCTGGATGAGTCAGCAGTGCTCAAAAATACTGAGGCAATCAGTTGGCACATTTTTTTAAAGTTCATAAACTCAAATGTTTAAGGCTATTGGAGCCTCAATATGTGGAGTTAGTTACATGTACTTTTTGATTAAGCCAACTCAAATATTTTCAGTAAATGCAACTCAGAATTTGTATTTACCCCTCTCAATGCAATAAGTTAACAGAACTGAATAATTTTAAGTATAAAAACCCATTAATTCAAGTTCATTAATGTTCATATTGATCAAAAAATTGTGAGTTTAGCAGGCATAGAAGTAACTAATTTCAGCTCCTCAAATTTTTGGGTAACTATTTTTTAAAGTCTGTAATTTTACTTATACTTTTATACTATACTATGGATTACACTATGTAATCTACTTTGTTACTTTTAAAATCATAATTGAGTACAATTTGAATTTATTCAGACTTTTCATTTGCATTTTTATAGCCAATATGGCTTAACAGGCCAATGAAACCATGAAAAAGTAAGAATACTTCTACAGATGAGTGGGGGCGCTTCACAGTGTGCAACCCGAAGCAGTCTACCTGAATCTGAATCTGAATCTGAACTTAAGTTTTACTTCAGTATTTTTGAACACCAATATTTTTAATGAGGAACATGTAAGGTAATGTAAGCACTTGTACTTGAGTACAAATTTTGAGTATTCTTTCCTCCACATGAGTTAAATAAACTTTACTGTCAGTCAACATTTTTAAGTTATTAGAAGTTCTAAACAAATTTGAAGTTCTCACAACTCAATATAATTAATTAATGAGAGCATTGGGTTTTACAGTGATATGATTTGAACTCTTATTATAAAGTGTTACTATTTTAATAAGCCGTACAAATTAAAATATTGCAGAGTGACTACATGTTAAGCATAAATCCGTGCAGCAGCCTTATTTGTGCATGTATGAACGGTTGTTCCGGTGTTGAGGAGATCCTATCTGTGATCTGAATGGCTGTTCAGTGTCGGACAGCAGTGGATTCCATTGAAACGTGTGAAAATGTGAATTTAATTCATAAACGCGGCCTGCATGACTGGCCCGCAGCCAGAATTCCGTCTCTGTTTTCTCTGGCTCCCATCCAGACCCCCCTCCCCCTTCTCTCCTGTTATCCACCCACTGGAGAGGTGTTTTTTTTCTCCTTTTTTTCTTCTTCTTCTTTTTTTTAAGCCATCCTCATTGAGTGGAGCTGGTGTTGCGGAGCTCTGTGTGTGGATGTGGTCATTATGCCCACACTCCTCCGCCGAGCCGTGCCGAGCTGTCACGCCTCGCTGCTGCAGGTCCTGCCCGGTGCCGCCTTGAGCTGTTGCCCAGTTTGAGTGAGAGCTGCTCGGCGTCTGTCCCCGCTCTTCTGTCCTTCCTTCCAGCTGTTTGATCACAGCCCCCCCTGCGTGCCTGCGGTAGACTGACAGACTGTAGAAACTGTACTCACCGGCGACCTGTGTTTCTTGTTGTCTCAAGTCTTTTCTGTTCACCGGGAGAACGGAGCAGCTACACACCGGGGACCATGAGCGGACGCTTGGACGAGGCCGGGGAGAGCTCTGGGTCTCAGGAGCCCGCCGGGGCCACGGAGCCCCAGAAGAGGAGGCCGGGGAGACCGAGGAAGCCCCAGAAAGTAAGTGTGAGTGTGTTTCTACTGTTCAGAATCAAATCAGATTAATCAAATCCAAACTGTGTGACCGAGAGCTGCTTTTATTGGCTACAGAGTAGTCACATTTACTCTGAGGTCAAACTTTTCGCTCTGATTGACTCTACTCCATGAAACGGCACGAATTGTATTGTGTTTCAAATGAGCTGTATATGTCTATATGTTGTGTTGTGTGTGTGTATTTATGTATATGTGTGTGTGTGTATATAGGCCTATTGTAATATATGTGTATATATATATATATATATTATATATAATATATATATTATATATATGTATGTATATGTATGTATGTGTATATATATATCACTTCCACTTCTAGCCTTGTCATGGCTTGTTTACAGTTTTCAGTCTGTGATAAAGCGCGGTTTGATATAGCTGAATAGGCCAGAATCAGTTGATATGTTATTGGCCCTGATATTTATTGTACATCCAAGAAATAAATAATTTTCGTGTATAATTCTTGCACATTTTAGGTTATTCTTACATTATCCAATTGTAAAAATGTCCAGCATATACCCAGAATTAAAGATTTGCATATTTCATCAACTAAATTGTGCGTCATAGCCTTTGTCTACAACTTAGCGCCTTTTATTCTAAATTTTTGAGTCTCCCTAGGTTACCTATGGAAACCAAATAAAAAAAAGTCTTTAAGGAAAAAAAGAGAATTTAATGGCTCTATATACGTATTTTATTCCTTTTTGGTCAAAAATGCTATTTTGATTGTAAAGGTTGTCCAACTCTGGACTGGACCAGCCAGATCTATACATATTAAACTTACATCTGTCTGCTAATTAACCACACCATTTATGATGACATGTGACATAATGTTCACAATATTCGAATGGAAGGAGTCAGACATTGCAACTGAGCCCAACTCTGGGGACATCTGCAACACAGTCAGTCTTGCAACATGTTAAACTTTTACTAATTAACTTTTGCTATTTGTCTCAATAAGCTAGTCATTGTTTTACAATGATTTTGTAGTATTATTTATTTATCTAGTAATATTTATTAAATAGCCAAACAGTTATTGAATTTTAATTGTTTATGTGTAAAGCAGACCTTGAGTGAATATCCAGATGCTACAGATGCTATTTAATCTGCATATTTCAGTGTCAGACAGGAGGGATGGAACAATTTCCAATGCAGTAAACTTTTGTTAAACATGTATTTATTGTACAAAACTGTGACAATGACTAGTTTATGTTGAAAAATAGTGTTGTGTGGTCTGTTTTGATATGGCTGCAGCAACATGTTGCAACCATCTTCACTCTATCAGCCACGAAAAAACATCCGCTAGGCACACTGACATTGACACATACTAACCTGTCAGTTAGAAGTCAACAAAACAAAGATTGAAACTAAGTAAGTTTTTCTTAATTCATACAAAAGGCCAGGACAGCATGACAAAAATACAGTTTATTAAAAAAATAATTTCATAACTCCAACAAATGCAGCAGCAAATGTTGAATGTGTCTTCTGTCTTCCTGGTGGGGGAGGGTCTAAGTGAGCAGTATGAGAATCATCACTCTACCATGTTGCTGGAGGAATAAGACTTGTTACAACCATCCCTGTTGCAACTGTCCCTGGTCTACCCTAGGCTACTTTATGAGTGCTGAATATACTTCACTGAACAAATGATGAGGAAAGTGTCCAGTCTTTTCTCTGGCTGATTTTGAATTGACAACATGAGTAAAAAGAAAAGTATGATTATGAATGTAATCCTGCAGGTTGAGTCAGAGATGCAATAAGGGCAACAGAGAGCTTTGAACGTGTGTGTGACTGTGTTTATAGATGTGATTCATTGGTGAGTCACTTTTCCACCAAAAAAACACCAAAATCATGTCCATTGACACCACAGGCTGTGGGGTTACTGAAAGCGGACACTGTGTTTCAGAGGGTTTCTTTCAGAAAAACACCAGCATAAAGCTGCTTTTGAATGAAATACATGACAGACTAGCTACACCTTGAATCATTATGAAGAGACACTACCAGGCTGCATTTATGATATCAGGATAATAGAAATATTGATGGCAAATTGTGGAAAGTTCAGTGTAAAATTTAAAAGTGCAGAGTCAGACTGAATTAATTAGGCTTGGGCATTGTAAAGGTGTTACAGTATAGCAGGGTATTAAGAAATCCTGACAGTATGCTTTTCAATACAGTCATAAATAGAGATGCTCCTCTGTCTATTAAACTGATAGAAAGACACTAATGTAGTGCACAGCATGCGTCACCAGGGGTCAGCCTCTGCCCTGCTGCATAGCTAAGCTGCGGCAGGCGGATAAAGTTATAGGACTAACTAGTAAAAAAGAGGAAAAATGCCTCTGTCCTAGAAGTATTTTAGGTTTAGTCCCAGTGATACAGATAAGCCAGCAAACACAGCAGATTGATATACTACTCTGATTGGTCAGAGTAGCATAGCAAGCGTGACTGATGGTGAGTAGCAGACTAATTACTGTAATCGTGGCAGAGGGTAACGTGAATGCTCACTGAGCAGAGGAAAAGGTGAGCAGTGAAGTTTTTAGCCTGGCAGTAAATTCATAATTTAGGTTTGAATTTGTTGGTGAGTAAAAGCTGCAGCTTCCCAAGATTGAAGCAGAACTCCCATGTGTGTGTGTTGTTCCCCAGCTGTGGGACTAGTGTCACTATGACGATCAGCTCCTCATAGGTAATGGGAGTACTATTGTACAGTAAAGGGCAAGTACAAAAATAATACCATAATACCGTATACCCCTTTAAAATGTCTGAAAGGTATGAAAGAATAGGTACCACCCAAGTGTAGAATTAATCTCTCATTCATTCCCTCTATTCTATGTGCATATGCACACATCATTGCCACACATCACGCACAAAGAACACACACATGCCTAACCCTAACCCATAACTCAGAAGTAGGAAGTAACAAAGTACAAATACTTTCTGTACTTAAGTAGAGTTTTTAGGTATCTGTATTTTAATTGAGTATTTATTTTTCTAACAACCTTTTAAGATAAGGTAAGATATGATATGATAAGATATACTTAGTCATTGAGGTGAAGTTTGGTTTGACCAAAAGCCTGCTCACAGCTTCAGTCATCATGAGTGCAGTACAACATGACAGTACAATAAATAACAGTACAAACAAATATGATACAAAACAGTGTCATGAACTTCAGCAGGACAGCACAGTTGTACGCCACCATCACAATAAAAAATACATACACTGACATGTGAAATATAGTCTGTGAGATAAAGTTATAAATATATCAACATCTTAAAATAAGGAATGAGATCATAAAAGCCATAAAATTATAATTTATACTGCTCAGAACACTTCCTAGCTGAGGAATGAGCAGGCTGCTTGGTGAGTAATGGACAACGAATGGAAAGAAATGTTGAAGCGATCGCTTTTACTTCCTACATTTGAACACAAATACCTGTACTTTCTACTCCTTACATTTTCAAAACAGGCTCCTCACTTTAGTTTTAATGAATTTGAGCTGAATTATTAAATTTATTTATTTTGAATCTTGTTGCATGCTACCGTCCCAACATCAAGACTGATTTCAACTTAAATGAATGAAACAATAGCAAAGAAAAGATGATTTCTTGGTGTATCGACCAGTGCATATCACACGTGACAGACAAAACAAGACAATAATGACTAAAAGATAGACATGCTCCCATGCAAATTTTCTTGGCTGATTCCGGTTTCCGATTTTTTGAGGGCCTGATCTGCCGATACCGATTTTGGCCGATTAAGATTTTCAGTCTTTCTAAGAACTATAATTGACAGCATTCACAAACATTTTTTCACAACTTTTCTTGTAAAATGAAATTGGATGTTCCTAATAAAACACTGACTATTAAATATTCATTAAATACTATTTCACATATTCTCCAAAAGTCCTCCAGGTTATTATATTATTATATTAAGATTATGTACTAGAGGAAACAGTCTCGCAAGATCTCATGGAATCTCACGGGATTTCAGGGGACACAATAGGTGCGTTTGAGATGAACTGTGCCTCGCCTGGCGAGTAGACGAAATCAGGCGGCCGCAGCACGAGGTGGAGACAAAAAGCTGCAGTCAAGTCGGACAGTTTCCAGCAGACCTAAGAGAACATACAGGAAGAAACACTGACATCCTGTTAGATCAGCTGTATGTTACCTGTAGTCTGCAGACCACGTTCATAGCAGAAGTGATAAGGTGTGTTCTTGATCGCTGATTGAAGTTAAAATAACAGTGATCCCCCTTCTGTTACATGGAACATCTGTTCTTTGTAACTGTTCGTTTGATAAGCCATATATATATAACGTTTATTATTATTATCAGACACAAAATATCTGCTTGTTGACAGATTAAAACTTCATCGCACAACATAAGACTAATATATCAAGCGTTAAATATTACGATTACACAAATAATTAGTATTTTATACAACATGTGGTGTTTGTTGTTAAAATGAAGAGCCAATCAGAGCCTGTCAGTTCGTTGATCAGGTGACAGCCAGGTGCTCACAGTCTGTGGAGAGCAACTGCGGCGCCTGGCTCTGAAAATTTGCGACCGCCTCGATCTTGTGAGGTTATCGTTGCCCACGTGTGCATGACGTCAGAGCAAGTCGGGATCAAGTCGGACACAAATCTAACTGGCATGCATTGTGCGGTGATCGCCGGTGATCGATTCTGCGCAGGCATGGCTCATCTTGAACGCACCTAATTTCAAGTGATCTCATGTGGAAGCTGATGTAAACAAACTGGAGACAGACGCGGTGCAACAGTTTGCTGTAGGAAACCCTTGCGGTGAGAAAAACAGAAGCAGAAGTTAAACAAGTCTGGATGAGAAAATGTTTGGTGAGATGCATCAACACAAGTTGTTTATTCTTCAGCCAGAACAGGAGGTGAGATTTTAACTGTCAGTCTGAACAGCAGTTTGCTGCTGGCTAACATTAGCATGAAGAGCTATTTCTGCAACATCATTAGCTGCTCAGCTGTTGCGTCTCCTTGTAGACCGTCTGTTTTCTCTTTGTACAGTTCTTGGAATCTGTCATTAACACCATTTTCATGTCAGCATGTTTCTGAGTGTGGCTGTGATCAGCGCGTTTGTGGGTGTTACTCTGGGCCAGTGTGTCTGCTGTGCGCATGATGCGACCATCGAGTGTGTGTGAATATGACTGGCATAGAATTGGATATGTGACGCTGACCGGCTGGTCACCGGTCAGGGTAGGTCACGCTGAAAACCGGCCGGTTCCAGTCTCTGACCGGTCGATTGGTGCATCCCTACAAAAAGACGGAACAGGGCGAAACATATTATCTCTTTCCTCTTTTACTTGAGTAAAGAAGTGGAATATGTACTTCTACATTTACAATTTAGTCTTTTTACATAATTGTCTGTACTTCTACTTGATTAAAGAGAATGTGTGTCCTTTTACCAACTCTGACCGAAGTCTAACCCTCCACTGTACCCCAAATCAACATTTTTCCAACTGGGGACACAGCATTTGTCTCTAACTATCCCCAATTACCTACTCTTTCAGTCTGAATCACACATGCACACACGCACGCACACACACACACAACCTTTGTCCCTCCTTTGGACTTGACCCATAAAGCAATGACCAGTTGTAGGTGGGAGGGGGGTTTAAAACTTTTGTTTTCTGTCCTTAACACCCATGTCATGTTGTCCCCCCCTCCCTTTCAGGAGCCCAGTGGAGAGCCTGTCCCCAAGCGACCGAGGGGCCGCCCCAAAGGAAGCAAGAACAAGGGCCCCTCCAAGGCAGTGCAGAAGGTGAGGAGGCTCTGCACCTGAATGACACTCAAACATCTGTTCATGTCACTTTTGACTGACATTCCATAACTAATACATGGCTTCAGGAGTGGACATATGAGCAATCAATGACAGTCTAGTTCTAATTGTTTTCATTAAGATTAATTTACATGTTTGATTTTTCATCTTCAATCAGTACCATCCACATCACATGTGGAAGAAAAGGACTTTGTCTAAAATGTAGGGCTGTCAAAGTTAACACATTAACACATGCGATTAATCTGGAAACAATAACGCGTTAAAAAAAATTAACGCACGATTAATTGCGTCACGTGACTTAGGTAGAGTCTGTCTGTGTAGTCTGTGGTCTGTGTGTGTGGACACTGGAGTTGTCACCTGTCTGCTGAAATACGGAATTTGAGGACTGAATCAGAGCGGGACGGGGTTTGTCTCGTATTTCCGTCTTGAATGCAGCTTCATCCCACCCGCTGCCCGGTGAAGAGCCGTCCGACTCTGCCCGTGATCGGGTAAAACTCGCTGCAATCGGTGGTTTGATCACACACGAGAGTGGAAAACATTGTTAAACTCTTGGTTTGACAGTGTCAGTGACAGTGACAATCAGACTAGTTGTAACTCCACGAGTGTTTCCTATGACGGACGGTGGCCTGTCAGATGTACGGCAGCTTCAGGGGGACAATATTCTCCATTCACAACCAAGTGAACATAGACTGTATGGATGTGACTTGTTTATGAAAGTTGAAGTGTGCAGATGGACACATAGGCATTTATTTAATACACTAATCAAAATGTAGTGTAGTGAAAAAATAATAATATGATGTGTTATTATTTTTCACCAATCTGTAAAATTGCATCCTTAAATTGTAATGGATTAACTGTCTTGCATCCTTCAATACTATATAATCAGAATCAGAATCAGAATCAGAAATACTTTATTGATCCCCGGGGGGAAATTGTTGGTGTTTACAGTTGCACCCATTTAAGAAAGACTAGAATACAAGTAAAAGTATATATATAACATACAGAAATATAAATATAGAAATCAAGATTGAAATATTATGTAGAAATAAAACTTTAAGAAATAAAATATTAAAAATTAAAAATTAAAAATAAGTCAAGTCAAATTTTATTTATATAGCACCAATTCACAACAAAGTTTCTCAAGACACTTTACATATAGAGTAGGTCTAGACCACACTCAGTAATTAATTATATTTACATCCAACAATTGAAACATTTCCCCCATGAGCAAGCACTTTGGCGACAGCGGCGAGGAAAAACTTCCTTTTAACAGGGAGAAACCTCGGACAGATCCATGACTCATGGTAGGCGGTGATCTGACGGCACCGGGCGGGTTGAGAGGAAAAGAGGAGAAGGAGAAGAACGGGGAGGTGGGAGGGGTGGAGGAGAGAGAGAAAAGAAGAGGGGCAGAGAGAACAGTAGTAACAGAACATCAATAGTAAAACTATGTGTAGGGAATAGTAGTACATATAAATATGTAAGCTATATGTAAGTAATAATACTAATACTAGTTGTTACAATAATAATGATAATAATAATGATAATAATAATAATAATAATAATAATAATAAGTAACAACAACAATGTGATGAATGTTTGATTGATTAGGTGAGTTATAATAATCCACAGTAGAAGGTGCAGCAGTGATCAGTGATCCATGCGTGGCCACAGTCCATGGGAATCTGCAGGATGACAAAGCAGAAAGACTCCGGGGAAGGAATCAAGTCAGTAACAGGCATTAATGGAACATAAACATCTGGGGAGAGCGATGAAGAAAGAGAGGAGCTCAGTGTGCCTTGGAGTCCCCCAGCAGCCTAAACCTATAGCAGCATAACTAGGGGCTGGTCAGGGCAAGCCCGAGCCAGCCCTAACTATAAGCTTTATCATAAAGGAAGGTTTTAAGTCTACTCTTAAATGTTGAGATGGTGTCCGAACAGAAACTGGAAGATGGTTCCACAGGAGAGGAGCTTGATAACTGAAAGCTCTGGCTCCCAATCTACTTTTGGAGATCTTTGGGACCACCAGTAAGTCTGCATATTGAGACCTAAGTGCTCTAGTGGGATGGTAAGGTACTATAAGCTCGTTAAGATATGATGGTGCCTGATCATTAAGCGCTTTGTATGTAAGGAGAAGGATTTTGAAATCTATCCTAGATTTTACAGGTAGCCAGTGCAGTGAAGCTAATACAGGAGTAATATGCTCTCTTATCCTAGTTCCTGTTAATATACGTGCCACAGCATTTTGAATCGACTGCAGACTCTTTAAAGACTTATTGCTGCAGCCCGATAATAATGCGTTGCAGTAGTCTAGCCTAGAAGTAACAAATGGATGGACTAGTTTTTTCTGCATCTGCTTGAGTCAGGATGTGCCTGATTTTTTTTTATATTGCGGAGGTGAAAAAGGCAGTCCTTGAGATTTGTTTAATATGGGAGTTAAAGGATAGATGTACAGCATATTATATATAGCAATATGTACAAATATATACAGCAGTGGTACATATGCTGTATATACTGTACATATAACTAAAGAGTAACTTGTAGCACTGTTAAGATGATGATGATCAAATCAGTCTATTTACTTGGAGTGACAGACACCAAGGGAAGAGTTGTAGAGCTTGATAGCCACAGGTAGGAATGACTTCCTGTAGCGCTCTGTTGTGCATTTTGGAGGAATCAGTCTCTCACTGAATGTGCTCCTGTGTTTAACCAGCATGTCATGGAGTGGGTGGGAGACATTGTCCAAGATGACATGCAACTTAGTCAGCATCCTCTTCTCCGACACTGCCATCAGAGAGTCCAGCTCCAGCCCTACAACATCACTGGCCTTGCGGACCAGTTTATTAAGTCTGTTGGCGTCTGCCCCCTTCAGCCTGCTGCCCCAGCATACAACTGCATAGAGGATAGCACTGGCCACCACAGACTCATAGAAAATCCTGAGCATAGACTGGCAGATGTTGAAGGACCTCAGTCGCCTCAGAAAATAGAGACGACTCTGGCCCTTCCTGTAGAGGGCATTAGTGTTCTTTGTCCAGTCCAGTTTATTATCAGTATGTACCCCCAGGTACTTGTAGTCATCTACAATGTCTACGCTGACCCCCTGGATGGAAACAAGGGTCACTGGTGCCTTGGACCTCCTTATTTCGACAACCGTTCCTTTGATTTAGTCACATTGAGCGACAGATGGTCCGTACACCAGTGTGCAAGAGTTGTCCACAGTACCCTGTACTCTCCTCTCACCCTTGGCTGATACATCCAACTATGGCAGGTCATTATGAAAACTTCTGAAGATGGCCAGTCCTGGCAATAGCTGAGTCAGGTGTCGTTAGAGGTCCGAGAAGGCGGTACGTCTCCTGCGAGCCCTGGTGTGCTGACACTTGTTGACGACACAGTGTTGCAGGCGCCGTACTGTGGTACTGCCGTCAGATAGTCGACAATCCAGGACACTAGGGGGCATCCACTGCATTGCTGTCAGCTTGTCACCCAGTTATGGCTGAGGATGTGTGATGCACTGGATGAAATCAAAAACATGACCTCACAGTGGCTGCGCTGTCCAGGTGAGCGAACCAACGTTGAGCAGTAGATGATGGCGTCCATCAACCCCAAGTGCGGCTGCAAAAGGAGAACGTGGGGTCCAGAGAAGTGGTTTACAGGTCGAGTTGATCCAGATGAGTCTCTCTAGAGTCTTCATGAGTAGAGGTCAATGCAACCGTCTGTAGTCCTTGGAGCCATGGGCTTGCATTTTGGCACAGGTCGTAGGCAGGATGTCATTCCACAGCACTGGGACTTCTGGTGACTCAGCTCATTTGAAGACTGGAGTACTCCACATAGCTGGGGGCATCAGCCTTTGAGCACCTTGAGGCTGACACCAATCAGGGCCTGTCATGCCTTGTGTTTGCAGTGAAGTCTCTCAGTGTCTTCTAACCTCTGCAGACAGCCAAGTCTCAAGGTGACAAGTGGCTGGCGAGAGGGTCTCAGGGTGAAGAGTGCAATCCGGGAGGTGGATGGTGAGAGGGAGCTGTTGCAGTACAATGGCAGGCCATAGGCGTGGGGATGGCAGGAGAGTGAGGTGTGGTTGGCAGCTTGTTGTTGACAGACACAGAAGAGTCAGGGGTGGAGTGAGCAGGACCTCCAGTGTCATCATTAAAAAACAGAGTTCAGATTCGTTGGCCCGTCCATGAGCTTCAACCTGTTATTGGTACCATTCCTGAAGCGGTAGGCCATTCCACTCCAGACCTCTCTCAGTTGTTCTGCTGGAGTTACCACTCCGCTTCCTCCTGTACCTTTACTTTAGCCTCCTTAATCTTCACCTTAGACAGTTCCCTGTATCATTTCCTCCCCCTGTTACAACTCTGAAGGCCTCTTCTTCTCTTGAGTGACCTTAACGTCCTTGAATCTACGGCTTGTTTTTGGGTAACATGACAGTCCTGGCGGACAATGGAGTCTAACATGAATAGTGTAGTCTGGATGATCTGTGAGCACAATGCCTCTCCATGGACTCACAGAGCCTGTCGTGTCTGTACTCAAACAGCCTGAGTGTTCATAAGCCTCCTCTGACTATCTCCTATGTCTCATGGTTGCAGGCTGACTCTTCCAAAGGCACATAACATGGGCTGAGGCTGTAACCAGGATATGATCTGAACCTACCCAGTTGGGGGAGGGGAGCAGCCTGTATGCCTCTTAGCATTAGCTAGCAGTAAGTCAGGGTTTTCTTTGGGTATGGCACAATCCCATATACTGTTTGAGTTTGGAAGTGTTGTTGCCAATGTGCTGATAAATCCCCCGGAGGAGGGATGGAATCATCATTGTGCTAACCACAGTTGAGGGAAGGACAACACGGTTCATTTTAACGGAAGGCAATCCTTGTCTGCAGTGAAGCTGGTAGTTTAGTCCATATAGCTATGTCACGTTCCACCTCTTTAAAGATGTTCTCATAGTTTGTTTTTACTATATTATGCAGTGAAGGCTGAATCTGGATGCCCAAGTACGTGATTTTTGTATTAATGGGAATATCATAAGGCAAAACAACCGCTTTTGCGGGTTCATTCAGGGGCATCAGAGCTGACTTTGTCCAGTTGATCTTATAGCCGGACAACATCCTGAACTCTTCAATGGCGGCTAACAGTGGGGGTATTGACTTTTCGATATCCGATAAGTAGATAAGTACATCATCAGCGAAGGCTGATATGGCGTGCAACGATGTTTTAATCCGAATAGGAGCAATAACCTGGTTTTCCTCAGATATTGGGCTAGCGGTTCTAACGAGAGAATAAATAAACTCGCGAGAGGGCCGCATCCCTGTCGAGTCCCACGAAAGATGGGAAAGGGGCTCGAGTGTAAGCCGTTCGTAGACACCATGGCGGTGGGGTTAACATATAAAACACGAATCATGTCAAACAAACCCACTCCCTAGGCCAAATCTCTCCAGGACTGCCCACAGATATTGCCACTCGAGCCTGTCAAAGGCCTTTTCGGCGTCAAGTGACAGTATCGCGCATGGGGTCTTTAACTGTTGAGTTTCATGAATTATGTGTATTAGGCGTCGAATGTTGTCCGCTGCTAGACGCCCTTTCATGAAGCCAGTCTGGTCCTTATGAATTAGTTTGTCCATATATCTCTCCAAACGTAACGCCAGCACCTTCGAGTACAGCTTCTTGTCTGAGTCAATTAACGAAATCGGTCTGTAATTGGAGCAATCAGTTTTGTCTTTCCCTTTTTTAGGTATTAGCAAAATCAAGGCAGCGTTAGTGTGAGCAGGGAAAGAACCTTTTTCAACCGCTGAACGGATACGACCCCCAACAAAACTGGCCCCAGAATATCCCAGAAGTGTAGCAAGAGCTCTGGCGGTATGCCGTCTGGGCCCGGCGATTTCCCTTTATTTGTCGTCCTAAGCGCAGTCTCCAGCTCCTTTAAGGATATGGGACGCCCCAGATCTGTTGCTTCCTGCTCCCCTAACATGGGTAAATCCAGACTGCTCAGAAATTGCTTACATTTCTCTGAGTCAAAAATAAGCGTTGATTTGTACAACTCCTTGTAAAAGGAGTGGAACTCGATATTTATCTCTTTTGGGTCAGATGTAAATTTATTATTAGCCATTTTTATGGTATTGATCGATGCTCTGGATTCACTTTGCTTAAGCTTCAGCGCCAATAACCTGCTTGGTTTGCTCCCATTAAAATAATAGCTCTGCCGGACTCTGTGCATGATGAATTCCGCCCGCCTCCTCAACAGATCATTAAGCTCCACCCTGGCTCCCCTCAGCTCTTTTTCCACTGATTTTGCGTAGTTATCCTTTAACAGCTTCTCAAGTAAATGACACTTCCCTTCTAACTCGCACATTCTGCGGTTCCTCTCTTTTTTGAGGTGAGATGCATAAGAGGATGTAAAGTCCCTAATACAACCCTTGGTGGCCATCCATATATACGCGGCATCATCTACTGTGCCTATATTGTTGGCTATGAATTCCGTGATCCTTTTCCTAAATTGTGCTACAAATACCTCATCCCTCAGAAGCGTCGTATTAAAGCGCCATCTAGGTGTTTTATTGAATTTGTGACTAAGGTCTATCGTCATCAGCAGCGGGTTATGGTCAGATAGTGTCGCCGGCAGCACCTGTATCAAATCTACGCCCATTTTTAGACTCGAAGAGAGCAAAAAATAGTCGATTCTGGAATGTACTTTATGACATGCTGAGAAGCATGTATAGTCTCTAATGCCCTGGTTCTGAATGCGCCACATATCAACTAGGTTGATATTCTCTATCATGGCGTTTAAGAGCAGCTGATGCTGCCCGCTGGGTGTGGGAGACCGACAAGGTGGATCTATCTAAATTGAGATCGCATACTGCGTTCATATCCCCTCCCACAATCAACTCAAATCTAATAAGGACAGCAGCTCCTTGGTAAGTTCAGGAAAAAAGAGAGGATCAAAAACTGCTGGTGCGTATATGGATACAAAGGCTACTTTCTTTCCATATATGGATGTACATAAATAAGCTATGCGACCTGTTGTCCCTTCATTGATCTTTTCCACCTCTAGGGCCAGGCTCCTTTTAGTCAAGATGACTGTCCCCCTAGAGTTAGAACTCCCACAATCTGAAGCTACAACTTTATATTGCTTATTTTGAAAGCGTGACACATCCTCCGCCCTCAGGTGTGTTTCTTGAATAAATGCTACATCCACATTCTTGCGACGGAGTAAGTCTAAGCATTTTACTCTTTTAACTTTTGCATTCAGACCCCGGACATTATAGCTCAATATAGATAGCTTAACCATTATCGAAATTGGTACCTATTGCTCCAGGTTGACAATAAAGGGCCTAACCCTGATGTAAGAGTCATAACCGAGATACCCGTCCACCCACCTCCCTCCGCCGCCCCTCCAGAAGCCCCCGCCCCCCCAAACCCCCCCACCCCCCCTGAACAGTGGTTCTGACCTGTGTGACTTCCGCATAACGCAGCTCGGCAAGACTTCCTAAACTCCTATCCATCCCTCCCTTGTAACAATTAACTCCCTCCTGTCAGGTTACCTCCTCACAGCAAAACATACACCTGTCGGAGGTCCTTATTCATCCAAAGCAATAAGATAATCAAAGTGCAGGTGAAAACTAAATTAGGCACATAAATGTACATATTGTGACCTCTGTCATCAATTCTGGCCATAAATCAAAATAATATTTAGTAAACACAAATATCCCCTCAAAAATTATTTATCTGACAACCCTAATTAAACATTTTCATAACTAGGACATCCTAGAATAACAAAGTAACAGTATGGTCAGATGTGGGCAGCTTATAAGAAATCAAAAGTAATATTACAAAACATTCTGGCAAATATAGTTCTCCCACCTCAACTTAGTAACAGGGTCCGGGGTTCTTACTGTGGCTGTGAGGTTCTTTGACTATCATCGATCCCCAACAAGTGTTCTCCATGTGATCCTCACCAGCTTAAAATAACAAAATACACCAGCTGATCGACCCCGATCTCATCCGTGTCGATCCTAGATGTCAGACTGCTCCATGACGTCCTCCTCCGGTCGTGACGCATCCCCCGAGCCGATGGTGAACAGCTGGCGGCGCGATGGCGGTCCCTCACCGGCCTCCTTCCTCAGGAACTGTGCAGCCTCCCGCGCTGAGGTGAAGGTGCGTTGTTCACCGTTGATCGTCATCCTCAGGGTGGCCGGGTAGATTAGAAAAGCCGGGATGCCTCTCTCATGCAGCTCCTTCATCACCTCTCCATACGCCTTCCTCCTCTCGCTCGTGAATGCGCTGTAATCCGCATAGAACCGTATTGTTCTCCCGCGGTCCTGTATGGGAGCATTTTTCCTCGCCTCGCGAGCTCCTTGCAGAATGATGTTGCGGTCCTGGTACCTGAGCACTTTGAATATCATGGTAGCCTGGCCGTTGTTCTTGTTACTGCGGATCCTATGGGCGCGCTCTATTTGAATCTTGGCGTCGCCGAGCGAGGGGATCCATTTTGGCAACATGTCTTGTAGGAAAGCGATTGCATCCCCTCCCTCTCTGCCGGTCGCGATCCCCGTAATTCTCACGTTGTTCCGCCGGTCTTGGTCCTCCAGCGAAGCAACTTTCAGTTGCATCTTTTCCAGATCGGATGTGTTGTTACTCACTTCCCTTTTCATGCTCTTGTCTCGGCTTGTACACGATCCACTTTCGCGACCAGTCCTTTGACTGTTTCCATGTGGGCTTCCACTTTCCTCTCCAGGCTATCTACGGAGTTTCTTATTCCGTCGATAGCTCCCTGAACAGCCCGTGTCACCGCTGCTTCCAGGCTATCTTGTTGTTTGGCTAACGCTAGCTCAATAGCCACGCTAACGCTACTAGCGATGTTAGCATCCACACCGTCGCCCTCCAACTGTTTGCGTTTCGCTGAAGGGGTTTTGGCTGGCGAACCGCCCGATTTTTGCTCCACGACATCTTCTACAACTTTACTGATTCAGTGAATAAAAATTGTCAGATGTGTAACCTGACGAAATATCAAAATTGAGGGATAGTTAGTAGGAGCTCTAGTGCCCTCCGACCATTGCGTCTGCAGGTCACTTCTCGTCACTCGGACCTCCTTATATCTACAACCAGTTCCTTTGTTTTAGCCACATTGAGCGGCAGATGGTTCCGCTCACACCATGTGGCAAAGTTGTCCACAGTAACCCTGTACTCATCCTCATCACCCTTGTTGATACATCCAACTATGGCAGAGTCATTAGAAAACTTCTGAAGATGGCAGGTCTCTGTGCAATAGCTGAAGTCCGTGGTGTAGAGAGTGAAGAGGAAGGGCGAGAGGACAGTCCCCTGCGGAGCCCCGGTGTTGCTGACCACTCTGTCTGAAAACACAGTGTTGCAGGCGCACGTACTGTGGTCTGCCCGTCAGATAGTCGACAATCCAGGACACTAGGGGGGCATCCACCTGCATTGCTGTCAGCTTGTCACCCAGTAGGGCTGGATGGATGGTGGTGAATGCACTGGAGAAATCAAAAAAACATGACCCTCACAGTGCTCGCCGGCTTGTCCAGGTGAGCGTAAAACACGGTTGAGCAGGTAGATGATGGCGTCCTCAACTCCAAGTCGGGGCTGATAGGCGAACTGTAGGGGGTCCAGAAGTGGCTTGACCAGGGTCGGAGTTGATCCAGGATGAGTCTCTCTAGAGTCTTCATGATGTGAGAGGTCAATGCCACCAGTCTGTAGTCCTTGGAGCCACTGGGCTGTGGCATCTTTGGCACAGGAACGAGGGCAGGATGTCTTCCACAGCACTGGGACTCTCTGGAGACTCAGGCTCATGTTGAAGACATGGTGAAGTACTCCACATAGCTGGGGGGCACAGGCTTTGAGCACCTTGGGGCTGACACCATCAGGGCCTGCAGCCTTATTTGAGTGAAGTCTCATCAGCTGTCTTCTAACCTGGTCAGCAGAGAAGCACAAGGTGACAAGTGGGGGAGGAGAGGAGTCATCAGGGTGAAGAGTGCAACCAGGGGAGGAGGAGGTGAGAGGAGAGCTGTTGCAGTACAATGGCAGGCCATAAGGCGGGGGAGGGGGGGAGAGTGGAGTGGGTGGCGGTTGTTGATGACAGACAACAGAAGAGTCAGGGGGTGGGTGAGCAGGGGCCTCCAGTGTCAAATCTATTAAAAAACAGATTCAGTTCGTTGGCCCTGTCCATGCTGCCTTCAACTCCCCTGTTATTGGTCATCCTGAAGCCGGTGATGGTCCCCATTCCACTCCAGACCTCTCTCATGTTGTTCTGCTGGAGTTTCCACTCCAGCTTCCTCCTGTACCTTTCTTTAGCCTCCTTAATCTTCACCTTCAGTTCCCCCTGTATCATTCTCACCTCCTCCCTGTTACCAACTCTGAAGGCCCTCTTCTTCTCATTGAGGATGACCTTAACGTCCTTAGTCATCCACGGCTTGTTATTTGGGTAACAATGGACAGTCCTGGCTGGGACAATGGAGTCTACACAGAAGTAGATGTAGTCTGTGATGCACTCTGTGAGCCCATCAATGTCCTCTCCATGCGACTCACAGAGCACCTGTCTGTCTGTCACCTCAAAACAGCCCTGAAGTGTCTCATAAGCCTCCTCTGACTATCTCCTGACTGTCCTCATGGTTGCAGGCTGACTCTTCACCAAAGGCACATAACATGGGCTGAGGTGTACCAGGATATGATCTGACCTACCCAGTGGGGGGAGGGGAGAGCAGCTGTATGCCTCTTTAGCATTAGCATACAGTAAGTCCAGGGTTCTCTCCTCTCTGGTAGGACAATCCACATACTGTTTGAAGTTTGGAAGTGTTGTTGCCATGGTGACATGATTAAAGTCACCCGAGATGGCGATGAATGCACTCGGGTGTCGTGTCTGGAGACGGGCTACAGTGGAGTGAAGGATTACACCAACGGTTGTTGACTAGAATGGCAAGCCCCCCTCCTTTGTGCTTACCACTCTCGGTGCAATCCTGGTTGGCCCGAACAGTCTGAAATCCACTGATGGAGACGTTGTCGTCTGGTATGTCCTGGTGCAGCCATGTCTCCGTAAAGCACATCAGACTGCACTCCCGGTACTCCCTCTGACTCCTGGCGAGTGCTGTTAGCTCGTCCATCTTATTAGCCAGTGACCTCACGTTGCCCATGATGAGAGAGGGGAGACACAGTTTATATCTCCTCTTCTCCATAAGCCACCATTGCCTCGACCCTGTTCTCTTCCTCCTCTACATCCTCTATGCGTCCTTATCCAGAGCTCTTCAGGGACGCTTGTTGATCTGGTCGCTATGCCGGCCAGCTTCAGAGCGATCAGCTGATCTCTCGTGTAAACAATGCGGCCAGTTGCTGGGCAACCATGGCAACAACAATGGCCCGGTTGAGAGAAAAAAGTACTTCCAAGGCAAAAAAAACCTCTCTACAAGCATGTTTAGATAGGACACAGCTTAACTAAGTTGCTTACAAAAACTCAGACAATTCCCAAAAAAAGAAGACAGCTAGAAATTAGAAAAATAGAAAACGAGCAGGAGCGACAGTAGCAGGCTGCACACACCTCCGCGCATACGCACTGCGATTAATCGCAATTAATCACAGAGTAGTATTGCGATTATTCGAGTTAATTTTTTAATCGTTTGACAGCCCTAATAAATGTTGAGGATAAATGTCTTGGTGTGCCAGGTCATTCAGGTTTCAGTGCAGACCCAGAGCTCAGCTGAAGTTCTCCACAGACTTCATTGCTCACATTTCTCCAGCAAACATTTAATCCAAATGTGACTTTTTTTTGTGCAAACGCAGCATCATTTTTTAAAGTAAACAATTTGTGATGAATCTCTCATCATAATCTACCCCTGTGTTCTTTCTATGTCAGTGAGATTATATTTGAAAGACCTCATCTGAGCATTTTGTCTGTTATTTGAATGAAATGCTTGGAATGTTTTGAATGCATTGACCTTTAGTTTGCACTGACAAACAGACACACACACACCGAATCACATTATTGCCCCTGCAAAACATCACAACTTGTAATTTTAGGCTGATTTACCAGTTCATTAGGTTCACCAGTACAATCTAATGGATTCTTCAACACAGCAGCCTTGCCATATTGGCATGTATAAATGAATAAATGACATGTATAAATGACAGTGGATTGCATAAACTAGAAACACCTTTCAGCAGAAAGTGTTGAAAACTTGTTAGTTTCAGTTTTGTAGTCATGTTTACTTTTTCTTTGATCAGACAGTCTCTGAGTTAATCAGAACTTTGCCAGTGTAAGACAATTTTATTTCCTTGTACTGCTGCTTGTTTAAACATTTAGCATTTAGAAAGCTTGGCTTCTTTTGTTCATTGTAAAAAATGCTATGTAGAGAAACATCTTTATATTTCTAGAGAAAAAACTGTGTTATAAGTACTGTGGAACTGCAGAGATGCCATGGCCTACAAATCTTGTTCTCCAGATATAAGAAAACATGTTTCTTGGGTACAGAATTCAATCAATCAATCAAGTCATTATCTGCTCACCCTCATGTCAGTTGAGAGTTGGGTTTATTTTGTTAGTGCACAAAACACTGTTGGAGTTTCACAGGAAAACAGTGTTGCAGAATCTCCTAAACAATGGAAGTGAATGGTGACCAGTTTTCAAATGTAAAAAACAACTGGAAACAAACATAAAATGCCTCCATACTGCTCGTCTGGCACAATCCAAGTCTCCTAAAGCCCCCCCCACACACACCCAGTTTAGACAGTGTGCATGTGCACATGAACATGGCTCCAAGATAAGGATCTACAGTGAAGATTCTGGCTAAAAACATGGTGTAAATAACATTTTTCTTTAGTTAACTTGGCATGTAGGGGGCTTTAGAAGACTTAGATTACACTAGACGAGCAGTATGGAGGTATTTTATGTTTTTATTCTGTTCTTTTACATTTTAAAACTGATCACCATTCACTTCCAGTGTTTGGGAGATTCTGCAGCACTGTTTTCCTGTGAAACTCCAGCAGTGTTTTGTGGACTACAAAACTAAACCAAACCTTCAATCAGCATGAGTGTGAATAAATAATGACGCAGTTTTCATTTTTGCATGAACTAGGCCTTTAATAGTTTTTTCATCGCAATATCTGTAAAAAATAATAATAGGTATAAAAGAAACAGTCATATCAGTATCTCAGCTGACAGCTGTGCATGTCTGTTTACATGTAGCCCACAGAAGCATGTTCCATTCTTAAGGAGCAACACATCTCAATTAACCAGATCAGCAACCCACTTAGGCTATAAAACGTACACATATGAAAATACATGAACAAACCAACATATTTGTGCATCCTTGTTGAAAGATGTTTGAAAGAAACATGCAGCCATAACTCTGCAGCACTCTCACACACTTGTGTACATATTTTCTCAGAGAGGGGACGGTGTGCATGAGAGATAGAGTTGATGAATGAGAAAAGATTAAGTGGCAAAGAAAAAGTGATCCAGAGAAAAGCTCTGGAATTTTTGGGGTTGTGATACTGCACATATGAGCGAAGCTGGGGCAAGTCCCTGTGTCTTCATTCATTAGTTAGATGAAGCTGTGTTAGGCTCATGATGACAGGGGTCTTAGTGCTCCATTGCCACCATGAACCACTGTAAACATTCCCAGCACTTTGAAAAGTGAACCACTCTGCTCTTGCCATAATCCAGTCTCATCTCATCTGGCATTGTTATGATAAACACTGAAGATATCAATCTTTCCAGATGAAACAAGTTCTGGCTCAGCCTACACCTTTAACATATACTTTTAAAAAGTTCACTTCCCTTCCCAATATTAATCACCTCTGCAATCTCTGACACATATCATGCCAGCTTGTAAGAAGAAACTATTGTTCTGCACACTTTGACTAGACTATTGCTAACCTTACTACAAAATACAGACTAGATTTTACACTATTCTGAAAAAATAATGCACTATTTATAGAAAATGTCATGTTTAGGGTTGAATAGAAGGGAATAAGACATAAATTCTCACCAAATTCTTAGACTGTTGCCACCAGAAAATCAACAGGATTGGTTGTTTATTGAAGCACTTAAAATAATCTTCTAACATTTGTGAGCAGTGGTGGTGAGTCCTGAGTCCTCTTCTGCTCAGTGGTCACAGTCACTTCTCCAATCTAGGGTCACCTATTTTTGATTTTACTTAACCGATAGTTGAATATTCTAATGACTAATCATTAAATATCTATCAGATACAAAACATGCATTTTTTTTGCAGTTTCCATATTCAACAAATGGCTCCACCAGACAAAACAATGTCAACTGAGGTGCAGTTACTGCCATTTTTAGACTATTGATTAAATATTCATGGATACAGTTTTAATTGATTAAATTCTTGATGATTAGCTGCAGTGTTTAGTTTTACGTCCATATGTCCTGGTTTTCACCGGCCCGTTTGTGATCAGATCACCTGACTGGCTACTAAAATGCAGATGAAGGGTTTGGATTAGGGCTGAACGATATGGACAAAATGTCATATCTCGATATTCATGCCAGATATCTCGATATTGATACGATACGATATGACTACGGGTTCGGTGAAAACCAAACATTTTTCAGAAAAATAAAAACATCATAATACAAAAGAATGTGGAAAGTGCAGTTTTATTTATAAGAACTCACTGCCAGTCATCAACATTAACATAAAGTACGAATAAATAAATTTCAAATCAAACATTTTACTGCAGCTCTGCTTTAACAATAAATAACAAATATACGCAGCAGCTGGTGGAAGGTGAAACATTGAAAGTGCATTGAAATGCAACATCTTATATTCTTCTAAAGACAACATAACTGTATGCAGAAAATGCATTTGCTACTCACAGAACAGAGGTAGTTACAGCACAACTTCTACAGATTCTTTGCCAAGAACACTAGCTTGTTAACCATGTCTGGCTTCAGACAGGACCTCTCACAACTCACAATGTTTTTTTTTTAATCCAAAATACCTCCAAATAATGGAGGATGATTTATGTTTTGGCACCAAATCAGATTCTGCACCGCCACCGGCCGCATTATCTTCCGCACTCATGTCACTTTTCTTTCTTACTTTTTAATTTCCCCGCTGTGGATGTAGTGTGTGTGTGTGTGTGCGCGTCAGTCTCCATCTCCGTCTCCCTCACTCCCGCCCTCATATGTTTGTCATTGGTTGGCTTCAGCTGTCGATCCACAGCAAGCATGAAATAAGGTTTGTGGTTGGCTGGCCTTAGCGGTGCATTCAAGGGCAATCGTAAAAATGAAATTTGTTGTGACTTCCAGAGCTGTACATGCAGGGTGAGCACGGGGGAAATCTATATCGTTTATATCGTTTATTTTCGACATTAATATCTTGAATGTTCATATCTAGATATAGATACGATAACGATATATCGTTCAGCCCTAGTTTTGATATCAATTCAAATTGTACTTAGTGCTCAATTATGATTTTGAAATTAACTAAGTAGATTACCTGGTGTAATGAATACTTAAGTGCAAGTAAGGAGTACAGAAAATCTACTTATAAAGTACAAGTACTAAGTAAAAAACTACTTAATTACAGTAACTTGAGTATTTGTAATTAGTTACTTCCACCCCTATTTGCGAGTAATGACAGTTTTGTCATTACCTCCATTAGGTTGCCAAGATCGATGCATTGATGAGGTCTGTAAAGTCTTTAGTGTGCTCGAAAGTGGCATCTGACCTGTTCTGAATGTCCACACTCAAAGGCAGACCCTAACCGGTCTCGATGAGATTAATCATAGAAATCAGAATAATGGCTTACACTTTCAGACTCTTTGCAGGCATTCACATTTACTAGTGAAAAGTAACAGAAGTAATGTGTGAGAAATGAAAGAGTTCCAAGAGAAGCTCAAACCCTACACACACGTGCACACACCTGGCCAGTCACTGTGTTAAGTTGACAGATTGTTTTCAAGAGTTACATAAATTGTCAGCAGGATTTAGACCTTGTAAGACAATGAACACAGCAATCCAAATCACAGAACCAGAATCAAATCGCAATTTTTTTGAAAAAGGAAAAATGTGTGAAAAGTAAGAATTATTATTATAATGAAGTATTGTAGTGCTGCAGAGATGACCTGGTCTAAAAATCTTGTTCTCCAGATGAAAGAAAACATGTTTGTCTGGATCAAACCTCAATAACTATCACATCATCATGATTTTTTTTCAATGAACATGAAAATTGTAATGCAAAACTGATCATTTCCACTAATCGTATCGCATATTGCAGTTTCAATCAAAATATAATAATTTTTTTAAAAAAACAAACTTTTTTTTAACAAATCCTTCAGCCCTACTCTAATGGAGGTAGATCAGGAAACTTACATGAATAGTTTTTGCAGTGGTCATACACATTTTAGAAGGCACTGACAAACTATGTCATCCTGATGATGGAGGTTCTATTGGTTTAGACCAAGATGGCGGCACATGCACAACTAGAGATTCCAATACGAACTTGACATTGTGCATGATACTGAGCACAAATTTGAAAATCTGAGACCAGTGTCAAAAAGATATATATTTTTGTTTAACAATTTATACTATTAGCCCTGTATGGATGTGAAATGATTGTGCTATGATCATTGTTGTATGGCTCAGGTTAAATATGAACATACATACAGAGAATGAATGCCAAAGAACAGTTTTCTCAAACTTTTTTACATCGTGTTCCACATCAAAAAATATTAGGTTTCTTCAAGTTCTACCATTATGACTGTAAATACTCTATTCAGCTAAGGACTGTTCACTCAGGAGGCAGGTTTATTATCTACACCAGGCATAAGCTTTGTGCTTGCGCTTGATCGGTTAGGTGCATGCGTGTTGTTGTGAGTGACTTTTGGACGTGGAGCTTGTCTGCAGCTCATTTTGCATACTACTGGACCCATCAGCCGAATATTTAGGGGCCGGGCAGCCTAAGCTGCCAGGACCCTATTGTAATCCTGCATGTTCTTCTTCTTTCTTTCTTTCTTTCTTTTCTTTCTTTCTTTCTTTCTTTCTTTCTTTCTTCTTCCGAGGAAATCCTACTTCCCATGCACGAAAAATGACCAAACTTTGCACAAAGGTCCAGTCCCATGTCAGATTGCCTCAGCTGCAAAAACAGGCCAATAGTCCTGATGGTGGCGCTACAGCAAGCCTCTAAAGTTCAAAATTTTGTACATTTAAACCTATTGCAAATTATGAAGTCCATCACTCTGTTTTTTTCAAAAACTGTAAAACTTATTAAACCTATCTCCTCCCACAATTTTTGCTCAATTGGCACCAAACTTGCTACAGAGCATCTTCAGACTGTCCTACACAAACGATCCACACAGATTTTTGATTTATCAAAAATTGAGCTTACAGTGCATCAGAATGTTTGACTGTAAACGGTATTATAAACATATACTTGCAAATTCTTGCTAAATACATTTTCAATGTTCATGAAAAAAAATGACAGAATTTTGGAGTCATGGTAGATGATGTTTGGAAAATATCAGAATTTTATCTCAAAAACTGAATTTTTTACAGCATTTTGAATTTCACTCTCATGTGAACAATTGGAGTCAATGCAAAAATGGCATTTTTAAACATCAGTTTTTCACTTTTGGAGCCAATAAATCATTGTTAAAAACTAATGACCAACATCTCCATGCTGTCTAGATGCAATTTGTGTATTTTGGGATTTTTGTCTCAATAACTGAATTTTTGACAGCCATTTGAAATCTGCCTTTACATGCTAACAGCTGCTGTCTTGCACACAGGTGACTGGCTGAGTCAATTTGTGAAGCTACAAGTGGTGTTTCCATTTGCCAATTAGCTCAGTGAGATAGAGGATGGTTCTTGGTGTTGAAGGTTGTGAGTTAAAGCCTCAGCTTGTGCAACATTTCCACATGAGAAATCTACCCAAACTTTTCACAAAGGTCCAGTCCCATGCCAGATGTCCTCAACTGGAAACACAAGACAATAGTCCTGATGGTGGCGCTACAGCAAGCCTCTAAATTTCAAAACTTTGAAAATTCACAACAAATCAACCATATGTGCTACAGCTTTGGAACTTTCACTTTGAAATTTGCTTTTCCATGGCATGGATGGCTGCTGCCTGGCACCCTGATGCTTGGCTTAGTCAATTTGTGAAGCCACACATGAACTGTCACTTGCCAATTAGCTCAGTGAGATAAAAGACGGACTTCAGTGTCAGAAGTCGTGAGTTTGAACCTCAGCTAAGGCAGGATGGACTTTCAAATGTGAAAGCCTTATGTTAAGTTATCATGCTATGTGGATTAGAGACTACTAAGGTTAAAATAATTATGATTCAGGGAGTTTTGGGAAGAGACAAATACTCTTTATCAACACGTTTCCCTGTTATCCCTTGTCTCTTTTCCCTGTTTATTTGGCTTAGCTATCAGTCAATATGCAGTCTCTTGTGCCAGAAATTGTGAGTTCAAGCCTCAACTGATGTAAAATGCACATTAGAATGCCACCTTTTTTTCATCTTCCTACACTCTGCTTGTTGCTCAGAATTGCCTAATTTTGCCTGAAATTGCCCGGCCCCGACCATTGCTGCGCAGCAGCTATAATTTTACATGTAACTTGTTACATGTAATTAAATTACAAAATAAATGTAATAGTGATATGTTACAGTTACTGAGAAAAAATGAAATGAAATTAATTACTTTCAAAATGTTGGTTATTACAAAGGGCTTACATCCAGATATTCTTTTTGGCTTGCCTGGCAGAGATCTGCACTCTATTGAGTGACCTCTTATAGTTCCTAAGAAGATTATTTATTGTTGACTGTTGTCAGTCACACCGCCTTCATAGTAAGACAGTGGCTTACTGCCATCACAGTTCGGGTCCTGACTAATCATGGGTGATGTATGTATGTGCTACATGTATGAATGTGACTATGTAGCCTTTTGATACTGAAACAAAAATATTATAGACAAGATTACATTTCAGCAATCTCATAGTTTAAGAATTTCCAAACCGAAACCACAATCCTTCCTTAAGCAGGAACAAGTCATTTTTCTGTCTAACTCTACTACCACAGTGGCAGATCAGAAAACGATCACATTGATTTTTTTGTCACAGTTCTGGAAGGTGATCTTGCCGAAAGGTGTGTCTGATGCCTGGGTATTCAAGGCTGCTGCAGACATGTTGCGTCTCTCTGCTCAGACATATAAAACACACTGATGATTAATTGAACAGGGTGTTGTCTTTCAGACCATTAAATCTCCACATTAAAAATGCAGAATCCCAAACAGAGACCTGGGATTACAGTGCACAGAATGGCTAGCCAGGTTTGTGATGTGTCATGATAGAGACCTGCTCATGAACATGTCATGACGTCATCGCTGAGTTGTAGCTTAATGTATTTCTGATTCTCTTTTTCTGACTGAGAAGCTCATGTAAGGGACCAGCAACAGTTACTGTGAATTGAAGACTAAGTGCATGACAGTGACATATATTGAAGAGAAGATGATCACACTAAGCTCCAATTACTTATTACGCACTTGGTCTCTCTCAAGGCAAGGAAAGGCTCATTTAAAGGGACATATTTATTTTGCCATATAACATTACAGCTTGTTACCTTCGCTTCAAACCTTCAGCTGAAAGGCTTTTTTCTCTGAAACATTGTGATGATTCTCAGTCATCCATCCATTCCATCTATGGTGTTCAACAGGAGTGATTAGAAGGCAGCTGGACTTGCTTGAGATTCTTTTTTGTGATCAATAATTTATTGACAAAATGTAGAAAGAAGAAACCCAAACTAAATTGTAGATTGCCAAGCACAAAGAAAATTTCCTTCTGGGAACAAGAGCTGAACAGCAGGGATAGAATATTAAAAAAATAAAACGTTGAATCAGAGAAAATGAACAAAAGATAAATCAATAAAATAATAGCTTAGGCAAAAACTGCAAAAAAGAAAAAAAGACCAGAACGAAGACAAAATATGGTAATATACATAAAAGAGGACAGCAGAATAGCAATGTAAATGCACAGATAGACAAAATATGAGCACAAAACAGAGTGTAATAATGAGTATTCAGCAGTATTGTGTGGTCATGCATTATTCAACAATATACTGTTGTAATATTATTACTTTACGCAGTATGAGTTAGGCTTGTGCCGATTGGCGATCCAATCGTATATTGGCAATTGAAGGGATGAACAACGATTGTTTTTTTTCCTTTGACGATGCTACCAGAGGGTGTGGCAAATGCGCAGATGAGAGAGAGAGAGAGAGAGAGAGAGAGAGAGAGAGAGAGAGAGAGAGAGAGAGAGAGCGAGCGAGCGCATGTGTGTGCATATGACGGTGGAGCTTACTGCGGCTATAATTAATTGATTAACAAGAACAAAGCACCATGAATTCAAACACTTCTGATCCTTAATGCAGTTAGGAGAGTAACTTGTGGCTCTACCATATTAGACACACAACACGATGTCTGCCACCAGTTTTGCGTGGAAATACTTCATACTTCAAAATATTAAATGATGAGTATGCAAAGTGTGTGCTGCACTGTCTAAAGTAGGGATTAAACGCACCGAACTGAGGTCCAAGGAGAACTTTGGTGCCACATTTAAATCTCAGACAAAACTCCAAGTGATAGCTCAAATTAGGGTTGGGCGATTGGACAACCCATCAGCAATTGTTTTTTTTTTTTTGGACAATTTTTAGGGCTATGTTTGTCATTTTATTTTGCTAATGTAATAGTTTGCTCTGCACCGCACTCTCATCCAGCAGCGCAGTCAGCACATCCACTCAGCTGAACCATGAGCGCGCTAAGCTGGGTGAGGAGTGAGAGGAAAACAGCCTGCAGAGTCAGACTTTTTACACTCTTCACGCGGTAAAGTGAGGATTTATTTTGACCAAACCAGAGTTGGTGATTGGTGGAAGAGTGGACAGACTAACAAAGACAGTTTTGGTGAGTTTTACATGTTTTTCTGTTGAGTTTTAATGAAGTGTGTTTTCTGAGGAGTTAATGAGCCAATTAAGGTCGTCTTAGTTTGGTAAAAGAGAGAAACTTGAATTCAGAAGGTGTGCGGTCGTATTTATCCATTTAAAATGGGAAATAAGTGTGAGAACATGTAATTTTTAGACACTTTGTGAGTTTATTTTGTCTATTGGACGTAGTGAATGTACGCAGCATGCGTAACATAGTGAATTCGCCACTTGTGCACATCTCCCAGCTGAGACTGGAGAGGACAGGAGGAGGTGGGAGGGGGGACGATGACATTGTCAATCACCGATGGATGGGCTGACGATGATCGTTTGGAACATTTTAACATATCGCCCAACTCTAGTATGAGTATTATAAGGGATTACAATTTCCAAAGCTACTAATCCAAGTAACTCCCAGCCAACATCTGGGCAGCAAACAACAAAAGCTTTCTGGGTGTTAACAGCTCACTGGATCAGTTGTTCAACTTTGGAGCACAACAAGGCCATCAACAGGGTACAAAAGTAATCTAGAAATATAACAAGCAATGTCACTAATTACTTTTGATTCCAAGTTATGAGTAATGTATATTATTTTTTTTAAAGGAGTAATTAAGTCAAGTAACCCATTACACTTCCTGAGTGACTTGCCAAGCACTGGTCCTCAGCAATAACAACCACATACATTACCGAAATAACAAACAATGTTACAAACATAACATTTTTAATGCATACACATATGACTTAAGAAATGTAGGTTCATGGCTCATAGTACTGAAGAGAGATGTTTGTAAAGAATGAAATTACAAAAAGGTTTTGGGATTAGTTAAGCCCCTGAATAATATCAGTAATTTTAGACCAAGTAATTACACGTTGATTCTAACAGAGGACCTCTCAAGTAAACAGGCATCTAAAAAAAGAGCGAGCCAGGTGCTCTTGTTGACTATGGTGGTTTCAAACCAATTCTTAATTATAGTTTTCTTAGCTACCGTTGAGGCAGTTGATATGATCCTTTTCTCCTGAAACATTAACAGAATATTGGGATTGTAACCCAAAAGATAAAGAGCAGGACAGCTGGGAAGGTTTTTTATTAATGACAGTACCAACAATCACATTTATACAATCCCAAAACGTCTTCATGGTTGAGTAATAACATATGTAAATAGTCTCTCCCAACTGATTCAGGACATTTAGCAAATAAGTTACTGTTATTCAATTTTAATTTAAATCTGCACTCAGGTGTAAAATAAAATTTGTGCACAAATTAATAGTGTATTAATTGAGAAGCCATGTTTTTAGGTGAATAAAAAATTGTGTTCTAGACTGTAGACCAGTTCCAGACAAATTTGAGAGATTGAAATTCTTTTTCACAACTTTTTGTTACTTGAAGTGTCACAAGAGGATAGTTTGTTGTAGACCGCAGCTACCAATTTAGTTTTAGCAGTAATTATTGAAACCAAGGGGTGTTGGTGTAAAGGTGCATCCCAAGGTACTCCATATACAGTGGTGGAAAATGTTTTCGGACACCCCATGCATTTGTGAAATATTGCATTAAGAATCACTCTTAGGTCTTCATGTGCAATTTCTTTTAGTATAGTCACAGCCAACTAGGGCTGGGTATCGACTCAAATTTCAAGAATCGATTCGATTCCGATTCTTGAGATTCAGAATCGATTATTTCGATTCAGAATCGATTATTTCGATTCGATTCGATCCGATCCGATCTCGATTCGGGTTAGTGTTATTAAAACCGTTTTTTGAGCTGTTACCTGATTGTCTAGTTGTGCAACATATTAATAATAGTTTTATATTGACATTTGGCAGCAAATTAATGAAGTATTGGTAGTTAATGATGGCAATAAGACTGGTAAAAATGGCAAGGACCAATCCCCCTCCCAGAATGTTGATAGACGAGTATTTTACAAACATGATGTAGGGCAGAATTACTGGTGCATTATTAAAAATATGACATTCAGAATTCACCCAAAAGCTGTTGCTGTTAAATACAAATGTACCTTTAATTTGGCCATTTTGTCCACGTCCATGTGTCACTAGTGATGCCCAATCTCTCAGCTGACTGCAGCTTGCTTTTCACTCCTTCTTTTACTACGTCGTACATGTTTGGGATAATTTGTTCAGCCATGCGTTTGCGTGTCACCACAACGTAGTGCGGTTCACATACCTTGATGAGCCGCCTGAAGCCCGGGTTTTCAACAACGGAATACGGGACCATAGCACTGCAAATGAAGCCCGCAATCGCCTCGGTTATTTTGTTAGCACGTGGAGAGCTAGCTGGTAGTTGTAGAGCTTCCTTAAGTTTTTTCTGTTGCGGTCCAGTGGGCTTGGACATGATGTCTTGGTGGTGTCGCTGCATGTGGTTCCTGAGGTTGTTTCCGCAAAACTTTACCTCCATCTGGCATATCTTGCAAATTGCTTTGCTCTTGTCAAGCTCCTTTTTTGCCTCGTCGTTTCTAAACCCGAAATAGTTCCAGATATCCGCTTTGAGCGACTCTGGCCTTTTCAAAACTCAGTTCGGCTAACTTCACTGCTACCCCCCGACGCCATGTTGTTATGAGAACACGCAGTATCTTCACACCGCGCCTACGCGAGTCACGTCACTAGTGGGGTTAAAGTTCACCCAGGAAAAAATATAAAGAAAATATATATATGTATAAAAATCGATCTTTGGACGTGCGAATCAATTTTTTTAAATTAAAATGAGAATCGATTTAAAATTGGCGGATCGATTTTTTCAACCCAGCACTACAGCCAACATACTAAACAAATTCTAAAAAAGCCATTAAAAACTTAAAATTGATTGGTTCCATAAAAATACATAAGGAATTTTGAGTATTGGGTCATTTTGGTACCAGTGATCCACTAATGAAGGTCGTGCTTTTTATTAAAAGACAATTTTTGTTGCCGTTCTTCGTGTCTATATAAAGCCAGCACTTTTGAAAGTTCTTCAGAGACAAAAATGGCTGACTGTATGTGGCCGACTTTTAGATCATGGCTTAAGGTCCTACAAGGCTGTCAAGAAGCCCCTGATCAATGAGAGACAGAGGTTAGCCCGGTGTCGTTGGGCCCAAGCACACAAGAACTGGACAGATTCTGTGGTCAGATGAGTCCAGTTTCCAGCTTTATCTTCCTCCAGCTAATGTGAGGGTACGCAGAAGGCCAGGCGAAGCATTATCTCCAGCATGTACAGTACCTACTGTCAAGCATGGTGGAGGCAGTATCATGGTTTGGGGATGCATGAGTGCTGCTGGTGTTGGTCATCTCACTGTCTGTGATGGCACATTGAACTCTGCCAAGTATTGTGCCATTCTCGAAACCCACATGCTCCCTTCTGCACGTGCACTGTTCCGTCGAGGTCAAAACTGGATGTTTCAACAAGATAATGCCCCTTGCCACACATCCAGGGCCAGTAGAACTTGTCTGCAGGAGCACAGTATCCAGGTCTTAGAGTGGCCAGTTCAATCCTCGGACATGAGCCCCATTGAAAATCTGTGGTGGATTATCAAAAGGTTTGTTTCAAAGCGTAAACCAAAGAATTTAGAAGAATTAAAAGCAGTAATTCAAGAAGAATGGCACAAGATTACCCCTCAACCGTGTGAAAGGCTCGTGGGGAACATGCCAGCCAGGATTAGAGCTCTACTGCGTGCTAATGGACTACTAAATATTAATTTGATGATGTGATGGTTTATTTATTTTTTGTTCAGTTTTGAACACATTCTCTGTTATTTGTTGACTTTGATACCGACAATGAGAACTGACATATTGAAACTGTCAAGAATTCAGTTTTGTTAGTTTTTCTTGTAAATAATAAACAAAAAAATATAATTTGTATTTGTTTGTGTCTGTCTAATAGCCACACCTTTTGAAACACAAAAAAGATTTTTCCACAAATATTTCATAATATTTGAGATTGTGTAAAATTTTAAGGGTGTCCGAAAACTTTTTTCCACCACTGTATTTAGTGCTGTGCAGAGTTGCTTGAGATTCTTGAAGATGTTTCACCTCTCATCCGAAAGACGTCTTCCGTTCTGGGTAGAAGTGATGTCAGGTTCTGTTCGAGGGTGCCGAGGGTAAAATGTATCCGTCTCTATCTCTTGTAAGTAACTGGTTCTGAGGCTTCCATTGTTTGCCTATAAAATGCCAGAAAATGATGAAAAATGTTGATCAGTGTTTCCCAGAGCCCTGGATGATGTCCTCAAATGTCTTGTTTTGCAACCCAATTTTTTTCCCTTTATTGTCACAGAGGAGTAAAGTTCACATTTAAGAAGCTGCATTCAGAGAATTTAGACTTTAAAAAAAAAATCAAACTGATTAATCACTCACACAGTTAATAATCGAATAATTGATTAATCATGCAGCTGTAGTGTGGACATAGTCTAAGATGTCTTGCTTCCTGTGTTTTTTGACTTGTCCTGCTGCCATGTGACCAGGCTGGGTGGCTTGTTTTCAGTCTGAGGCTGACTGAAGAGCTTGTGTTGTTGACTGAGCCAAATAGCGGCAGAAAGCCACACACACGCCCCAACACCACCATATCACTGATACAGGCCTTTTTCTGGTCATCGTCTGCAAAATTCATTGCAAGATTTCACCCGACTCCTGCCAACTAGAGCCACAGAGCCTGGATATATCAGATGAATTATTGACACTGGTCTGCTCTTGTTAATTGTGGATGACTTCAGGGCTTGGCCTTCTGGCTGCACTGACCAGCCTGCTGCATCCAATCTCTCCCAGTTCCCACAAATTTGAAATTGTTCTTTTTATATTTTCTGACTTCCTTATACTCTCTCAGTAATTTCCTAAAACAGCTGGCCATTGTAGTTTTTAACAAATATTATTCAAACAGGAGGACATAGTGCATATGTTGGGGACTATTTTCAGCGGTGGATTAATCCACATTTTATGCCACATTTTATGTGAGCATTTCTGGAAGCAGGACGGTGTATGTTTTCATGGTAATGTTGATGTGTTTTGTTTTTTTTTTAATAAAATTTTATTGGAGGGAATATTCTTTGTACAAAAGTATAGAAATACAACAATGAAAGAAATTGTCCCTCCATGTTCTGAAATTTTCAGCTAAGTCAGGCACTCAAAAAATAGCTATCCCTTCCTCCAGCAGGATCTTCACCTCAGTAACCTCAGAAATTATTTTAAAAAATGAAGACCAGAAGTTTAATAATTTTGGGCATGACCAGAACATGCGTGTTAGGTCAGCTGGAGATTGTGCACAGCAGTCACATTTGTCATCTACTTCAGGGCAAAATTTTTAGAGTTTAAATTTGGAAAGATGGAGTCCGTGCACAACTTTAAATTGAATAAGGCCCAAACGGGCACACGAGGAAGAAGAATTGACACGTGCAACTCTCTCCCACCAGTCATTATTAAACTCTTTCTCCCAGGTGCATTTAATGTTGCTAAGAGTACAGTCTTTGAAAGACAAAATTTGGTTATAGATCCTCTAGACATAATAGGAGTTTCAAGGAGTGTGTCCATGCCAGATTGGGGAGGTAATAGTGGAAATTGAGGGTTTGGGGCTTTTAAGAATATCGAAAAAGGTTTGAGCTTGGTAAATTCAATTTTGTAGATAAGGCATCAAAGCTAGCAAAGGTGCCATCTATGTAAAGCTCACTGAAGTATTTTAGTCCCCTCCTACTCCGCTGTCCATATACAGCATCCATTCTTACAGGTAGGAATAAGTGATTATTGCAGACAAACCCAACAAGGATAAATTTTGAAATTTGAAATTTTGTTGAAATTGCATCTAAATTTTAAGTGTAGCTGTGACAGTGGGGCTAGAGGTGTACCAGGAAGGGGGCAATGGTAAGGGCACACAGACAAGAGCACGAAGGGAGGACGAGCAGGAGTCAGCCTCCGTACGGCACCAATCCATACCTGGATGGTGTAGCTAAAATATAACCTTTTGGATGTTTGCTGTCCAATAATAAAACATGGAATTTGGAAGTGCTAAGTCCCCTTTTGATCTATCCCTCTGAAGCATAGATTTATTAATGCGTGGGATGCACCCCCTCCATATAAAGGTTGAGATTAAGTTGTCAAAAGAATGAAAAAATATTTGGGCAAAAAAAGGGGCAAACACATGAAAAGATAAAGAAGTCGAGGCAAGACATTCATTTTCACACACTGAACTCTGCCAGCTAATGACAGAGGGACAACCTTCCATCTCTCGAAATCTGATCTCACTTTTTACACCAGGATTGAAAAATTCTCTTTATGTAAAGATTTATAGGAGTGAGTGATTTTTATACCCAGGTATTTAAAACCAGTCTTAGAGAAATGAAAGGGAAGTTCTCCGTGGTTGATCATTAATGCTGAATTATTAATCGGAAAACACGCACCAGATTTTTTCAGTATGTCTAATATTTCTGGTAAACATGCAGCTGGGTCAGTGACATATAATAACAGATAATCTGCATATAAGGACAAATGATGTTTGACACCCCAACAACGAATGCCCTTGATCAATGGAGAGGCTTTTAAAGCTATGGAGAGGGGCTTGATAGCTATAGCAAATAAAAGGGCCGATGAGGGCAACCCTGACGAGTTCCATGCGTGAGGGGAAAGTATGGAGAACAAAAGTTATTGGTGCAGATGCTAGCATGCGGAGAGGAATAGAGAAGGAGGACCATTGAGGTGAATTTTTCCCCAAAACCAAATTTTTCTAAGATGACGAATAAATATCCCCATTCCACCCTGTTGAATGCTTTTTCTGCATCTAATGAGATAGCTACCTCTGCAGCATCTGACAGAGATGCAGAATGAATAACATTCAAGAGCCGACGAATATTGGAAAAAGAATAACGGCCCTTCATAAAACCTGTCTGATCTTCTGAAATTATATGCGCCAAAACAGTTTCCAATCGGCATGCCAGCATCTTGGTCAGAATTTTAACATATATGTTCAAAAGCAAAATAGGACGATATGAAGCACAGTTTGTAGGGTCCTTTCCAGGCTTTAACAAAAGTGAGATTGATGCTTGGGTCAGCGTTGGAGGTAGGGAGCCTTTGGAGATGGCATCGAACATTTCCAAAAGAAGAGGGGCTAGTTTATGTGAAAATGTTTTAAAAATTAATTAGGGTACCTGTCGGGGCCTGGGGATTTACCATTTTGCATACTTTGAATGGACTTTAACACTTCCTCCGATGAAAAAGGTTTGTCTAATTCCAGTTTTGAATCTGTGCTAATAGTAGGAGTATCTAAGTTATCAAGAAAATTATTTATCAAAGATATATCACAGGGGCTTCTGATGTATACAAATTGGAGAAGTAAATTGAAAATGTGTTCCGTAATGACAACAGGATCTGCAGTTAAAAGATTAGAAGAGTCCAAAATTTTAGATATCATGTGTGACTTGGCGCTACATTTTATTTTGTGAGCAAGGAGCCGACTTGCTTTAATCTCCATATTCATAAAATGTACCATGTGTATGAAGCAGCAGCTGTTCAGCTTCTGTAGTAAATAGTAAATTGAACTCTGTAAGCCCAATCTTTTTTTATATAGCTCTGGAGTAGGTGTCTCTGAGAACTGCCGATCGAGAAGCAAATTGGAATCAGTCAGTTCTTGCAATTTGACCTTGAGTTGTTTAACAACATCGGAAGAGTATGCAATGATTCAGCCTCTGAGAACTGCTTTCAGTGTTTCCCAGAGCACAGAAGGAGAAACAGTGCCAGTTTTGTAAGTTTCTAAGAAATCATCAATTGATATGGATATATAATCACAGAACAATTTATCTGATAACAGTGAGGAATTTAGCCTCCATAGAGGATGTTGTGTTACGTGCCAGTCAAGGAAACCAGGACCCAGTTGCAGAGTGAAGTCAAAAATGGTTTATTTACAAAGTTTTCACAGAAAAGTCAGTTCACGAAAAATACGTTCGAGCAAAGTATCAACAAAAAAACTCTCTCTAAGGGAAAAGTATCAACAGAAAATGCTAAACAGAAAATCACCATAAATATGGGAAAAAACGAGCTAGAACATAGTACAACAAAAATAGTGACAAGGCACCAAAAACTCACTAGACTCTGAGGAAAACACTGGAGAACAAACGCATGGCGTGAGGCAGGAGATCACTGTAAGCACGAGTGTACTGCAGGAGCAATGAGAACAATCCGGCACAGGAGACAAAGAGAGTGTGGCTTAAGAAGCCGGTTAATTTGGGCAGAACGAGCTGCAGGTGTGCTGGAAGCCCAGTGCTCCCAGAGATCGGCCCGCCCCTCGGCACTCCCCCTGCAGGTAGAGGGAGAGAGAGGTCAGATGAGAGCAAACAACAAAAACACACAGAAAATCAGGACCACAACATGTTGGGTGACAGTGGATGTAAAGGACAGTTCTAGTAGGAGAGGGACATGATTTGATATTACAATCACTTTATATTCTACTGATTTGACATAAGAAAGAAGTGCCTTGTCAATGAAAAAATAATCTATTCTAGTATACAAGTGATGGACATGAGAGAAAAATGAGAATTCCTTAGACCTAGGGTAAAAAAATCTCCATGGATCTATACATCCAGTTTGATTCATGTATGGTGATATGGCTTTGGACATTCTCGAGGGGGATATATTTTTAGGGCTGGAAAGATCCAGTTTGGGGTCGATCACACAGTTCAGATCCCCACCTAGGATGGAGGCTGCCTCCACGTCTGTGTACTGAAATCATCGGAGTTGTTTTAATGGTTTTTTTTCTTCATTTTAACCCACTGTCTAAACCGGATTTTAATCGGTTTTGTTGTTTTAGTCGGTTTTTATCAGCGCCGTTACCACTGAAGGCGATCTTTAACTGGATTTTACAAGGCCGACTATAGCTAGCACTACTGCTAGCATAAGTAGGGATACACCGATATGGATTTTTTTAGGGCCGATGCCGATACCGATTTTTTTCCATCACCCTTAGCCGATGACCGATTATGGACTGCTGATTTTCTTGGGTCGATATTTGTGTGGGTCTTTTGCTCCCTCAATTTACATAAAAAAAAATGACACAATGATAACAAATATTACAGGTCTCAAGTTTAAACAAACATTTATTGAAAAGTAAAAATTTAACAATTTAACAACTTTACTTTAACTTTTCCCAGAAGTCGGCTCACTAAAATGTTGTCATACCAGGTTCTTGCGTTCAGCCATCTGTATAAAGAATAAATAAAAACACAGATTAGTATCAATCAGTATCAATCTTTTGGCAATCTCATGGCAACAACCCTGCCCAGCTTACATTCATATCACCCAATATCATCATCCTTTCATCAATATCTACAACACAGCCTTGATTATGCATTGCTTGCTGACATACTATAAGGCAGGTATAATCTACTCATCAGAAAACGTCCTTTGTCACACATTTAAATAATTTAAGAGAAAACAATAAACCTGAAAAGCAGCCATTAACATAAAGTGCTTGATTTGTAACTTAAGACTGCCATGGTTTCATTTTTTCTGCACAAAATAAAGTGATCATGTCTTAGGCTACTATGCTGTCAGGTTTGGCAACACCAGAACATAAATCAGCAGGAAAATAACCGTGATGTCAGGAGCACATTAAGCAACAAATTGTTCAAGTTTAAGTTTTAAACGGCATTATCAACTTTAAAAGGAATAAATATTCAACCATGTACAAAACATTTCTCTCATAGTTTAAGTTTTATCTCCCATCGATGTGATGGCTGCTCCTCCCCAGTGAGATGCGCACACCCCCCCACCCACCCACCCACACACCACCCACACACACACACACACACACACACACATCAGCTGAGCAGACGCTGACTGAAAAACTCCACTACCGCTGGATTGATAACGGCAGCAAACGGCTCTAAACACGTTCTCACGAAACACTGACACAATTTAGTACTACATATAAAACATTTCTCTCATCATTAAAGTTCTTCTAGTGCACGCTAAAGACCTCTCTGATAGCAGACACGGCTGCTCCACTCCGCTCTGAGGGAGAGAGCACACACACACATACACACACGACACGACACGCATTTAACCTCAGCCCGGTGTTCGCTGAATTAAACTCCTACAAACACCATGGAACTGAATTGACAATGTTGACATTACTTAATCCTTAAACCGGTGTTCGTAACAGCTGTACATATTAGCCTACAACTACGTCAACAGCTCCCTAAATACAATGGTAAGCAGTTTTAAAGACGAAGCATTCAGCAGCATTCCCATTTTTCTGACCCACAAACTTAACTATATTTGCAAGCATGTGTATTACATGCGCTTGGCATTCATGTTTCCTATTTCAAAGTGGGTGGCAATATTTCAACTAAGTTTAACAGTTAGAGGCTAATTGAAAGTTTAAAACTTACTGTTGTTCTGAAGCAGCCTCCGGGGCAATGCTGCTTTCACCACTCTTCCAGTGGGGGAGGGTAACGCATCTGCATGTGCTGCAGGGTCTTCCGGCAACACAGAGCTGCCCCTGGATGCCTGTCTGTAAATCATGCTGTGGAAAAATACATCGGCGAACCCACGCACGAATCGGCCGATGCCAATTCAAGTAAAAAACGCAAATATCGGCCCGATATATCGGCCGGCCAATGTATCAGTCGATCCTTAAGCATAAGTGTGTTTGTTTTTAGCCTGGTAGCTAGCAGGCTGAAGTTAGCACAGAGACCGAGAGCTAGCTCTCACCATGGCACCACTCACCTCTCCATCTGCTCCCTGCGAGGGCTGCCTTCGGCTGAACCAGAAAGTCGCCGAACTGGAGCAAAGAGTCTCTCTTCTCCACCAGATTGGTGAGGACGAGCGGCTAATCAACACTATGCTAATGCAGTGTCACAGCACCGCGGCGGCTGAAGGTGATGCCGCTGGGGGAGAACTGGATGCGACGATACCGTGGACCAACACAGCCCAGCTCCTGCCCGAGGACCAGTGGGCACGGACCGGAGCCAGACCCAAGACTCTGCTGTGCTCCGCCCTGGGATGCAGACCTCCCACTGCTGGCACATCCTCACCTGCGTCACAGTCCTGACTCCGACCCGCCGGGCATAGAATAGAATAGAATAATAGTTTATGATGATGCGCATGCGCCGACGGTGCGTGCAGCCTGTTGTAGTCGCTCCTGCTGTTTTCTAGTTTTTTCCAACTTTTTTTGCTTTATCATTTAACTATTTCGGCTTTGTGTTTTCCTGACTGACTTTTGAAGCTGCGCCCTCTCTGAATATGCTTTTTGAGAGAGTTTTGTTCTTTTTCTTCACGCTTTATTTACTATTTTCACTTGGACCCGGCACCGTTGCGCAACAACTTCATGGCCACTTTGTTTACTCCAGAGAACAGCTGATCGCGCTGAGGCCGGCCGGCTTGTCAGCTAGAACATCAGCGGTCCCTGCTGAACTATGGAGGAAAACACACAGAGGATGCAGGGGAGGATTTAAACAACGGATGAAAAAAGCTGGGTCGAGACAACGGAGGCTTATGGAGAAGAGGAGATATAAGCCGTGTCTCCCCTCTCTCATCATGGGTAATGTGAGGTCGCTGGCAAATAAGACGGATGAGCTAACAGCACTAGCCAGGAGTCAGAGGGAGTACCGGGAGTGTAGTCTGATGTGCTTTACGGAGACATGGCTGCACCAGGACATACCCGATGACAACGTCTCCATCAGTGGCTTTCAGACTGTTCAGGCCGTCCGGGATCGCACCGAGAGTGGTAAGCACAAAGGAGGGGGGCTTGCCGTTCTAGTCAACAACCGTTGGTGTAATCCTGGTCACATTACCATCAAGGAACGCATCTGTTGCCCGGACATTGAACTGTTGGCTGTTGGACTCAGGCCGTATTATTTGCCCAGGGAGTTTTCACATGCCATTATTGTGACTGTTTACACCCCCCCCTCTGCCAACCCGTCGTCGGCATGTGACGTCACTCACTCCGCCATAGCTCGTCTGCAGACTCAACACCCGAGTGCATTCATCGCCATCTCGGGTGACTTCAACCACGTCACCATGGCAACAACCCTGCCCAGCTTTACTCAGTATGTTAACTGTCCTACTAGAGAAGGGAGAACCCTGGACTTGCTGTATGCAAACGCCAAGGATGCATACAGCTGCTCCCCCCTCCCCCCTCTAGGTAGGTCAGACCACAACCAGGTCCACCTCAGTCCCCGCTATGTACCTCTAGTGAGGAGCCAGCCTGCGACCACAAAGACAGTGAGGAGATGGTCAGAGGAGGCTTATGAGACACTTCAGGGCTGTTTTGAGGTGACAGACTGGCTGTCACTTTCTGTGTGGACTCCACTGTCCCAGCCAGGACGGTCCATTGTTATCCAAATAACAAACCGTGGGTAACAAAGGACATCAAAGCCATCCTCAATGCAAAGAAGAGGGCTTTCAGAGCTGGTAACAGGGAGGAGGTGAGAACGATACAGGGGGAACTAAAGGTGAAAATCAGGGAGGCTAAGGAGAAGTATAGGAGGAAGCTGGAGTGGAAACTCCAGCAGAACAACATGAGAGAGGTCTGGAGTGGAATGAGGACCATCACTGGCTTCAGGACCAACAACAACAGAGGAGTTGAAGGCAGCATTGACAGGGCCAATGAACTGAATCTGTTTTTTAATAGATTTGATAATGCTTGCCCTGCCCATCCCCCCCCTGACTCTTCTGCTGTCTGTTTTGGACAACCACCACCACCCACCCACACCCTCCACCCCTCCTCCTCCTCCTTCTTCCCCTTCTTGCATTCCCCCACCATGCAGTGTGAGCCCTCCTCACACCTCCTCCCCCGCTGGCCCAACTGACTGTACTCTCCAACTTGAGGACTACACCCCTCCCCCACCTGCCACCCCCACAATGTGCCTCACTGCTGAGCAAGTGAGAAGACAGCTGTTGAAACTCCACTCAAGTAAGGCTGCAGGCCCTGATGGTGTCAGCCCCAGGGTGCTCAAAGCCTGTGCCCCCCAGCTGTGTGGAGTTCTTCACCATGTCTTCAACATGAGCCTGAGTCTCCAGAGAGTCCCCGTGCTGTGGAAGACATCCTGCCTCGTTCCTGTTCCAAAGACATCACGGCCCAGTGAAATCAAGGACTACAGACCCGTGGCATTGACCTCCCACATCATGAAGACCCTGGAGAGACTCGTCCTGGAGCAGCTCCGGCCCCTGGTCAAGCCACACTTGGACCTCCTCCAGTTCGCCTATCAGCCCCGACTTGGAGTGGAGGACGCCATCGTCTACCTGCTCAACCGTGTCTACGCCCACCTGGACAAGCCGGCAAGCACTGTGAGGGTCATGTTTTTTGACTTCTCCAGTGCATTCAACACCATCCGTCCAGCTCTAATGGGTGACAAGCTGACAGCAATGCAGGTGGATGCCCCCCTGGTGTCCTGGATTGTCGACTACCTGATTGGCCGACCACAGTACGTGCGCCTGCAACACTGTGTGTCGGGCAGAGTGGTCAGCAACACCGGGGCCCCGCAGGGGACTGTCCTCTCTCCGTTCCTCTTCACCCTCTACACCACGGACTTCAGCTATTGCACAGAGACCTGCCATCTTCAGAAGTTTTCTGACGACTCTGCCATAGTTGGATGTATCAGCAAGGGTGATGAGGATGAGTACAGGGCTACTGTGGACAACTTTGTCACATGGTGCGAGCGGAGCCATCTGCAGCTCAATGTGGCAAAGACAAAGGAACTGGTTGTGGACCTGTGGAGAACCAAGGCACCGGTGACCCCTGTTTCCATCCAGGGGGTCAGTATGGACATTGTGGAGGACTACAAGTATCTGGGAGTACACATTGACAATAAACTGGACTGGGCAAAGAATACTGACGCTCTCTACAGGAAGGGCCAGAGCCGTCTCTATTTTCTGAGGTGACTGAAGTCCTTCAACATCTGCCGAACTATGCTCAGGATCTTCTATGAGTCTGTGGTGGCCAGTGCTATCCTCTATGCTGTTGCATGCTGGGGCAGCAGGCTGAGGGTGGCGGACGCCAACAGACTCGACAAACTGATCCGCAAGGCCAGTGATGTTGTTGGAACTGAGTGTGACTCTTTGATGGCAGTGTCAGAGAGGAGGATGCTGTCCAAGCTACGGACTATCCTGGATAATGTCTCACACCCACTCCACCCTCTGCTGACCAGGCACAGGAGTACCTTCAGTGGGAGACTCATACCACCAAAATGCACCACTGAGCGCCACAGGAAATCATTCCTGCCTGTGGCCATCAAACTGTACAATTCCTCCCTCTGAGTGGCCCTTGGACTATTTACCCAGTAATTTATTACATATTTATACAGTTCTAGAGTTCACATAACTTTAATTATTACTCTGTGCAATAATGTAACTAGTGCAATAACTGTAAACTGTTGAATATGCAATTTTTGTCAATTTTCGTACCACAATGCACATTATGTACATAATCCTTAATTTTCCACTATTTTTTGTTCTTTTTCAAATTTGTTCTATTTTTTTCAGAAAGCATTGCATATACCTTACCATCACTGTATATAGTCTGTTTATTATCTATTTTTACCATCTGTGTATATTTGATAGGTTATATATATATTTTTAAACTTCTCGCTATATTTTTATTTTATATTTTTTTATTTCACTTCTAATTATACTATATCTTTCTTGATCTTGTAAGGAGTACCTGTAACGTCAACAATTTCCCCTCAGGGATAAATAAAGTATTTCTGATTCTGATTCTGATTCTGATTATTGATCCCCAAGGGGAAATTGCATTTCAGTTACATCCCGTCCAAGAAACATAAAAAAGACAGTGATACATAACAGGGGGAGGACAGGAGCGGGAGAAACTGTGGGTCGCCACACGAGCGGCGCCCTGTTTACTTAGATGAGAAAAAGGAGAACAAGAGGGAGGAAGAGGGAAAAAAAGCAACTCCCAAACTAGGCTCCTGTAAGGGGGGCACAGTGTGGGATTAGGAAAAAAAACACCTCGGCTCGTAGGCAACATAATAAGACATTACAACAAAACTCGAAGACTTGCACATGTGGGAGGGGGGGAGGGTGTTGGGAGGGGAGGTGTCCCAGCACAGACACTGGGGGCGTGCATGCGCATTTAGGCGCCTCGCAACAACCCTCCATGTTATACAACAACCCTCCATGTTATACATCTCCTCCATCCAGCAGGATCTCCACCACCTTCACCCGGTCAGGCCCCGTGGCTACTGCGACCGGAGGCCCGCAGCCCGACTGGAGCCTTCGGCGACCCCCACTGAACCGTGGTCCGGATTCTCGGCCTGATCCCACCACAGTCATCATCGGGGACTCCATCATCAGGCATGTAAAAACACATTCCTCCACAACTCTGTGTTTCCCCGGTGCTACTGACAACGACATCTCTGCAGAAATCCGTGGTGTACTGGAGGCGTACCCTTCGGTGAACACTGTGGTTGTTCATGTGGGTACGAATGATATCCCACGGCAACAGTCGGAAATCTTGAAGAAAGATTTTATCCGGCTCATTAACATCATGAAAGAATCCAGAGTGAGAGCCTTCATCTCCGGACCCTCGGCTGCGGGATGGGGTGGTTCTCCAGGCTACTGAGCCTCCACACCTGGCTCTCCACGGCCTGCAGGGATCACGGTGCTGTTTTCATCGACAATTTTAATCTTTTATGGGAGGGAAGGGATTGTTTTAAACATGATGGCCTCCATCTGAACTTTCAGGGGGCACGGCTGCTTTCCTCCAACATAAACTACACCCTTTTGCACCACATGGACAAGCAGCATGCCGCCAACCAGCTTGAATCTTCTACGTCATCATCGTCAACCACCTCCTCTCGTGATTGACTACTAACCTCACGTGATCCAGGTACACGCTCCACCACTCCCCACACCACAACCACCACTCCCTGCAAGTCCAAATACAGTGACTATTCAACCATCCCTGTCTTAATCACCAGCAGATGGAACAACGCGCGAACCAATGGAGTGAATTTTAATAACCTCAGATATCTGTGCACACACAAACCACCAGCTGCCAACCCACCTCGTAAGAAATCCTCACCAGTGACCCTGAGCATGGCACTTTTAAATGTCAGATCTCTTTTAAACAAGACTATTATTATTAATGACCTGATTTTAGATAATAATATTGATTGTATGTTTTTAACTGAGACCTGGCTTAACACAGATGGACCAACTACACTCAATGAAACCTCACCACCAAACTATAGTTTTTCTTATTCATGCAGGACAGGTAAAAAAGGTGGGGGCACAGCATCCATTCTCTCAACATCACTTACTTTTAAACACACTACATTTGATGAATACACTTCTTTTGAATATCATTCCTTTGTTTATAACAATCCTCCTATACTGTGTATTTTTGTGTATCGGCCCCCCAAATGATGCTCCTCTTTTATCTCAGACTTTTCAGAAATGCTGTCAATCATCCACACTAATTACAACAAAATTATTATTTTAGGTGATTTTAACTCGCACATAGACAAACAATCAGACTCGTTTGCATTAGAATTTTTAAATTTACTTAACTGTATGAATTTTATCCAACATGTTAACCAGCCAACACACAACAGAGGCCACACCTTAGACCTGGTGATAACTCATGAGCTCTCTGCACATATTTCTTCAGTTGTGGATGTAGGCATCTCTGATCATTTCTGTGTCTTTTTTAATGTAAATGGTTTTATACAAGAGGAAATTCCAGAACGAACGGTCAGGAAACGCCATCTTACTGCTGAAGTGACTGCAAATTTTATTGAGCTTTTAAGTGACACTCCTACAGACTTTTTATCCTCATCCTGTGATTTTATTGTAGATAGTTTTAACAGGAAACTCAGATCAACCCTTAATAAAGTGGCCCCACTAAAACATAAAAAGATTACTTCCAATCCGACACCCCCCTGGAGAAACGAAGAAATTAAGCAATTAAAGAGAAACTGTCAGATTGCCGAAAGAAGATGGAGAAAGACTAAGTTAATAATCAATTACCAGATTTTTCGAGAGCATCTCACTATCTACAATGAAGCAGTTAAACATGCAAGACAGGAACATTTCGCTAAATTGATCACTGACAACCGGAACAACCCAAAAGTTCTTTTTTCAACTATCGATCGCTTAATTAATCCTGTTCCTATGAAGTGTAGCAGTATGTCAACCATCTCAAAATGTGAAGAATTTGCGGCCTACTTCAGCAGTAAAATAGAAACTATTAGATCTAATTTATGTCAGTCACAGCTTATGAATTTTAACACCTCGGAACCTTTGTTTTTATGCGAGGAAACAGAGAAGTTTGTCCTGGTTGATGCGGAAATGCTTGGTAAAGTCATTTCTCAATTAAAACCAGCAACCTGCCTTTTAGATCCCATTCCCACATCCTTTTCTAAAACAGTTTATAGCTTTTTAGATGAAGACGTTCTTAACATTGTAAACTATTCGCTTCAGATGGGTGTTTTCCCTGCTGCTTTTAAGACTGCCATGGTTAAGCCTCTTCTGAAACGAAATAATTTAGATGCCTCAGTACTTAGCAACTACAGACCAGTGTCCAATCTGCCATTTTTAAGTAAAATTCCAGAGAAACTTGTTTTTAACCAGTTAAATGATTTTATGGTCTCCCACAATATTTTTGAAAAATACCAGTCTGGCTTTCGAGCTAATCACAGCACAGAGACGGCACTGGTAAGGGTTATTAATGACCTGAGATTGAATTTGGATATGAAAAAACTCTCTATTTTAGTACTACTCGATCTTACTGCAGCCTTTGATACAGTCGACCACTCAATTCTTTTAGCTAGACTTCACAGTCTGGTTGGCCTCTCTGGTACCGTTCTTAACTGGTTTAAATCTTATCTCTCTGACAGAGAATTTTATGTTACAATGGATGAATGTTCATCAAAAAGCTATAAAATGGACTGTGGTGTCCCCCAAGGTTCAATTTTAGGTCCGAACCTTTTTAATCTTTACATGCTGCCACTAGGAAATGTCATCAGGAGGCACGGCATCAGTTTCCATAGTTATGCTGATGACACACAGCTGTACATCGCTGTGTCTCCATATGACTCAGGACCAACTGATGCCCTTTTAAACTGTATTTTAGACATCAAGTCCTGGATGGCAGAAAACTTTCTTCAACTCAACCAGGACAAAACTGAGGTCTTAATTATTGGTCCTGAGGCTCAGAGAGAGAAACTTAACGCAAAACTTCAAGAACTGTCACTAAAACCCTGTCAACAAGTGAAAAACCTTGGAGTTATCTTTTATTCAAATCTTAGTTTTGAACCACATATTAGAAGTATTACAAAAACTGGATTTTATCATCTTAAGCACATCGCCAGAGTGCGACCGTTTCTCTCCCAAGCCAACACAGAGACACTGATGCATGCTTTTATTACCTGCAGAATTCAAGTTCAAGTTCAAGAAATCTTTATTGTCCCCAGGGGGCGATTTGCAGTGCAGCCAGCAGCAAACACAAAACAATACGACAGCAATAAAAATAAAAATACGCAACAGTAAATACACAACAGTGACAGGAACAACGACGACATGGGAAGTTAAAAACAACAATGACACCGGCACAGTTGACAGTAGTCAATTAAGTGCAATAAGATACAGAAAATAAAAAGAGAGAGAGTTAAAGTTAAAGAGACCACAGTGCATGCAGTGCGCCTTAAAAGGGGTTTAAACTATTCATTATTAAGAAGGCCAATGGCCACTGGAACCCAGGATTTTTTAAATCTATTTGTCCTACATCTAGGCACATGAAATCTCCGTCTGGATGGAAGCAAGCTGAATTCAGGTGCAAGAGGATGGCTAGGGTCAGACAGGACAAGTTTTGCTTTGTTTAGGGACCTAATTTAATCTAATAGATTTCTTGAACTTGAACTTGAATTGATTACTGTAATGCTCTACTTTCTGGTCTTCCTAAGAAAAACATTGCTCAGTTACAGTTATTACAAAACTCAGCTGCACGTGTGCTGACGAGGACCTGAAAGAGAGCACACATTACACCAGTTTTAAAGTCTCTGCATTGGCTTCCTGGTTTATAAAGCTCTTAATGGTCTCAGTCCTACTTATTTATCAGATTTGCTTTTATCGTATGAACCCTCTAGAACCCTCAGGTCTTCAGGTAGCGGCCTTTTAATCATCCCCAAATTTAGAACAAAAACCCACGGTGAGGCTTCTTTTCATCACTGTGGTCCATGTCTGTGGAACAGCCTGCCTGAAGACCTCTCTTTATTTATTTTTTATTTTATTATTATTGTATTTTATTTTATTTATCTATTCATTTACTTTTATTAATCTGCTTTTCTAGCTGGTATATTCTCCAATTTTTTTACTTATTTATTTTATCTTATTTTAACTTATTTATTTACATATTTATTGATTGATTTAAAATTGTTTTCTATTTTGAGTTTTCATCATGCCTCTGGTGTTTCCTCACTTATGATGGCGTTTCCTCAGTTTCCTCAGTTCCCGCCCCCCTCAGTTTACAAAGTCTTTGCTTTACACGTGTATGTGTGTGTTTGTGTGTTTTATTGTTTTTATTGTGTGAAGCACTTTGTGTTGCACTCGTTTGTATGAAAAGTGCTATATAAATAAAGTGTGATTGATTGATTGATTGAAATAGTGAGAATTAAGATTGGAAAAAAGAGAACAGAGCTTGGTTACAAATTCAGCAATATCACAACTGGGAGCATAAACACTGACGAGTATAACTGATGTTTGGGACAATGACCCAGTTACTATGACATAATGATCCTGAGAATCAGAAATAAGTTTTTGTGGATCAGTATAGCTGTACCTCTTGACTTAGAACTAAACTTTGAGTGAAAGACCTGGCCCACCCATGATTTACACAACCGATTTTGGTCTGAGTCACTCAATTGTGTTTCCTGCAGAAATGCCATGTCCGTCTTCAGCCCCTATCAATACTCAATCCTCTTAAGGAGGCTCTCAAATGCTGAATTAAACTGCACCATATTGAATAAGCACCCAGGTGTAACATCTACTTTAACATGTACTTCTATGTTGTAAGGAAACAAAGGGTAAAAGAAGAAAACTATAAATAATAATAATAGTAATAATGATAATAATAATAATAATAATAATAATAACAACAACAACAACAAGAGTAATACACACACACACACACATATATATATATATATATATATATATATATGTATATCAATCAAATTTTATTTATATAGCGCCAATTCACAACAAACTTGTCTCAAGACACTTTACATATAGAGTAGGTCTAGACCACACTCAATAATTTTGTTTACATCCGACAATTGAAACAATTCCCCCATAAGCAAGCACTTTGGCGACAGCGGCGAGGAAAAACTTCCTTTTAACAGGCAGAAACCTCGGACAGATCCATGACTCATGGTGGGCGGTGATCTGACGGCACCGGTCGGGTTGAGAGGGAAAGAGGAAAAGGGGAGGAAAGAGGGGAGGTGGGAGGGGTGGAAGAGAGAGAGAAAAGAACAGAGACAGAGAGAACAGTAGTAACAGAAAAAAGTAGTAAAAGTAGTACATATAAATATGTAAGCTGTATGTAAATAGTAATACTAATACTAGATGTTACAATAATGATAATAAAATAATAATAATAATAATAATAATAGTAGCAAAAACAATGTGATGAATGTTTGTTTGATTAGGTGAGTTATAATAATCCACAGTAGAAGATGCAGCAGTGATCAGTGATCCATGTATGTGTGTGTGTGTGTATACATATATATATATATATATATATATATGTAATTATTGAAAGCTGGCCACACATCCTTACATTCCTTATCCTGGCATCGGTGGAACTGGGATATTATCACCCTCGGCCGCTCGCCAGTTGTAGGCTTCGGGTGCAGTGACCTGTGCGCTCAGTCCAGTTCCGGGGGCTTCTAGAAAATGGCGTCATCCATCCCTTCCATCAGGAGCTTGGAAACAAACTTTACCGATGTCGGTCCGGCATCTTCAGGCACATCAATAATACGGATGTTTTGACATTGAGAGCAATTTTCCAAGTTGTCCACTTTGGTCTTAAGGTAAGCGTTCTTGGCCGCTAACTCAGCGAAGGCTGACTCCATTGATGTTATTCTGTCACTGTGGTCTGTGAGGCAGGCTTCGATGGCAGTAAGGGTTTGCCCGTGGCTGTCCAAGGCCTGGCGAATTGCATCAAGTGAAGCTTGAATTGGAGCCAGAGCAGCTGTCAGCTCAGCTGAGAGGCTTGTTCTGAGTTTATTGAGCTCAGTGATAAGGTGGGAGGCTGAGACAGGCTCCGGGCCGGCGGCTATGTTTTCAGAGCTTTCCGAGGGACTTGGACCTTTTGGATTCTCAGGAGTTGACTTTTTCTGTGATTTTTTTAGCCATAAGTCTGCAGCAATTCAAGTCGCAATTAAGTTAGAACAGTGTGGGATCAAATAGAACAAGAAATAGTGTTTTTCAAGAAAAATAAAAGTATACTTTCCGAGAGCAACTCCTCGTGCGTCTGCTCTGCTCTACATCTGGTTCCGCCCCTGCTGATGTATTTAAGCTCTACGGCACAGAGGAAGAAGATACATCAGACTTTGGATACACATTGGCTCCTACTGAAGATGTGCATTTTATTAACAGCTCACTATACATTGGTTCATTTTAAAAAATAAAAAGGCTCACTAATTTAGACAAGTTTGGGTTCACCTAACTGGTCAGGTTTAGTAAAAAATATTAAGTGGGACACATTAAGTGGGAGATCTAGTATAATAACCAGAAGCAACAGCTTCTTTTTACAGCAACTCAATTCACCAACAAGTCCTACCTTATGGCAACAACCTCAAATATATAAGGCCTTTAAATCATGATGTTATGAAAATTGAGAGAGGGCTCAGTGATTGATGACTGTCAGACACTGGCGACCCTCTCGTCAAACTTGTGCAACAAAGTCCAGGGCGGTTTCAAGTGAACCAAAGTTTACCATGGAATGGTTGCTGCTGTGTGGTGTCGTGTCTTGAATCATAGTGACACACTTTAGAGGCATATGCAGGAATTTCCTAAAAAAAAAAAAAAAAGTTTAGAAAAAACCTGGGCTATGCACTTTGATTGTAATGAAGGCACTATGTAACATGCTTTCCAGGCGGTAGGGGATGCTGTGATGTATCATCTGACAAAAATTTGTCATTCGAAGAAGAGAGGCCTGAGGTGAAGACAGCTAGGGCCAACCTGTCCCGCGGCATCAGGAAGACTAAGAGGCAGTACTCCAGGAGGATAGCCCACCACTTCAGCAACAGCAGGGACTCACGGAGCCTGTGGCGGGGGATACAGACCATGACCGACTACAAGCCCTCACCACAGACCTGCAACAGCTCCATCTCTCTGCTGAACAAGCTGAACCAGTTCTTTGCTCGGTTCGAGAAGCACAACAGCATGCCTGCTCAGAAGTCCCCATCCCCTCCTGGCGACCAGGTGCTGAGGCTGTCCCCAGACAGCGTGAGGAGAACATTCAGTAACATCAATGTTCGGAAAGCTCCTGGTCCTGACAACATACCAGGCCGTGTACTGAGGGACTGTGCAGGGGACCTCGCTGATGTCTTCACAGACATCTTCAACACCTCGCTGAGTCAGGCTGTTGTCCCATCATGCTTCAAAACCACCACCATCATCCCTGTCCCGAAGAAGTCGTCACCCACCTGTTTCAATGACTCCTGTCCAGTTGCACTCACCCCCATCCTCATGAAGTGCTTTGAATGGCTAGTCATGCAACACCTCAAGACTGTTCTCCCCCCTCTCTGGACCCCTTTCAGTTTGCTTACCGGTCAAACCGCTCGACCGATGACGCCATTTCCACTGCCCTCCACTCAGCCCTCACCCATCTGGACAATAAGGACTGCTACGTCAGAATGCTGTTCATTGACTTCAGCTCAGCATTCAACACAATCATCCCTCAACAGCTCATTCTCAAACTGGACTGGCTGGGGCTAAGCACCTCACTGTGCAACTGGCTGCTGGACTTCCTGACCAGGAGACCACAGGCAGTACGGGTCAGCAACAACACATCTAGCACCATCACTCTGAGCACGGGGGCCCCCCAAGGATGTGTGCTGAGCCCCCTCCTTTTCACGCTGCTGACCCATGATTGCACACTGTTGCACAGCTCTAACATCTTCGTTAAGTGTGCGGACGACATGACCATGGTGGGTCTCATCAGCGACAACGATGAGACAAACTACAGAAGCGAGGTGAGCCACCTGGCCTCGTGGTGCAACCACAACAATCTCTCTCTGAACATGAAGAAGACAAAAGAGATTGTTGTGGACTTCAGGAGAGCAAGCACCCAGCATTCCCCTCTGACCATCAACGGTGCTGCAGTGGAGAGGGTGAGCAGCACAAAGTTCCTGGGCGTGCATGTCACCGAGAACCTCTCCTGGACCCTCAACACCACCTCTCTGGCGAAGAAGGCTCACCAGCGCCTCTACTTCCTCCGCAAGCTGCAAAGAGTCAGAGCCCCAGCCCCCATCATGTGCACATTTTACAGGGGCACCATTGAGTCCATCCTGACCAGCTGCATCACAGTGTGATATGGCGCCTGCACGGCATCCTGCCGCAAGACCCTCCAGCGCATCGTGAGAGCAGCTGAGAAGATCATCGGTGCCTGTACTTAACTTTTATTATTTTTCTATCTTATTTCAGTTTATTTTTATATATTTTGTTACACTTGTACCATGTTGTACAGATTTAGTTTTAGATTTATGTTTACGATTTAGATTTACATTTTTTGTTAACTCCGTTTCACCACGGGTCTGAGAGTAACGTAATTTCAATCCTCTGTATGTCCGTAGCGAAGTTTGTCGTAGGCAACTGGACTTGATAGAGTTCTTGAAGACATTTCGCCTCTCATCCAAGAGGCTTCTTCAGTTCTGACTGACTGGTTTGGGAGTTCAGGTATTTAAACCACTGTGTGGTCGTTAACACCTAGAGGGGGCATGTGTCTCAAGTGCCCACCCTTCCATTGTGTGGACCTTGGGTTTCACCTGGGGGGGAGGTGTGAATGAGAGTCGTCAAGGACCCTGCCACCATATGCCTTGTTGGAGTCACATGATTTCAGGTGGGTATGTTCAGTCTTTTGAAGACAACAATGTCCATATTCTGGCCAGGGAAGACAGATGGTTTGAGAGAGGAGTAAAAGAAGCCATCTTTGTTAACCTGGCAAGGCCATCTCTCAACAGAGGAGGTGGTCTAAGACATAATTTATCTGCTACATACAATGCAGTTTTAAGATCTCTCCCCAGACAGTTTGATACCCACCTGAAATCATGTGACTCCAACAAGGCACATGGTGGCAGGGTCCTTAACGACTCTCATTCACACCTCCCCCCCAGGTGAAACCCAAGGTCCACACAATGGAAGGGTGGGCACTTGAGACACATGCCCCTCTAGGTGTTAACGACCACACAGTGGTTTAAATACTTGAACTCCCAAACCAGTCAGTCAGAACTGAAGAAGCCTCTTGGATGAGAGGCGAAACGTCTTCAAGAACTCTATCAAGTCCAGTTGCCTATGACAAACTTTGCTACGAATACCATGACCTGGATGACTGAGAACCTTCACAGACATCCTCTGTATGTCCTGTACATATGTGGCATTGACAATAAAGAGACTTTGACTTTTGACTTTGACTTTGAGATCCGCTGGAATTGAACAGCAGAAGAAGATGATGTTCTGTAAAGGGCCAGAGGATCGGAGAGCACCATGTTCCAGGCACAGAGCCCAGGCACAGAGCAATGCTGCTCGCACTGCAGTCCCCAGACCTCCACAGCTGCTGGGACATGGCGAGCCTGCTCACGCTGCAGCATCTGGAACCTGCACCCCAGGCAGGGCAGAGAGCGCTCCAGCCCCCAGACTTCTCAGACAGTGTTTCAAGCGGGTGGCGGGGGACACACACAGCTAACTTTAGCCACACTGGTGACAGTAATGTCATACACATAAAAAAACAAACAAACAAAAAAATAAAAATGTGACATTGATATACTGCTTCAAAATGTCTCTTTCACAAAAACACTGTTTTCTCAGTTTTTTGTCTGAAAAGTGGATTTTTTGATGCAACCAACCAACATTCAAGTGTTTATAAAAAAAGAATGAATGAAGCTAGAACAAAATGTTTTTGTGTTCTTTCTTTTGACATTTTTAGAGAACTGAATATTCTGTGGGTGTTGTCAAAAAGGTTGTCAGAAATTCCTGCACTGGCTGGCAACTTTTTCTTTTAAAAATGCTGGTGGGCAGGGGCAGTCCTGTAGTTCAGTTGGTGTCCGCCCCATGTATGGAGGCTGTTAGTCCTCTGCAGTGGCTGCTGGTTTGACTCCCGCCTGTGGCCCTTTGCTGCATGTCATCCCCCATCTCTTCACCCCATTTCCTGTCTGCTCTTCAGCTGTCCTAGGCAAAAAAAGCCAAAAACATAACTTAAACAAAAAATGCTGGTGGGCAAAGAGTTAATACATCCATGGGAAAACCCCATTTGAACATCTCATTTAAACAAATAAGTGGTGGGACCATTAATACCTGAAATTGCATGTCAGAGTATGTGTCACCGTTTATCTTGGCTGATCAGGTGTTTTTTTTTATATAATTCTCATGCCATGTATGTCATGAGGGGATGCTCAGGACAAAGACTGATATTATTTCTTAATCTATGTCTTCACAGAAAGCTGAGGCAACTGGGGAGAAAAGACCCAGGGGGCGACCCAGGAAATGGGTGAGTCAGTGATTCTTTTAAGGTGTGAGCTTGTGTCTGACTTCACTAAAAATTCTAAGTAACCTCACCAAAAACAAAAACTAAATCTGCTTTATTTGCAGTTGAAGAAGTGCAACTGGGGCGTATTCCACAAAAAGGCAAAATCTTTTTGAGCTCAAGCTCAGTTAAAACAACAAGCACAAAATTAAAGCTGCAAGCAGCGTTGAACGGGCCCTCGCGACCCCGCGCAACTCGGGGTGCTTGCGGCCGCGGCCTTGTGGCCTGATTCGTACCAGTCAAAGAAGCTCTGAATTTTTACGGCCTTCAGACATCATAGGAGGAATGTGATGTCACTTCCTGTCTCCACTAGGTGGCACAATGAGTCTGACTCCTGAGTGTCATGTAGATGTGTTCAGGTCGGGACTTTTATCATACATGTGAAGTTTGGTGCAGATTTGACCATTCAGTCCCATGTTATAACAATTTCGTGTTTCATGGCGAGACATCAAAGGTTGACGCCACGCCACACCGCTCAACGCTGACCAATTCTATGAATAAGTTTTGATCACACACTTGTCTATATGGCACGCACTGACTTTTGAAGTAAATCGGATCATTTGTGGAGGAGTTTGTTTAGCCACGCCCACTTATGAAATTAATATCATATGCTCAGGGCGGGACCAGTGACAAACATATTAAGATTCAGGAAGATTCGACCAAGTAAACTAAGTTATGTCCACTTCCTGTGTTTTGGCGAAACATCGACCTCTGCCACGCCATCAGGGCAGCAGTGTTTGATGAGACATCATGGTCTTCACAATATAGCATGACCAACATCAAATCTGAGTTAAATATGGTCAGTGTGGTCAGAGCAGCACCTCAAAGTCTAAAACATGGTATTTCCTGTCGCCAGCAGGGGGCGCTATGACAATTACAAAATTTCTGCATGTAGGCGTGTTCAGGGCGGGACTATTATCAAGCATGTGAAGTTTGGTGAAGATCGGACCATTTATGGTAAAGTTATAACAATTTAATGTTTCATGGCGAGACATCAAACTTCGCCGCCACCTCACGGCCACACCCTTCAACAAGAGCATAATCTTTTAATAACTTTTGATCACAACCTTGTCTAGATGGCACACAGTGACTTTGAAGCTGTTCTGATTAATCCTGGAGGAGGAGGAGTTCAAATACAACATGTGGAAATCACATCAAAATGACACGTGAAAATCAAAATGGCCAACTTCCTGTTTGGAGTAGACCAATGGTGTAAGAAACTTTTGTGTTCGTCTGGACAACTTACACATGTGTACCAATTTTCATCTTCCTACTCCAAAAAAAACCCTATGGGGAGGGGTTTTTGAAAATTTCAAGGGGGCACTATAGAGGCATTTTGCCCCGCCCATGGGTGACGCCCCTATCACATGTAAGAGGTTGCCATTCTTGACCTGTCTATCAATTTTCATGATGATATGATTCCATTAAAGACATCAAAAGGGCAAACGTAATTTCATGTCGAAGGATCGATAGTTGCCGCGCCGCCACATGAGCGGCATTACTCGTAGCTTCACGGCCTTCATGATGTCGTTTCACCAACTTGTTCTGCATGTTTTAGAATTGGAATGAAGTTGATGGGGTCAACTTTGTGGCATCAGTACATGTTAAAGTAAAAACAGGTTATTTCCTGTTACCACCAGGGGGCGCTATGAGTTAGGTGGAAAGTCAATATATGGTTACGTTCAGGGCAGAGCCCTTACCATGTCCAGCAAGTTTGAAGCTGTAACGATGAAGTATGTGGGCGTGACAGCCGTTTGAAGCGAAACGACGCGCTCCGAAACAGTCGCCAAAGTTTGTCGAGCCCTAGCAGCCACGCCCTTTGACCTACACAAATTCTTTTAATAACTTTTGATCAGCATGGGGTCATGATGATGTGTACCAAATTAGAAGACGATTGGATGAAATCCCTAGGACGAGTTCGTTCAAATGCAAGTAGTGGAAATCGCAAAAAAAGGTCAAAATCTGCCCCTTTTTTGACCCTTCAAATCAAAATGGCCGACTTCCTGTTGACATTTCACCATGACGAAAGACTAAGACTTTTTTGTGCATCTTGGCATGATAAATATGTGTACCAAATTTCGTGAGCCTACAACAAATAAACCCCAATGCGGAGGGTCTTTTGAAAGTTTGTAGGGGGCGCTATTTCGGCATTTCACGTCGACCATGTGCGCACATCCCAAAATATCGAATTTCGGATCCGGCCGGACGACTTTGCAAAGTTTCGGGAGTTTTTGAGCATGGGAAAGGGGCGAAATTGGGGCTTGAAAAGGGTAAAGAATAATAAATAATAAACAGCGCGATTTCAAGAGGGTCCTCGTCAGACGACGTTGTCATCGCTTGGGCCCTAATTATAAAATAATGGTAGATGGAGCCTTGATTAATTTTGATATATGTGTTGATTTATGGATTAAATAACAATGATAAACACTGTTCTTTTCAGTACTTGTGAAAAAATTTTAAAAAAATGTAATTGGAAAAAAAATACTGAATAATGAAACAAAACATTGAGTTGGTTCATTGAGACATGCATGTCTGATGTTTGCACAGGGTTAGGGTTATTATTGGTAGAACTCATGAGGAGCAAGGATGATTGGTCCAATTTGTGGAAAAGTTGTGGAGTGTGGACAAAATTGCAAGGTTGTGCAGAATTCACAGGCATTGACTGAATTTGAAGTTGCGATCGCAACACCTGAGGGCCTGAGAAGAGGGGCTGTGAATAAGGAGTTCTGCCAGTTGATGAAATGTATTTCTGAAAGGAGGCAAATGTGCACAGGAAAGGCTGTGAGAGAAAAAGAGACACTTGAGCAAGTAATTTCATTAATACACACTTGTTTCTTGTCATTCCAAAGTATTTTCTTCTATGAAGAGTTCTGCCAGTAGGTAGTTTGCCAGGTTTTAATGTCATGTTGTGGTCATTTTATTATTATTAACTTTCATTATGTGTCCTCACTACATTCAGTTTCCTCTGGTCGTTGCTGGTACGTGTATGTGTGTGTTCAGGGAGATCTCTAAAATGTTCATGTTATCAGTCAAAGAAAATGTTTACTCTCCCCTCTGACCACAGGAATACTTAAATAATTCCACTGACAGCTTGAAGGCCTCAGTGTTTATCAGCTCCAAAGTAACAAGCCTGATTGATTGTGCAGGGAAAAGCAGAGGGCAGTTCGAAGTGCCACCAGGAAGGGCGAGGAGAGATGCAGGGAATGTGAACTTTCTCCTGTGTATATCATAGTTTTATGTGTCGGGGAAAAACAAGTGAAAGCCTATAAGAACAAATTTGGAGAGTCATAGAGTGTACATTTTATATTTATTTTTATATCCTGGAAGGAATGGTGCGTTCCAAGAATCAACTGTCAGTATATTTAGTATGTTCTCCACTGTCCACACTGGTTTACTGGTGAGAGCTCTTGCTGAGACTTATCAGCTCCATGTGGTGGCTTTAAAGTCTACAGCAAGTACATTAACTGCTCGGTTCACATGCATGTGCGCTGAATTCTTTGCCTTTATGGCCTCCTTTAACAACAGGCCACAGCTGGCAGGATGACACTGCAGGCTTCATGTCAAGTCAAATGTCTTTGGAATAACTTACAGTAGGCCTCGTTCACAACAAATCAGATGAACCACACTACAGTTATTCATTCCATCATGCTTTGCAACATTGTAAAAAATATTTATTTGCAGTTTTTGTAATGTTCACAAATTGCTAATGAGTGGAGCCACAGAACTCAAAGTTACATTATCTTTATATGGTATTGTATTTGTATTTTTACTTTATGCATTTTTGTTCTTTTAATTTAACGTAATTTATATATTTTACAACTTTTATCCTATATTATTAAAGGTAAGGTGATCTGTTGTGATTTGATAATGTTGGGTATTATGTTATGTTTATCCAGTCTCATAAAATAAGTGTAAGTAATTTATGTGACTGGAGTGGGGTGGCGTAGAGGGATCCGGCAAAAACAGCACAGGATTGTCTAGCAAAAACGTTGTACCAGGCTTAACTTTTACAATCAAATATGTGTAAACTCGGCACCCTGGTAGCTCAATTGGTAGAGCACAGGGCTGGGCAATAAATCAGTATTATATCATATCTATATGAGACTAGTATGAGACTAGATGTCATGATAGATTTTGTATATTGTTATATTGTGATATGGCTAAGTCTTTTCCTAGTTTTAAAGGCTGCATTACAGCAAAGTAAAATGTAATTTGACCTTAGCAGACTGTTCTAGCTGTTCTATTGTCTGTCTTTACCCGCTTAGTTATTATATCGGCATTACTGATGATTATTTATCATAAAATCTCATTGGGTTAAAAAAAATATCCCTACAATATTGTCACAGTATGGAGGTATATGGTCAAAAATACTGTGATTTTCATTCATTATGTCACCTTAACTGCATCTAACACTAGAGCTGCAACAATAATGTATTATTAATCGATGATTAAATAAATCATTAATTATTCTGGTAATGAATTAATTCGGTTGAGTTATTTTTTAATTTAAAAATTCCAAATTCTCTTTTTTTTCAGCTTCTTAAATGTGAACATTTTCTGTTTTCTTAACTCCTCTCTGGCAGTAACCTGAATATCTTTGAGTTGTGGACAAAACAGGACATTTGAGGATGTCATTTTGGACACTGGAAAAGACTGATTGATATGTTTTACCATTTTCTGACATTTTAAAACAAACAACTATTAATTGATGACTTGAGAAAATGATCAACCGGTTAATTGGCTATGAAAATAATTGTCAGATACAGCACTAGAGAACACAACATGTCACAAACTACATGATCAATAATTATTGATATGAAACTGATATGAAACGTAATTATCATGAAAGGTTTTGCAGCTATATCACCAATTGTAGTATATGCCCCATGTGCTGTGGCTGAGTCCTCTGCAGCAACTGTGGGTTCAGTCCAGGTCAGTTCTAGTTCAGCTCCCCCTTTATTATCAAATCTTCAGTGGTAAAGGCATAAAAGGCACAAAAATACTGCTATATTAGCACTGGTATATTACTTTGTAATGTGAACACATTAAATTAAATTAAACATGAAAAGTAGGGATGTAACGATGCATTGTGAGACAGTTAAATGTTACAAATGTGTGACGATTGAAATCTGTTGAGATGAAAAATGAATCGCAATGCCGTTTTTAAAGAGCAGAGAACATAATCTACTTTCATATCTGTCTGCACGAGACGGGACGGAGGAGTGAGGATGGGAGGAGAAGATGAGCATGAGGAGAAAGAGGAGCACAGTCACCTTGTAACTGCTCCGTTGAGATGGCTGGATCGGTTCACCTCTCCTCTCCACCACACCTCTCTCTCCCTGACTCCTCAGCCAGCAAAGCTGCATAATAATGATGATGACAATAATGCATTATAAGATACAACACAATTGCAAGGTGCTTTAGTGTAAAACATAACCAGTTACATATCTGCATGACGTTTGTGGTTCATTTATTGTATTACTTTTTGCAAGCGTTCATGTAAAATAAACCTTTTTTTTTTAAGCTGTTTTGGAGACGTCCTGCCGTCTCCATTTATTGTGTGCTCTCACGCTTTCACTTCTCGAACCAGGAGATCTTTTCTCTGTTTCCTCCTGGTAAATTTGCTGTCATGCTGACACAGCTTGCGCTCCTAGCACACCTGCTTCTTAAAGGTGATGAGAGCCAACTTCTGATCGGCTTATTGCGTGTTCGGCCTAAACTCGCCAGTGAATTAATTAAGGGCACTTGGGCACGCTTGATAGGTGTATCCCACTGTGCGCTGGAGGCACAAGGGGCAAGACAGGGCAGGATACCCCTGCACCACTGGCGCAAGATGGCAAAAGTGGATTTGGGCACACCGTGAATAAATTAAATCCATTGCGCCTCGCGCTTTAGATCATCATAAGATAGGGCCCCCTGTGTTCAAAAATGAAGAGGGCGAGAAGATCACAGACAAGATTAAAACTGCATGCAGATATTGCAAGAGGGTGATGACCGACACAAGTAGCACAACCCAACATGATGCAGCATGTCACCTGGCACCATAGTGAGAAGCTCAAGTCAACACCGCCTGAGCAAAGAAACTGTTAAAAGGACAATCCAGGCTGACAAGCAGATTTACAAACTAGGAACACATGCAAGCCTTAGTTTCACACAAGTTGTCACAAGTTGTGATTGTGGATGGAATACTTTTCTCAATAATACAGGCTATATGCTGACACCCATGTGATCCACCCATCTCTGCTGTCTGAGCAGTGGAGGTGCAGCTTCACTCCAGGGCAGGTGCAGTTTAGTGTGGAGAAGTGGAGAGGAAAGTGTTTTGCAGGAACAGAAGCTGGATGCAGAAGTTAAAGGTCCCATATTATGCCCCTTTCTGTTAAGTTCTTATAGGTCTCAGAGGTCCTCAAAACATGCTTTTGAAGTTTCCCAATACCCAATACCACTCAGATCATACAGATCAGCAGGCCTCTAAATCCCTCTATTTCAGCCTCTCTAGAAACGAGCTGTTTCTGTGCCTGTAGCTTTAAATGCAAATGAGTTGTGACTAGTCACACCCCTCTCAGGAGGTGGGCGTGAGTTGAACTGTCCTGATAATGTTTACGCTGGACAGATATGGCTGGTCTCAGATGCGCTGAAATTCAAACATCCGATTTTGATCCAGAATGTGACAGAGACGGAGGCTCCTGCAGAAGTTCAAACTCTGTGGATGCTGCAGGACATTTCTGATGGTAAGTCAACAATTTGGTGTGTTTTGGTACGTTACAGTTAGTCGATGTGTGTGTTGGTACAGCGCTAAAATGTAGCTCGGTAGCTCGGTAGCTAATGCTAACTGTAACTCACTCCGCTAGGTCATTATTGAGGGAAATTTTGGCGAATAAGTGACATTGTAATTTGTGCATGTAGTTAACCGTCATGTCTCTGGTGAGACATGTTAGTACTCTTACCTGTGCAGGTGTTACGTGTCCCAATTACTAACATATTTTGATGATTGCTGACAATAAATTATCTTTTTGTTTTGAAATATTCTCAGCAGAGATGCCTGTTAAAACAACGTCCTTTATGTAGCCACGTTTTTTAATATAATACTGAACTTGTTTTGGTATTCATAAAATTTCAGTATCATCATTTAATATAATTTTATCATCAGTTTTCTGAGGTCGAGGCTGTGTGCAGTGGTTTGTAAACTACACTGTTATGTCTCCACATAACGTGCAACAGTTTACCTGTTACAAAGTTCCAACATTATGTATTTGAAATTTGTCAAAGCTTCCTGCTCGTCCACCACAGCTTGTCTCATGTCATGTCATTTTATGCTGCAGTCTGCTGGGGAGGAAGTTTGGGAAAAAAGCAAGCAAGGAGGCTGGATAAGCTTGTGAAAAAGGCTGGCTCTGTGATCGGAGTAAGGATGGACTCTCTGGAGGAAGTTGTGGAGAGAGACACAATGAGGACGGTGGAGGCCATCCTAAACAACATGGATCATCCACTGCATAACACCTTGATGGACCAAAGAAATAATGGTGGTGGAAGGCTTCTCTCTCTTCGTTGTAGGACAGAGAGATACAGAAGATCTTTCATACCAACTGCCATCAGACTCTATAATTCTTACACAAATAGATGAGACTACAGACAAATGAATTTCCCCTTGGGGATCAATAAAGTATTTCGTATCGTATCGTATCGTATCGTATGTCTGTCAGGTTTGAATTTCATAGGCCTTACATTTTGTTGAAATATTCACATTTTTCTAAATTTTTTGGATGTGCTCACAACAGACCTTAGAATGAGAATGACTCTGAATGAGCTGCAAAATTATTTTAAAATCAATATTTTGTGTCAAATTTATTTATCATGGTAAGTTACTGTATATGAAACAGGATAATGTACAGTGAGCAGGTCAGTATTGTGAAATAAACTCCTTGAGGATGAATTAACTCCACTTTGTGTTGCGGTCCTGCATCAGCCTGTCAGGGTTTATTTCACAATACTGACAGAAAAGATTTTCACAATATATTGTAACTGTTGTATTTATGAAGATAAATATGTCAGATTCTTTGCAGTTTGCTTTACATGACTTCAGTGGTTCATAACATTACAGTGTTCACAAAACATCGTGAATGGAGAAACACATCCCATAATAAGTAGATACTGTGCATATTAAACATGAATTCACAGGAGACCATTTTTACACCATGAAGCATTTATTTAATCACATATTTATCACAACATATAACATGTCAAATGATGTACCTATTATCCATGACAGTAAAAAACTGAAATTCACTGAATCCATATGAAAAAAAAAGTTTGACACATCAAAGATTGATGTTTGTGAGGCTACATTGTTAACTGGACATCTTTTCCACTTATGTCAGTCATTACAGGTATCAGCCTATCAGAGCATTGTGAGCTGGTGCTGGGGCTTCCTCGTCACTCCTCGTCACAGTCTGGTTCTTCGGATTCACACCGTGTTTCCTGACGCCCAGGGCTGCTATGTTGGATTCAGACCTCCCTTTAGTTGAACCAGGACACACAGCTGGTGACGACCTCCTCCTTGTCTGGCTCCTCATACTGTGCACTCAGGTCCTCTGGAATGAGGATCTTCATCCATGTCTGGTGCTGGGTCCAGAAAGACTTTCTCAAAGATGAGCTCCATCAAGTCAGCCACGTACCCTATGCAATATTATACATTTTGTTTAGACTTAAAAAACAAACAAACAAAAAAAAATTGTGCATTATGGTTATGTCTTTTTTTGTTGTTGAAACTTTTACAACAAAAATGTGACAGTGCAACAGTAAATACAACATGTACATGACTTAATTTTAGTGACAAATAAAATAATGAAACACTTAAAAAATGTTGTCTCAGTCTTCACTGGTTTCGCTCTGCATGCTCCTCTCATGGCCTTTGGGAACTTTGCACTTTGAAGAGTTGGTCTCCACCAGATGTGACGTGTGGTTTTTCAGCATTTGTAATACATGTCAGCCAGGCAGAGTCTGGACATACAGCAGTACAGAGAAAATCAAAGATGTAAATCATGACAAACTGTACATATTTTAACAAGATCAACATAGCTACAATTTCATTTACCTGCACAGCTTTCCAAGAAATGGAAACAACATTCTTTGGTGTAAAACAAAGGACGATGCTGTGGAAAGCCTCAGATGAAGTCTGGTGGAGGGGCTCAGTTTTGTAACAGCCATCTTGTTGGTCAGCACCTTCTCCAGCTTGTAGAAGGCAGCAGCTGCTAAAAAAGATAAAAATGTTTACAATACAGTATAGTACAAATAACTACTGACAGTATGTGTGATGAATTTATAAACCCAATTAAATGAATCTGTCAGTGTGATTATCTTTACAGAATAATTCTGATCAATACTTCTCACAGTCCTTCTTACTGATCTACCTCAGTTTTTTTTTTTCAAATTCCTAGAATTCATAGGAAACATTTCTTCTTAGAAAAAAGCCTAAATGAAAAATAAATGTGATATGTTGCAGTGCAGAATTCGAAACCAGTAAGTATTAGGTATCAATTATCTGCGAGGAAGCTGTTGAACCGGAGAAGTAAAACTAAACAGACTATTTCAGTTCTTACATTCTAAGCACAAATAAACACAACCGCATACCTGCACTAATCACAACGCCCGGTTTAGGCTGAATACAAGTTTCTCGGCTTGATTTCGCAGCAGGTCACTACACATTTCAGGTATAACAAACTTGGCAGCTTGGTGCTAATCTAAGTTACACAGCATCGCCAGGCAGAGGAGAGAGGAGGCATCCATAACAACAGAGCAAGCAACACAAACCTGGCAGTATAAAGTCACACAAAAAGTGAAAAATACATACGGCATCCAACTTACTACTCTGTTTAGTTAATTAGCTTCATATGAGGCTTAACAGATTATCATGACTCTCCCTCAATATTATATACTCGCATGTTAGCGCTTATAGTAGATGCTACCCATATTATCCGTGATGCTAGCGCCATATTGACCGGCTAAATAGTTGGGTCACAGACAGTCGGTATTGATCCATCCAGCTTTAGTCTCGAAGCGAATCCTGCTTTGTACTGGCCCTTGTTGAAGAAGCAGTCCGACGTTAAATACATAGCACACAGCTGCACCACTTTACCGAGTGTTGTGGGGATATTTCCATCAAAAATAAAATGAATCCACCGGGCTTCTATGGGTCAGAAGAGGAGAATAGATGAAGACTTTTGTGCTCCTTTCTGCAGCCAACAACAGAGCAGTTGTGCTTTGCTCAAACCTTCTACATCTTCATTTGTTTACCAGAGCCGTGTTAGCGAGGAAAAAACATGGCGACCAGGAGGCGGACTCACAGGGATTCAATAGGCAGTACAGACACCCAGCACAGGGAGTGTCAGCTGCCTGGAGGAGGCCTGAAGGAGGCGCTTCTCCCCTTATGCCGTCATAAGGGGAGGCAAATTCAAACGAGTGTTTTGGACTATATTGACTGAAAGGTGGTGCAAGCAAGAGAGGGAGAGAGTGGACTGTTCTCATATCAGGGGAGTCTGTAGGCAGGCCGGGGACATATTTTCACTGGAAAACTATGAAAAAGTGCATTTTGCATAATATGGTTCATCCATCTCTCTTTTATCTGTACCTACATATTCTGTGCATGGTTGAGTTGATTTACTTCATCCTACAGAGAAAATGATTGTCAGTGTGGGCTCAGAAAAAGAAGCTTTGCAAAAAACCTCACACATTTCACACAAATTCCAACAGTTACACATATAACATATAACAATAGCTCCTTCTACATCACTGCTGAGCTACAAGAAAAAAACATGATGCTGCAGCTTCTTGTAGGAGACTTGGATTACACCAGATGAGCATTATGGGGGCATTTTATGTTTTAATTCTGTTGTTTTTTATGTTTGAAAACTGGTCACCATTCACTTCCATTGTTTGTGATATTTGGCAACACTGTTTTCCTGTGAAACTCCAGCAGTGCAGACTAACAAAATAAACCTGACCCTCAATCAGCATGAGGGTGAGTGGACTGAATTTTCAGTTTTGGGTACACTATCCCTTTAACCTCTAAATCTTGATTTGTAAAGATCAACAGATCATTGGTTTTATGTTCTGTCATTTACATTTTCAAATTCTAACAAGATATACAGCGTAAGTGTGATATTATGACTATGCTGTGTCATTTCCGGGCTGGAGAAAAAAATACTGTGAGAATCAAGATTCTGCCTATGATTTTGAGTATTTTCTTTTCTTTTTTTTTTTTTTGAGGATTTCTCTCATTAGGGGCCGGGCAGCCTAAGCTGCCAGGACCCTATTGTAATCCTGCATGTTCTTCTTTCTTCTTCTTCTGAGGAAATCCTACTTCACATGCACGAAAAATGACCAAACTTTGCACAAAGGTCCAGTCCCATGTCAGATTGCCTCAGCTGCAAAAACAGGCAATAGTCCTGATGGTGGCGCTACAGCAAGCCTCTAAAGTTCAAAATTTTGAAAATTCATAACAAATCAACCATATGTGCTACAGATTTACAACTTTCACCAAAATGTAGCCCCAATACTGGAGAAACTTTTGTACATTTAAACCTATTGCAAATTATAAAGTCCATCACTCTGTTTTTTTCAAGAACTGTAAAACTTATTCAACCTATCTCCTCCAACAATTTTTTGCTCAATTGGCACCAAACTTGCTACAGAGCATCTTCGGACTGTCCTACACAAATGATCCACACAGATTTTTGATTTATCAAAAATTGAGCCTACAGTGCATCAAAATGTTTGACTGTAAACGGTATTATAAACATATACTTGCAAATTCTTGCTAAATAGATTTTCAATGTTCATGAAAAAAAAGACAAAATTTTGGAGTCATGGTAGATGATGTTTGGAAAATATCAGAATTTTATCTCAAAAACTGAATTTTTTACAGCATTTTGAATTTCACTCTCATGCGAACAATTGGAGTCAATGCAAAAATGTCATTTTTAAACATCAGTTTTTCACTTTTTGAGCCAATAAATCATTGTTAAAAACTAATGACCAACATCTCCATGCTGTCTAGATGCAATTTGTGTATTTTGGGATTTTTGTCTCAATAACTGAATTTTTGACAGCCATTTGAAATCCGCCTTTACACGCTAACAGCTGCTGTCTTGCACACAGGTGACTGGCTGAGTCAATTTGTGAAGCTACAAGTGGTGTTTCCATTTGCCAATTAGCTCAGTGAGATAGAGGATGGTTCTTGGTGTTGAAGGTTGTGAGTTCAAGCCTCAGCTTGTACAACATTTCCATATGAGAAATCTACCCAAACTTTTCACAAAGGTCCAGTCCCATGCCAGATGTCCTCAACTGGAAACACAAGACAATAGTCCTGATGGTGGCGCTACAGCAAGCCTCTAAATTTCAAAACTTTGAAAATTCACAACAAATCAACCATATGTGCTACAGCTTTGGAACTTTCACTTTGAAATTTGCTTTTCCATGGCATGGATGGCTGCTGCCTGGCACCCCGATCCTTGGCTTAGTCAATTTGTGAAGCCACACATGAACTGTCACTTGCCAATTAGCTCAGTGAGATAAAAGACGGACTTCAGTGTCAGAAGTCGTGAGTTCGAGCTTCAGCTAAGGCAGAATGGACTTTCAAATGTGAAAGCCTTATGTTCAGGTATCATGCTATGTGGATTAGAGACTACTAAGGTTAAAATAATTATGATTCAGGGAGTTTTGGGAAGAGACAAATACTCTTTATCAACACGTTTCCCTGTTATCCCTTGTCTCTTTTCCCTGTTTATTTGACTTAGCTATCAGTCAATATGCAGAATCTCTTGTGCCAGAAATTGTGAGTTCAAGTCTCAACTGATGTAAAATGCACATTAGAATGCCACCTTTTTTTCATCTTCCTACACTCTGCTTGTTGCTCAGAATTGCCTAATTTTGCCTAAAATTGCCCAGTCCCGACCATTGCTGCGCAGCAGCTATAATTTTGATTGATTCTTGATTTAATGTTGAAATTGTGGCACCCCTATTTTTTGGTGAGTTTTATTTAGCTTCTGTTGAATTTGAATGAATTTGAAACAATGTTGATGTTAAAATAACAGTTTTGCAAAGGGAGACTGGTTAGTTTGGTTTCTGCTTATACAAAACATCTCTCACTTTTTAAAAAAGGGCCCTCACTATAGGGATCCTTTCTATAATGTTGTCAGACACTTAAAATAATAATCTGAGCCCTTCAGTTGCAAAAACAACTAGGGGTGAGAATGTCTGGGTACCTCATGATTTGATTTGATTATTATTCGATGATAAAATGATTCTCAGTGCATCTTCATGCATCAAAATTTGAAAGCCATGGGGTGCTGGTTGGATTGTATTCATCTACAGCTGCTCACGTTCAGCCATCCTCACCAAAACTCAAAAAGTAGCCTAGTTTAGAAGTAAACATGATGCACATGTTACATTTAGTGGGGGATCTTTTTCTCTGGTTTGATTCAGAGTATATTTTTGACTGAACTGATAGTAAAAGGGGCACAATTTTCAGTCTTTTGCTCCAGTTTCCCTGAAATACAATATGAAACATAACTGGGAATTACATGGTCTGCATTCTTTTTAATTTTAAAAAAGGTTCAAAAAGTTAAATTCAGATTCAGTGTCTTTCACATCCGCATTGTGATGCATCCAAGAATCGACTATTTCCCCCACCCCTAAAAACAACCCAAGCAAACAAGTAAGCATCACCTGCCCTGCACTGTGTACAGTTGCTGACAGTGTGTCACTCCTCTCTGCCTCCATCACAGTTAATGCTGTGGTTTGATGTGATTTAGAGATGTGGTTTGTAAAGTTTTAAGCCTGTCATGCTGACACAGGAAAAAAAAACAACTGCTCAACTGGAAGAATCTCAGTCAACTGAGAGATCTCCACTTTCAGGAGCAGTCTTATAGTGCACAGCACATTTTTGTGAAACGCTTTGAAAATGTTAGAATATCCAACTCTGGGCAGCAGTAGGTGTGTCTTGGCCTTTCTCTGTGCCTGGAGTTAGTGCGCTGTGCACTGTCTGTCCCTCATTGGTATGTCTTCTTGTTCATTCACTGCCTGGCTGCAGGTCCTGTCCTCTGTGTGCAGGTGCTGAGATGGATAGACAGAACTCTGCCAAGCTGACCAGCTTCCTCTTCTGGTAGAAGCTTGATGGGGGACTCTCTGCATTCATCAGTTGTGCACAGCAGTTCCCCTTCTCTGCTGCCAAATGGCTGCTGTCCATTGATTTTATGTGTTGGTTCCTTTACAGACAAGCTGAAGTCTTTGTCCCTGTTTGCGGCTCTATTATAGTACAGCTTTGGCATCCTCAACATTTGGCTATCTATGGGAAATTCCTTCTTGGCACTAACAATGAAAATTGTAAAAACAAAAGTTTAATTTATAGAATTACATTTTATTGAAGGAAATACCTCAGTCATGGCTTTATGGTATTGGACTACTACCTAGAGTTTTTGTGCATGTCCAGAGATACACAAACATCTCCATTCATAAATTATCACTGTCCCAACTTCTGCATCTTGTCAGTGGATGGTGGACAAAGGATACATGTCATACAGGTCAGTGTATAGGTTAAATTCAGTTTAATTGTTAAAATCTGGCTCAGGAAAGCTCTCTCTCTTCTGCCCCGCAATGTGACATTGTGCGTTTTTGTGAATGTGAGATAAGATGTCTAAGACTTTGAACGTGGTTTGACCAATGTAAAAATGTTCAAACCGGTTTGATATTAAGTTGAATACTGGACCAGTGATACTGGATTTTACCACCAGGTCATGCACATGACTCAGCCACTCCAGGTGGGAACATAATGCGAACCAATGAATAAGAGTGGAGCCGTACGTCAGTGAGTTTTAGATAACACAATCCTGCAAACGTTTCATTGTAAAAGCCTTGTTAAGAAATGAAGGGTTTCTGTTCACTGAAAAGCTAGAGGGCTTTTAATTGGGAATGGATACAGGAAGTTTTGAGTTTGCATTAACAGCGTAATGCTGTAACTTTAACAAGAGCTGATTAAAACAAGGCTACGTACTTACTTTTCCATCTGCTACATGTACCAACAAACTACAGCTGGCTAGCTGCCTCGCTAACATAGCAAACAAAGGAGGGAGTTATGTTGAAAGGAGAAAATTATGCCTACTCTGCTGAGTGTAGTTGACTGCAGTGCTGTACAGCACTGTCGTTGTTTTTTAATGTGTTCTATGAATACATTTGGATTGGTTTGGATTGATGTTGCTGGGAGCTATTTCATGTCTCTTCAGAACTTACCAGATCATCTAATAATGACCTACCTAATTGAGTTAACATGCTGAGTAGTGAATGCAGTGTTAACTTTAAGAAAGACTAAGGGGACAACACATGTGATGGCAAACTTTTGTTCCTAAGTTATGTTTTGCTTGTGATAAACAATGAAACAGGCCAGATAAAGCTATGTAGCTGATGTATTTAAAGTTACGTTACATCAACTTTAGCTAATGTCAGCTCCAACGAAGTGCTACACGCTGCGGTACAACTCCCTCACTTAGGTGAGAGAGTCTGAGATCCACTTCTATGAAAAGCTTACATATTAGATAGACTGATTTGCCTGGCCGTAACACGCAAGTTACTTTAAGAGTCATTTTGATGTGGAATATACAGTTGCATTGTATGACTTCCACTGGTCTGGTCCTGGTCTTGACTCAGTCTTGCTCTGTCTTGGTCCAGGTCTAGACTTGGTCTCAGCCCCTCAAAGTCTTGGTCTTGTCTTGGTCTTGAAACACCCTGTCTTGGTCATGACTTCTCATCTTGGTTTGGGTGGTCTTGACTAGAACACTGACTGATCACTGATTCCACTGGGCATGTCAGGTTTGCAGTGTGGTTTTGAGCCATCTTCCACACTGCTTCATGACCTACCTGCAGTGATTCTTAAGTGAAGTGTTTCGCTTGTCTGATTATGTTGACTTTGTTATATTTCCTTTCTTCATGTGCTTCTACCATGGGTGAGGTAGTTCTTTTTTGTCTGTATTTATGATCACGAGTCTGTCTTTTATTTTGAAAATTGATCAGATTATCTTAGCTGTATCTGACTTCTCGCTCACTTGATTTGCTCTGTGCATCTTGACATGCCATCTGTCAAAAATAGACTCACCGCGTATTCATCTCACAGCAGAGAGCCGCAAAGTTCTCCTACTGAGACACTGTGTTATATCAAACATATTTCTATACTTTTATATCCCCTGCTGCCTTTGACTCAATTGTCTGTAAATTTCAGATTCTTGGATAACCCTCTGAATTGTTATTTTCAATGAGCCAATACTGGTACAAGCCATTGGGTTTGGTATGTGACTTCCTTGGTTCTGTGCACAATTACTGTCAAAGTTGTCTATTCATGCCTATTTGCCTATTTATTGCATGCACAGAACAGAAATTCCAGAGTGCAGGTTTTACCTGGAAAGTTTTATCATGGCACCAGTTGTTGTAGCACCTGTAGCATTCTAGTTGGTATAGTCCAGTCAGCCAGGTTAGCCAAGCTCATGCAGTGTCCTTGCCATCTGAAATGTTGAGGATTGCTGAGGATATATGACCGTAGTCAGTCATAGAGAATATAGGGTTTAAAGCGATATTCCACTTTGCCAGAATAATCCACTCAGTATGTACTCACCCCTATGCCGATGTGATGATGGGTGAAGATCTTCAGTTCACAAAACAATCCTGGAGTTTTAGGAGAAACAGGGTAGTAGCCTTATCCAGTACAATGGCAGTGAATGGTGACCACGGATTAAACGTTAAAAAAAGAACACAAAACAAACACAAAATGTCTCTATCCTGCTTGTGTGGTGTAATCCAAGTGTGTTTGTTTCGTGTTCTTTTTTTAACGTTTTATCCATGGTCACCATTCACTGCCATTGTACTGGATGAGGCTGCTACCCTGTTTCTCCTAAAACTCCAGGATTGTTTTGTGAACTGAAGATCTTCATCCATCATCACATCGGCATAGGGGTGAGTACATACTGAGTGGCTTATTCTGGCAAAGTGGAATATCGCTTTAAGCATTCTGCATTCTCTTTTTTAAAATTTTTTCCCCTGCTCTACTGAAAACTGAAAAGTGACCCCAGAACCAAGGTAAATACAAGAGACAAGAGAAGAATTTTGTGTACTGTTACACAGCTACCACTGTGAGACTAATGCATTAACTGTGCGGAAATGACTCGATGAATGAAAGAAAGCATAAGTGTTGTGGCTCCAGTGTGCGTTAAGGGAGTTGATATAGTGTGAAGGGGAGAGGTCTACTCCCGTCTCACACAAGGCTGCTCTTGGCTTTGGGTCAGACAATGAAGGCAGGTGCCAAGCAATGGAATCAGAGCTTAGGGCTGAAGAAAAGTAGCAAAGTCTGGCAGAGGTGATGAGCAGCCCGATCAGGAGCAGCGCACTCCATTATCAAGGGATATGATGGGCTGTTTATGAGCTGGGGCATATTCATAATGTGCTTTCATGGTGGTTTGCATTTACAATAATGCATTTAAATTAAACTATTGAACATTTTATTATAACCCTTTCACCACTGGCTCATAATAGGAGAAACACTTACTGCAATGCTCAATAAAATATTAAAGGAATAGTGTACCCCAAATTGAAAATTCTGTCACTGTCATCCTTATGCTAATTGAAGATCAGGTTTTTCAGTTTTTTAATCCACAAAACACTGCTGGAGTTTCACAGGAAAACAGCGTTGCAGAATCTCCCAAGCAATTTAAGTGAATGCTGACCAAAAAAGAAAAAAAAAAAAAAAAAACATAAAATGCCTCCATACTGCTTGTCTGGTGTAATCCAAGTCTCCTCTAGGCTCAACAGGCCAAGTTGACTTGAAAGACATCATTTTTTAGCCTAAATCTTCATTGTAGAACGGTAGCTTGGAGCCACCGTCACGTGCGTGTGCACACCGTCTGAATTGTGTGTGTGTGGTGCGACGGTGTGCGCTGCAACTCACTTCTTGTGTGATTACACAAAGGTTAACAGGAAATCAGCCTTTTTCATCTTGTAAGTGTATCCGCTGTCGTATTTATCTGATCTGAACATCTGTTACATACAGAAGCTGACTGTATATTAATTTCACTATGTTTGCTGGTGCTGCCCAAGTGACCTAGATAGCTCAGCTGTCTACTGTGGCCTAACTGGCCACATTCCAGCAGATCAACCACAGTGATACTCTGTGATAGCAGATATTTCACGTTTATATTCATCCAGATGACCTGGCAAAAAACAACGCTCACACAGTGTCAGACCACACATACACACACGTAAACACGCACCGACACACCTTGAAGAAACATTCTTGAAGCTTAAAGAGATAAGTTCATTCATAACTAGAGAATGGGCCACTGTTTACAAATAATCTAGATTTCCATCTGTTTTTTTTTCCAGGCCAATCTAAACCATGACAATTATGACAATTTCAAATAAAACATTAGGTTGTACTTATTTTTTAACATTTGACATTCATCCATTCATTTAGGAAGCTTCTCCATAAGGTGTGTGTGTTTGTGAAAGAGAGAAAGAAAGAAAGCAGGAAGCGAGTCCAAGTGTTGGCACTTGCTGTAATGGGGCATTATTTTGCAGAAATGCATGTGAGAGATTGAAATTATCTCATAATGATATGTATTTTCATTGATAATCATAGTTGTGCATTTTGTCACCAATGCGGAACATACTTACAGTGTAAAACCAAATGTTCACTTTAATTAATTGTAAAGTAGTGAAAACATAAAAGTTAAACATATAAGTTTTTGATTGATAGGAAGTTTACCAAACATGAAATAATATTATTAATATATTATATTATATTATAATATATTAACATTATTGTTTGATTTATTATTAAAATTAATTGGTTCTGTCCTGTAAAAAAAGAAAAAGTCGAGATAACTCATAATTTCAAGGCAGTTGCCATCAGGTAGATTTTGGAGTTTTCAATCAAACAAAAACTAAATTAAGTTTTGCAGACCTATAATGTTTTGTTAAGAAAATGTACCTTTTGTTTTTAGATAAAATTGAATTTTTGAGTTTTGGAGATTTCCCCAAAAAACATATTTCATAATTGTTCACAACTATGGACCTGATTTGTCTTTATTTGGGTGGCTGATAATTAAAGCTATAGTAGGCAACACTGTTTTGGTATAATTGAGAAATAATTTAATAAAAACCTTTCAGCATATTGTAAATCAGGTGTTCTGAGAAAGAACTAGACTTCTCACTTCCTCTATGGCTCTGTTTTCAGCATTTAGAGAATCTGGCCCGTGACGGTAGACTTAAACCAATCACAAGGTCTTTTCAGACCTGTGGACTCAATGAGGGAAACTACTGCAGGAAAAGTCGCTATAAAACGGCATTATAATGAAGAGAAAAGAGCCTAATGAGCAACATGCTCAACCCAGGAGTTTGTCAGCTCACTTGGTTACTTTTGAGTTCACCCTCAGTTGTATTCATTCACGAGTATCGCAGAGCTTTGCAGAGTGCCGAGAGGACCAGGTGGAGCTGAGACACAGAGCCAACAGACAGCTGCTCAGAGGCGGGGAGCTCTGCAGGGGAGGGTCTTCGGGCGGAAAAAAAAACACGGAGTCGCTGTGATGGCGGCTACTTTACTGGCAGGAGAGGAGCTCAGAGTGTATGTTTCAAACTTTTGGGATTAAAAAGAGGATTTATCTTCACTCCTGCTTCAACCTTCTGCAGCAACAATGAAGAAATCATGGAGCCGCGGACCGGCCAGAGGAGAGCTCAGTTTGTTTTTGAAACTTTTGAGATGAAAAATTGGATTTATTTTAACTCCTACCTCTCAGCTGCTCTGTAGCAGCAGTTCACGAAACTATTATGGATGTCCTGACCAGCCAGATGAGAGCTCAGTTTTTTAAACTTTTGGGATTAAAAAGATTTATCTTCATGTTTGCTTGTAAATCTGTGTGCAGCAGCACCATGGAGGAGCAACCGCACTGTTTACAGGGTGAGCAAATGACACACAATTACTGACACCATACTTTTGTACTAACATTTTTGGCTGTGCAAGTTAAACCGTGTTGCCGCTGAGTTGCATTTCATTTATAATGCAGCAAGCCACGCCTAACATGAACTGCAAGCCCGACTTGCCTCCAAGCGGTGGCAAGCCTCCTTTCTGTCCCCCTCCAACAAGCAAGTGTTGTGATACTGAGCTCATGTGTGCAGGAGAGCAGAGAGAAAGACATTTTTACAAGTCTCTTTATGTTCGGCTCTCTGTACTCCTGCATTTTCACACTGAATCTTTGTTTTTAAATGTAGTTTCTCTCTGTCTGTAAATGTAGTTTCTGTCTGTCTGGTGTTTTTTACTGTCAGGTGTCTGTTTTATTACACACAGCAATGTCGGTCTGTGCTTGCTCATGATTGCCTCCGTAAACTTACGCTCACGAAGGGCGTGCTGCTCATCTAGTGGGAGGGGCTGAGGACACAGAAAACAAAACCTAATTCAGATGTGACTCAAAAATAAACCATTTTCAGGCTGTCTACCTACTGCAGCTTTAAATGGTTGCAACTGAAAACATAAAAGTATTAACCGTTATTTACTTACTTCTCTGGAGTTTACTCAACAATTTTTGAAATGCATTTTTTTTATTTCTTTCACTCAAAGGTTCAAGTTTATCTAAAGAAACAAAGTAAATTGTCTCAACAAAACATTATTAGTTAGTAAAACTTTTTAGAAACTTGAGTTGGGCTCAAAACTCAAAAATCTATTGAATTAAGTTGCCTTGAAATTTTGAGTTTTCTTTTTCATTTTTACAGTGTTGTACAGTTTTTCATTTTTACAGTGTGTTAACTTGTTGCGAGGAGAGGGTTGAATGAGAATTCTGAGTTGTATTTACTGAAAATATTTGAGTTGGCTTAATCAATTTTGATTTGACTTGAACGGTAATCAAAGAGTACATGTGACACTAACTCTATTTAAGCTCTGATAACCTCCAAAGTTCATCAACCCCCAAAAATGTGGCAACCGACTGCCTAATTTGTTTTTTGAGTATTACTAACTTATTTGGGTTTACAGTGTGGAACAACATCCCTGATGATCTTATGCACTCTCCAAATCTGCCCATCCTTTCATGTACTTCTACATTTACTACTACACACCCGGCTCTGGCTTTACAATCTACTATTGATATAGCATTCATTTTTAAACTGTGTTTAAATGATTATCAGTAAAGAACACTAAACTGTTACTGTGTATGAAATGTGCTATAAATGAATAAAAATAAATGACATGACTTTACCTTATTCGCAGATGACAGGGCCATAATGGAAAAGAGCAGCAGTGCTTATCTCTCACCTAGTGCATGAGAGTGAGTGGAGAATGACAGGACAGACAGCTGGTCTGTGCCTTACACTGCACTCATTTTCTAGAATGGTCTGACATGAGAAGGAGAATTTCTCATTTCTCATTTACAGTGTTCATTAAATTGATCTTGTTTTATTTATCTGTAAGAGACAATACTTAATCTCAGAAAGCTGACCTGACACATTTAGAATTGAATGTGTCAGAATGTCCTCCAACTGATGGTGATAAGACACATCATAGGTCCAGACAGTGCAAATATTTCATCCTCAAATCGGTCCACTGCCCCACATCATAGGACTCTTAAGCCTCTTTTACACTGAACAAAAAAGCTACCAACATCTGGCTTTTGTCTTCAATGGTTTACAATCAGCATTCATGGAAACATGACATCCAGGCAGACACACTAATTTTCGCCCCTTTTCTGGCAGAGGTGATGAAGGCTTTTTCCCTCCATTGATAATTTCTGTAAATCGTCTGCTGCTTTTCCACACACGTGCTGGCTTAGTTTAATTTGGCACATCAAACCAGAGTGGATTTGCATCTCCATTACAACAACATAAAATCCCTGAAATATATTTTTTATATAAAAGCTTTACATATATATATATAATATATATATATATATATATATATATATATATATATATACACACACACACACACACACACACACACATATATATATGTATGTATGTGTATATATATATATATATATATATATATATATACATTATATATATATGTGTATGTATATATGTATCTATCTATCTATCTATCTATATACATATATATATATATATATATATATATATATATATATATATATGTATATATGTATGTATGTCAGAATCAGAATCAGAAATACTTTAATGATCCCCGGGGGGAAATTGTTAGTGTTACAGTTGCACCCATTATAGAAAAATAAAATATAGAAATTAAGATAGAAATATGATGTAGAAATAAAAATAAAATATTAAAAATATGTACAGCATATATAAAGCAATATGTACAAATATATACAGCAGTGGTTAACATACTAGTGTAAAAACAACAAAGTGTTGTTGCCATGGTGACGTGATTGAAGTCACCCGAGATGGCGATAAATGCACTCAGGTGTTGAGTCTGGAGACGGGCTATGGCGGAGTGAATGACGTCACACGCCGAAGTCGGGTTGCCAGAGGGAGGGATGTACACGGTCACAACAATGGCATGTGAAAACTCCCATGGCAAATAATACGGCCTGAGTCCAACAGCCAACAGTTCAGTGTCCGGGCAACAGATACGTTCCTTGATGGTAATGTGACCAGGATTACACCAACGGTTGTTGAGTAGAACAGCTAGCTCCCCTCCTTTGTGCTTACCGCTCTTGGTGCAATCCCGGCCCGGCCCGAACAGTCTGAAAGCCGCTGATGGAGACGTTGTTGTCTGGTATGTCCTGGTGCAGCCATGTCTCCATAAAGCACATGAGGCTACACTCCCGGTACTCCCTCTGACTCCTGGCGAGTGCTGTTGGCGCTTCCATCTTATTAGCCAGCGACCTCACGTTGCCCATGATGAGAGAGGGGAGACACGGCTTATATCTCCTCTTCTCAATAAGCCTCCGTAGCTTCGACCTGGTTCTCCTCCTCCGCTGCTTCATTCCTCCTCTGCATCCTCTGTGCGTCCGTATCCAGAGCTCTTCAGGTATGCTTGTTGATCTGGCCGCAGTGCCGACTAGCTTAAGAGCGATCAGCTGATCCCTCCGGCATGGAGTTGCTAGGCAACAGTGTCAACAAACAACTGCCCGGCTGAGTGAAAAAAATACTTCCACTGTGAAAAAACAGATCAAAAACTCTCTCTACCAGCATGTTTAGAGAGGGTACAGCTTAACAAAGTTGCTTACAAAAAGTCAGGCAATCATAAAAAAGAGGATAGCTAAAGTTTGGAAAATAGAGACAAAACGATCAGGAGCGACTGTAACAGGCTGCACGCTGCCGGTCGGCGCATGCGCACTCACACACACACACACACACACACACATATATACATACACAGATATATATGTGTATATATATATATGTATATGTATATATATATATATATATATATATATATATATATATATATATATTAAAGAAGCAAATTTGTGAAATGTTGTGTTACAACTGCTCTGTTACCAGAACTGTACTGATAAGAGCCAGTTACAGGTGCCGCTGTACTGTCATTTCACTGCTTGTGTTCATGGAGGTGATGTTAATAAAGTTGCGCTCTAGAGAATGGCAGTCTATGAGTATGGTCTAGTCAATACATCCACCAGTGTTTCGAGCTGTATTTGTTGGTGATCGGACTGGATGAAAGAGATGATCGTCGAAAGATAGCTTTGTTGCTAACAGTAGCTGGCCATGCCGCGCTGGATGTTTACAACACATTCGTCTTTACCGAGGAGGAAAAAGACAAGTTCCCAGCGGTACTGAGCAAGTTTGAGGACTACTGCACGCCAAGAAGAAATGAAAACTATGAACGGTACGTTTTCAGGAATAGACTGCAAAAAGACACTGAATCCATAGAGCAGTATGTGACATATCTGCGTCTCAAGAGTCAATCCTGCAACTTCAGCACACTGTGCGATTCCATGATAAGAGACCAAATAGTCATAGGAGTGCAGGACAAGAGGTTAAGGATGCAGTTATTAAAAGAAACTGGCCTTACCTTAGAAAAAGCCATGAATATCTGCCAGGCATCTGAAAGCATCAAAATACAGCTAAAGTCCTTTGATAACGACGGGGAAAACAGCCGCTGTTGATGTTGTGTGTGAAGAGGACAGATAAACGGCTGTCACAAAAACATAAAGGGAAAGACTGAAGGGCAAAGACTGTGAGAGGTGTGGGAGTAAACATGCTCCAAAAGAGTGCCCCACATATGGCAAAGACTGTCGAAAGTGCGGAGGAAAAAATCACTTTGCCAGGTGCTGCTTCACAAAGAAAAAAGTGCATGTTGTGGGACACACAAAAGAAATGTCAGTGAGTGAGGATGATGAACCACTGTATGTGGAGGCAGTGACACTCACAGATGAAGACGGCAATGAGGATGAGTGGATAGCACACTTGTGTGTTAACAACATAACAGTCCTAATGAAAATCAACACTGCAGCACAAGTAAACATTCTGCCAATGAAATACTTTCAGAAACTGAGCAATAAGCCCAAAGTGAGACCTAAGAAGATGAACTTAAGGGCATTTAACAGCCAACCTATCCCAATAAAGGGTGAGTTCAGAGCCACTCTTTCAGAGGAAGGACACTCCTTTCTCCTTTAGTACATTGTTTGTCCTAGTTGAAGAGGATAGACAGCCTATTTTAGGTCCAAGAGCAAGTGAAAAACTGGGGCTTATAAAAAGAGTCCATGTCATTGATAGTGCTCTAGTGACCCCTAGAGGCACTACTGAAAAGCAGAAAGATAAAGAGACAGGATCCACAGCAGATATAGTGAGTCAGTCCAAGAATGTGTTCCAGGGTGTAGGCTGCCTACCAAACCAGTACAAAATACAGTTGAAAGAGAATGCAGAACCAGTAATACATGCAGCAAGAAAAGTGCCAGTAGCCCTGAAAGAAAGACTGAGAAAAGAACTGAAATCTCTGATTAACAAAGGGATAGTGAAAGAAGTGGAAGAACCTACAGACTGGTTTAATTCTTTTGTTATTTTGGAAAAAAAGAACGGAGATCTATGACTATGAATAGATCCTAAGGATTTGAACAAGTGGATCAAAGAGAACACTTCAAGCTGCCAACAAAGTCAGACATAACAAGTGCAATGGCAGGAGCATGCTTCTTTTCCAAACTGGATGCTTCTTCTGGATTTTACCAAGTAAAGCTGGATGAGGAAAGTGCAAAACTGTGCATTTTCAATACACCCTTTGGCAGACACTGCTTTCTGCGAATGCCTTTGGAATTGCTTCAGCTCCTGAAGTTTTTCACAGAACAGTACAGCAACTGTTTGATGGGATGGAAGGTATTAGAGTATTCCTGGATGATGTGGTTGTGTGGGGAACTACAAAAACAGAGCATGATGAGAGAAGGGGAAAGGTGATGGAACAAGCGCAGAAAACAGGACTTAAGTTGAATAAGCAAAAGTGTCAATTTGGGGTGAGTGAAATTCCCTACCTTGGTGACAAACTGTCCGCTGCAGGGATCCAGCCTGACCCTGAAAAGATAAGGGCAATACTGACATGCCACCACCAACAGACAAAACCGAGCTGCAACGTGCACTAGGCTTGGTGAATTATGTGGGAAGATTCATTCCCAATCTGTCAGCCAACACAAAAGCACTGCGCAGTTTGTTGGAGAGCAGACCAGAATGGCAGTGGGAGCAAGAACATGCAGCAGAATGGGAAATGCTCAAGAACAGCCTGGTTAAAGAAGCATTGTTGAAATTCTACAACCCTGCTCTCCCAGTGAAAGTGTCCACTGACATTTCAAAAGACGGACTAGGAGCAGTTTTGCTTCAACAACATGACTTATCATGGTTTCCAGTCGCCTATGCATCCAGGACAATGACTGAAGCAGAACGAAATTGTGCACAAATTGAGAGAGACACCAGGAGCATTTTTCGGGTGTGAGAAGTTTCATGAATACATCTACGGGCGAGAAGTGGTGTTAGAGACTGATCACAAGCCACTGATTGCAATCTCAACAAAACCACTGGGTATACAACGCATACAACGCTTAATGCTCCGCCTCCAGAAGTACAGTCTGACATTCGAGTTCACGCCAGGGAAGCACCTGGTAATGGCAGATGCCCTTAGCAGAGCATCATTGGGCAACACAGGCCCAAGTACTTCTGAGCATGATGTACAAATACATGTGGACAGCATACAAAAACACATGCCTGTGTCCATGGAGAAATGGAGACAGATCGCAGAAGCAACAGCCAACGACTGTGAACTACAGGTCGTAATAGAAAGAATCCACCTACCAGGAGATCACAGGCTGCCCCATCCTTACCAGAACTTTAAGGAGGAATTGGCAGTGGTCAACGGTGTCCTCATGAAAGGTAAATGGATAGTCATACCTACTTCCATGCGCTCACAAATGGCAAAGCTCACACATGAAGGACATTTAGGCATTGAGAAATGCAAGAGACGTGCAAGAGCTCTGATGTTTTGGCCACACATGAACAGAGACATTGAGCAACTTGTGCAGCGCTGTGAGACATGTCAACAGTACAGGTACCAGCAACCAAAAGAACCTCTCATGTCCCACAGCAAACCTGTGAAACCATGGAGAAAAGTGGGAACAGACTTGTTCCAGCTGGCAGGGAAAGAGTACCTTGTCATCATAGACTACCAGTCAGACTATCCAGAAATGGCGCTGTTGTCTGACTCAACAGCAAAACAAGTGATAAAACACACCAAAGCCATCTTAGCAAGACACAGAATCCCAGTGACTGTGATAAGTGATAGTGGACCACATTTCAGCAGCCAGGAATACAGAGATTTTTGCAGAGACATATGGTTTTGAGCATGTTACATCAAGTCCACTGTTTCCACAGTCAAATGGCTTAGCTGAAAAGGGAGTACAGATTGTCAAAAGACTCTTAAAGAAAGCAGCAGAGACTGGAGGAGAACCCTATTTAGCCCTGCTAAACTACAGAGCATCACCTCTGGAGTGTGGACTATCTCCAGCTGAGCTTCTCATGAACAGAAAGCTTAGAACCCAGCTTCCTTCAGCCGAACACCTGTTAGAGAAGAGACAAAGCCAAGCATACAACAGGACTGCCAAAACATTATGCCCCTTGGGACAGGAAGATGTGGTACGTGTCAGATGTGGTGGAAAATGGGGACCTATTGCAAAAGTATCAAAGAGACAACACCAAGATCCTATGAGGTGCTTACTGAGTATGGAAAACACACTGCGAAGGAACCGTCGTCACCTCCTGAAGGTGCCACACACCAGTCTTGAAGGACTTGAAGCTGGCATCACTGATGGACTGAGTTTGCAAACAAGTACAGAGCCAGAACCAGCCTGCTCCACAGCTGTCACTGGAAGTGGCAAAGACAGCTTTCCTTCCCCAGAGACAGTACAAGAGCAGTCAGGCAGGCATGCTACGAAACCAAAAAGACTGATTGAGGAGTGTTAGTTAAATAAGCTGAGCTTGTTTACTTTAAGGGAGCAGTTACGGTGGTAACAAAAGAGATCTTGTTTATAAATTATACACAATAATGAGAAATTTTGTTTAAAAAGTGTTATAACAAGAGAAAGTTGTTTATGAGTGTTATAAACAAGAGCAATTTGTTTATTGGTGGTACAAAACGAGAATTTCGTTCATGAGTGATAAATGGGAGATATTTTGTTTTAAGAGTACACGGTAACTAGTTTGTGATTACAAAGTAACCGAGAGCCTTGGTTATTATTGGTTTTATTAGGGGGCCAAGCCCGTGGGGCCTGGGGAATGCGTATGCAAGCAGACGCATTTCCCAGGACCAGCTGTGCTGCCGCCAGCAGGGGGCGCTATAACCAAGGGCAACGCGTTTTGGGCTATAACTCCCACATCATATGTTGTACATTCAAAAACCTCATATCCCCAGATTCCCTCAATAGCGCTGAATCACCTGGGCTGGGCCGCGCCCATTTCCGCCTATAATTTTTTTTCGCAAAATCGCGAAAACTGGAAAACCTACTTCTTTTATTTATTTTTTTTTATTTGTGAAATTTCTTGATAACAAAAGAGTGACATAGATAAACCACAACTCGGGCAACTCGGGGCAGTGGCGACCGCAGCCCCTGCAACGTTCTGGGTGCCGGCAACCGCAGCCTCGTGGCCTGATTCGTCACAGTCAAATCCTTGTTCTATCGCTGCTTTGCCGCTACGAGCTGAGGCTGCGAAAGCGGGCCTCTTGTAATAACAAAGCAGTACAGCAGTACATACCAAGGCTGGTAAAATCAACGATTGCTCAAAGTTAACGGGTCATTTCTTTATTTTCTCTTTTTCTCTCTCTTTCTCTTTTGTTCCTTAGTATACGTGCAATGCCACAAGGTCAGACACTGAGCATGCAAGTGCTTTTTACTCAGCGCTTTGTCTTAATGAATTGACTGTGTTGTGTTTTACCAACACGCAGCACACACAGAGACATATCTGCTGCAGGTTTTATGACAGTAAAGTGTCAGCCTACATTTTTCTGAATATATCAAATATGTTCTGTGATTAAACTAGATAAATATGAAACATTTCTCTCATTTCTTGTCATTGCATTTCCCGGGAAATGTGAAATGGTCTTGATTAAATTTCCAGGGAATCCTGTCTTACGGGATTCAATCCTAGTTCTGTCATTGCAATAGGAATTAGAGGTACTTTCTCTTTCCATTCCATGGTGCTATGACTTTGACTCCTGATTGTCATTTGGATGTATTCAGGGTGGGACTTTTATCATACTTGTGAAGTTTGGTGCAGCATTTTCCTGTTTCATGGCAAGAGAGCAAAATTGACCACAAAATGCAAAATGGCCGACTTCCTGTTGGGTTTAGCTTATGGTTCCAAGAGACTTTTTTGTGCGTCTGGGTGTGATACATGTGTGTACCGATTTTCGTGCATATCGGTGAGATGTCCTATGGCGGCTACGGTTAAAAACGGGCGTGGCCAAGCCATTTAGCCATGCCCATTAACGAAATTCATATCATATGTTCAGGGTTAGACTATCAATAAACGTGAAGTTTCATGCAGATCTGACTATATACATTGAAGTTAAGGCCGCTTCCTGTGTTTTGGCGAAACATCAACCTTCGCCGTGCTCTCAGGGCAACGCTGTTTGACGTGGCCTCAAGAGCTTCACAATATAGCATTACCAAGGTCTGAAGACCTGTCTGAGTAGATCTGAGTTGGATATGGTCACCGCACTTGGAGCAGTTCGTCAAACTCTAAAACATGTCATTTCCTGTCGTCAGAAGGGGGCGCTATGACAATCCTGGAATATTGTCATGTAGTTATTTTCATACAGGGACTATGATGACACGTGAAGTTTACTGCAGATTGGACCATTTTTGCTTAATTTATAGCAATTTCCTATTTCATGGCGAATCATCAAAATTTGCCGCCACCTGATGGCCATGCTGTTCAACTGAGGCAAAATCTTTTAATAACTTTTAATCACAAACTAGTCTAGAAGGTAGCCAGCAATTTTGAAGCTGTTCTGATGAATCCTGTTGGAGGAGTTCGTTAAAATACGACGCGTGCGCGACGCCAAAAATGACTACAAAATTCAAAATGCCTGACTTCCTGTTGGGTTTAGCCTATGGGTCCAAGAGACTTTTTTGTGTGTCCTGGAGTGATACATGTGTGTACCGATTTTCGTGCGCCTCGGTGAAACATGGCGCGGGGGCTGCAGTTTAAAGGGTGTGGACAATGCGTTTAGCCATGCCCACTGACAAAACTCATATCACATGTTCGGGCCGGGACCTGCAACCAAGGTGTGAAATTACATGCTGGTGCAAAGTTGTACACAAAAGTTAATGCCCAAAACGTTGTTTTTCTGAAATGTCGACCTTCGCCGTGCTCTGGGGGCGACGCCCTTCGACGAAACGTCACAACCTTCACAACCTAGCATTACCAAGGTGTTTTGCACTAACACACCTGATTTGAGTGAGATACGGTCAACGTGCTCGCAGCAGCACTTCAATGTCTAAAAAATTAAATTAAAAAATTTCTGTCGCCAGCAGGGGGCGCTGTGACAAGCACAAACTATTGTCATGTACATGTGTTCAGAACAGGACTATTATGAAACAGTAAGTTTGGTGCAGATCCGACCATGTATCCCAAAATAATAGCCATTTCCTGTTTTACGGCAAATCATCAAAATTCGCCGCCACAAAAAACGTACACCCTTCAACGTGAGCAAAATCTTTTAATAACTTTTAATCACAAAGTAGTCTAGGGTTAGGGTCGCCACAACTGATGCGCATGCCAAATTTGGTGAGTTTTTGAATATGATAAAGCCCCCAAAAAAGCAATTCATTATTTTGATAAAAATAATAATTCCTTCGGTTTCAATAGGGTCCTCGCACCGGTTGGTGTTTGGGCCCTAATAATAATAATAATAGTAACAATAATAACAACAGTATAATATAGTAATAATTTGAAAAGAAAATGAAATAAATAAACAAATAAATAAACAAATAAACAAGTAAAATAACAAAGGAGAGAGAAAAAGAGAGAGAAAAAAGGATATTAGGTTCATATTAAAAATTTATATATATACATATACGAACATACACATATACATACATACACACAGTGGTGAAGGGCGGGACCAAACTAGGGGGCCGGGGAGGCGAGTGAAAGGGCCCCCCACCCGGGCCCCAGCAGCGCAACCGAGAGCCCCAGCAGGGGAGAGGCGTGTCAGGTCAGCAGAGTTCCCTCCCTCCCCCCTGGTAGTTTGTTTATTATATAATTTTAATTTTTGGGAAGTCTTACTCAGACCCGCACCCAGACCCAGAGGTGGCCCCTGGCCCATTGCAAGTCCAAACCAAGTCTAGTCAAGTCAAGTCAAGTCAAATTTTATTTATATAGCGCCAGTTCACAACAAACTTGTCTCAAGACACTTTACATATAGAGTAGGTCTAGACCACACTCAGTAATTAATTATATTTACATCCAACAATTGAAACATTTCCCCCATGAGCAAGCACTTTGGCGACAGAGGCGAGGAAAAACTTCCTTTTAACAGGCAGAAACCTCGGACAGATCCATGACTCATAGTAGGCGGTGATCTGACGGCACCGGTCGGGTTGAGAGGGAAAGAGTAGAAGGGGAAGAAAGAGGGGAGGTGGGTGGGGTGGAAGAGAGAGAGAAAAGAAGAGGGGCAGAGAGAACAGTAGTAACAGAACATCAATAGTAAAACTATGTGTAGGGAATAGTAGTACATATAAATATGTAAGCTGTATGTAAGTAATAATACTAATACTAGATGTTACAATAGTGATAATAAAATAATATTAATAGTAGCAACAACAATGTGATAAATGTTTGATTGATTAGGTGAGTTATAATAATCCACAGTAGAAGGTGCAGCAGTGATCAGTGATCCATGTGTGGCCACAGTCCATGGGAATCTGCAGGATGACAAAGCAGAAAGACTCCGGGGAAGGAATCAAGTCAGTAACAGGCATTAATGGAACATAAACATCTGGGGAGAGAGATGAAGAAAGAGAGGAGCTCAGTGTGTCCCCCAGCAGCCTAAACCTATAGCAGCATAACTAGGGGCTGGTCAGGGCAAACCCGAGCCAGCCCTAACTATAAGCTTTATCAAAGAGGAAGGTTTTAAGTCTACTCTTAAATGTTGAGATGATGTCTGCCTCCCGAACAGAAACTGGAAGATGGTTCCACAGGAGAGGAGCTTGATAACTGAAAGCTCTGGCTCCCAATCTACTTTTGTAGATCTTTGGGACCACCAGTAAGTCTGCATCTTGAGACCTAAGTGTTCTAATGGGATGGTAGGGTACTATAAGCTGTTTAAGATATGATGGTGCCTGATCATTAAGCACTTTGTATGTAAGGAGAAGGATTTTGAAATCTATCCTAGATTTTACAGGTAGCCAGTGCAGTGAAGCTAATACAGGAGTAATATGCTCTCTTATCCTAGTTCCTGTTAGTATACGTGCCGCAGCATTTTGAATCGACTGCAGACTCTTTAAAGACTTATTGCTGCAGCCCGATAATAATGCGTTGCAGTAGTCTAGCCTAGAAGTAACAAATGGATGGACTAGTTTTTCTGCATCTGCTTGGGACAGAATGTGCCTGATTTTTTTTATATTGCGGAGATGAAAAAAGGCAGTCCTTGAGATTTGTTTAATATGGGAGTTAAAGGATAAATCCTGATCAAAAGTAACCCCCAGATTCATTACTGTGGTGCTGGAGGCTAAAGTAAAGCCATCTAGTGTAGCTATATCAGTGATTAGTTTGTTTTGATGTTGTTTAGGGCCAAGTACGATAACTTCGGTCTTATCTGAGTTTAGAAGCAGAAAATTGCGGGTCATCCAGGTCTTAACATCCTTTAGACATGCTTGCAGTTTGGCTAACTGATTTGTTTCATCAGGTTTTATCGATAAATATAATTGGCTATCATCGGCATAACAGTGAAAGTAAACTGAGTGGTTTCTAATAATATTGCCTAAGGGGAGCATATATAAAGTGAATAGTATTGGCCCAAGCACTGAGCCTTGTGGAACTCCATAACTAACTTTACTGTGCACAGAGGATTCATCGTTAACGTGTACAAACTGGAAGCGATCTGATAAGTAGGATTTAAACCAGCTTAGCGCTGTTCCTTTAATGCCAATTAAATGTTCTAGTCTCTGTAGTAGAATATGGTGGTCGATCATGTCAAATGCTGCACTAAGATCTAAGAGGACAAGTACAGAGACAAGACCTTTGTCCGATGCTAACAGAAGGTCAGTTACTTTCACCAGTGCTGTCTCTGTGCTATGGTGTACTCTAAAGCCTGACTGAAATTCCCCGAATAATTCATTGCAATGCAGAAAATCACACAGCTGATCTGCAACAGTTTTCTCAAGAATCTTAGAGAGAAAGGGGAGGTTCAATATAGGTCTATAGTTGGCTAAAACCTCGGGATCAAGAGTTGGCTTTTTAAGTATAGGTTTAATTACAGCTAATTTAAAGGAATGAGGTACATAGCTTGCTGACAAAGAGAGATTTATCATATCTAGTAGAAAAGTGCCAACTATGGGCAAACTTTCCTTAAGTAGTCTAGTTGGGATAGGATCTAGGAGACAGGTGGATGGTTTGGATGAAGAAATTGTTGAGGTTAATTGTGGAAGGTCAATGAGAGAAAAGGAGTCTAGATATACATCTGAGTTCGCAGCTATCTCTAAGGTTTCCGTGTTAGGGAATAAATTAATATCGGTAGGGGGGATAAGTTGATCAATTTTGTCTCTAATAGATGTAATTTTATCATTAAAGAAGCTCAAAAAGTTATTACTGCTGAGAGACAGAGGAATACATGGTTCTATAGAGCTATGACTCTGTCAGTCTTGCTACAGTGTTAAAAAGAAACCTGGGGTTGTTCTTGTTATCCTCTATTAATGATGAGTAATAGGCTGCGTTAGCATTGCAGAGGCCATTTCTATAGGTTTTAAGACTATCTCGCCAGGTTAATCGAGACTCTTCCAAATTGGTGGAACGCCATTTTCTTTCTAGTTTTCGTGATGCCTGCTTTAACTTAAGAGTTTCAGAGTTATACCAAGGGGCTTGCTTTCTTTGTTTTATAATCTTCTTTTTCAGGGGCGCAATAGAATTAAGCGTTGTATGCAATGATCCTGCAGTGTTATCAACAATATGATCAATTTGGGAGAAATTACATAAGGTGTTATCAGAGACATTTAGACATGACATTGAGTTAAGAGCGAAGGGAATCGTTTCCTCAAATGTAGCTACAGCACTTTAAGAAAGGCATCTAGTATAATACTTTTTAGGAATTGGTGTGTAGTCTGGTAGTAAGAATTCAAACGTTATTAAGAAATGATCCGATAAAACAGGATTTTGTGGATTTACTATTAAATGATCAATTTCAATGCCATAGGCTAGAGCAAGGTCGAGAGTGTGGCTGAAACAGTGTGTGGGCTTATGCATGATCTTGACTGAAACCATTTGAGTCCAGTAATGACATAAACGCAATGTTAAGGCTATCATTATCGACGTCGACATGAATATTGAAATCTCCTACAATGATAACTTTGTCTGTTTTAAGGACTAAGCTTGATAAAAACTCTGAGAATTCAGTCAGAAATTCTGAATATGGACCAGGAGCTCGGTACACAACAGACAAATATAACTGGCTGTAGTATTTTCCATTTCGGGTGTGAAATACTCAGAACAAGGCTTTCGAATGAGTTATAATTAAGTTTTGGTTTAGGACTGATAAATAAGGTAGAGTCATAAATAGCTGCAACTCCACCTCCTCTGCCAGAGCCTCTAGGAATGTGAGTATTAATATTACTGGGGGGAGTAGCTTCATTTAAGCTAACATATTCTTCAGGACCTAACCAGGTTTCAGTAAGACAGAATAAATCAATATGATAATCAGAAATTTGTTAATTTACCAATACAGCCTTAGATGACACAGATCTAATGTTTAAGAGTCCACATTTGATGTTTATATTTTGTTGTAGTTTCACACTGGTGGTTTTAATTTTTATTAGGTTTTTGTGATTTACTCCTTTTCTGTTAATTTTTGATATAAATGATTTACATGGTGATTTACATGGTCGGGGGACAGACACTGTTTCTATGGGGTTTTGAGTGGGTAACTGCTCTAATGGAAGCGCAGAGAGGCATGTAAGACTGCAACTCTGCATCCTGGTCTCAACTCTGGGTTGTCACGGACTGGGCTGACTAATAAACTTGTCCAGATTACTAGAAATTAGAGCTGCTCCATCCAAAGTGGGATGAATGCCGTCTCTCCTAATAAGACCAGGTCTTCCCCAGAATGTCCGCCAATTATCTACAAAGCCACATTATTATCTGGACACCACCTCGACAGCCAGTGGTTGAAGGATGACATGCGGCTAAACATGTCATCACTGGTGGTGTTAGGTGTCTAGTGCCTCCTTCTGGACCCGGGCCACTCCCAGACCCTATAGGAGGGAGTCTGTCCGTTGAGGGGTGACACTGATTGTTAGTATTTTACATTTTATCTTATTTTAATGTAATTTATCTATTTACTTGTTAATCTATCCATTTTGTCTATTTATTTTTGGGTTGTTGTTTCCCCATAAGGGGGAGTGAAGGGCCCCGCCGCCCCTGCCTTCTGCCATTCCCGGACCGGAGACCCCGCCATGCCGCAGGGAGCCCCCGCCCCACCCCAGCTCTGTCCCCCACCCCACCGCCACTGTTCAGTAGCACAGATGTCACTACCACAGAACAACAATAACAGTGAAATAACAATACCAGTGGTAGTAATAATTATAGTACTAACAGTAATGATAACAATACTAATATAACTATTATTATTATAACTGTAGCAATAACGATAGTAATACTATAGATATGTGAAAATAAATGCATGTGGAAAAATAAATGAGTCATCTAATAAATAAATAAGTAAATAAATAGATAATGATGATGACAATAATAACAATAATAACAACAATGGATTCTGTTGGCCAATAATTAGTTTATGATCATTAAAGCAGGGAGAAGAATGAATAAAAAAAAATACTGTTATTTTTGTTGTTAATATAATAATAAGAAAAGGAAAAGAAAAAAAATATATATATATACACATATACACATACACATACATACATATATATGTATATATACATATATATACATACATACATGTAATAGTAATAATAATGAGAAGAAGACTAGATTCTACAAATCAGCGATCAGTGAAGTTGAGGTGTATGATGATGTGTGTAGGGGTGTGCGAATGTAGGATTGTGTGTGGCACTAACCCAGACCCATTGCGGACAAGAATGGAGACCATTTTTCCATAAAAGCTGTATTTTTGTTGCTGTTGTAAGCGGTGATTTTTTCCATAGATATGTATTCTGAGAGAAGATTAGTCCAGTGGTTAATATGTGATAAGTTTTTGGATTTCCAGTTTAAGAGGATTGTTTTCTTGGCGACAGAGAAATAAGCAAGCTATTCTTGTATTTGTTTGATATATTAATTATTGAGGTATCTCCTAGTAGGCAGAGTTGTGGCGATGAAGGGATTCTGCAGTCCAAAATGAGTTTTTGTGTTACAGAGACCCAAAAAGAGTGAACTGGCTGGCAAGTCCAGAGTGCATGAAAATAACTATCTATTGTGCCTATTGTGCATTGTGAGCAAGTGTCTGTATTTGCCAGTCCCATTTTGTACATTTTATACTGAGTAATATGAGTTCTGTGTATTATTTTGTATTGGATTAGCTGTAGGTTTGTATTGGATGTCATAGTAAAGATATTTAGGGGGCCAAGCCCGCGGGGCCTGGGGACCCAGGACCAGCGGTGCTGGGAACCCTATTGTTTTTGTTAAGATTTTTCATTAGGGCCTGAGCGACAACAACGTCGTCAGACGAGGACCCTCTTGAAATCGTACTGTTTATTAGGGCCCCAGCACCGTCCGGTGCAAGGACCCTATTGAAATTGAAGGAGTTATTATTCTTTTTAGGGCCCGAGCGACGACAACGTCGTCTGACGAGGACCCTCTTGAAATCGTACTGTTTATTAGGGCCCGAGCACCGTCCGGTGCGAGGACCCTATTGAAATTGAAGGAATTATTAGGGCCCGAGTGACGACAATGACAACAGGAAGTCGGCCATTTTGATTTGAAGTGTCAAAAGGGTTGATTTTGGCCTTTTTTTGCGATTTCCACTTCTTGCATTTGAACGAACTCGTCCTAGGAATTTCATCCAATCGTCTTCAAATTTGGTACACGTCATCATGACCCCATGCTGATCAAAAGTTATTAAAAGAATTTCTGTAGGTCAAAGGGTGTGGCTGCTAGGGCTCGACAAACTTTGGCGACTGTTTTGGAGTGCGCCGTTTCGCTTCGAACGGCTGTCCCGCCCACATACTTCATCGTTACAGCTTCAAATTTGCTGGACATGATGAGGGTGCTGCCCTGAACATATCCATATATTGACTTTCCAACTAACTCATAGCGCCCCCCGGTGGTAACAGGAAATGACCTGTTTTTACTTTAACATGTACTGATGCCACATAGTTGACCCCATCAACTTCATTCCACTTCTAAAACATGCAGAACAAGTTGGTGAAGCAACATCATGAAGGCCATGAAGCTACGAGTAATGGCGTCCGTGTGGCGGCGCGGCGACTATCGATTCTTCGCCATGAAATTACGTTTGCCCTTTTGATGTCTTTAATGAAGTCATATCATCATGAAAATTTATAGACAGGTCAAGAATGGCAACCTCTTACATGTGATAGGGGTGTCGCCCATGGGCGGGGCAAATTGCCTCTATAGCGCCCCCTTGGAATCTTCAAAAACCCCTCTCCATAGGGGTTTTTTTGGAGTAGGAAGATGAAAATTGGTACACATGTGTAAGTTGTCCAGACGAACAAAAAAGTCTTTTGCACCATTGGTCTACTCCAAACAGGAAGTCGGCCATTTTGATTTTTCCTGTCATTTTGGCGTGATTTCCACACGTTGTATTTGAACGAACTCCTCCTAGGGATTTTGTCCAATCCACTTCAAATTTCTTTCACATCATCCAGAGACTATGATGATCAAAAGTTATTAAAAGCTTTTTTCTATGTCGATGGGCGTGGCTGCTATGGCGCCACCATTTTTGATGATGGAAATGACCAGTGTTTACTTTAACATGTACTGATGCCACATAGTTGACCCCATCAACTTCATTCCACTTCTACAACATCCAGAAAAAGTTGGTGAAGCTACACTATGAACGCTGTGAAGGTATGAGTAATGGCATCCGTGTGGCGGCGTGGCGAATATCGATCCTTCGCCATGAAACTACGTTTGCCCTTTTGATGTCTTTAATGAAGTCATATCATCATGAAAATTGATAGACAGGTCAAGAATGGCAACCTCTTACATGTGATAGGGGCGTCGCCCATGGGCGGGGCAAAATTCCTCTATAGCGCCCCCTTGAAATCTTCAAAAACCCCTCTCCATAAGATGAAAATTGGTACACGTGTAAGTTGTCCAGACGAACAAAAAAGTCTTTTGCACCATTGGTCTACTCCAAACAGGAAGTTGGCCATTTTGATTTTCACGTGTCATTTTGGCGTGATTACCACACGTTGTATTTGAACGAACTCCTCCTACAGGATTAATCAGAACGGTTTCAAAGTCACTGTGTGCCATCTAGACAAGGTTGTGATCGAAAGTTATTAAAAGATTACGCTCTTGTTGAAGGGTGTGGCCGTGAGGTGGCGGTGAAGTTTCATGTCTCACCATGAAACATTAAATTGTTATAACTTTACCATAAATGGTCTGATCTTCACCAAACTTCACATGCTTGATAATAGTCCCGCCCTGAACGCGTGTACATGCAGAAATTTTGTAATTGTCATAGCGCCCCCTGCTGGCGACAGGAAATACCATGTTTTAGACTTTGAGGTGCTGCTCTGACCACACTGACCATATTCAACTCGTATTTGATGTTGGTCATGCTATATTGTGAAGACCATGATGTCTCATCAAATGCTGCTGCCCTGATGGCGCGGCAGAGGTCGATGTTTCGCCACAACACAGGAAGTGAACATAACTTCAGTTTACTTGGTCGAATCTTCCTGAATCTTAATATGTTTGTCACTGGTCCCGCCCTGAGCATATGATATTAATTTCATAAGTGGGCGTGGCTAAACAAACTCCTCCTCCACAACTGATCCGATTGACTTCAAAACTGGTGTGTACCATATAGACAAGTGTGTGATCAAATCTGATTCACAGAATTGGTCAGCATTGAATGGTGTGGGTGTGGCGTGGCATCGACTTTGGATGTCTCGCCATGAAACACGAAATTGCTATAACTTTAGCATAAATGGTCTGATCTTCACCAGACTTCAGATTTTTGATAATAGTCCCGCCCTGAACACATCTATATTAAAATATTCCATAATTTTCATACTGCCCCCTGCTGGTGACAGGAAAAACCATGTTTTTAACTTTGAGGCACTGCTCTGACCACATTGACCATATTCAACTCGTATTTGATGTTGGTCATGCTACATTGTGAAGACCATGATGTCTCATCAAACGCTGCTGCCCTGATGGCGCAGCAAAGGTCGATGTTTTGCCAAAACACAGGAAGTGAACATAACTTTAGTTTACTTGGTCGAATCTTCCTGAATCTTAATATGCATGTCACTGGTCCCGCCCTGAGCATATGATATTAATTTCATAAGTGGGCGTGGCTAAATAAACTCCTCCTCCACAACTAATCCAATTGACTTCAAAACTGGTGTGTACCATATAGACAAGTGTGTGATCAAAAGTTATTCATGGAATTGGTCATCTTTGAGCGGTGAGGGTGGGGTGTGGCATCAACTTTTGATGTCTCGCCATGTCAAATGTGCTCCAAACTTCACATGTATGATAAAAGTCCCGACCTGAAGACATCTACATGACGCTCAGGAGTCAGACTCATTGTGCCACCTAGTGGAGACAGGAAGTGACATCACATTCCTCCTATGATATCTGAAAGCCTTAAAAATTCTGAGCTTCTTTGACTGGGATGAATCAGGCCACGAGGCCGCGGCCGCAAGGACCCCGAGTGGCGCGGGGGTGCGAGGGCCCGTTCAACACTGCTTACAGCTTTAATTAGGGCCCGAGCGACGACAACATCGTCTGACGAGGACCCTCTTGAAATCGTACTGTTTATTAGGGCCCGAGCGACGACAACGTCGTCCGACGAGGACCCTCTTGAAATCGTACTGTTTATTGTTTATTATTCTTTACACTTTTCAAGCCCCAATTTCGCCCCTTTCCCATGCTCAAAAACTCCCGAAACTTTGCAAAGTCGTCCGGCCACATCCGAAATTCGATATTTTGGGATGCGCGCACAAGGTCAACGCGAAATGGCGAAATAGCGCCCCCTACAAACTTTCAAAAGACCCTCCGCATTGGGGTTTATTTGTCGTAGGCTCACGAAATTTGGTACACATATTTATCATGCCAAGACGCACAAAAAAGTCTCTTAATGTCATGGTGAAATGTCAACAGGAAGTCGGCCATTTTGATTTGAAGGGTCAAAAAAGGGGCAGATTTTGGGCTTTTTTTGCGATTTCCACTTCTTGCATTTGAACGAACTCGTCCTAGGGATTTCATCCAATCGTCTTCAAATTTGGCAAACGTCATCATGACCCCATGCTGATCAAAAGTTATTAAAAGAATTTCTGTAGGTCAAAGGGCATGGCTGCTAGGGCTCAACAAACTTTGGCGACTGTTTTGGAGCGCGCCGTTTCGCTTCGAATGGCTGTCACGCCCACATACTTCATCATTACAGCTTCAAATTTGCTGGACATGATGCGGGCGCCGTCCTAAAGTTAACCATATATTGACTTTCCACCTAACTCATAGCACCCCCCGGTGGTAACAGGAAATGACGTGTTTTTACTTTAACATGTACTGATGCCACATAGTTGACCCCATCGACTTCATTACACTTTGCCCTTTTGATGTCTTTAATGAAGTCATATCATCATGAAAATTGATAGACAGGTCAAGAATGGCAACCTCTTACATGTGATCCCATCAACTTCATTCCACTTCTAAAACATGCAGAACAAGTTGGTGAAGCTACACTATGAACGCTGTGAAGGTCCTTCACCATGAAAGTACGTTTGCTGTTTTGATGGCTTTAATGAAATTGTATCATCATGAAAATTGATACACCAGTCAATGATGGCAGCCTCTTACATCTGATAGGGGTGTCGCCCATGGGCGGGGCAAAATGCCTCTATAGCGCCCCCTTGAAATTTTCAAAAAACCCTCCCCTTAGGGTTTTTTTTGGAGTAGGAAGATGAAAATTGGTACACATGTGTAAGTTGTCCAGACAAACAAAAAAGTCTCTTACACCATTGGTCTACTCCAAACAGGAAGTCAGCCATTTTGATTTTCACGTGTCATTTTGGCGTGATTACCACACGTTGTATTTGAACGAACTCCTCCTAGGGATTTTGTCCAATCCACTTCAAATTTCTTTCAGATCATCCTGAGACTATGCTGATCAAAAGTTATTAAAAGCTTTTTTCTATGTCGATGGGCGTGGCTGCTATGGCGCCGCCGTCTTTGATCCATCGGCATGCATATTCAAGCAGCTCTCTCTCCCACATACTTATCCAAACTGCTTCCAAATGTCTGTGTGCCATCTAGACAACGTTGTGATCAAAAAGTTATCAAAAGATTTTGCTCACGTTGAAGGGTGTGGTCGTGAGGTGGCGGCGAATTTTGATGTCTCGCCATGAAACATGAAATTGCTATAACTTTTGCATAAATGCTCCGATCTGCACCAAACTTCACATGGTTGATAACAGTCCGGCTCTGAAGGCATTTCCATGCAGAAATTTTGTAATTGTCATAGCGCCCCCTGCTGGTGACAGGAAATACCATGTTTTAGACTTTGAGGTGCTGCTCTGACCACACTGACCATATTCAACTCAAATTTCAAGTTGGTCATGCTATATTGTGAGGACCATGATGTCTCATAAGACACTGCTGCCCTGATGGCGCGGCGAATGTCGATGTTTCGCCAAAACACAGGAAGTGAACATAACTTCAGTTTACTTGGTCGAATCTTCCTGAATCTTTATATGTTTGTCACTGGTCCCGCCCTGAGCATATGATATTAATTTCATAAGTGGGCGTGGCTAAACAAACTCCTCCTCCACAACTGATCCGATTGACTTCAAAATTGGTGTGTAACATATAGACAAGTGTGTGACCAAAATTTCTTAACAGAATTGGTCAGCTTTGAGAGGTGTGGGTGTGGCGTGGCATTGACTTTTGATGTCTCGCCATGAAACACGAAATTGCTATAACATGAGATTAAATGGTCAAATCTGCTCCAAAACTTCACATGTATTATAAAAGTCCCAGCCTGAACACATCTACATGACGCTCATGAGTTATAGTCATAGCGCCACCTGGTGGGGACAGGAAGTAACACTGCATTGCTTCCTGCAGTGTCCGTAGGGGGTGAAAATTCAGCACATCGTCTACCAGTTGGCCTCTGGCGACATGGTCGTGGCCGCAGCAGGCCCTGAGTGGCGCGGGGTCATGAGGGCCCGTTAAACGCTGTTTGCAGCTTTAATTTTTTTTATTCTTCCCTCGGTAAAAGTGTTGCTGCAGCCTAAATCGTGCATGGGAGGGCGGTGCAATTTGGAGGGTTGGTCCAGACCCCTGCAGGGACCTTGGACACAAAAAAACAGATATGTCCGCCAGCAGGGGGCGCTATAACAGGGAAAACGCGTTTTGGGCTATAACTCCCACACTGTATGTCGCACATTCAAAAGCCTCATATCCTCAGATTTCCTGAATTGCCCTGAATTGCCTGGGCTAGACCACGCCCATTTCCGCCTTTTTTTCGCTACATCGAGAAAACTGGAGAACCTACTTTTTCGAAATCCTCCTTGGGATTTTGTCCGATCAGTGTCAAATTTGGCACATACAGTCTTCAGATGGACCTGATCTAAAGTTATGAAAAGAATTTTGTTCGGTCAAAAAATGCGCAAATTATTAACGAGTAAAATTTTCTAGCTAGCTATAAAAACCGAACAGTTGCATATCTCGGTCAAAATAAATGCTAACGACACTAAATTTCATATTTGGTTGGCATGTCACTTTGGGTGTGTGAGCCAAATTTGGCTGATGTTGGCCACTAGGGGGCGCTGCAAATATGGGACATTTATATCTCTTAAACGGCAACACCGATTTTTACGAAATTTGGTGGGCATGATGCTGGGTCACACCTGAGGCCATATCTTGAAGGTAATCATGACTGATCAAAGTGGGCGTGGCTTATTACGAGATAAACAACAAACATTTATTTTAGCTCAAGTATTATGCTGAGGGCTGTGAAATTTACAGGGTATATATAGAATAGCACACAGAACAGCCATACCAAAAATTGTGCATCTACTCCACTAGGTGGCGCTGTAACAGATGCAAACGCATTTTGGCCTGTAACTTCCAGATTTTAAATCACATCTTCATAAACTTTATATCCATGTGTTCCCTACATAGAGCCGCATCTTCTGACATTAGCCACGCCCACTCCCACAGCATATTCCTCTTTGTAAGTCGCTACACGTCAAAAACCTACTTTTTCGAACTCCTCCTAGGGTTTACGCTCCACCTGCACGAAACTTTGCACACACAATCTCCAGACTTGCCTGATCAAAAGTTATTAAAAGAATTTTGCTACTCCAAAAAATGCGGTACTTATAAATAAACAACTTTTTTCTGTTAGCTAAAAAACACATACTGTTGCATATTTTTGTCAAAGTAAAAGCCATCAACATCAAACTCAATTCACTTGTTTCAGAGGTCAACCGGAGGCTCTGTGCCAAATTCAGCGCAAATTGGCCAACGCTATAAAACACAGTAATATCAAGCGACACAAAAGTTGCTCAGATCCGCACGAAATTTGGCGAGCGTTATCTGGAGTCGCTCCCGAGCCCGGCCGTAAAGTTTCGTGATGTTTGGTCAAAGTGGGCGTGACTTGTTACAACAAACATATTCAGCCTTTGACATTTGCAGTGCTCTTCCCATTACAGTAAGAGGAAGGGAGAAACAGGGCAGCCTTGTTTGACCCCACGCTCGACAGCAGGTCTTGGCGGTGTGCCTCCAGGTGACGAAACACAGCCATTTGCGTTGCGTGGCACATAGCATACGCGTTTCCCCAGGTGACCACGCGTGCTGGGGAACCCTATTGTTTTTGTTTGGATTTTTATATTTTTTTTTTTTTCTCTATTTTTATTCTTCCGTTGGTAAAAGTGGTGCTGCAGGCTAAACCGTGCAAGGGAGGGCGTGCAATTTGGAGGGTTGGTCCAGACCCCTGCAGGGACCTCAGGCGCAAAAAAATCACATATGTCCGCCAGCAGGTGGTGCTATAAGCAAGGGAAACACGTTTTGGCCTATAACTCCCACACCGTATGTCGCACATTCAAAAGCCTCATATCCACAGATTCCCTGAACAGCTCTGAATCACCTGGGCTAGGCCATGCCCATTTCCGCCTATAATTTTTTTTCGCAAAATCACAAAAACTGGAAAACCTACTTTTTCGAACTCCTCCATGGGGTTTTGTCCGATCAGTGTGAAATTTGGCATGTACAGTCTTTGAGAGGGACCTGATCTAAAGTTATCAAAAGAATTTCGTTCGGTCAAAATATGCGCAAATTATTAACGAATAAAATTTTCAAGCTAGCTAGCTAGCTAGCGACACGAAGTACTAGAACCTTGGTTGGCATGTGACTGTGGGGCTATGAGCCAAATTTGGCTGATGTTGGCCACTAGGGGGCGCTGCAAATATGGGACACTTATATCTCTTAAACGGCAACACCGATTTTTACGAATTTGGTGGGTATGATGCTTGGTCACTCCTGAGGCCACAACTTGAAGGTATTCACGACTGGTCAAAGTGGGCGTGGCTTATTATGAGATAAACAACAAAACATTTATTTCAGCTCAACTATTATGCTGAGGGCTGTGAAATTTACAGGGTATATATAGAATAGGACACAGACCACCCATACCAAAAATTGTGCGTTTACTCCACTAGGTGTGTAACGGACACAAACGCATTTTGGCCTGTAACTTCCACATTTTAAAGTGCATCTTCACAAACTTTATATCCACGTGTTCCCTGAATAGAGCCGCATCTTCTGACATAGGCCACGCCCACTCCCACAGCATATTTCTCTTTGTAAGTCCCTACACGTCAAAAACCTACTTTTTCTAACTCCTCCTAGGGTTTATGCTCCAGCTGCACGAAACTTTGCACATACAATCTCCAGACGGTCCTGATCAAAAGTTATCAAAACAATTTTGCTACTCCAAAAAATGCGGTACTATATATAAATAAACAAATTTTTCTGCTAGCTAAAAAACACATACCGTTGCATATTTTTGTCAAAATAGAAGCTATCAACATGAAACTCAAGTCAATTGTTTCAGAGTTCAAACAGAGGCTCTGTGCCAAATTTGGTGCAAATTGGGCAACAGGGGGCGCTATAAACAGAAACATCAAGTGAAACAAAATTTGCTCGGATTCACACGAAATTTGGCGAGCGCGATGTGGAGTCGCTCCCGAGGCCAGCCATAAAGTTTAGTGATGTTTGGTCAAAGCGGGCGTGACTTCTTACAACAAACATATTCTGCCTTTCACACTTGCAGCGCTCTTCCCATTGCAATAAGAGGAACAGAGAGAGAGGGCAGCCTCGTTTCACCCGATGCTTGATAGCAAGTCTCGGCGATGTGCCTCCTGGTCATGAAACAGAGCCGTTTGCGTTGCATGGGCTCCGCGACGCCCGGGGGCCGAGTTATGCGGGAGGCTTGGCCCCCGTTCATAACTGCTTGCAGTTCTAGTTTTAATTATTTCTATCCAGAAGTCAGTTGAGGGTGAGATGGATAGATCAGTGTTCCATTGAATTATTGGGGCTGTTATGGAGTTATCAGAAATTAATATTAGTCTGTAGAGTTTTGAAGTTAGTTTATTTAAATTTGTAAATTGAATTATGTCATTAATTATTCTAGAAGATTCAAGTGGATTGTGAGTTATGTCCATTTTTGATTTAATTATAGATTTAAGTTGAAGGTATTCCAGAAACTGATGTCTCCCAACTCCGTGCTTGTGAATGAGGTTTTTGAAGTCTGTGAACTGATTGTTGTGAAAAAGATGGTGAAGATGTGTGTTGCCCTTTTGTGCCCATGTGTGATAATGAAGGAGATTGCCGTGGAGTTGGAAGTCAGGGTTGTGCCATATTGGAGTGTATTTACAAGGAGACGGAGTAGAATTAAAGATCTTAATGACTTTCCATCAGGCTGTCAGAGTTGTGGAGATTACAGTATTTTTGAAGCAGAGATGTCGTTTAATGGTTGTGTTAAGGAAAGGTAAATCCGAGAGTAAAATATTTTTACAATATTTTTACAAATCTGTCCATGGAGTATTGTGGTTGGTTTGATGGATCCATTTAGCGATATATTGTATTTGATTTGCGAGGTAGTAGAAGGAGAAGTTTGAGGCGTCTAGTCCACCTTGAGATTTATTTTTCTGTAGAGTGGTTAGTTTGATTTTTGCTTTTTTATTTTTTTGTAATAAGAGAATCAATAGATTTGAACCATTTACCTGTTGGTGTGACAGGTAACATTGAAAAGTAGTAATTAATACGGGGGAGTATTTTCATTTTGACAGTAGCGATTCGTCCTATGAGGGAGAGAGGTAAGTTCATCCAGCGCCGGAGGTCATCTTCAGTTGAATTTAGCAATGGTGTGTAATTAAGATGAAACAGGTCTGACAGCCTGGGGGAAATGTCAATACCCAAATACCTAATGTTCCCAAGAGAAGAGAAAGTGATGAGTTCTGGACTGCAGAATCCCAGGCATCATCTGAGAGTGGGAGTATAGTGGATTTGATCCAGTTTATTGTGTAATTAGAGAGTTTAGAGAAAGTGTTAATAAGATTAGATGTTTCTCGTAAAGATGACAAAGGATCCTGTAAGTATAATAAAATATCATCCGCATAAAGACTGATTTTATGTTCAAGATTTGTAGTGTGTATTCCTTTAATGGTGTTGTTTTGACGTATGGCGGCAGCAAGTGGCTCTATGAAGATTGCAAATAATGAGGGAGAGAGTGGGCATCCTTGTCTGGTGCCCCGGTGAAGTGTGAAAGTTTTTGATGTGATTCCATTTGTGGTGACTGTGGCTTTGGGTGCAGTGTATAGTGTCTTTATCCAATGGATGAACGACTCCCCCAAACCAAATTTTTTGAGTGTATTTAATAAGAATTTCCAGTTAACTTGTTCAAATGCTTTTTCTGCATCTAATGATACGACAATTGTTTTAATTTGAGTCTGTTGAGAGAGGTTGATGATGTTAAATAGTCTTCGTATATTGTCTGAACTATGTCTTTTTTTTGATAAAACCTGTTTGATTGGGATGTATCAAGGTGGAGATAACTGTTTCTAATCTGATGGCTTGGGCTTTTGTAATGATTTTTAGATCCGTATTTATTAGTGACAGAGGGCGATAGCTGGAAGGTTGAGTTGGATCTTTATTAGGTTTGAGCAGAACTGATATAACAGATGTATTCATGTGCAAAGGAATTTTTGATGTATCTTGTATTTCTGATATTAGCCTGTACAATAGTGGGGATAGTATGTGCCAGAAGTGTTTGTAAAATTCAGCAGGCAAGCCATCAAGTCCAGGTGATTCGTTATTAGGCATCTGGAGAAGGGCTTCATAGAGTTCATCTAGTGTCAATGGGGTGTCTAAGGTGTCTGCATCTTGTTTGGATAGTTTAGGTAGTTCTAGGTTATTGAGGAAGGTTTGTATTTCAAAAGTGTCAGGGTCTGTATTCGAAGAATAGAAATTACTATAAAAAAGCTGAAAAATATTATTTATTTCTTGTGGGTTGTTGGTGGTTTCTCCAGTTGAATTTTTTATGGCTGGAATTATTGCTCTTTCTTTTTTGCATTTTAATTGATTAGCTAAATATTTGCATGACTTATTACTATTTTCAAAATTATATTTAAGCTGTTGGATCAAAAATTTTTTTTTTTTTTTACTCATAATTTCATTTAGCTGAAATTGTGCATTTTGCAGCTCCTTTTGTGTTTGTTGATTGGGATTGTTTGAGTACATGTCTATAAGTTGCTTAATTTTCTGTTCCAGATGTTTTTCTAATTCCTGTTGCTTTTTTTTCTTATTTGTTGAATATGATATTATGTGTCCTCTAAGTACTGCCTTACTTGTCTCCCATAGTAGAGATGATGAAATTTCTGGGGAGTCGTTCAATTCCATAAAGGATGCCCGCTCTTTCTGTATAAAGGGAGTGAAGTCAGGATCTTTAAGCAATGAGGTATTGAAGTGCCAACGGGTATTTGATAGTGGATTCAGTGTTTAACTTGAGGGATACTGGTGCATGGTCACTAATAATGATTGGGTGTATTATAGTTTGAGATACTTTGTTTAGGAGTGTATTACTGATCAGAAAGAAGTCTAATCAGGAGAATGATTGGTGTATTGGGGAAAAGTAAGAATATTTTCTGGATGATGGGTTGCTCATTTTCCAACTATCTCCGAGTCCGAAATCTCTCATGTATTGTGTTAATAAGTCAGCAGAATGACTATTTCTTAAATTATTTGGTGTGTTTGATCGATCAATTGTGGGATTAATTACTGTGTTGAAGTCTCCACCGATTATGATATTTGTTGATTCTTGTAATGTAGAGAAAATTGTGTCAAAGAAAGATGGATCATCACTGTTCGGACCGTATATGTTGGCAATTGTGAATTTTTTGTCATATATGGATACAGTGATTATGATGTATCTTCCTTCTGGATCAACAGTTGTGCAATGATGAATTAGAGGTATTCTTTTATTTACTAAAATGGAGACGCCTCTTTGTCTGGTGTTGTAGGTTGCTGAGAATACTTGATTAAATTGTTGAGATTTGAGGTTATGTAATTCTGAATTTGATAAATGAGTCTCTTGCAGCAAGCAAATACACTGCCCGGCCAAAAAAAAAGTCGCCACCTGGATTTAACTAAGCAAATAGGTACGAGCCTCCTATTGGATAATTACTGCATGGGCGATTATCTTTCAGCTGGCAACAAGTTATTTAACCCCGACTGGTGCAATGAGTTGCTTCTCATTTCCTAAACAACCATGTCGAAAGACACATCCCGTGGTCGTGGAAAAGATGTTAGTCTGTTTGAGAAGGGTCAAATCATTGGCATGCATCAAGCAGAGAAAACATCTAAGGAGATTGCATAAACTACCAAAATTGGGTTAAGAACTGTCCAACGCATTATTAAAAACTGGAAGGATAGTGGGGACCCATCGTCTTCGAGGAAGAAATGTGGCCGGAAAAAAATCCTGAATGATCGTGATCGGCGATCACTTAAACGTTTGGTGAGATCAAATCGAAGAAAAACAACAGTAGAACTCAGGGCTATGTTTAATAGTGAAAGTAAGAGCATTTCCACACGCACAATGCGAAGGGAACTCAAGGGATTGGGACTGAACAGCTGAGTAGCCTTAAGAAAACCACTAATCAGTGAGGCTAACCGGAAAAAAAGGCTTCAATTTGCTAGGGAGCATAAAGATTGGACTCTGGAGCAATGGAAGAAGGTCATGTGGTCTGATGAGTCCAGATTTACCCTGTTCCAGAGTGATGGGCGCATCAGGGTAAGAAGAGAGGCAGATGAAGTGATGCACCCATCATGCCTAGTGCCTACTGTACAAGCCTGTGGGGGCAGTGCTATGATCTGGGGTTGCTGCAGTTGGTCAGGTCTAGGTTCAGCAACCGTATGTGCTCAAAGAATGAGGTCAGCTGACTACCTGAATATACTGAATGACCAGGTTATTCCATCAATGGATTTTTTCTTCCCTGATGGCACGGGCATATTCCAAGATGACAATGCCAGGATTCATCGGGCTCAAATTGTGAAAGACTGGTTCAGGGAGCATGAGACATCATTTTCACACATGGATTGGCCACCACAGAGTCCAGACCTTAACCCCATTGAGAATCTTTGGGATGTGCTGGAGAAGGCTTTGCGCAGCGGTCAGATTCTACCATCATCAATGCAAGATCTTGGTGAAAAATTAATGCAACACTGGATGGAAATAAATCTTGTGACACTGCAGAAGCTTATCGAAACAATGCCACAGCAAATGCGTGCCGTAATCAAAGCTAAAGGCGGTCCAACGAAATATTAGAGTGTATGACCTTTTTTTTTGGTGGCGACTTTTTTTTTGGCCAGGCAGTGTATCTGCACTGAGTTTGATAAGATGGTTTAGAATTTTTGTCCTTTTAGTCTGGGTACGAATGCCACGCACATTCCATGTTACTAAGTTAAGTGTTTGAATTATGTTATTGTGTGAAGACCTCTGTTAGAGTTGCTGTATGTATGTGTGTGTGTGTGTGTGTGTGTGCACATATACTTTGGTTAAACAAAAAATACAATACCATGACATAGAACATAGACACTGACATAATACAAAAGTGAAGTGTTGTGAAGACATTGAATGAAGTAGTACGCCAAGGTAAACAACACAAAGAGGAAACGGGGAGCAAGAGAGAGAAGAGGGAGTAGAAGAATGGAGGTAAGATGAAGAAGAGGTAGATTTGCGTAGGTTTGAATTGTGTTTTATGCTTATGTGTATGTCGGGTGTCAATCATGTGTATGCTCGCACAAGCGAGTGTGTGAGTGTGTGCAATGGGCGGAGTCGAAGCGCGTAGAGCCAAGGAGTCAGATGAGAGAAAAAAAAAGAAATAAAAAGAGAGAAAAGAGAATGAGACTGGATGGTTAAATATAAAGAAAAGCCGTAAAGACAAGAAAAGTAGAGAGTTTTTAGTGTTTCTTATGAAGTCTCTGATGTGCTTAGAAGAGCCATGGAGTTAGTTTGGAGTCGCGGAAGAGTTGACCTTCAATGAAAAGTCTGTCAACAACCAGGTGAGCTCGCTTATTGATTTTTCTGTTGTCCTTCATGATGGGGTACAGTACTTTACGACGTTTGTTTATTTCTCGCGGAAACTGGTCATTTACTCCAAATTTGGTTCCCTTGAGTTCTTTGCCTTTACTTTTGATCAGTTGTTTCTGCTGAAAATGTTCAAACTTTGCAACGATAGCCCTGGGTCCTCTGGATGACGGTGTGCCGATGCGGTGCACTCGATGGAAAGTAATGTTGTTGACTGTGTCCGGTGGGAGCTTAAAGTGAGTTTTCATGAACTCTTTAATTTTTATCTCAGGATTATTGGGTGTGGTTTCTGGGATGCCGGAAAAGATCAGGTTGTCACGCATGCTTCGTGATTGTAAGTCCAAAATAGACTCTTTCATTACTTTGTTTTCTCTGGTGATATTTTCCATTTGTTTGGCGAGGGTTTTTATGGATGACTGTAGTGATTTGTTTTCATTTTCGACCGAAAGGATGTGATTGTGGGCAAATTCCAGGCTGGCTTTCAGTTCTTTTATTTTGTCGTGGAGGGGAATAAGAAGGTCAAGCTTTTGGTTAATGCTAGATAGAATACTGACCTCGATTTCTATAGTCTTCTGCTGTTGTCCATGTTGTCCTGCTGGTAGTAGTAGTGGTCGATGAATGCTTCTAAATCCTGTAAATCCTCCACTGTGCGGGTAATCCGTTCCGTGTGTGATATGGGAAGAGAACAGTGATGTGATCTTGTGGTTTTGGTCTTACTTAATGTGATTTGTCTTAGTCTGAAGCTGGGTTGACTGGGTTGATTCTGCTGTTTACAGCTGGAGACAGGGCGCCTACTGGAAAACCTACTTTTTCGAACTCCTCCTTGGGGTTTTGTCCGATCAGTGTGAAATTTGGCACGTACAGTTTTCAGCTGGACCTGATCTGAAGTTATCAAAAGAATTGTGTTCGGTCAAAATATGCGCAAATTATTAACGAAAAAAGTTTTCTAGCTAGCTATAAAAACGCAAACAGTTGCATATCTCGGTCAAAATAAATGCTAACAACACCAAATCTGAGATCCTTGGTTGGCATGTGACTGTGGGGGTATGAGCCAAATTTGGCTAATGTTGGCCACTAGGGGGCACTGCAAATATGGGACATTTATATCTCTTAAATGGCAACACCGATTTTTACGAAATTTGGTGGGTATGATGCTGGCTCACTCCTGAGGCAATATCTTGAAGTTAATCACGACTGGTCAAAGTGGGCGTGGCTTATTACAAGATAAAAAAACATTTATTTCAGCTCAAGTATTATGCTGAGGGCTGTGAAATTTACAGGGTATATATAGAATAGCACACAGACCACCTGTACCAAAAATTGTGTGTCTACTCCACTAGGTGGCGCTGTAACAGATGCAAACACATTTTGGCCTGTAACTTCCAGATTTTAAATCACATCTTCATAAACTTTATATCCACATGTTCCCTAAATAGAGTCGCATCTTCTGACATAAGCCAGGCCCACTCCTACAGCATATTTCTCTTTGTAAGTCACTACACATCAAAAACCTACTTTTTCGAACTCCTCCTAGTGTTTAAGCTCCATCTGCACGAAACTTTGCACATACAATCTGCAGACTTGCCTGATCAAAAGTTATCAAAAGAATTTTGCTACTCCAAAAAAAGCGGTACTTATACATAAACAATTTTTTCTGCTAGCTAAAAAACACATACTGTTGCATATTTTTGTCAAAGTAAAAGCTATCGACATCAAACTCAATTGACTTGTTTCAGAGGTCAACCAGAGGCTCTGTGCCAAATTTGGCTTAAATTGGCCAATAGGGGGCGCTATAAACAGAGAAACATCAAGTGACATGAAAGTTGATCAGATTTGCATGAAATTTGGTGGGCATGATGCTGGGTCACTCCTGAGGCCATATCTTGAAGTTAATCATGACTGGTCAAAGTGGGTGTGGCTTATTACAAGTTAAAGAACAAACATTTATTCCAGCTCAAGTATTATGCTGAGGGCTGTGAAATTTACAGGGCAGGTGATTGGATGAAGCATCTGTCTATCACATCTAACATCGGCTAACTTCAACCAAACAGATCTTTGCTTCCATCAATCAATGCTTCATGCTGTTATCACACCTAAAATCATGCTTGTAGCTGCCAGCAGTGCCTACTAGGACACTGATTGGCGGCACCACTTTTGGTGCGGACACAAACTTGACACAAACTTGAAGCCTGGCAAGATGGATTCTCATGTGACATCACAAATCCAGCTGCCTCGCAAGGTAAACAAAAGTGCTGAGAACTGAACAAAACCGATACATTTAAAAACCTCTTTTTTCTCTGATCTGTTGTATAGACATGAGATGAGTCGGGCTTTGCAGTGCATTTGTGACATAGAACTTGACACATTCGAAAAAATGAAATAAAACAAGAAAGGCGACCTCATTTGTTGACAGTGTTTCTGGAAACTTATTGCAACTTTATCACAAAGAAACAAGATCATATTTCATCAATCACTCCACTGGCTGCTACTGGCTATCTGTTTCCAAACAACCTCCAAACAAACTGGTAATCTAAAATGGATTACCAACACTTCTGTGATGTGCTCACTCTATAGGATAGAGAGTGCTTAGAACAACAAATCTACAAACCTCAATAAATACTTCATATGTGTATTCACTATTTTGTTGCGTCAGTATGCAAAAAGTATCCAATTAGTTATGTTATCACATGAGAAATATACAGCAGCACTGCTGAATAGTAGCAACAAGTTCATGTTCAGTCTTCTTCATGCTGTTAAAAATTCTTTCACATCTCACTCAGTTACATTCATTCGTAAGACAGATGTATGTATGTATTTTTTTTGTATATTTTTAGGTTGCTGTTGCTGTATAGTACTCCTTCCTCAGGCTATTTGTAAGAGCGAGAGAAAGAAAGACCTCAGAGACCACAGAGAGACACTGATAGGAGTTGGGGGTGGGCAGCAGTTTTGCCTCATTCCCTACATTCTCAACCCCCCACCTTCCTCCAACCTCTGCTGCTGCCGGCCTGAGAGGCTGGATTCCAGGCACTAGAGGCCTTTGTTCAGAGGGACTCTACAAACATCAGTGTTCCCTGGGACACAAACAGATTTCCACAAGTCACCTATGCCTCCCTCCCCCAACTACAAACCCCTTTTTTCCTGCTGCAGCTTCTGGAACAGTTTAATCATTTCACTCTGAGTCTTCAGCTACAACAACATGCACTGGGCTGCTACGCACATCAGGATGTAAAAAGCAGTGGAGTTTAAGGTTGCCAACATGGCCTTACTCATAAAATACCATCTCGTTCTAATTTAACATTTTAGTACAGTCTCTCTTATTTATATTGATTCATCGCATCAACAAAATAGTGAGTGAAAATGAAGGTTTCCTGACAATAACCCTCTGGTACACACATCATGTTTCCATTTTGTTAGGAAGAAAGAGAGGATAGTTACCATAAGCAAAAATATACTACAAAGGCAAGCCTGGCAAATCAGGTAGGGGGGTTACATGCACAAATACTGTAAAACACATTGAAAATTAAGCATATGCACAAATAAAGGAAAAAAAAAAGAAAACATTATTGTTAATGTCCTGCTCATGTCAGACACAATCATATCACATATCACCAGTGGTGAAAAGAGTTCTGAAAATCTGTATTGTAAATACTCTTACATTGCTAAAATATTACTCGATTACTGGTGTTAGAAATATACTTAAGTAAAAGTATTTGTCGCAAAAACTACTCAGAGTATTAGTTACTTTTAACCATTGATGTCACAGTCACCTGTCCAAACTAGGGATGTAAATTTTGTGCCATTTCCTTAACCAATAGTTGAGATACAGTAGATACAAATTTTTTTTGTAATTTTTTTCTCATTTTAAGTCGAAGTTTAATTTTCCCTATTCAATAAATGGCTCCACTAGACAAAACAATGTCAAATATAGTGCAAATTACTGCCATGTCTATTGATTAAATATCCATGAATACATTTTTAATTTGTTAAATTCTTAATGGCAATTAATTGATTAATGATTAATCATTAGGCATGCCACGATTCACTCAACTCACGATACAATTCGAATCACGATTCAGGGTTCACGATACAATTCGAATCACGATTCGAATCATGTACAACACAAAATTAATTTACAGGCAAATGACTGATTTTTTAAATTTTTTTTATTTCTCTTACACAAATCCAGCCTTTTCCTTTTTAACAATACTGTAGTGTTTTCTCTTATGCTCTTTTCAATACAGTAGATTAGAACTAGCAGCAAATGACAAAAAAAATTGTATCAGTTCTCTTCTTTTTTTTTTTACAATACTGTTTTTTTCTTATCCTCTTTATACCTGCATAGCAAATGACTGGAAAGTGGAAACTGTTTTATCAACTCTCAAATCTGTCAAATCCTGTTTTTGTTTTTTTTCTTTTTCTTTTTTTTACAATAGGCCTACTGCCTTCTTTTCAATAAATCAGTACAGTATCAAGATTTTTTTTCCTTTAGTACAAGTCAACTCTATTTTAAGCCAGGCATAAACTAAGGCATTATACAAACATAACAAAACTTGTCTTTTCTTACACTCTTTCCAAATCAATACTGTATCAGAGAATGCTTTTTTTAATTCCTGAGGTAGATAAGCCAGGCACAAACTAAGGCATATTTATTTTTGTCTGAACAAAAATGAAATACCAATTTAAAATAAATTCCTAATAAAAAAATAAAGAATGATTTAAAATATATTTTCTCTTAAAATAAAATGAATTGCAAAACATCCCAGATAAAATAAATAAATGATAAATAAAAACTTTTCAGATAAACAAGTCTTGGCCAAGTTAGCCCCCTCGCCACCCTGTTCTCCTTTTTCTTTCTTTTTTACATGTTCTTTTTAAGGAAAACCAGCACATCTACATTCTCAGGCAATAGCTGAGATCTCTGCGCACTCACAATATCCCCTGCTGTTGAAAAGACCCTTTCACTAGGGACAGAGGTGGCTGGTATGGAGAGGAAGGCTTTTGCTACAGGGGAAAGCAGTGGGTATTGCTTTTCATTTTCTTTCCACCACTTGAGTGGGCAGCATTTGAGGTCAATGCATGCTCCATTTCTGTAGTTATCCATTTCTATGGTCAATATCACTGATGGGCTCTGCTGCTGATTGTTCAGTGTCAGTGAAAGTCCCTCCAAGGAGCTCTTCCAAGGCTGTCTTCTTGGGAGGAGGAGGTCCTTCCAGCTCAGGTCCTCCTGCTGTGTCTGTCTGGTCATCAACAGGCTGTTCTGCTGCAGGTGTGGGGCCACTGGTACCTGCTAACACCACACCGGTGGTCTGTAAATAACAGAAGAAGAGAAGAAAAAAAGAAAAAAAGAGAGGAAAAAAAGAGGGTCTCAATTAACACAGAAACAGCACTTGGTAGCTAGACCTACTGTATATATCAGGCATTTAGAAAAGATATGGACTAAGGCCATAAACGACCAAGGCATTAATTCAATAACCAAGGAAGAAAATAACTATTGATTATGATAAACAATTAAACATTATTTTAATTTTCAGTATTAGAAATAAATAAATTGTTGAGTTAATACCTGGTTGTAAAACTGCACAGCTTTCTCCTTCAGCCTGCGGTACACGTCCTGGCGCTCTGCTTCCTCTAGATGAGGTAGGGTGCGGAATCTGGGGTCTAATGCACTGTACTCCAGCAGGTAGTGATGCTCATCGCTGTATCTGCTGGAAAGGTTGCTGAGGATTGCTCTCTTAATGCTGGCCACTGTGGCTGAGTCTCCTTCACTGGGTGACATGCTCTTCTCAATAATATCCTTTAAGGGCTCAATGAGAGACACCGTTGGGCTCTTTTCATCACACATCACAGTGGTGGCTGTTTTAAGAGGTTTCAGCAGCTTCACAATGTCATAGGCATCTCGTATGTCTGAGGTACTCAAAGTATCCAGATCACCAGCATTTTTTTCGGACTGACTCGGTGAGGAGGGTTGCAGCGATAGCTGGTTGCTGTTCCAGGTATCGTTCAAGCATATCCAGACTGCTGTTCCATCGCGTTGCGACATCGACGATGAGCTTGTTGCCAGCAAGCCCCAGCGCTTTCTGTTTGGCTTTAAACACGCCGCATGCATGAGTGCTCCGATGGAAGAAGGCTGCAACACGACTCACCCGACCGAGTAAGCAGCTCACAGCATTCACTTTCAACCCCGCCTGAGTAGCCAAGTTTAAAGTGTGGGCAAAACACTTGATATGAGGAGCCAAGCCGCCAGCCTCTTTCACGGCAACGTCCATGTTCCTCGCATTGTCAGTAACAATGGCAATGTCGCGATTAGCCCTCTTTAGATCCCATTCATTCACAGCTGCGGTAAGAACTTCAGCTATATTGTGCCCAGTATGTGACTCGAACATAGCGCGAGTTTGAAGTACACAGTTTACCATCTCCCAGTCGCTATTAATACCATGGGCTGTGATAGTGATATAACTCTGGGTCGCCCTCGATGTCCAGCCGTCTGTTGTAATCGATGTGGAATCCAATTCTTTCAATAGTGTCATCACCTTCTCTTTTGTTTCCATGTAAAGCGCTGGCACTACTTTCTCTGCAAAGTACGTACGGCCCGGGATATTGTATAGAGGCTCCAGCGTTTTTACCATTTGCTTAAACCCGTCATTTTCAACAACCGAGAATGGTCTCATGTCTTTGGCCATAAATACAGCAATGGACCTGGTAATCTCTTTGGCCCTTGCGCTTGCAGGGGCGAGGGGACGTCCGTATGGCAGGGTGGACTGCCCTTTGACTAAACGTTTATCTTGTTCTGTACCTGGAGGGGTTGTTGTTGACTGGGCCTTTTCTTTATGATGCCGGTCGACATGCTGTGACATGTTGCTTGTATTTTTTTTGTAGGGAACGAACTTCTTGCATAGTTTGCATATTGTGTTTGTCTTGTCTATTATCTTTTCTCCTTTTTCATTTACTGTCTTTGGGAAGCCAAAATGTTTCCACACTTCGGACTTGAAATTGCTCGGTGCCTCCGCAATTTCAACCTCGCTTTCGAGTTCCACCCCCGCCATGACTCATGCTTTTCATTTCTATCGCTCGCTCTCTGCTCGCTGGCTGCTGCACTGTTTGTTTGTAACCTGCATAGGTACGCTGCGCACCCCGACTTCCTGTTGTAGCTGGAGCGGCGCTAGCACGTCACCCGTAGCGCCGCATATAGTGACGTTGAACAAGAACGTAGTTTAACTCGAGTGCGCCCTCTGCTGGCCTGGAGGCCACATCGCGATTCATGGTTTAATTAAATCGATTCGAATCGTATTTAAAAAAATCGATTTAAATCGATTTTTTCAAAAATCGCGGCATGCCTATTAATCATTAAGATCATTACTCCTCATTTGTTGAATTTGTTTGTCATTGTTTTCATTGGCTTGTTTGTGATCAGATCACCTTATTGGCTACTAAAATGCAAATGAAAGGTTTGGATATTAATTCAAATTGTACTCAGTAATCAACTATGACTGTAGTAGATTACAGCTTGTAATGCATACTTAAGTACGAGTAAGTACAGACTTGAAAATCTATGCATTAAAGTGGGAGTACCAAAAAAAAACTTAATTACAGTAATTTGAGTATTTGTAATTAGCTACTTCTACCCCTTCATATCACTAATTGATTTTAGTCCAAAATAAGAGAATGCCAATAAAAAACTGGCTGGCTGAGCTTCTGCAGGTACATTGTAATGAAATGTGCAAACCTGCTCACAAAATCTAAACATAGTGCAGCCAGAGAAGGAGAGCACTTACTTAGAGTAGCCCTCAGTCACTGTTTGCTTTCCACAGGAAGTTACACGGCTGTCCTGTGGTGTCCGCACTGTTTGTTTAGCAATGGCTTGGATTTTTTTTGTCTCCCTCTACAATGCAGTTCTTTCAGATTCCTTAAATAGATATGGACATTTCTGTCATTAGAGCATTTCTGCTAACACTATTATGTGGCAGGAAGTGAGCTGTTCCAGGCACGACAGGTTAATTCATAACATCTGCAACGCTCTGTTAAAACAAGGCAGAGCTGAGTGCCATGCATAGAGTCCTTCCTGTTTCAAAGCAGCCACGCATGCACACTGAGAAAGAAACAGCCTCATCCATCTGCATCAAATGCTTCCAAGAAACTGAAGACTGCTGCACTCACAAACAACATATAGACTGAACAAAACTCAACATGTTTGTAGTTTCTTTTATTCTCTAAATGCTAAATTCAATGAAGCAAACAAGAAACAGAGACAGATTAGTGAAGTCTAAGCGGACATATTGCATTGCCATTTTTTCTACTTTCCTTCCTCTTTTCCTTTGAGATACTCTGGGAACAGATTTCACATCAAACAGCAGAGGCTCCTAAATGGAGCAGATCCAATTTGTCTGCGCCTTTCTTTCCTTTCAGAGCACCCCCCAAAACCCTCCCAACAAAAGGCTGCTTGTCTGCTTGGAATTTTCCACATTCCTTGCAACAGCAGACATTTTTCTCCTCTACAAAGGGCCCTTCGGCAAATTCCCCCTAATCGCAGGGTTTAGCTGGACCCTTATAGGTACAATTCCGGTCTGGGACTGGAGAATGTGGGGGGTTGGGGGAGACAAGGTGGAAGAAGGGCAACCTCCATCAAGGATCTTTAAAAGATCAACTTTAATATTTATGCTATTCATATTTATTTTGTTATCTATTCCAGGGGTTCTCAAAGTTTCTATGACTGAGTTCCAGTTTAGAGAGCAAGGACCGCACAGGAAACCACGCAAACTTGTCTGGATTTGACTGATTGGTCTCATAATTCAAAATTCCTTGAGCACTGATTTGCATTTAAAGCAGATCACTTTATCTGTTCCCTGAGGTCAGACAATGGAAGGCTTATTTTTCATCAAACCTCCTTTACTTCTCAACTACACAGCATTTTTTGCATGGGGGCTTTTCCATCTCACATCAAATACAACACCAGCATCGATGAAAGAACATGATCCCACTACACTTGCAAGGTGCTACTGGCTGCCATGCAATCAGTAACTTCCCACAAGTTGTCATTCCTAACCTGACAAATGCTTGGTAGGGGGGCACAGTTTGATGCAGTTGCTGAGTATTAAGTGTAGGCTATCAAAAGTGAAAGTACTAAAATGCAATGATTAAACTATGATGCATTAATAATGCAAGCACTATTAAAATTATTTTGTCATTCAGTTATAACAGCTATTATGTTATTATTATTATTTTTAATATAAAATATAAAAAAGCAGTAAACCCCATCTGTATTATCCTTGGAAAATCCCTACCAGTGCAGCTGCTGGAAACAATTACACCAGACAAGCAGTATGGAGGCACTCTATATTTTTTATTCTGTTGTTTCTTTATGTTTGAAAACTGGTCACTGTTCACTTCCATTGTTTGGGAGATTCTGCAGCACTGTTTTCCTGTGAAACTCCAGCTGTGTTTTGTGGACTAAAAAACTAAACCAAATCTTCAATCAGCTTGAGGATGAGTAGATAATGACTGATTTTTCATTCTTGGGTGAATTATCCCTTTAAAAATGGAAATGAACCATACAGGAATTTTTTAAAATGGAGAGAATAACCTATCGAGTCAGAAATGAAGAGACAGAGCAGAAAAAACAATGGTTTAAGTAGATGAGTTATGAGGCCATTAATGAATTAAATAATTTATGAAATACTGAACAGATTGGCTGACAGCCCTCTCTTTGAGAGCTCACTCAATGGGTCTATATTAGAGCTGAATGATTATAAAGAAATATCTAATTGCAGTTTTTTTGACTGATATTGCAATTGCGATATGATTTGTTATATTAAGAATTTTTACATCATTATTCTCATTTTCATTGAAAAACACAATAATAATTTTTTCAGTGATCTGTACTAAACAAATATGTTTTCTGAAGTCTAGAGAATGATGTGTTGACCAGGACACCTCTGCATCACCACGATATTTAATCTAAAATGGCATTTTAAGACATATTTTGCCTTAAACAAATATTGCACATCCTGTGATTTGAAAATTACAGGACCATCTTGCGATTTTGATAAAATTTCAATTAATTGTTCAGCCCTACTCTATACGCTTTAAACTAGGATGCTGTTGGTAACCTGCTAGCACATACAGGGCACTGCAGTCAAGTTGATCAAGTTAGATTTAGGCAACAAATCTACTTAGGTAGACTGAGGAAAATACCATGTTTTGGTTTAAAATGAGCATGTTACATTACATACATAATGTCTTCAAAAGAAGCCAGCGTACGATTGGTTTCACACAAGACATGAACCATGGTCCCTCTCTAGAGTCCCACCACTACTCCACCTACCTACTCCAGACTTTCTTGCTCTTAATACTATGTCACCTGACTTTGATGGCAAATTAAAGCATAATGCTAGAGGAATGCCTCCAGAAGTGATGCTACAGAGGTACCTACAGCATCCTAGTCTGAAGCACAGGAGACCAAGCTGCTCTATTTGATGCACTGGCAGTGAGAATGGGCTGTATCTGATCAGTAGTGTTTTCATACCATACCTCTACCTCCAGCTATGTATTCAGTATATCTGCTCTATATATTTCTCTACTGCAACTGCTGCACGTGTTCTGCTCATAATTCTGTATAAATATCTGGCATATGTATATCACACCCTTCATACTGTTCATACTGTGTACATCTTCGTATATTCATATCTCATCCTTACTGTTAATTTATTTATTACTTCTATAGATCTGTAGATTTGCACCTCTGGTCAGACGCTATACTCCATTTCTTTGTCCCAGTACTTTTACTCTGTGGATTGACAATGAAGTTTAATCTAATGTAATAATATCGTGAAAGTATTTCAGGTTGATGATGAGGACACTGTTACTTTCCTGTAGCTGTAAGATCCCTGGTTTATTTCCATCACTTCTACCTTCCAGGTAGCAAAACATTTGGCCTTATCCAGGATAACGATGGCTGTTTAGTTTCATACTACTGAGTGGCTCAGCTCTTCTTCATTGTTGTGGTGTCTTGGTGTAATTTGCACCAGTCAACTTTGCACTTTGTCTTGGATTCTTTTTTTCTGTGTGCTTTCCAGAGTTAAACAGTGAGTGAGTCAACAGAAATCCCCAATATTTCCACAAAACCTCCACATAACCTTTTGAATACAATGCTACAATCTTCAGAGGATGACCTGCATGTTTGAACAAGCTCTAGTGCCTGATGTGAAGACACCCAGACAGCAACAAGCTGGAATCAGGCTCTCCCACAGAAGGCATGTGAGTGACTACCAAGGTTGTTCCACATTATATTTAATCATCTTTGCTTCTTTCTGGAGCCCCAAGCCATGAATCTGGTTGACTACTCATACACAAAAGTCTCACAGAATCGAGTTCAAGGCCTCCGCTACTGCCAAACGGCTCGCTGCTCCCTCACTATGAAGAGGACTCAGCTACTGCTCCACAGAATAAAAACTGTTTGTTGTCCTGGCTCCAAAATGGTGGAAGGAGTTCCAAATTAACATCAAGAAGAGCAGAAAGTCTGAAAAGTCTTCTGTCTGGATCTTGGCCCATGAAAAACAAATAAAACTCATCTTATTGTTCAGCAGTTCAAATTAACTGATGAGGTTGATGTTCTTTCATAGTTCTTGCAGTTTAAGGTTGAATTTAAATGGTTGAATGCAGTTATTGTAAGTACGGTTCAAATTACAGAATGGCTTTCAGAGGAACCCTATTTTCCCGTGTGCATCACTACTAAGCATGCACATGCATACATGAAAGTGTGCAGCAGTGTGGTCAGTTAGAGGGTTATTGCAAAAGAAGTTCTACAGTTAATACTACAGAGAGTTAATACTGTCCATAACATTTCATACACTTCACTTGAGCCAACGAAGAAACACGGGGAACAGTTCGATCTTCAGGCTCAGAGCCCACACACAGTCTCTGGAGATAAGGCTCGGGGAATGGGTTGTGCCGGGAGAGGGACATAAGTCCTCGGATCCGGACAGTTCAGTTCGTTAATGGGCAGAAGTATCAGAGAGTGGCTTACATTAGATGAGGGCGACAAGGCAAGGAGTCCGGAACCAGGAGATCAGGCTGATGAAGCAGCAGAGCTGATGAGGGATGAGCAGAAGGTGAGTCGGGACCAGGCAGAGAAGTTGGCACCAGGTGAACAGACAGACAAGCCAAGGAGGGACGAGCAGGAGGGAGAAGAAGCCAGGCAAGGGATTGAGGAGCCAGCAGGTAGGTAACAGGAGAACACACACACAGGGCTGCGAGTGGCATCTCCCAAACAGTCTCTGAGCAGCAGCGGGCAGCAGACAAGCAGATGGAAACACTCATGCTGAAGTGTCATCGCGGGGAAACACCACACAGTCATGGGCAGACAGAAACCAGAGACGCTGAGGCAGAACTCGTGGTTGGGGACAGAAGTCTGGTGTGTTTACTGGGAGGCAGATGAGACAGGCTGGTCAGAGGCAGGAAGAGTCGGCAATGGGAGATCAGGCAGGTAAGGAACGCTGGAAATGTCTTGCATGTGCATGTGCTTGCATGAGTCTCCCTCATCAACAGAGGAGGAGTCCCCAGTGGAGGTCTTGGGAGAGGGAGCCAAGGGAGTCTTCTGGCTGAAGCTCGCCGACTTCGAGGTGGACCAGGATGGCTGGTCAGGGTGTAGCCAGTGGAACTCCTCGATGAGCTGGGACCCAGGACCTCTCCTCTGGACTGTACCCCTCCCAGTCCACCAGATACAAGAGGCCTCTCTTACGAGAGGACTGGAGCAGATGGCGAACGGTGTAGGTGGGACCCCCATCAATGAGGCGAGGAGGAGGAGGTAGGCAGATCATGGGTGGACAGCCAGACCCTGTGGCCAACCTGGTAGGCGGGAACCTGGGAGCAGCGACAGTTGGCGGAGGCTGAGTAGCGGTCAGCAGAGTGAAGGAGGGCGGCCCATGCCTGAGCCCAGGTCTGGCGACAGCAGCGGGTGTAGGCCTGGACAGAGGGACATGAGGCTTCTTTGTGGGACCAGGGGCCGGAGGAATGGGCCCACTGCAGACCATTTGATCTCAGGGCATGAGGGATGAATAGATGATCTGGAGGACAGTTGCTGGGACCGGGTTCATTCTCCAGGGCAGCCCTGACATTCTCCCAGGTGATGGTGGCGGCCAGACGTGGTGCAGGGAGGATGGTGTCTGGGTCATGGGACGGGTCCCCCTCTCCCAGGCACTGACGAGGCAGGGCGTCAGGCTTGACATTGCGAGACCCTGGGTAGGTAGGAAAGGGTGAACTTAAAATGTGTGAAGAATAGAGACCAACGGGCTTGGGGGAGTTGAGTCTTTTGGCAGAATGAATGTACTCAAGGTTTTTGTCAAGAAAAGGGATCTTAGTTCTTTCCAGCCAGTGCCACCGGTAAAAATTGGTGAAGCCCAGGAAGTGCTGGAGCTGCTTGCGGTTTTCCAGGATGGGCCAGGAGGTGACAGCAGAAACCTTAGCCGGGTCCATCTGTAGCCAAGGAAGGAGACGGAGCACGCATGGAACTCACATTTTTCTGCCTTGACAAACAGTAAGTTCTCGAGGAGGCGCTGCAGGATGGTTTGGACATGATGGACATGCTCTTCACGGGACTTAGAAAAGAAAAGATGAGGATGTTATTGAGGTCAACGTTGTTGACCAGGGCCTGGAAAATGGCTGGACTGTTGGTTAGACTGAAGGGCATCACCAAATACTCATAGTGATCAGTGGGGGTGTTGAAAGCTGTCTTCCATTCGTCCCCCTCCCAAATCCAGACCAGGTGATAGGCGTTGCGTAGATTGAGTTTCATGAAGATGGTGGCACCCTGTAGCAGCTCGAAAGCAGTGGAGATGAGTGGCAGGGGGTAGCGGTTCTTAATAGTGATGTTGTTAAGCCCCCGGTAATCAATGCAGGGCCTCAGCATCTTGTCTTTCTTCTCGACAAAGAACCCTGACCCTGCTGCGGAGAGGAGGGCTGAATGATGCCCATGGCCAGAGAGTCATTAATATAAGCCTCCATCACCTTCCTCTCAGGGGCTGACAATGAGCATAGATGGCCCTTGGGTAGCGTCGTACCAGGTTGCAGGTCGATGATGCAGCTGTAGGGGCGATGAGGCGGCAGGGATGTGGCCTCAGCCTTGCTGAAGACTTCCTTGTAGTTGTGATACTTGGGAGGCTTACCGGTCAGGTCCAGGGTGGCGACTGAAGCTGGAGCAGACTGAGGCAGGAAGGCTTGCTTCAAGCAGACTTGGTGACAGGATGTGCTCCACCCCAGAATGGCCCCCGTGCACCAGTCTATGTGGGGATTGTGGCAGCTGAGCCAGGAGTATTCGAGGATGATTGGTAACTGTGGCAGCTGCAGGATGTGAAACTGGATCTGCTCATGGTGGTTCCCAGACAGAAACATGAGGACTGGCGTCATTGTGTGGGTGACAGTCCCAAGGAGGTGGCTGTCCAGGGCATTGGCAGGAACAGGTTGAGGAAGGGGAACCCAGTCAATGCCCAACTGTTTGACAAGCTCCTCATCTATGAAGTTGACGTCAGCCCCAGAGTCTATGAACGTGGCAAGGGCGTGAGACTCACTAGCAGGAGCTTAGCATGGCTAATGGGCTGGAGGTGGGGGAAAGTCTTGTGGGGTACAACTCACCAGTACTTTTCCCTCTACTGGTGAATCCGGCCTTTTGCTGGACACCGGAAGTGACAGGGCTGGCCACAGTACAGGCAGAGGTTCCCTAGGTGGCGATGTTCACGCTCCTCGGGCGTCAGGCTGGTGCATCCCGACTGTACAGGCTCTGTCCCCTCAGCTGATAGCCCTGTTGAGCTGGCTGATGGAAGAGCCGCAGTAGAACCACGGCCGCAGGGACGGCAGGCTGTCCCCTGTCATTTCTCCCATCTCCTCGCCTGCTGTTCCAGTCATTCTGGCAGGCTCTGATGTGGTAATCTATGGAGAAATCAGCGACTGTCTGGTTTCCCTGACGCATCTCCATGAGCCCCCGGGCTGCGTCAGGACTGGTGGAGCCCAGACCAAACACCTTGCAGAGCTCTGCAGAGAAGGTCTGGATCATGGTGCAGGCTGGCGTGTGCCTCTTCTACTCTGCAGTCCCCCAAAGCCGAGCTCTCCCCGTCAGGTGGTTGCTGGTGAATGCCACTTCCTCAGTGGCAAACGTGAGGCATTGCAGAGAGAACAATATTGAACAGGTTGTCAGAAACGGGTTGCACCCCTCCAGTTCCTCAGGTGGTGTCCCAAGTGGAGGTTGGACAGGGGAGATGGACGCAGACTATGGAGAGCTGGTTTCAGCAAACTTCCACCCCAGTGTAGCTAGCACCGTAAGCACCTGCTCCAAGGCAGTAGTCGTCTGAAGTGCCTCCGCTGTATTGGAGACTAGTAGCTCCTCATGCTGCTGGAGGACCCCCTAAATCCACTTGATGCGGGACTGCGATGATGAGGTGTGTGCTGGGTCCATTTCTGGCCAGATTGTACTGTAACAGGTGCGTGTTGGACCCACTTATAGCACACAGGCACAGAGTAGATTACCTTAATTTACACTCAAGAAAAAAACAACAAAAAAAGAGGAAACAGTTCAATTTTCGGGCTCAGAGCCCACACACAGTCTCTGAAGGTAAAGCTCGGGCAGTGGGCTGAGCCAAACCTGGAGGACAGGGACGTGAGTCCTCGGACAGTTCAGTTCAGTTCATTAACGGGCAGAGGTATCAGAGAGTGGCTTACAGGAGATGAGGTCGACAAGGCGAGGAGTCCGGAACCAGGAGAGTAGGCTGACGAAGCAGCAGAGCCAATGAGAGACAAGCAGAAGTTGAGTCAGGACCAGGCAGAGAAGTCGGGACCAGGTGAGCAGATAGGATGGACAAGCTGACAAGGGACGAGCAGGAGGGGAGAAGAAGCCAGGCAAGGGATCGAGGAGCCGACAGGTAGGTAACAGGAGAACACAGCACAGGGCTGTATGTGGCATCTCCCAAACAGTCTCTGAGCAGCAGCGGGCAGCAGACGAGCAGATGGAAACACTCACGCTGAAGCGTCGTCACGGGGAAACACCATACAGTCATGGGCAGACAGAAACCAGAGACGCTGAGGCAGAACTCGTGGTCAGGGACAGAAGTCTGGTGTGTTTACTGGGAGGCAGATGAGGCAAGTTGGTCAGAGGCAGGCAGAGTCGGCAAAGGGAGATCAGGCAGGTAAGGAACACTGGAAAGTCTTGCATGTGGGCGAAGAACAATCTGGCAAAGAGTGTGTGAGCTGGTGAGGCTTATATACTGGGCTGATTGGCTGATATGCAGCAGCTGCGGCAACAAATGAGTGGAGTAAGGTGATCAGGTGGGAGTGACCGGCAGGTAGAGTGAGGCAGAGGCGGGAGAGGGGAAAATTACTGGGAGAGCAGGGGAGCAGAATGCAGACTGTGACAACTACAGAGAAACAAAGAGACCTAAAACTGGATGGTGTTTCAGAGCTCCCACCAAATAACTCAAACGAGCTTTTCAGGGGAGCTTATGTCCTTTTCACGGGAGCTGAGCTCCCCTTAGCTCCCCCGTAATTTGAACTATGATTGTAAGTCCATTTGGATAAAAGTGTCAGCTAAATAAATGTAATGTAATGTAATTGTCATAGAGTCTCTTTATGTGAGACTGTGAAGTCCCATGTGTTTTACAAACCTGCCAGATTAGTCAAATGTGTACCTATCTAAGTGCTCTATTAGGCAAAGTTGTTACATCTTAACTGTTTAAATAGTAAGCATTCCAAGTTAAACAGCCTCACACTCTACTACACAATGTTTCACCTGAAGCGTATCTCATGACAGACTTCATCTGTGTTTGTGGAGGGAAGGTTGAACCTAGTTGGTAGGGCTGAACGATTTATCATTTTCTGATCGAAATTGCGATTTCAGACAACGCGATCATGTGATCGCCAAAGCTGCGTTTTTTTTGCAGCGCTCCTGACTGACCCAGGATCTGTTGTGTCAACTATTTTACACATACATGCCGTCTCCCTACTATCCTGCCAAGCTCACCAATCAGAAGCGGCATGCTACTCGTGGACAAGTCACGCTAATCAATCAGTAATAACCTACTCCTGCTTTGTAACGTTAACGTGTTTTGAAATGGCTTCAGCTAGAGGTGCAACGGATCACAGTTGACCCGTGTCCCTTACGATCGCCTTCTACGGTTCGGCACGCATGTGATCTGGGACTACGTGTGAGCATCATAGTTTTACTGTCATTGTTACTTTTGTATAAGTTATAAGACCCGAAATCTCAATGCAGAGTTGCAGTGAAAAGACAGGACAGATGCTGCTGTGTGCAGCGCATCTCTGCGAAGAGCGACTGATTTAAAATCCGTCACATCGCTTGAGTGAAATCCAGACCATGACTTTTTTCACTGATGTAACTATGCTGTCGTCAAAGAAACAGATCATAAGACTGTGATAATTATTGAAACGTTGGTGATATCAGCTATCTTAACTTCTACACAGCTCCTCTCTGATCACCGGTGCAGCTCTGTCTCGCCCTGTCTGTGACACAGTGTGTCTGTGCTGATTGATTACCCGTAACTTCTAACCAATCAGATGTGCTGTAGGCGGGACATTGAGCCAGACTACAGAGCGTAATTGTGTATTATACTGTGCAGTGTATAATGATTTAATGTATGTATATACATAGAACAGTAGCCTACTGTATAAGTTTGAAGATTTTAATATTATTACTGTTATCATTACTATTATCATTATTACATTACATAACTATGGCGATAATTACAGACAGAGATCAAAGCCAAGTGCATTTTTAAAATAATTTAACCCTAATCCCACCATTTTTTTCTTTTTTGCTGATCTGAAAAATTATCCGATCCGTGACTCAAAACCGCGATATAATACGAACCGTGAGTTTTTTGATCCGCTGGACCCCTAAAGACGGATTTAAAAACCTCCTCCACACGCTGGACAGAAGATATGTGATTCCCTCCTGCACCTACTTCAACCAGGTTGCTTTGATGGTACAATGTAATTTTCTGTCATGTTTGTAAATGTTACTGTACATTGTCAATATTGCACTGAAGCTTGATTTGAAGAAAATCGTGAATCGAATTGAAATCGCAAAATCTGCCAGAGAAATCGCAATTAGATCTTTTCCTAAAATCGTTCAGCCCTAGTAGTTGGTCAAATTATCCATTTGGCTTCAAAGGAGGTCCAAGGGTTAGCTGGCCCAGTAACGGTTAACCAGAACAAACAGCAGCAGCAGCACCTGTCTTAAGGGATAATTAACACTCAGAGTGGACAGCAGAACAGAGCAGGGACACTTATAGTACATACAGACACTGTACAGAAGTCAGGTACGCTTACAGATACAGATATCAGACACAGTATTTATTAATACTAAACATGCAATCACGTTAAAAAATAGCCGCAATAATATGCACATTTTGAAATAAAATGCAAAGTTGTAGTAAATTTGAAGGGATTGTTTGTGATATTGTTATTTAAATTAATACTGAAGTGAACATAATTGTTTAACCTTGTCTACCTCTTGCTTGACGCATTCTCATTGCCACCTCACCCCCTCCAGACACACACACATAAACACATGCACTTTCTCCCCTTCAATGGACTCAACCCTGCCAGGACTGTGTAATACATGTGTAATTGCCATTACCATTCCCACCTGCAGCTACAGAATCCCATAATGCCACTTACAATGTGTGGGAGAGTGCAGCAGACTTCTTTCTCTTAACTCGTTGTGTACTCCTTATTCTAACTGGTAGTTTATTATTCCTATCTTATTTGCACCTTTTATCTCCAATTTCTTGTCCCACTGCGCAGCATCACCAAGTCAAATTCCTGTCTACTTTGTACATTTGTTGAATAAAGCAATTCTGATTCTGATTCATCAGCCTTGCATCCCCTGCAATTAAAGAACCAATGTGTAGGATTTAAAATTTGACCCCAAAAGACACCATTTACAGCATGTTTTAGCCTAAATGTCAACTGTAGCCTCTCAGACCGAAGCTGCGTGCACATGCCAGGTGTGAAGGTATCGTGAGATATACACGTACCTTGTGTTGTGCTGCTTGGGCAAGAACTTGTGTACTCCCTTCAGGCGTGTGCATGGCTGTGCTGGATGTATATATGTGTGTGTGTGTGTGTGTGTGTGTGTGTGTATTATGTATATATGTATATATGGGCTGTCAAACAATTAAAAAAATTAACTTGATTAATCGCAATACTACTCCGTCTTTAATTGCAATTAATCACAGTTAAAATACTAATAATTATCTTGTATTTTCTTCTATTCTTTCTTATATAGTATTGAAGGATGCAGTACAGTTAATTTAAGGATGCAATTTTACAGATTAGTGAAAAATAATAACTAGGGCTGTCAAAGCTAATGCATTAACCGCATGTGATTAATCTGGAAACAATAACGCGTTAAAAAAAATTAACGCACGATTAATCGCATCACATGACTTAGGTAGAGTCTGTGTATACACTCTGTGGTCTGTGTTGCCACTGGAGTTGTCACCCGCCCGCTGAAATACGGAATCGTCCCGTATTTGAGGATGAAATAGCGCGTCCCGTTTTGAATCAGTGCGGGACTTGAATGCAGCTTCATCCCACCCGCTGCCCGGTGAAGAGCCGTCCGACTCTGCCCGTGATCGGTAAAACTCGCTGCAATCGGTGGTTTGATCACACACGAGAGTGGAAAACATTGTTAAACTCTTGGTTTGACAGTGTCAGTGACAGTGACAATCAGACTAGTTGTAACTCCGCGAGTGTTTCCTATGACAGACGGTGGCCTGTCAGATGTACGGCAGCTTCAGGGGGGCAATATTCTCCATTCACAACGAAGTGAACATAGACTGTATGGATGTGACTTGTTTATGAAAGTTGAGGTGTGCAGAGGATACATGGGCATTTGTTTAATACACTAATCAAAATGTAGTGCTGATGTGAAAAAAAAACAACTATGATGTGTTATTATTTTTCACCAATCTGTAAAATTTCATCCTTAAATTGTAATGGATTAATTGTACTGCATCCTTCAATACTATATAAGAAAGAATAGAAGACAATACAAGTAATATTAGTATATATAATATGTAGTATTTTAACTGCGATTAATCACAGAGTAGTATTGCAATTAATCAAGTTAATTTTTTTAATCGTTTGACAGCCCTAATAATAACACATCATAGTTTTCACATCAGCACTACATTTTGATTAGTGTATTAAATAAATGCCAATGTATCCATCTGCACACCTCAACTTTCATAAACAAGTCACATCCATACAGTCTATGTTCACTTGGTTGTGAATGGAGAATATTGTCCCCCTGAAGCTGCCGTACATCTGACAGACCACCGTCAGTTACAACTAGTCTGATTGTCACTGACACTGACACTGTCAAACCAAGAGTTTAACAGTGTTTTCCACTCTCGAGTGTGATCAAACCACCGATTGCAGCAAGTTTTACCCGATCACGTGCAGAGTCGGACGGCTCTTCACCAGGCAGCGGGTGGGATGAAGGAAAATAAGAGACAAATATGAGACAAACCCTGTCCCGCACTGATTCAAAATGGGACGCGCTATTCAATCCTCAAATATGGGAAGATTCCGTATTTCAGCAGACGGGTGACAACTGCTGTGGAGACAGACCACAGACTGTATACACAGACAGACTCTACCTAAGTCACATGACGTGATTAATCATGCGTTAATTTTTTTTTTTACGTATCGTTTCCAGATTAATCTCTTCTGGTTCCAACAGGAGTTTGTCTTTAAATGACTCCTTAATGAGGACATGTAGTTTGTAGGATTTCCCTTTTTGATGGCTGCAGTGAAACCAAACACTCATAGGTTGTATTTTCTGCTGTGGCTTTCCAGCCGCTCAGCCTTTTCTTTTAGTTCATTATTCTCCATGCAGAGTAACTCATTTGCTGTCTCCAAGTTTGTAATCTGACTGTCCATTTTGCTCAATACTTCTTCAACATCTTCAGCTTTATGGCTGCACACAGATATGTTCTTCTCAAGAGCATTTAGCTACCGTTGCAAATTTGTCTATCACTATCTCATGCTGATTTCTTCAGTGAGTGTGGTGATAGGGAGAGAATAAGGTGCTGGGTGGGACATCAGTGAATGGTGACCTGTACAAGGTGCTCAACAGAGCGGAGGCATTTCTCTCTTTGATCAGAGGAAGACTTCTGAAAAGAGGCTGCTGGGTGGTTGCAGAGCTGAGAGCCTGGAGTGCCACATTCTTGTAGCAGCAGAGGGATTGGGTTTCAGATGAGATGGGGTCCCTACCATAGTCAGACTTACCTAGCATACCTTAGAGTGGTTGAGGCTGCTCTCATGCTAAGCCCCAAGCCTCACTGGTCGGGCTGAGCAGCTGCTGCGGCCTACAGTGATTCACAGTGTTAAAGCCAGGCAACATCAAAGAGCTGCAGAGCATGTGAAACAATGCTGTGATTCCTCTGTTGTGTTGAGTAGAGGGAGAGGGGTCTGGTTTGGGGCAGTGGGGGAGAGCGGCTCTACCAGCAGCAGTGACTTCTGTACTTAAAGGGATTGGGTTTCACTGATGGTTATTTTGGAATACTTGCCCCAGATGCACTTTATTACCTTCAGATTGAAAACATAGTGGACTCTTCATCCTTTGTACATTCGTGTGTTGGACATTCCAAACCATATTTTGCACCTGTCGATACTTTAAGTAATTTGAAAGTATGAACTCACTTAACTCACTTACTTACTTATGCTTGTTTTATGCATTATCTTTGTGTTGTACTATATTGGTTCTTACTGTGTAAACAGGTTAAGGTAAAAGTAAATCAGCATTAGGCTATTTATTGCATATTCAGTCATTCAAGTACAATGTAGTGTTGGAGTTTGATTTATTGAAGTAACTCAGCACAATCAAAATGTATTCAATCTCTTAAGTAGACTGAATATTATACCTATGAAAACAGTGTATCAAAACTACTATTAATGTTGCATGATTTAAGGTTGAAGAAGTTTGATTCAACATATAACATGGAAGGAATTAAAGTTTTTAGCAAAAATGTACTCTAAAAACCCCTGAAAATAATGGTGTAAGAAGGTATGCCTGAACATGCCTGGGATGGGTCTGCACACGTCCAAATGAGGAAAATATTACACAATTGTTTCCAGGGCAACAAGGGAAGTGTTTTAAAAAATAAGGTGGGATTCACCCCAAGAAAGAGGGAATACAGGAACTGTATAAGACTATTCAGAGCAGGTTTTTCAGTTAGACACTGGGGCCCGCTCAGGTTTACTTCTTGCTCAAAGAATAAACTCTATTGCATAGAACTCTGACCATCTCCAGTGACTTCCTTTTTTGTGTTTATTTTTATTTTTGGGAGCCCAGTAGCTGTGTAATAGTGATATAGGCTAGTTGGAGCAGTAGTTTAGACTTATTTATTGTCCCCTTTTGACTACTGAATGACATGGAGGGCCAGCTAGTTCACTAGCCTGCAAATACTCAAGTTTGTGTGGCAGGTTTGAGCGATGTCTACCAAATGGGCATATGGCAATGTCCACAGTGAAATATCACCAATTGACAATAACGTTTTTTCTTTTCTTTTCTTTTTTTTTTTTTTTTGTGCTGTCCACTGTAATCATTGCCACTTCCTACTATTGCTCTGACAGCAATCTCCAGTTGTCTCACTCAGCTGAGAAAACTCTCCAGTAATGGAAGCAGGCACATCAACTCTCATATCCCTGCCAGGCGAGCATTTGATATACATCCCCATGCTGGGTTTAAAAGGGTCTTTGTCTCCACACCATATGTCTGTAACTTAGTTGTGTTAAGCTTGACTTGAAGTTAGCTGGCTATACTGAGGAAGCCAAGCTATGAAAACTATAGCAGCATTGAAAGAAACACATCAACAGCATCCCGCAGGGAAGAAACACCACCGCCACCATTGTGTCTTGGGTTCACATAACTAACTGCCTACACCTGCCTACGGCAACTTTGAGGTGACAGGGTACCTCAGATACAGAGGGCTTTTAAATCACGATGTTATGATGGTAGAGGGCTCAGTGGCTGATGACTCTTGATGGGATCGCCGTCAGCCCAGCCCTATTCAGTGGGCCTACTTTCTACTTCTTTTTAACCTTTCTCCAGTGCTTCTCTTTAACAGTTCATCTGCAGTATTTCACATATGGTCCCTCGCTCATTCCCTGTTCAAGATGTAAAATCATCAGTCCAATCTACATGAGGAAGCTGATTAGACTGATTCTGACAACAGACTGTCTGTTGCCTAAATGAGGCATGATGGAGTTTGCTAGGGGTGCAAGGGAACGCAGTTGTCCCATGTCCTGTACGGATTGCCCCCCACGGTTCTGCACACATGTGAACTGTGGACTACATGTAGCCATCATAGTGTGAAACACAATTTTACTGTCATTGTTACTTTTATATAAGTAGTAATACTCGAAATCTCAGTGCAGAGTTACAGTGAAAGACAGAACAGATGCGAGCTGTGTTTTACTCTGAGCGACTAAATTAAAAGTCATCACATCACCTTGAGTGAAATCCCAACCATGACTTTGAGCATTTTCAGAGCTCCTCTCATTTCACTGGAGCAGCTCTGTGTCTGTCTGACTGTGACACAGTGTGTCTGTGTTGATTGGCTATTACTCATGACTTCTAACCAATCAGATAGTGCTGTGGGTGGGATGTTGAGCCAGAAAACAGAGTGTACTATGTATTATATTGTTCAGTGTATAATTATCTATTATATGTACTATAGTATATACACAGTACTGTATAATACAGTATAGTATTCAGAGTATACTGTATAATATTATTATTCATATAGTGTATTTTTTTATTATATATATAATTATTAAATATTAGTGCTGTCAATCGATAAAAATATTTAATCGCGATTAATCACACATTTTTTATTTGTTCAAAATATACCTTAAAGGGATGTTTTTCAAGTGTTTAAAATGTAATTCAAATGTAACTTTATTAGATAAAATACATTAACCAAAAACAATGAAAACTATTGTCCAGAAACCCTCACAGGCACTGTATTTGGCATAAATGTATGCTCAAATAATAACGTGACAAACTCAAGTCTATCAGGCACAGATAAGCATATTGACCTGCTCAATTTAACATTAAGGCCAAAATGCACTAAAAGCTTTAATAGAAAAGTCAATTGAAGCTTCTATGGCACACTGCAGGCTTCAGATTTAAAATTCCAACACCACAGAACCAGCAGAAATTTAGGAAAAGGTCGCTATTTTTATGAATTTATTTATTTAGTATTATTATTGTTAATAATAGTTTATTTCTTTAATAAAATATTGTCCTCTGAGGAGAAAAATCCTCACCTTTATTCAGCTCAGTCTATATAATGATGAAACGATGTGTGATATTCATGTTTTTGTATTAATGCAGCAGGATCATTTACATCAGTGTCACTCTGACAGTTTACATCAGTGAGGATGTTTTAGACAACAGCAGACAGCAAACTGCACACCGACACACACTGAGGAGATGAAGAGGAGAGACAGAGTCTGGACTCTTCATGACTTACAATAATGCAGTGCAGTGACAAATGACGAGACGAGCGTCTGTCAGTTTGGCCTTTACAGAAACAGATATTTTAATCTGTAGTGTTTAACCCACAGAACTGTACAGTAACATCAGGAGTCATCATCAATAAAGTTTTTATATCGGTCAGCACTTCACACACATGCTTCCCCTCCCTCCCTCCTCTCTGCAGCTCGTCTCTCCTCCCTTGCTGTTATGATTGATCAACATGAAGTATTTAAGTATTTATAAGTACACAAATCGGACTTGGTGTAAAAAATCATGCACCACAGAAGTGTGCGGTAACATTATGATTCATGGTCATAAAACGTTTTTATATCAAGTCAACACATCTGTCCATATTCATATGCTCTCTCCCTCTCTCTCTGCTGTGGGTCAGCTTTATTTTTACTTTTACCTGATTTCAGGTGGAGCTGCAGTTCGATCAGCACTCGCTCATCTCCCTCCTCCTATATTTCTGTTTCTTTGTGTTGAGTCAGCTGCTTTTACAGATAAGTCTGTTTACATTGTTGAATGACAGGGAAGCTCGCTTCTGACTCAAACTATGGGTCAGGCCAATATATCAGAACGTGCATAATTGTGCGTCAAAAAAAACAGTGGCATTAAAAGGAACTTGCGTTAACACATAATTAACACGTTATTGACAGCCCTATATTATTATTATTATTATTATTATTATTATTATTATTATTATAACATTATCATTTTAATATCATTATCATTATTATTATTACATTATATTCATATGGTGATGACTTCAGACAGAGAGAGATCAAAGTCAAAATAGTTTAACCCTAATCCCACCTCTTTTTCATTTTTTTTGCTGATCCAAAACCGTGATACGATCCATGAATTTTGTGACCCATTGCACCCCTAGTGTTTGTCTATTTATTTAAAGGCCATCTATAAGCTATTAAAAAACAGAGAACCACAATAATAATACAGTCTTGGTCTAAATGAAACTGGGAATTCTACCTTGATACAGTAAAGTCTCGTGCCAAAGTGGCTGTAAGACAACTGTCAAGATTAATATCATTAAAGACATATATATTTATTTCAGACTAATAAACATATTTGGACAAATATTCTTTAACTCAGCCAATTATTGTCATTTTGCCTGACTAATCATTTTGAACTGATAATATATAGTATGTATACTCAGAAGAGCAGCCTGTATTTTCACATTTGAGTGTCAGCTCTATTGCTAATTTAATTAAACAGTGGCATTCAAAAGTCGGAAGCCAAGCATCAAGGTGAAACTGCAGACACAGAGAGCAGGTCGAAGTGTGAGCTGTTGTAGGGAGGGATCGCAGGAGCTCATGGGAGAAGTTGTTGGTCACCCACTGCTCACAACAAAGGACGAGAGGGTGGTCTTTAGAAGAGGGGAGTCGGGCTGCGTTCAGAGGTCTGCATCCTATGCACTAAGTTAACAAATGTTTCCTTCACTGCTGCTGTATACTTCTTGCAGTGTTGACATGGACTCCATTACTGTGTTTGAGCTGACGAACATTCCATTCAAGCGGGCACAGAAAACACAGCTGTTGAGCTGGATCTTGGGTGGTGTTTGGGCTAGGGACATGATCCACTCTTCTTAGGGCCAGCAGCTGCCGGACTTACAAGCACCAGACACCCTACATTTTCTTTTTACATTCTCAGAGCTATTGGAGTGCTCAGCTGTTCAGCTCTAGTCCAATTGTGGACTTGTTGGTCCTCCTTCACCCCACAGTGAGTGTGTTGTTGAAGGCCAACACGAAGAAAGACCTAAATCCAGGTTGTATCTACACGTTGTTCTGCACCTTCAGAGGGCATGCAGAGATTTTAATGTAGAGGCATTTATCTTCACAAGGACAGGACTTCTTAACTTTTTCCCTGCCACTGATGAGATATCTTGTTATTTAAGACATAACGCTTCCCTGCCATTGACAAAATATTCCACCAATTGCTGTTTTCATTGCCAGGCGGTAGGGGACGCTGTGACATATGATCTGTCAAAAAAATTGTCATTTGAAGAGGAAGAGAACCACCGGAATTGAACAGCAGAAGAAAAAGATGAGGTTCTGTAACATGAAAACATCGGTGCTCAGCTGCAGATTCGGCAGATTCGCGGGTCAGAGAACACCACGGCCTCAGACAGAGTGTTTTGGTCTGGGAATGGGTGACACACCCACCTAACATTAACCACATTAGTGACAGTGATGTCACACACATAATATGAAGTGATAAAAAAACAAAAATAAAAATGTGAAGTTGATATTCTGCTTAAAAATGTCTATTTTACAATTTTCTTGGCCGATTCCGATTTCCGATTTTTTTAAGGGTCTGACCTGCCGATTCCGATTTTGGCCGATTCCGATTTTCAGTCTTTCCAAGAAATATAATTGACAGCATTCACAAAACATTTTTGCAACTTTTCTTGTAAAACTAAATTGGATGTTCATAATAAAACACTGACTATTAATAACTTATATATTTTCTCCAAAAGTGCTCCAGATTTCAGCCAGGCCTTATTATAAGATTAAATTAATATTATGTACTAAAAGAAACGCGGGACGCGATTTCACGTGATCTTGTGTAGAAGCCGATGTAAACAAACCGGAGACTGACGCGGTGCAACAGTTTGTTGTAGTAAAACTTTGCAGTGAGAAAAACAGAAGAAGAAGTTTAACTAGTCTGGATGAGAAAATGTTTGAGGAGGCACATCAACACAGGTTGTTTATTCTTCACCCAGAACAGGAGGTGAGATTTTAATTGTCAGTCTGTTAACAGTAGTCTGCTGCTGGCTAACATTAGCATGAAGAGCTACAAAGTTTACGGCTGTTTGGCGACACCGTCAGCTGTTCTGTCTCGTTGTAGACTGTCTGTCTTCTCTTTATCCTGTTCTTGGAGTCTGTCGCTAACACTGACTCCATGCGAGCATGTGTCTGAGTGTGTGCTGCTATGATCAGCACTGTGGTGGGTGTGACATTACGGCCAGTGTGTGCTGCACGCGTGACGCGACCATTGTATGTGTGTGAATGTGACGGGCACAGAATCGGATATGTGGTGCTGACTGGCCGGTCACCGGTCAGGGCCGGTCATGCTAAAAACCATCTCTGGCCGGTCAATCGGTGCATCCCTATTAAAAATACATCCCCCTGAAAATAAAAGTTCATGATGTTTAGGTCCAGTGTGCACCCAGGCTGCAATACATGGGGGAAATGGTTGGTCAGGTGTGGTATGAATGACAGCATGGTTTGAGCAGGGTTTGAACATCTCTCTCCACCTCATTTTATTTTTATTTTTTATTTTTATCTTAACATGACTAGCGTTCTATCACTTTCTGTGTGAACAGAGTGCAACTTCATTAATGTCTTTGAGGAGACTTGTGTGCCTCAGTTGCCATTTAATTCATCATGTCAAGAGTACAAAAAAATGCACAAAACAGAGTTATTGGAGAGACCAAAGGTGTGACTGGTTGAGTGGCGACCTGTCCAGGACGTACCCCAAGTCTAGTGAGCTGGGATTAGCTCTGGCTCACTGTCACCTTGAACAGAATAAGCGCGTGTAAATAATGAACCCAACAGAAGATGTGACACTACTTGCAAACATGTTGCTGAACAAGCTGTTCTGTGAGATTATAAATGTGTTTTTTAGAACTATAATAGGATTTAATTGGTCAAAAGCAATTGTATTTAATAAATATGAAATAACTAATGTAGATACTGTAGTGGATAGCAACATTCAACCACATATTCCACTTTCCTTAATGCCAAAGACGTGAACATGATTGTAGACTGCAGGTTGTTACATAATTTGTTATCCATGATGTTTAGGTGTGGTGTTTAGCAGTGGCTAGCTTTCACTGTAGCAGCCTCTGTGCTATCCATGCTCTTTGAGGAGGGGGATGGGCTGACTTAATACTTAAAGTTTTGAGCTCAGGAGAGGTTTGGGTTTGGCTGTTTTCAAAACTTTTCTATTTAGAAACGTGTTGGTCTCCCTCATGGACTGTGCCATGTGTTATGCGTTATGAGTAGATAGTGGGAAGAGGGAAAGCATAGCCAATGTGTTGCATTAGCTTTGCAAGCTAGTGGCCAATAATGGATAAAACAAAAAAAGCAAAATATAGCTTTGTGTCTCGGGGTGGGTTCAGATCTTAAATTTCTTAAATATACCTGTGCACCGGTACATTCAGTTGCCCCTTTTACTCAGCCCGTTCAAGGTAGGACTGTTGCACCTTTATTCCATCTAACAGAGGCAGAAAGGGGAGTCATTTTCGTTCTGCCTTGGAGGTAGTAACAGAGCTGAATCATCGTCTGTAAAAGGGTGATCCAGCACAGTGAAATAGGATTTTGTTTGCTGTGATTTTGTTCTTTAAATTACAAACTTATTCCACACATTTGTCAGCTGTGTTTAAAGGGAAAGCTCACCCAAAAATGAAAATTCATTCATGATCTACTCACCCTTATGCCGATTGAAGGTCAAGTTTATTTTGTTAGTCCACAAAACAATGCTGGAATTTCACAGGAAAACAATGTTGCAGAATCTCCCAACAATGGAAGTGAATGGAGACCACTTTTCAAACAAAAAACAATGTCATACCTCTTTTGATTTCACAATGTTGTATAAAATGACTCGCTGGGCTGGCTTCATGTCGGCCCTGCTTGGTTCAGTATAAAAACACAAAAGGTGAGTGAAGGCAAGCCTTTGTTGCAGCAATATTACGGCATCTCTGTGTAAGAAGGGCTTGTGTTCATAACATGCTGCTTTCTCATTTTCAGGTGATCATCAGTCTCATAACAATCAAATGGCCAATTACTGCAAATATAGTTACTGTATGTTGTTTTAGACTGAGCCTAAACACACTGTGTGTTCCATATCCCTCCTCTTAATGCTCTTTTGTCACAAGCTTTAAAGCAATATTCCACTTTGCCAGAATAAGCCACTCAGTATGTACTCCCCCCTATGCCGATGTGATGATGGGTGAAGATCTTCAGTTCACAAAACAATCCTGGAGTTCTAGGAGAAACAGGGTTGCAGCCTCATCCAGTACAATGGCAGTGAATGGTGACCACGGTTAAAATGTTAAAAAAAGAACACAAAACAAAGCCGGTAGGATGTAAACATGGCGTCGATCTCATGAGACTTCGTATATCTCTTAATGGATGCGTGTGCGGAAGTCTCACGAGATCGACGCCATGTTTACATCCTACCGGCTACATGCTACGGCTCGCGGACACTTGGATTACACCACACAAGCAGGATGCAGACATTTTGTGTTTGTTTTGTGTTATTTTTTTAACGTTTTATCCGTGGTCACCATTCACTGCCATTGTACTGGATGAGGCTGCTACCCTGTTTCTCCTAAAACTCCAGGATTGTTTGGTGAACTGAAGACCTTCACCCATCATCACATCGGCATAGGGGTGAGTACATACTGAGTGGCTTATTCTGGCAAAGTGGAATATCGCTTTAATTTCCAGTCAGGCTTAAAATATGTAAAGTTCTGCCACCATGAGAGATTTTTGGGAAATAATATCTAAGAACTGTTCTTCTTGTCAATAAGAAACAGCACTAACCTGCCCCCCTTTGCTCTCTTGCAGCCACAGCAAGTTGTTCAGAAAAAGTCTGCTCAGGTAAGAGATCCTAAGGATTCTATCACTGTTGTGCATGTACAATGTACACATTTTTACAATGCAAGGAGTGAGTTTTTACAAAAAATCCAGGTATGCTCACCCTTTGTCTTATGTGATGTGCATTCATCACATAAGACAAATTGGGTTAAATAGGGGAATTGTTTAGTGTAAAACATATCTGACCACTTGTGTTATTTGAAGTATTGGACGTTAATGACCATCGGTACTGCTGCGTTCTCAGATTTCAGCTATCAAACACAGACTGCTTTTATGCAAAGAGCTTTTCATTCACTCATTCACACCTGATGGCAGTGACTACCATGCAAGGTGCTGGCCTAATCATGAGAAGCCATTGGGGTTCATTGTGTTGCCAAAAGACACTTCGACATGTGGACTGGGGGAAACAAACCACCAGCCTTGATGACTGATGAGTGGACAACTTAGTCTACCTTGTGAGCAAAGCCAACCTAATCTCTATTATGAATGCAGATATCTATAGGCAAGGGACCAGATTTTGATATCAGAAGTGTTCTAGTTTCTGTTTTGGTCTTGACCAATCATATTTAAGCAAGCTTTGGCTGCATGCAGATCAGTAGTCTGTGTGGAGAGCATTGGCTAAAATGGCTCGGAACTTAATGGCTATTAACTTTAGCTATTTGGGACAGTTTAGCTTTGTGTTAGCTTTTTAAAAATGTATTTGCATGTATATGCAGATATCTGTTTATAGAGATTAGTCTCCAACTCCATTCTTGCATCTCAAGTTCCTAATTAGACTGTAAACAATGACCGGCACACAGAAGAGGAAGTCATGGGTTCAGTATCTGTGATTAGGTTATGTGCTGGCTACACCATAAGCCCCAAACATTGGTTCTTGTCCTCAGAGGCTAAACTGTCATCTGATGACAGCTGATGGGTTCTGAGCTTGCAGCTTTCCCCAAATGTACAAATGCCCTGAAGTGCTGCAAACAATGAAATATATGACCTTGGTTGTAAAAGAAAATAATTTTCCTAATTAGGAGAGAGGTGTCCTGGGTTAAAGTCTATTCCACATAGTAGAGTTTTGTTCTATCACATTAGGGTGATGAAAGGCTTTGCAGCACTAATAACAACATCAGCCACAATTGACTTAACCTCTAAAGGTTCTCAGGTAAACAGGTTATTGCTACTCTTTTTCTTATTTATTTTATTTTATTTTTTCATAATTTATGGGTATCATATTTTGGTTCTAGTTTGTTCACATACTGGCCTTATGGTCAGTTCAGGTGATGGTTCTTGTTGTGCTTCTCGGTCTGGAACATCTATATAGCTGCTGCAGTAACAGTAACTCTGCCTGTAGCTAACCTATGCAATGTTGGGCCAGATGAGAACTGTGGCTAAGTCACAAGAAAAGAATGGTTTGTGGTGCACTTAGTAAGTAAACTATTTAGTAAGTTAGTAAGTAAACAGTTCAGTTCTTCCATTTCTGACATGGAGCAGATAATTAGATGTTGTTGGTGTGAGAAAGCAGAATGATAATAAGTGAGTGAAACAAGACACAGGACCCCCAACCTTAGCATTCTCTCACACTCCAGGAATCCAGCAGCCTCCCTCTGTTCGCTGGTGCGGGCCACTTTTTGGTGTGAATGCATAACTTGGCTCTGATTTGTGGCTGTGTGGGAACAAGGCCGGGGTAGTTGGGAGGAGCTGTGAGGCCCTGGGAGCTGCAAACCATAAAAATGTCATTTAGCTCTCCCAGTTTGATAGGTTGCTTTATCTCAGCCCCACCACCAGCCTGTACAAACCTTCAAACCCATTTCACTCCAGTGCTTAGGGTGGGGTGGGATGGATGGATGACCCAGCCAGAAATTACAACCTTACACATAGCACAAAGAAGTTTCAACTACTGCTAGCTACCAGACTGCCTGCTTTTCCAAGCCCTGCTCTTTTTTGCTTAACAGACACTATTCATTTAACAGTATCTTCTTCTCTTAGAGAATCTGAAGACAGATATAGCTTACATAGGCCACACCAGCATTTTCAGACTAAATATTCCATTGCAATTTTTCTATTGCATCATAATAGAAACATGATTAACTCTGAGAATGATGCCGTATAGTACTACAGTACCAGGATGTGGTTGGGAGAGATGGTGTCCCACTTAACATACACTGAAGAACTATACATTGCGTAACGTCTGCTCGCTACTTTGATGCTCTCAGCTCCATGCACTGCTGTTACTGCCTCATCCATTGGCATCTAGAGTGATCAACACTTGGCTGACAGAGCTGTTCTGATCCGTGCTCCAAAGTAGAACTGGGCGATATAGCTGAAAAACCTATCAGGATAGTGAAGTTTCATATTGATTGATAATGATAATTATTGACCATGTAGGTTGTGACCGAAGACATGTAGTGTACTCAAAGGGATGGAAGCAGCAAAAGTGATAAATTGACTTTGTTGCATTATCGCTGGGCGATATAGACAAAATAAAATATCACATTATTTTTGACAATATCAAAAATGTGACAATATTGTGAGTATGGCTACTGGTATTTACATAAAATATTAACACAATTATATTTTTTGATAAATAATCATACGTATAATGATTAAATAGGTAAAACAAATAACAGGAATGCTAGAGTGATCATTATACTGTAATGCAGCCTTTAAAACCAGGAAAAGACAACAGTTCATAGCATATCACGATATAACGATAGCCAAAATCTATCACAGTATCTGATGTCATATCATGATATGATATAATATCAATATATTACCCCCAGATAATACAAACCTGAGGTCCTTTATTCAGCCCCCAAACCTGACCTGTGGTCTTAAGAAGCATCTTGGGAGCCTCTCCTCCAACATTAAGCAGTCCATCTGCAAACAGGGTGTGATCTTTGACTCCGACTTCTTACTAATTCTGACACAAGACCATATAACTCAGATTTAGTAATGCCTTAGCCACTGCCTGCGGTCTTGAGGTAGGACCCTCCTACTGTAGCTGTCCCTGCAGCCCACCTTGTCATTTCAAAACAGGCGTTATTTGTTAGAGCTGCTTTGAAACTCCTTACCTGAGGAGCTTAGGCTAGAAGATGCTGAACCTTCTTTTAAATCACTTCTCAAAACTGAAAAATTTCCTAAAGTAAGTACAGTACCTTGCATTGTAGGTAAGGGTGTCCCGATTCTCTAAATGTGCAATTCACCTTGACTTTGATTTTTAAGGTCATGATTTGATTCACTTTTCAACTTAAACTTTTTTTTTTAGCAAGAAAGATGAAAAGATAAGCTAGATGGTATCAAGATGGTATCAACAACTGCCCCCAATTTGCCACCATTATCACTGACATTGCATGAATGTAGTGTGAGAATCCAAAGGTTAGCAGGAGGGCGGTGCTTAGCAAAGGGTCAATTGTGAGAAAATACAACACTAAGAACTGAGTGATTATGGTATGCTACTACTTATGTCATTATGTGTGAACTCACTACAGTTTCCAAAGTGGATTAGCGTAGTATGTGACAGGAGCACATCTATGGCCTTAGTTTTCAGGGTGATGCTCAATGATCACTTTCTGCAGTTACATCATTTTGTGTTTTATTATGTTTCTGTTTTCTGGTTGAGCATAAAGTAGAAATTGTATAAAGGGTCAAGAATTCTACCTGCTAATCTACTGACCCTGTCTTTGTTCCAGCATGGTGTCTGGCAAAATGATTCCCACACCCCCAGCCCCTCTCTACTGCTCCCATTTGCCCCTGTCACACATGGTAGCATTTACTTGGCCTTTCAAGGATGGAGTGTGCGAGCACTAATGAATGGAGTTGGAGCTGCAGAGTGCAGAACTAGCTGCATCAACATGGCCTGGGAAAGGAAGGGCTATAAATTCTATCAGTTAGCCTCCCCAATTAGGGGAGGATGGTTAGGGAAAGTGATCAGTAAAGGGTGGAGTTACCAGAAGGCAAGATAGAAGACATAATGTATAGTTACAAGTATTCCATGGGCCAATGGGAACCATGATGAGGATGCAAGGAGGTCACAGCCAGATACATCCAGAGCAGGCCACAGGAGGAGATAGATGCCACTGATGTCACAAAGTACAGAGGGTTCCACCTAAAGTCCATTTCCCTGAGACCATGCTCCAGGACGAAAACAAGATGCATCCGTGCATACATCAAGAAGATGGCCCCCTGAGATAAACTGCTAAGAGAGTGCATCAGAAGCAGCTGATAGCCTAGCGCTATGCAGCTGGATGGCTCAGTAAGAGTGTGACTGCCTCTGAAGATTGGGGATTCGAATCCCCCCAGTCCCCAGGCTTGGATCCTTAATACTATACAACCCGTGGACTGCACAATACTGGAATGATATATGGGAAAAAAGGCATCACATAACACCAATGGCAAGTGGCTGGTGGATTTAAGAGCAGCCCACAACAACCTCTCAGAACAAGAACCAATCGACACAAAGGCAACAATGTCAACAACTCTCAGGCATGGACAGCTGGACAATGCCAGGACCTGACATCATGAGGACCTGAAGAAGCTAACACAGTGACATGAAGCTGTACAAACGAGACACTGACTCACTGATACACCTCACCAGGATCTAGCAAGGACATTGGGATGTCATTCAGACTGGATGAGTGTGGGGAGAGGGAAGGTGATCACAGTTGAAGGGGTGGGGTTACCAGAAGGCAGGATAGCATACATGCTGCACAGCTACAAGTACCCAGATGTCACACAGGCCAGTGGGAATTAGAAGAGGATGCAAGGTCAGCCATGGCCAGATAATTTCAGTGGGACTTAAATGTCCAGGGCCCCGTTTCCCAGAGCCTTCGTAGTGCTACGTGCTTTGTAAGTTGTATCTTAAGGTCTCCCTTAAGCTTACGGGCTGTTTCCCAGAGTCTCCTTAGCTAAGATATATCTTCTGAAAGGTATATCTTAAGAAGGGCGGTCTGAACCACTCATAAGCTCTCTCTTAGTGATAAGCTGAGCATCCTGTCACAGTTTTAGCTTTATTAGGCCGAAATTATGCTTTTCAAATTGACAGTTTTAGTACAGCGCACATCAAGGCTACTTGCGCAAATAAAATAATAATAAAATAAATAAAAACAATAATTTATATTGCATATTGTGATTATATATGGTTATTTATTTATTTATTTATTATTTATTTATTTGAGCTAAATAACTGAAGATATGTTTTTTTTTTCTGAGTAGGCTATGTTGCTATATTATTCTTAAGGTTTAATTTTCATGTGGGTTGGTGTGTGTTTTGTTGCTCTTATGTGTTTTCCGCCAAGCACATCGAGTGCTTTAATTAATTGGTTAACAATCACAAAGTGCCATGAAGTCAAACGCCTGTGATCATTAATGCTTTTAATACAGTAAATTGTGTCTCTACCATCTGAATGAAACACCTGCTTTGTGTGGAATTACTTCAAAATTTTAAACAATGAAGATGCAAATTGTGCGCTGAGCTGGAGAGATAAAATCCGCTGGACTGATGTTTGCTGCGACATTTCCAGGTGAAAGCCCAAAGTTTCAAGAACACTGAATTCATACTTTATCCAAAACACATCTGGGTGAAATACTGCAGCATCTGATGGATTTACCTTTAGAAGCTGGCTGTGACAAAAAGAGCCGCTCACTGAAGAAAGACGCCAAATTTTCCTGAAGAATCCATCCAAAGCCTCACACAAAGTGAGTGAGAACTTGTTAGATTTTTACTTTTTAACTTTGAGTGATCATAAACTTTATTAAGCTGACTATGTTGAACAATGAAGCGCGCACAGTGGAAGCATCGACTGGGCCCAGCTGCAGCCTCTGAAGGCGAACGGAATATGGAATCTGTTTCAGCTCAATAGCATGACTTTAAAAACACCAAATGACTTGATTTAACAAATTTCGTTAGTTTAAGATATGATGAATTGTAAAATATCACTTCCATGAGGCTGTTCAGTCAGACTATAACAGATCACTGGCAGTGAATTTGGAATTTCATCCTCGCATGCAGCCGCAGCGAAGGTCAAGCTGTGGGCAGCAGGCACAGTTTATATTACATTCATTATAATGTTGATTAATGTTGAAATTGTGTTCTTGCACCTCAGAAATAATTAGTAATACCACCAGATAATAGACTAAAGTAATCATGTCGTTGAAATGTGTAATTTTCGGGAAAATATTAATCCCTACCCCTCACCTCATCACATTACATGTGCCGATATTTTAATTCAAAGATAGCCCAGCTGGTAGAGTATGAGCGTGTATGTGTTTCGTGCTTTGACACTGTGGAGTATCTGAGTCTGTACGTTGACAAAAATGGGCATTGAAAGTACAATGATGGAAAAGAGAGACAAACAAGTGCTGTTGTAAATGTTTCAATAACAAAAACATTATCGATGAGCAGCGATCACGTTTCTCTGCTTCATCATTAGTCTCCTTGTTTCTAAAGGGATGCACCTGTGAGTCATTTTTTTTATTGTGATTTGCTTCAGGCGTATTAGGATGGGGATTTTTCCTGAAACTGTGCCAAAACGCTCGTCTGGAAAATACCCATGCATGTTTGGACCAGGCTTCAGATAGTTTAGCAGATGATCTTTAGGAGGCGTAGCCTCATTTATGATATAATATCTGATGGCGGTAAAATTGTTATGGCATATTACAACGTCATTTATTTACCTTCATAAGTGATCAGTCGATGCATGCAGCATCGATTAATACACTTTCAGCACCATGGTGAAGGACAGCTCCGACTTACGATGTACCTTAGCAGCTCTTCGTAAGAGCACCAGCTAAGGGACAGTTTGGGAAACACTCGCAGGAAAAGAAGTTCCTTTGCTAAGGTATATCTTAGAGACCTTCGTAGAGTGCTAAGATACATTGAAACTGAGAAACGCGGCCCAGACTGATAAGCAGCTGCTGGATAACCAGCCAGACATGGTAGTGGCTGATAAAGAAAATAAGAGGGCACTTGTAATTGATATGGCAGTCCTAGCTGATAGTAACATTAGGAAGAAGGAGCATGAGAATAAGAAGATGGAGAAGTATCAGGGACTGAAGGAACAACTGGAACAGATGTGGAAAGGTGGTCCCAGTGGTGACACAGTTGTAGGAACATTACCCCAAACTGGGAGAGTGGCTCCAGCAGCAACACCTGAGGTGTCTGTCCAGAAGAGTACCTGTACCTCTGGTAGAGGACCGCAACTCTCAAGGTGCATAAAACCACTGCACCTCTAGTTTGACATCATGTCACTCACACAGCAGTTATCAGTGAACTTATTATCTGTATTACTATCAAGTTTTGGTCTTACATGAGCTATGTCAGTGCTACATGAATAAACAAATCCAAAAAATAAATTAAAAAACACCGTTTTTTCTGTCTTGATTGAAACAAAAGATGTTTTGCAAAACCTGAGCTTGAGGAAGATGCACACTGCCTTTCCAAATGGCGATGAGAGGGAGATTTAAAAAAAAAAAAGTTTATTCGGGATGTCAGTGATAATACCTTTATGGGTAAACCACTGAGAATATTTTTGACTGGTTACGCATGTAATGGCTTCACTGGCTAACAGTCTAAGGTAGAAAATGAAGCTTGGCTGAAAGGCCATGAAGTCAGATGTGAATTACATGATGCTACTCTGCAGTTTAGTTGTAGTGCTGGCACTATGCTGTGAACCACATTAAGAGCGGGCACTAGGCTGCTTTATCAGAGGACAGTTTGCAGCCAAAAATCATGTTAGGCGTGGGTAGTATAGATTTTTTCATCCCTTTCTGACATTTTACCAGGTTATACAGTATTGTGATGGTATTTGTGTAAAACGTGTGTAAAACAGCTCAGCTACACTGTAGTCCACTGCACTTCACACTCCTTTTTTATTCACTGACTAACTCAAACTTAAACTGTAAATTTACAGCCCGGTCTCTGCACATATTCTGCCGAAATGATAACTTCACTGCCCACTGCCCTCCGCTCAGCATACATTTACCACAACCCTGTCACCATAGTTATTAAATAGTCTGTTAGTCTAGTCTAGCTTACCTTTATCGTTTACAATCCAAAACAGGTACAGAGGCATTTTTCTTCTTTTTATTTCGTTAGTCCTGTAACTTTATCCCCAACATGTCATGTTTCTTCTTCTTATGAAAGCTATGTTTGTCTGCTTAGCTGCACTGCTGCACAGAGACCAACCCCATACAATACAGCATCTCCTCATCAGTTTGCTAAAAAAAAAAAAGGAGCATCTGTATTTATGACATTACTGAAAATCACACCAATGGGATTTCTTAACACCCTGGTATAACATAATGCCTTTATATCGCCCAAGCCTACATCATACATGTGTTTTGTGTATATATATGTATGAATAAATAAATAAATATATATATATGTATTAAAAAAAAAAAAAATATATATATATATATATATATATATATATATATGTACATAGATACATAACATATCTATATTCAATTTTATTCATATATTTTAACTGTTTTAGTGCTTGTCTTAATGTTTTAGAATGTCTTGACTGCTTCATTGTAATTTTACAGAACTGAATGAGTTGAAATGACATGGACCCTCTTGTTTGTATTTACAGGAAGAAGAAGAAGAGGCTGGAGAGTCTCCAGAGGAGGACTAAGCTTCCACACCATGAAACTTCTACCTCATTCAGCTGTCAGGTCTTTCAAAGGGAAAAGACTGCCTTGACCACTTATTTTTGACTTTTACACATTACTTTCCTTCCATTTCAGTTTTGAACAGGCAGAAATGTTTGGTTCATGTCTGCATCTTTAAATTCCTTTGACACATTTTTTTATGTAGACCATACAGAATGGTGCAACACGGGAGACATCAGAATGAAAATTTTTAGCAATTGTACAGCTGCTAGCTACCTATTGGCTGAACAGATAACAGAGTTCAACTCTAGACGCTCTGCCTGTCAAAACAGACAAATCTGGCACAGACATCATCAGGTCCGTTCAAGAAAACACATACATTCCTCAATGAGAATGAACTAAAATTAACAGAAATACACAACACAAGGAGTAAGCGTGGCCACACCCCAAATGTCCAGGATCCTCAGAGCATCATCATCTTAAAATGAGTGAGAGCATTAGCAGGGGGTCAAGTCAAGTCAATTTTTATTTATATAGCACAGTATCACAAATCACAATTTGCCTCAAGAGGATTTATAATCTGTACAGCATATGACACCCTATCCTTACACCCTCATTTCAAATAAGGTTGCATGATTCTGAAGGCCACCTTAGTAATGAGTGCAAATCAAATGCACTCACAGTGCCACTGCAGTACTGTACCTCTCCCTCACACAAACACACACAATCTCTCTCTTTAAAGCTGGGCATACACTGTACGACTTGCCCGTTGTTTGCTGGTGGTTTTATTTTACATTTTACAATTTGTGGCTTGACGATCAGACCGCACAGTGTGAACACATAAATAGTGAACTTTGGCTTTTAATCACAGACTATTTACTCCAACAGTAGGAGTTGGAATTAAAATTAAATTAAAATCGTACAGTGTATGCCCAGCTTAACACACCCTGTCATTGATTCTCTAGACAGAAACACAGAAACTGGAACAGCCTGGTGTTGTCATACAGGAGTGTAGAGATGTTCCATTGTATTAATGCTAATTCAAAAAACAAACCAACACCCCTGACCTGCCCACCTCTCACCATGAACTAGTGTTAGACCACCAAAGACAGGGAGACACAGAGATCTTTCCTCAGGACAGTGGTTTATCCATCATGTTGGTTGAAACCCATTGAGAAAAACAGCTTGCTAAAGTTGTTAGCATTGGCTAACATTGAACATTAGCATCAGACTGAGTTTCCATACATCGTCTTTCCATGTCTTCTCTGACTGATAACATGCAGGGAGGAAACAGCAACCACTGCAACACAGACTGAACCTGCAGTGCAGTCTGTGTATCATTTTGTAAAATAAGTTTTAATTGTCAGTATATCTCTAGTAACCATAGTCAATGAGTTAATCAAGCCTAAATTAAATGTATAACTGAACCTAAACTAGGGGCCATTTTAGAAATCCCTTCATGATAAATGTGAGGGACAAAACTCAACTAACTAATATGAATGATTAAGATAGCAGCTTCTCATCTTTAACCAGTCACTTTAGCCGCCTAAAAATTCAAACATTACAAGTTGCAGATTATTTCATCTGTAGTTAATTTACATTTAATCTGTGAGTAACTGTACTGGCCAGGATTTAGCCAAAGATTGCTTGTAAGAAACTCCACAGTCTTAGTGTTTTATAGTTTAACACAATGGCAAATCTTCACTAGTAAATGATTAGGCGATTGAGCCAGAAAGCTCCTTCTTAAACTCTAATTATATATCTAAAACTAAATCAATGCTGAATTCATTTTCAGATTATAGTTTAGGGTTGTGCTTAATAATGTTGAGTTTACTAATTTCTCAGACAACAAAAAATAGTAGACTGAATAAGGGATCAGGGTGGATCTCTGTTGGTTAAACAACCCAGCTAGAATCTAAACCATTACAGTTTAGTCAGACAACATTAAAGCTTTAAATGATCCTTAAATAAAATTGATCACTGTGATTGTTAACCTTCATCAACATGAAAGTGAAGGACAAAATATTAATCATAATTAACTGTACACATCCTTGACCTGAATTTAATGGGACTGTATTGAACTGTCAGACTACCTCCATGTATTATCTCCTCTACTGCACATCCTTGATCAAAGGGGCAATCTGCTTATTTGAATAATAACCATTGCTTTGAAAATTAGGCCCAAACTTCCATGTTTGGTATGTGTCCAAGGTCAGAGAAACTTTTAGAAGAGGTGATTAAGATTAAGATTAAGATTGCAGACAATTATTTTATTTAGTTTACTGTCAGAACCTCAATAAAAATGATAAAGAGCATAGTGCCAGTTAGGCCAGCAGTGCCTCAAATATATATTTGAAGCTTTAATAAGGTCATGACTTGACCCAGAATACTTGATAGACAACAAGAACTCTGCTTTGCTCTCCCTGTTGTTGGTGGTCTGACACATCACTTTTTATTGGTCTAGAAAATGACAGAACCTCTCTACATCCTGTACGCCGCTACCACACTGGTTGACACTGCATACCATCTGTTCACATTTACATTAACAAGCTTGTATATGTAGCTTCCTTCAATTTGTTCTTTGTGCAACATAGCTTTAAAACATTGATTCCATCATTGATATCACACTGCAAAAAAAAAAAAAAACCTCAAGAACAAAAACCACAAAAACAAAGCACACATTACCTCATGACACACTTGATACCTGGATTTCGTGGCAGTGTGACATTAGACGACTCATCTCACACTGTAACTTCAGGGAGCCTTACACATTTAGGGAAACCTGATAGTATGTTTTCTGGTCACTGATATGCAATATCGTCTCCTGATTTCAAACTACCTCTGACTCAGCACAACCAGCTCATGAACACTGCTGCTCAGTACACACAAACCAATGCACCAGAAGGCAGTGTGCGGTCATTTATTTGATAATGTGTTGTAACTTTATACAGAATGCTAAAGCGAGGTCATGGCAGTTGTTGTCTTGTCATGGGAGAAATTGTCTCCAACTGTTTAGTTACATTCAGTCAGGTAAACCGAACATAATCCATAAAGAGGCAAAAGGCAGACATGACAGAGCCATGTGCATCAACATTAAAGGAAATTTCAGCTTTTTTATGAAAGCAACTTAGTAATTTCTTTTTTGAAGTATCAGTTCTGTTTTTGGTAAATACATAACTCTTAAAATTGTTTTTAAATGTGAATGACCTTAATTCTGGGGCTGTCCTGAATACCTAAAGCTTCAGCAGCTGACAGCACAACACACGAGGGAGGCAGTGGGGGAGAACAAATCATTGAACCTGCTGGCTGCCTCAGTGTCACTTGTGCTGCCAGAGGTTTGACGGTCTACATCCAGCTCGCACTGAAGCTGCTGTCTCTCTGTCTGTCAGAGATGACGGAGGCAGATCAAGTCTGAGGCAGTGTTTCCAGCTTGCACTGAAACTGGTGTAGTGCCTGGTCTGACAGAGACAGGCAGTCCCACTGGAAGATGCAGCAGTAGCAACTTCAGTGCAAGCTTATTGCAAAACATTAGCAGCATAAGTTACATTGTGTGTGTGTGTATGTGTTTAATATCTTGAAATTTTGAGGCTATTCTGTGATATACAATACATATCTCGATATACACATCTTGTAGCTGTTAACTAGCTAAGTTAGCTTTTCGCAGAGCAGCTCTTTTATGAAGAGTACAAGAAGACTCTGTAGTAATGTTACATAAACAGACTTTTTATTTTTCTGTGGCAGCAAACACAATACCCAGCCTTTCAGTAACCATTATACTGCAATCTGAGCTTATCTACACACTTTATGACTGACTGAAGTAAAGTAATTGTCCCTCAGCAGCGATCAGTGGAAACACTGAAAACTAAAATATGTCAATATGGTCATCTGCTATATTGTTCATTAATTCAAACTCAAATAATTAATAAAATCAATATATTGCCTGGCCCAGTACAGCCATTAATATCAACTGAATAATATTACTCTTGTTAAGAGTAAGAGTAGGGGTATATTTGTAAAATAGTTTCTTTTTAAAAAAATATATTATATCATTTAAATATGAATGTTACAGTGAAGTTATTTTTAAGATGAGTTTGTCTCCACCAACACTCATGCACTTGGCACTGACATCCCTGACTTTTTCTTTCTTTAGAGATTCCGAGAAAATGCCTAGATTCAGTGGTCTGTTTTTATACTTAAAACGCAAAAGCAGCTAACCTATTAAGTACTGTTTTTCTCTCATTTACCTTAAATGTTACTTTGTATCTCGACATTGTATTGAAACATGTTTTTCATTATCTGGAAACTGGGACTTTTTTTGACAAACTGTTAACTTGAATTTATTTTGTACTGATTTACACAATGGCTTAATAAGGATCAGGTGTTTTTATAACACTAAATGATATAACTTTTTTTTTACTTTGAATATCTTGAGTTGTTTTTCCTGAGTTATGTACTACCTATATATGTACAGTACCTCAAACAGACTGATAAAATGGACTCACTGACAAATACCTACCTCCATTCTTGAAAAGGAATGACTTCAGTACGAGTTACATTGACATGATATGATCTTTATCAAGACTGCAGAAGCTCCTTACTCAACGTTTTGCATCAGATCAGTCAAGCTTCCGATCTCAGTACATTTGGATCCTCACCTTGAAAATGACTTTCAGGTTTTGAAACACATATGTTTGGATTTTGTATATTGTATTCATGAATATGTTTTCTTGTTTTTAATTAGTAGATATTGATATACTTGATTAGTTGTTTTGTGTACTTCACACAAATGTGATTTTCTTTTCTTGTGATATGGTTAAACCAGATGTATATGGAATTGCTTCTTACGTAGTCATGGATTATACCATTTTTCACCTGTCACCATGACAGCCTTAAAAGTTAACATGGTATTTTGAACTGGGCCACAGGTAGAGCCTCAGAGGAACTATGTTGATCTGGTCAACCTGCCTTCACCAGCAGCACCAGTATGGAACAGTGGCAATTTATCAGAGGTTGTGGTAAAATCTCACTAATCAATCGCCTGCAATTTGGTCCTGACCTCAAACTGAATGCAAACCAACTTTTCAACCTTCTTTAATCAAACCTGACTGTAGTGTTTGTTCAGCCTGTTTATTCATCAAAAACAGCCAGTGTAACAACTGTGCAGATGTTGGTTAAAGCTGGTAACTAGCTAGTAGGGATGTCACAGTACCAGCAAATCAGTAGTTGAGGGGGGCGGACGTTTAGCTCAGTGGGTAGAGCGTCCGACCCATGTATGGAGGCTGTTAGTCCTCTGCAGCGGCCGCTGGTTCGACTCCCGCCTTTGGCCCTTTGCTGCGTGTCATCCCCTCTCTCTCTGCCCCCTTTCCTGTCTCCACTTCAGCTGCACTATCGAATAAAGGCAAAAATGGCCAAAAAAAAAACTTAAAAAAAAAAAAAAAAAATCAGTAGTTGAGACCATGACCAGTGAAATTCCACAATTCCTGATACACGATTTGATATAATGCTAAAAAAACAAAACCAGAAAAATAGATCCCATGTACATATTTTGATTGGAGATGACGCAGACTGAGAAAACTCACTCAAAAAAGGGTGTCTGTGATTGATTTGCTTTGATAACTTGGAAGTGTTTCCTTATTTTGTCTGAAAAGTTCAATAGCACCTTTTGCACACTGATTTTGATAATTCAATATTAATCCCTGATGATCCGACTTGAACTCAAAGTACTTCCATGCACACCTCGTACTGTTTTTCTTTTCGACAAATCAATGTGGAGCTGCTGCTGCAACAGCAGACTAGAACACTTGTAGCCAGGTTCAGAATAATTGCATCCCTGGTACCTGTGGTACTGAAGAAAAACAAGTACTGTTATGTTTTCAGAATTTTGGGATCAACTTGGTACTTCTTGTGACATCTCTACTACTGTTTCTCATTCACTCTGCTCATACAGCAATAGGCCTTTTCCATGTAACACATGTGTCATAGTAACAAAAGAACACATCTCAGTAATAAAATTATTAAAGATTTCCATTTAGCTGTTTCAGTTTCAGGGCCCCATTGTGCGTGCTGACTCACTGTGTCACTCATGGTTTTTGAAGACGTGAAAAGAACTGAGTCATTGTTAATGTTATTAGTAACATTTCCTATTATGACAAGTCAAGAAGTATACTGTGAAAAGGCCTTTACAGTAATATTTTAGAAAGGCAGATACAGCAACAACACTGGAGTACACTACATCTCCACCAGTAGTGACAAGTTAGTAAAATATTTGATACCTTCAATAATTAACAGTGTACAGGTAATGCTATTTCTAATAATCTAACCAATCCAAACAAAGAGAATCACAAGCTGCTGTTAAATTAGTTAGTGAAGAAATACTACATACACTGTGCTCCTGTTGAAACAGTCTGATCAGTGGCTTTGAACGAATGGCTTTGAAACAGAAAGGCTTTATCATTAGAAGAATCATTAAACACCACACCATCCGTCAGTCAGACAGACCCCATGTAGACCCAGTATTAAACATGTGATGTGAATCTCTCTGGATCAGGCAAAAGGCATGTTAATGTACAAAATGCACTGTAATCAGAACGCCCAGACTGTGTATCCAGATACAGAGCACATGATAATACCAGGTGTATATTGGGGCTTAGTGACCAGTGAGCTCAACAAGCTCCTCTTGAAGTTTGTCATTTCCTTCAGTGATGTGGACTTGAGTTCAGTGAAGTATGAAACACCAGCTAATGTTCTCTGGAAGTTACGTTACCTCGCTGTTGGGCAGAATGATTGTAGAAGCCACTGTTGATGAGCTTTCAGCTCTGGGAGTCTTAATGAAGTTGAAGTTCTCTTCATGATTTCATGTTCTAGTACAATCAAATACACAATACTACCTCGAGAAAGGCCTACTTACCTCCTTTTCAAACTTAAATACTGTCTAAAATTCAGGTGTCCGAGGTCATATGGACAACATACATATATATATATATATGTTAGTGTGTTATATATATATATTACATATATATGTATATGTATATATATGTGTGTGTGTGTTATAGTATTATATATATATATATATATATATATTTTATATATTTTTTTTTTATATTATATATATATATATATATACACACACATATATATGTATGTATATACATATACATAAACTATACAAATAGTAGTTTATTTTTGTGGGGGATACATTTTATAAGACTGTTTTTCTCTGTCTCTCAGTCACCATTAGGTGAGACTGGACATGTAACCTTTGAAAAGAAATTTTCTTACCTTATGCAATGTTTTGTAGTAGTAGTAGTAGTAGCTGTGAGGGGTTTGAGAGATTTCCCATCTCTCCCTCTGCCTTGCTCCTGTATCATTTCAAATGTTTCTACAGTATCTAACTTTTATTGCTTTCCCTATCCACATAGTATTACTGTGTTTGATTTCACTACAAATTTTGCTTGCTTGCTAAAACTAAGTCTTTCTAGATATTCACTGTGTTTTATTCAGCACATTAAAAAGTATGGTATCCATAACATAGATGTGTGTGCGTGAGTTTTTGATTCATGTTTTCTCATTTTTTTCCTGTGTAGATGAATCATGTGTTTTGTAGAAAATATGAATTAAAGTATAACCTTTTAGGATGTATTTTAAGGCTGTTGCTCTGCCATTTGGTCAGATGCAGGTTACACTTTAATCTGTGTTATGGGAATTCAGAGTTTTTCTTCTAAACACATTATTCATGTTTGAAAATATTTGTTAAAAACAAGACTGAGACATATGTACTACTGAATTATGGAGTTTGACCATTAAACTGTGGTTCACAATTTCTGTGTTTAGGGTTTTTGGGTGGACCTGAAATATGGCTGTAGTGCTGGAGCCATGGTCCCCCAACACTATTTAAGCTTTGCAAACCAAAACACAAACAACAGTCAGTTACAAACATACCTTCAGCAACTCCCTCGGTCCAAGCCCTCCAGCCCAGCAGGTCACTTCAGCTCACTTCAGATCCAACAACCTGACACAGAAGAATAAAAATACCATTATGTCACTGTTCTCCAGTTGTTATGGCTCAAACATGTCTAAACAAGTCCAGTAAAGCTGCTAGAAGGAATGTCCATGTTTCAGGTTGACAGTGATTATAATATTAGAGTGGACAAGCCCCCAGCATCTCAGAGCAGAGAAAACTGCTCATTTTGTCAGGCTTTTGAGACTTAATTTTATATTCTTAGTGATTGTTTAATCAAATTTGGCTGGGTGGTTAATAACACATTTTTGTGGTGTGATGAGCTCAGAACACACATCTACTGTTGCTTTACACAAACTTAAGGGGTGGGTTTAAACCTGACCTAGGGGATATTCTTCCTCTCTTTCCTGTTAAAGATGTATGGCTCGTGGAGTCCCAGTAGAAATGCTGGAAAAACTGAACAAAGTTGTCTGCCAGTTGTATCAACACACTAAGATAAGGAAATGCAAACGCCTCCAGGTTGCTTCCATTCCCAAGTAATATACACAATATTGCCAAAAGTATCAGGACATCTGCCTTTACATGCACATGAACTTTAATGACATCCCATTCTTAATCTGTAGAGTTTAATATGGAGTTGGCCCACCCTTTGCAGCTATGACAGCTTCAGCTCTTCTGGGAAGGCTTTCCACAAGGTTTAGGAGTGTCACCAGTGTTTGAATTCATATGGCTTTGTGCTTCTTAATTAATTAATTAAAGTGGTTTGTGTGTTCAATTACACACACAGCTGCTGACTACTATTTTAAAGAGGACCTATTATACTAATTTTGGGGCCTTTGTATTTGAGTTTTGGACTCCTATAGAGCAGCTACACACGATTACCCGCACACAAAGCTTTGTAGATCTTCGGGACGCTCTGCCTCTCGCTGCATCTCCTTGTATTTCATGCATCCCGCGAAAATGGTCTGTGTAATTTACTCTACCCCTCAGCCCTCCTCCATGTACGCCTCCCGCCAAGCCCACTCTGCTGTGATTGGTTACACTCCCGAGGACTTTCGAAGGGCTGCTGAGCGCTGCCGAGCCCCACCTCCTCATTTTGCTGGTGCGGGAGTAAACAGTGAACTTTACTAAGAATTTCTCCTTTGAAAATGACAAGTTTTGAAAGACAGCCATATGTGTTGGATCGCGAATCCAATCCGGAGGTAGAGACTGGACAGCCTGAAGTTTCTCCAGAACTGAGGTTAATTCATGACGTCTCTGAATGGTAGGCATAGCTTGTTATTGTCATTACCTGCTTACCTGTGCGGCGTAAGGATGGATTTCGTTTTCGGCTAATCCAGCTTCGTACTGGCCCATGTTGACAAAACAGTCCTGTGTGAAGTGCCGTAGACAGACAAACGCGGAGATATTTTTCTTTTGCTGGCCGGGAAAAAGCAACTCTATCCACTTCTGCCTGGTGCTTGCCTCTTTAGGAAAGCTAAACAAAGTTAACTTTCCCTCACACCAGAACAAACATTTTCTGGGAGCCATTGCTCAACATGCTAACACTGTGAAATCGTTGTAGACAGCAGAGCAGCGCACAGCGATACAACTTCTGAAGCAGAGCAGGGTAGGGGGCAGGCCTAGAGCATATGCCGGGGCATTCCCATATTAGTAAGTCTGGCACGCATTAACGTCAGTGGGACCACACTGTTTAAAAAAAGACTGTAAAACACAGCGTGCAGAGCCATCCAAAACAGCTTGCAGGGCTCACTTCCAAATGCAAAATAAATAAATAAATTCCCATATCTCCTGAATTTTGCTGGTTTTCTGTTTTCTATTTCCCGGGAAATGGGAAATGGTTTGGAGGAATCCATTTTCCTGGGATTAAACCCTATTCAACATGTCCTGTTGCAGCAGGAAATAGTAATGACATGCAACTATTCCAACAAAAATGTGCTTTGTACAAAATAAAGTAATACCTCATGATGAGTGGATTTGAGAAAATAGGTTTTGAGTATACACTTATCCAGTTTGTGTGTGTGTGTATAACTGGAAAGTACAGTACATTACCATACTGGCGTATTCCAGTACAGGAACAAAAGCAGGCTGTCTGTTGGCCTTTCACATTGTTTTTGCTGAATCTGAGGATCTGAGGACAACACAGATTTTGATGGGATTAAATAGACTTTTAAATAAACACCCCCCACCCCCATCCCCATAAATCACATACACCCAATCCATCCTTTCAGCCCAACTCCTGCTCTCCATCACATCTCTCTCCTTCCCTTCTTTTCTCTGTGGGACTCAGGAGGATGTGACCACCTTGGAGACCCGGACCTCTGACCTTGATGAGATTTTTCTGTGAAAAAGGGGCTCCCTCCCTCACATCAAAGCTGGCCGACTCGCTGTTCCCTGACAGGCCCCGTCACTCAACAGCCAGCCCCCCCTCCAACTCCCCACCTCCTGTTGTTAGTGCCAGCGCTCATCATAAAGCCTTGTGCTAATTCCTCCCAATTGACCCATGAAAAGGAGGAGGGGTGTGTGTGTGTGTGTGTGTGTGTGGTGTGTGGTGTGTGTGTGGTAATGGAAGTGGTGGGGATATTGGCAGTGTGAAGCAGCTTAATACACCTCTTAAATTTACTACTCCGTTTCATACAAGTATGATAATGGAAAATAGCTTACTACAGACAACCGTGATAATGGTTTATTATTAACAGTTAAATGAATCAGAGTCACTTCTATGTCTAAATTCACAAGAAGAAAACTGATGTAACTTTAGTACTAACAGTCACACCTTAATACATTTAGACTTCAGAGCAGATGCCCAGACAGGAGGACAGGAAGTGACAATGCAACTTTATTGTGTTGGACAGCACTGGGCAAGCTCTAGCATTTACACCCACAACTGCAATCACTGACATGGAGAGAACTCTGTTGTGAAGTTTGCAGATGACATCAGCATCATCCATTAGGTTTCAAACAATGATGAGACTTAATATCGGGAGGAAATCAACAGTCTTGCAAGTGGTGCACAGGAAACAACATGTTACTCGATATCAGCAAAACCAAGGAGCTGACTGTTGATTTTAGACAAAAGCAGGCAAAGACACACGTCGCTGTCTACATTGGTGGAGCTGAGGTGAAGCAGGTGAACTGCTTTTGGGTTGGTTAAGAAAGCTCAGAAATTAATGTATTTTTTAAGAAGGCAAAAATCCTGTGCCAATTTCTGAGTAACTTTTACAGAGGAACAACAGAAATCATACTGACCAGAAACATCACATGGGATGTGCATTGATACAGGGTCCCACCGAAGGAACGTGCACGCACAGCTGCACTAGTGGCTGTTCTACTAGTGGATGACTGGGGACAGCATTAGAAAGAGAAAGTCTATCCAGACTGTGCTCCCTGTCGCAACAGACATGTAGAACACTGAGCAGGATCTGCAGTGGCACCCCCATGATAAACAAACTGTAGGATATATACTACACCACCACCCTGTCCACCTCCCCTAACACATACCATATACAAAATCCAGACAGGCACTTCCCTAGACCTCTTGAGTAAATAACCTAAATACCCCACTTCTTGTGTCAGGAAGTGCTACTTCCAGACATCTCCAGAGAAGAGGCAGTGAGACAATCACTAACCTCCCTACTCTATTGCTATAAACTATGTTTGAAATCAATAGTAAGTAATTAGTTTTTAAGTGAATAACTATTTACAAATGCTATAAATATTATCAGTAATAATAAAAAATTAAAGCTGCAAGCAGCGTTGAACGGGCCCTCGCACCCTCGTGCCACTCGGAGCCGTCTGCAGCCGCGACCATGTCACCAGAGGCCCACTGGTAGATGAGGTGCTGAATTTTCACCCCCTTTTGACACAGTAGGAAGCAATTGTGTGTTACTTCCTGTCCCCACTAGGTTGCACAATGACTGTGACTCATGAGTTTCATGCAGATGTGTTCAGGCTGGGATTATTATCATACATGTGAAGTTTCATGGCGATGTGAACGTGTACACAGAAGTTAATGCCATTAATGTGTTTGTACGAAACGTCAACCTACGTTGCACTGTCAGGGCGAAGCCCGTCGACAAAATGTTACGACTTGCACAACATAGCATTAGCAAGGTCTGAAGGTTTTCCACACCAAATTGGAGTGAGATATGGTCAAAATGTGCGCAGCAGCACCTCAAAGTCTAAAACATAACATTTCATGCCACCAGCAGGGGGTGCTATGACAATCGCGGAATTTTCTCATACATATGTGTTCAGGGTGGGACTATTATGAAACATATTAAGTTTGGTGCAGATCTGACCATGTATGCCAAAGTTATAACCATTTCCTGTTTCATGGCGAATCATCAAAATTAGCTGCCAACTCATGGCAACACCCTTTAACTGAAACGCAATCTTTTAATAAATTTTAATCACAAACTAGTCTAGAAGGTTCACACCAATTTTGAAGCTGATCTGATGAATCCCGTAGAAGGTGTTCGTTAAAATTTGACGCGTGAAAAACGCCAAAAATGACCACGAAATTCAAAATAGCCGACTTCCTGTTGGGATTAGGCTATGGGTTGTCAGATACATTGTTGTGCGTCCGGGCATGATCTGTGTGTACCGATTTTCGTGCATGTCGGTGAAACGTGGCGGTAATGGCGGTGTTTAGAGGGCGTGGCCAAGCCATTTGGCCAGGCCCATTGACGAAACTCATAGCACATGTTCGGACCCGGACCATTAACAAGCATGTGAAATTTCAGACAGATTCGATCAAGTACACTGAAGCCAGGGTCACTTCCTGTGTTCTGTGAAACGTTGACCTTCGCCATGCCATCAGGGCAACGCCGTTTGACGATACGTCACAATCTTCATGATATAGCATCGCCAAGGTCTTAAGGCCTTTCTGACCAGATTTGAGCTGGATATGGTCAGTGTGCTGGGAGCAGCACTTCACAGTGTAAAACATGTCATTTCCTGTCGCCAGCAGGGGGCGCTATGACAAACACAGAATTTTGTCATGTAGCTGTTTTCAGGGCGGGACTATTATGAATCATGCGAAGTTTGGTGAGGAATGGAGAATGTAGTCCAAAGTTATATCGATTTCGTGTTTCATGGCGAAACGTCAAACTTCGACGCCAAAAAGCCGCTACGCCCTTCAACGATAGCACAATATTTTAATAACTTTTGATCACAAAGCAGTGTAGAAGGTAGCCAGTGATTTTGAAGTCATTATGATAAATCCTGTAGGAGGAGTTCGTTAAAATACAACACGTGGAAAACGCCAAAAATGACCACGGAATTCAAAATGGCTGACTTCCCGTTGGGTTTAGCCTATAGGGTCCCCCAGACTTTTTTGTGCGTCTGGGCATGATATACGTGTGTACCGATTTTCGTGCAAATCGGTGAAACGTGCGGGTAATGGCGGCGTTTAAAGGGCGTGGCCAAGTCATTTTGCCACACCCACCAACCAAAACTACATGACACGTAAATTTTCACCAAGACTGATGTGTGTGCCAAAATTGGTGAGTTTTTGAGTATGTTTAAGCCCCCAAAAATGCAATTCATTTTTTGGGCAGTCTGAGCGAAAACAATAGGGCCTTGCACCTACGGTGCTCGGGCCCTAAAAATGTCAATCCCTGGCAGTGGTGCTTCCAGCCTGACTGAGTTCCTCAGAAAACTTCTACTTCTTATTTCAGCTACCTAGAGATGATCAACCTTCTTGGAAGCATGTCGGCATGGTGCTTTCCAGCTATAAATGTGAAGTTCTACACAACTTGGAACTCAAAAATTTCCAACCAACTAGAGAAAGTACAATGGAATGCCACTAAAATTCTAAGTTCCTACTTGTGAACTTGGGACAAATCCATTGACATAGTCACATAACACAGTGGCAGCACCCATAAAAGCCTATCATATAGTAAAACCTGTTCTGCAGGTAAATTGGCATCAAAATATGTTGCCAATGTTATTAAGTTACATAAAATACAAAGTATAAGGGTGTCTTTTACCTTGGGTGCCATTTTTCCTTGTCTGTGTCATTTGTGGAAGGAGGCTGCACTTCTGAGGGTTCAGTTGTGTGTACACTTGCCAGTGAAACTCAACAATTTGTCACGGTCAATTTTTTTGTTTAATTTGGCATTGTGTACCTGAACGCTTTGAGGTCGGGAGTTGAAAATTTAAACAGGGAAATTCTGACCACCCACTTCCCAACTTGTTGGAATGCAGCAAAAGTCCGCATTTCTGGCTAAGAGTCTCTCTTTTCTTTTCTTTTTTCTTTTTAAGATTTTTTTTTGGCCATTTGCCTTTATTGACAGGACAGTTGAAGTTATGACAGGAAAGGGGGTGGCAAGAGACGGGATGACACCGGCGGCCGCTGCAGAGGACTAACAGCCTCAGTACATGGGGCGCTTGCTCTACCAAGTGAGCTATAGGGGCACCCGAGTCTCTTTTTTCTAACCCTACTGATAATCATGCCTCATCTTATCCTTAGTTCATTTTGCGCTCACCATTAATCTCTTTGTTTAAATAAATTACTTATTATTTGCTTCAACCTGTGTCTCCCTCTTTTGAGGGTTTTGCTCTCCCTGCCAATGTCACTGAGCACAGTCTCTGTGTGTCTGTGTTAGAGCTTGAGATCTGTGCCTGAAGCTGATGGGACCCAACGGTTTGGGTTGAGTCAGGCTAATTTTTTTCTCATGTATTTCATGTGCTTACATTGGGTTTGGCCTGTATTATCATTATTATTATTATTTTTTTATTATTAATAATAACAACAACAATAATAATAATATTTTTTTTTCCCCCAATTTTGTTGTTGCCAATTCAAATTCTGCCCATGTATTGTCCCTGTCACTGCCAACACTGTTTTGTGCATAGAAGGAAGCTTATGGAGCAATGAAAATGTTGGGCTGTAATTGGGTTCGAGCTGAAGTATGTTAATGAGGAACAGGTTCATGTCGGGTTTGGACAGAATTGTGTTGGGCTTGGGCCTTTTTGGGCTCAACTTTTCATGCCTGAATAAAGTTCTAGTCCGTGTCTGTGTCAGAGAGAGCTGCCTCCTCCCCTCATACAAGCGACAGGCTCAGAGACAGACAGCAATCTTATGTGGATAGGGAGCAGTGAAAATGTATCGAAGACAAATGTCTTAAAACCGACAGCACAACCGATTGTGTAGGAGCTTTGTTGTCGGAGAAGCCACCATTTCAAATGAGCACGTTTCCTTAATCTGTCGAACTGGCTCCACTGGTGGGGCATAGAGCCACAACAGGTGGGGCGTGAATGACCAGGAGAAAAATATGGAAGTATGATTTATGGAGGGAGAATAAACTGATACCAATTGTGCTTTAAAATTTGTTTAAAATTCCACTTGCAGGAAAGCAAGTGGAATTGTGTACCTGAAACAGGACACAAACAGGAAAGTTTGCTGCTTCTCCTGTCATTGTTAATGATTGATAAAAAAAAAAGTGGGTTGTGGAACACAAACTTTTTTCAGCTTCTTAAGTGAGGAATGCCAGAAAAAGTTTGAGAACCACTGTCTTAATCTCTAATGACATCATTTTCATTTTATGATTTAGTACAATAATATTAATTATAGCTGCTGCGCAGCAATGGTCGGGCCGGGCAATTTTAGGCAAAATTAGGCAATTCTGAGCAACAAGCAGAGTGTAGGAAGATGAAAAATAAGGTGGGGACTCTAATGTGCATTTTACATCAGTTGAGGCTTGAACTCACAATTTCTGGCACAAGAGACTCTGCATATTGACTGATAGTAAGCCAAATAAACAGGGAAAAGAGACAAGGGATAACAGGGAAAAGTGTTGATAAAGAGTATTTGTCTCTCCGTGAAACTGCCTGGATCATAATTATTTTAACCTTAGTAGTCTCTAATCCACATAGCATGATACCTGAACATAGGACTTTCACATTAGAATGTCTATTCTGGCTTAGCTGAGGCTTGAACTCACAACTTCTGAGACTGAGGCCTGTCTTCTATCTCACTGAGCTAACTGCCAAGTGACAGTTCATGTGTGGCTTCACAAATTGACTAAGCCAAGCATCAGGGTGCCAGGCAGCAGCCATCCATGCCATGGAAAAGCAAATTTCAAAGTGAAAGTTCCAAAGCTGCAGCACATATGGTTGATTTGTTATGAATTTTCAAAGTTTTGAAATTTAGAGGCTTGCTGTAGCGCCACCATCAGGACTATTGTCTTGTGTTTCCAGTTGAGGACATCTGGCATGGGACTGGACCTTTGTGAAAAGTTTGGGTAGATTTCTCATTTGGAAATGTTGCACGAGCTGAGGCTTGAACTCACAACCTTCAACACCAAGAAACATCCTCTATCTCACTGAGCTAATTGGCAAATGGAAATGTCACATGTAGCTTCACAAATTGACTAAGCCAGTCACCTGTGTGCAAGACAGCAGCTGTTAGCGTGTAAAGGCAGATTTCAAGCGGCTCATTTTGGCTCAGGCGTGGTCATTTTTGCCGTTTTTCATGCGTCGAATTTTAACGAACACCTTCTATGGGATTCATCAGATCAGCTTCAAAATTGGTGTGAACCTTCTAGACTAGTTTGTGATTAAAATTTATTAAAAGATTCTGTTTCAGTTAAAGGGTGTTGCCATGATTTGGCAGCTAATTTTGATGATTTGCCATGAAACAGGAAATGGTTATAACTTTGGCATACATGGTCAGATCTGCACCAAACTTAATATGTTTCATAATAGTCCCACCCTGAACACATATGCATGAGAAAATTCCGCGATTGTCATAGCGCCCCATGCTAGTGGCAAGAGATGTTATGTTTTAGACTTTGAGGTGCTGCTGTGCACATTTTGACCGTATCTCACTCAAATTTGGTGTGGAAAACCTTCAGACCTTGCTAATGCTATGTTGTGCAAGTCGTAACGTTTTGTCGACGGGCTTCGCCCTGACAGTGCAACGTAGGTTGACGTTTCGTACAAACACATTAATGGCATTAACTTCTGTGTACACGTTCGCATCGCCATGAAACTTCACATGTATGATAATAATCCCAGCCTGAACACATCTACATGAAACTCATGAGTCACAGTCATTGTGCAACCTAGTGGGGAAGTGAGGAAGTAACACACAATTGCTTCCTACTGTGTCAAAAGGGAGTGAAAATTCAGCACCTCATCTACCAGTGGGCCTCTGGTGACATGGTTGCGGCTGCAGACGGCTCCGAGTGGCGTGGGGGTGCGAGGGCCTGTTCAACGGCAGCTTTAATTGCATTTGCAATTCAAAATGCTGTAAAAAAAAATCAGTTTTTGAGATAAAATTCTGATATTTTCCAAACATCATCTACCATGACTCCAAAATTTTGTCATTTTTTTTCGTGAACATTGAAAATGTATTTAGCAAGGATTTGCAAGTATATGTTTACAATACCGTTTACAGTCAAACATTTAGATGCACTGTAAGCTCAATTTTCAATAAATCAAAAATCTGTGTGGATCGTTTGTGTAGGAATCATGTCTGTAGCAAGTTTGGTGCCAATTGAGCAAAAATTGTGGGAGGAGATAGGTTTAATAAGTTTTACAGTTTTTGAAAAAACAGAGTGATGGACTTCATAATTTGCAATAGGTTTAAAGTATTGTTTTGTATTGTATTAGTATTGGGGCTACATTTTGGTGAAAGTTGCAAATCTGTAGCACATATGGTTGATTTGTTGTGAATTTTCAAAATTTTGAACTTTAGAGGCTTGCTGTAGCGCCACCATCAGGACTATTGGCCTGTTTTTGCAGCTGAGGCAATCTGGCATGGGACTGGACCTTTGTGCAAAGTTTGGTCATTTTTCGTGCATGGGAAGTAGGATTTCCTCGGAAGAAGAAAGAAAGAAAGAAAGAAAGAAAGAAGAAGAAGAAGAAGAAGAAGAAGGAGAAGAAGAAGAAGAAGAAGAACATTGAGGAAAACAATAGGGTCCTGGCAGCTTAGGCTGCCCGGCCCCTAAACATTAAAATATTAAATATTTCTCCTCTAATAAAATAGTATTTTTTATATGTTCTATTGCAACACATAATTGCACCAGGCAGTTTTTATCCTGTTGAGCATTTCAGTACCTTACAGTAATGATAAGAAAAACAAAACAAAAAAAACAAAAAAACAAAACAAAAAAACAAAACAAAACAAAAAAAAACGGAGGCTGGAGCTTTAATTTGTCATTTCTATATGGTTATCTTTAATGTCTGCCACTGTGTGGGATTCTCCTTGAAATCAGATGAAGCAAGCAAGCAAGTTACAGTGGGGTAGCTAGTTAAAATCAAGCAGGAAAAGATTTTTACTTACATAGATTTATTTTTGATGTTATATTTTGTCCACAGAGGCCTCTAAAATCGACAAAATATGAAGGTTTAAAAGTCTGTCTAAATTCCTCCACTCCTGTGCTGTTCTGCTGTTCAGTGGCAACGGTGACCTCTCAAAACTGGTTTGCAAATTTTGTGCATTTTCCTTCACTGGTAGTTGAAAAGGCTAACAATGGATGCATCATTAAAATTCATAAGATACAAAACACTCATATTAATTTTTTCTGTTTTCTTGTTCTGTTTTTTTCTCATATGAAGTTTAAGTTTCCTCATTCAACAAATCATGCCACCAGACATTACTGCCATTTCTAGACTATTGATCAAATATTGATTAATACATTTTTAATTGATTATTTTTTTTAGCAGCAATTAATTAATTAATCATTAATCATTACTCACCAACATCCTTATTTCACACCTGTGCCGCTGCAGTGTCTAGTTTTTTGTCCATGTGTCCTTGTTTTCATTGGCCCAATTGTAATCCTATACAATACAAATAAAAGTACAGACTTGAAAATCTACTCATACAAGTACATTGGCCATCCTATGTTTTACCAGATAGAATCACATTTTAATTTATTTTTTTTAATGGCTTTCTTCGTCATCTGTGATGTGAAAATATCTGATTTTCACACAGTCAGACAAATTAAATATGTCCTATAGTTCACTTATTAAGTCAGTGGCTGCAGCTTTCTCTCCCAAAGCTGCAGCCGCTGTCTAGCATAATCTGTTCTGTGCACTCCTTTATGCTGTGGATTAAGGATTTATTTCAACCAAACCAGAGTAGGTGGTTATTAGAACAGTGAAAAGATGAAGTAAGACATTTTGACAAGTCTTATTTATTTCCTGTAAAGTTTGAATGAAGCTGATGATGATGCAGAAGTTGTCTGGAGAGTGATTCATCAGCTGTTTCTGGTTAATCAAAATATATCTTACTCACAGTGTTGTGAAAATTTCCAGATGTTGTCAGACACAAACAATAACAACCTGAGCCTGTCAGTGGCAAAAACAAGCACAAACAACAAGTAAACAGGCGAGTGTCACCTGCTCTGTGCGCTCCGTGGGTGTAACTGCATGGATGAGGCATCTGACAGCGCACCACACAGCTCTATATTTCTATCACTCTTTTCTGCTCCCATCACAGTTAGTTTTGTGGTTTGTGGTGATTTAGAGACTCTGTTTGTAAAGTTTACAGCCTGTTATGCTGTTGCATTGCACTGTGTACAGTAATGCAGATGAAAAACTGAGCTGAAACTTGTTTACCAACTAATCCTTTCACACTTTCTCATTATTGAACCAACAGTACATGTGGTCCCAAGGACATTTTTTAATAAGTGCACCAACTCATATAAAAAATAGATTTATTATTCCCTTTAATTCCTCATTGAAATGTTCTCCCTGTGCATTTTTGTAGCTTCTGTCTCTTTTATCCTGTAACTGTGATGCACACTGACTGACAAAGGAAAAAAACCTTCATTGCCATAATGCCTCCATACTGCTCATCTGGTGTAATCCAAGTCTCCTGAAGTCTCAACATGCTGTTTACACAATGTCACAACACACACACCCACTTCAGACAGTGTGCATGTGCACATGAATGTGGCTCCAGGCTCCAGGATCCACAGTGAACAGGCTGAAAACATGGTGTAAATAACATTTTTTTGGTCAACTTGGCATGTTGGGGCTTTAGAAGACTTGGATTACACCAGACGAGCAGTATGGAGGCATTTTATGTTTTTATTCTGTTGTTTTTTTTATGTCTGAAAACTGGTCACCACTTATTTCCACTGTTTGGGAGATTCTGCAGCACTTTTTTCCTGTGAAACTCTAGCAGTGTTTTGTGGACTAACAAAATAAACCCGACCCTCAATTGGCATGAGGGTGAATAGATAATGAATTTTCATTTTTGGGTGAACTATCCCTTTAAGGAGTGAAAATCAGAGTGAAACTGCACTGCTTCTATAATCCATCAGACTACAAAACTAAACCTGACCTTCAGTTGGCATGAGGGTGAGTAAATAATGATTTTTGGGTGAATTATCCCTTCAACTGTTTTGTCTTTTCAAAAACAACTTCCTCATTCTGCCCAGGTCTTCAGAGCTTTCAACTGACCTCACTGTCAACTGTTTTTTATTTGACATACTTTCAAGTTAAAAAACATGATGGATGTTTCCTTGGTAGAGCATAAAGTATCTGTGAAAAATTTAAATGTGGTTCCTTCTGCCAGTATTGTCCACTGCTGTAACTGGATTCAGTGTAACTGGTGGGAATAGCTGTTTAAAGGTATGAGTCAGGTGTCATGAGAGAATCTCCTGCCTGTTTCCACCCTGAAACTGGGTGGATCTTCTCATCTCTGGTTTCTACAGTCAGAACTGACCACAGGAACCTGTCTCTGCTCAGTGTAGCTGCAAGGTGTGTGTGTGTGTGTGTGTGTGTGTGTGTGTGTAAATATGTGAATGCACTGAGGCAGCGCTAGTGGGAGCATTTGTGGCGTCTGAAGTTTGTGCTTGTTTCAGTTTAAAATGTCCAGACATCTTTTTGTGACAGTAAGTAGAGCGTCAGAGATAAACACAGAAATTAACACATATTCTCAAAAATCAAGAAGTGGCCTTGTGTCTCACTTTAGTGGGTTTGTATTTTCAGGTTATCCAATGCATTTTCAATCACTAAACACTAATGGGTAAATCCACTAAATATGAACAGGCATGTGTTCCGTCTTCCCTGTCATGCTATCTGCCTGTGCAGATACTATAGTGCTGGTTTGATTTGTACAATAGAGAATAAATCAGAGGTAAATTGATGTCCATGTGGCAAAATGATATAATAGTGTTCTTGTTTATTTGGATAATTCACAGAGCACTATGTGAACAAGAAGGTGTTCATCAGTCCAATGGTCAAACAGTTTTTAAACTCAACACATAGAGGAGAGGAGAATTACTGTATTCAAATGAGGGTTGTGCAATTGGACAAATATATCGCCCACTGACGATGAGCTGAATCCATCGGTGGTTGTTTTTTTGTTTTGTTTTTTTCTTTTTCTTTTTTTGTTTTTTTTGGGTTTTTTTGTTTTGTTTTTTGGCCGATGTTTGGGGTGATATTTTTTATTTTATTTTGCTAATGTAATGGTCTGCAGTGTGACAGCTGCTGCTCTGCAACATGTTCTCATCCAGCAGTGCAGGACCTGCTCAGCCAGACCATGAGAGCTCTGAGCTGGGTGAGGAGTGAAAGGAAAACAGCCTGCAGAGTCAGACTGTTTGCACTCTTTTCATGCAGTGAATTAAGGATTTAATTTGACCAAAGCAGAGTTGGCGATTGTTAGAAGACTGCACAGACTAACAAAGACGGTTTTGGTGAGTTTTACACGTATTTCTGTTGAGTTTGAATGAAGTGTGTTTTACGAGGAATTAATGATGGATGGGCCGATGATGGTCATTTGGCAAAGTTTAACATATTGTCAAACCCAAATTTGAAACATAATTTCACAGTAAAATGCCCAGCAAATTGCTGGGACATAGCAGGGTTACCACTGCAGAGTTGCTGGGAGTTTGACCTTACAGTCTACATGTGTTTAGTAGACTTAGAGAAGGCTTACAACTGTGTCCACTGGGGGACCCTGTCAGAGTACTGTGGGAGTGTGGGGTGCCAGGGCTATTGATACGAGCAATCTGACCCATGTATGTATGCTGTAGAGTCCTCATGTCCTGGGCTGGTCACATCCCATGCCAATTTGTGATGTTTCCAGTTAAGATATTTTCATTGCTCCTCTGTAGAAAACAGTGGTGCAATGTATAAATTTGAGGTACTTGTACTTTTAGTATTTTAACAGATACAGGGATTGAAGAGATTTGATCCTTTCTGTTCAAGACCAGCAAAAGATCAGGAATGCACACACAGTCACAATCACAAACTACACTGTAAATACTAATATCAAGTTTAATTACAAATACTAAGTTGACCTAAATCAGTTTTCACTCATTTTTAATTAGTTATTTGTACTTTGGGGTCGAAAAAGCTGCCAAACTCACTGTACTTGAGTTGGGTTCACCTAAACAAACCAAGTACTTAGAAGATTTTTTCAATGGCGAAATAAGTACATTACTCTTGTACATACGTATCCCACAAATTAGAGGCACTTTACATGAGTAGCCTATTATCTGTTTGCCACTTTCTACTTGTAGCCTACTCCACCACATTTCAGGGGAAAATTACATTTTTTAGTAGGCCTATATGTAGGCAATAGTGTAATTAACAAATTAAAAATTTTGTATGATCAGGATTTATCCTTTAACTCCCATATTAAACAAATCTCAAGGACTGCCTTTTTTCACCTCCGCAATATCAAGAAAATCAGGCACATCCTGTCTCAAACGGATGCAGAAAAACTAGTCCATGCATTTGTTACTTCTAGGCTAGACTACTGCAATGCGTTATTATCGGGCTGCAGCAATAAGTCTTTAAAGAGTCTGCAGTTGATTCAAAATGCTGCGGCTCGTATACTAACAGGAACTAGGATAAGAGAGCATATTACTCCTGTATTAGCTTCACTGCACTGGCTACCTGTAAAATCTAGGATAGATTTCAAAATCCTTCTCCTTACATACAAAGCGCTTAATGATCAGGCACCATCTTATCTTAAAGAGCTTATAGTACCTTACCATCCCACTAGAACACTTAGGTCTCAATATGCAGACTTACTGGTGGTCCCAAAGATCTCCAAAAGTAGATTGGGAGCCAGAGCTTTCAGTTATCAAGCTCCTCTCCTGTGGAACCATCTTCCAATTTCTGTTCGGGAGGCAGACACCATCTCCACATTTAAGAGTAGACTTAAAACCTTCCTTTTTGATAAAGCTTATAGTTAGGGCTGGCTCAGGTTTGCCCTGACCAGCCCCTAGTTATGCTGCTATAGGTTTAGGCTGCTGGGGGACTCCAAGGCACACTGAGCTCCTCTCTTTCTTCATCTCTTTCCCCAGATGTTTATGTTTATGTTCCATTAATGCCTGTTACTGACTTGATTCCTTCCCCGGAGTCTTTCTGCTTTGTCATCCTGCAGATTCCTATGGACTGTGGCTGCGCATGGATCGCTGATCACAGCTGAACCTCCCACTGTGGATTATTATAACTCACCTAATCAATCAAACATTCATCACATTGTTGTTGTTACTATTATTATCATTATTTTATTATCATTATTGTAACATCTAGTATTAGTATTATTATTTACATACAGCTTACATATTTATATGTACTACTTTTCCCTACACATACTGTAGTTTTACTATTGATGTTCTGTTACTACTGTTCTCTCTGTCTCTGTTCTTTTCTCTCTCTCTTCCACCCCTCCCACCTCCCCTCTTTCCTCCCCTTTTCCTCTTTCCCTCTCAACCCGACCGGTGCCGTCAGATCACCGCCCACCATGAGTCATGGATCTGTCCGAGGTTTCTGCCTGTTAAAAGGAAGTTTTTCCTCGCCGCTGTCGCCAAAGTGCTTGCTTATGGGGGAGTTGTTTCAACTGTCGGATGTAAACAAAATTATTGAGTGTGGTCTAGACCTACTCTATTTGTAAAGTGTCTTGAGACAACTTTGTTGTGAATTGGCGCTATATAAATAAAATTTGATTGATTGATTGACAATACTGTAAGAATTTATAAATTATCATGTTTCGTCATAAACTAAACTAAGTGCAGCTAAAATGATCAGTTTATTAATTAATCAGAAAGATTTGTCATCTACTTCTGCCCTTTTATTTCACAGCCTAATAATAAAAAATGAGTGTGAATATCATGCCACTTTTCCTAAGTTTTTGAACGTTTTCAGTGGAAATCTTTTAAGCAAAGAGAACGATGAAGGATCTGCTTCCTCTGCCACTGTGGCACTACTTTTTTCAACATTCAGACATGCATTGATCACTCCGCCTCTTGGCCCATCACCTTACTCTGAAAGATGCCTGGACATGCCCAACTGTGGGTGGACGTCCTTTCAACAGCAGTGGCCATTCTGTTCAGCATTGCCATGATTCTTGTGGTTGCTACACTGATTTGATGAACAAATAATTTTATGCTGTCTTGTAGAGATTCAACCTTAGGTTTATGTGCTTGCTGGTCAGGGATGACTTATATGTCGTTATATCACTGACAGCTTAGGCTGCCCGGCCCCTAATAATGACAGAGCTGACAGTGTAGCTAAGCTGGGGACGACATTATATGGTTAGTGAAATTCTTTGCACCAATGCCTGTACAGTTATTAAGTGCATGTGCTGAAAATTCATATTAGGAAGTCCATATAAAAAATTCACATAAAATTGATATCAGGAAGTCCATATAAAGTGGCAGTTGTGCATGCAAGTACTGGATTATTATTGCAAAATGCCCGGTAAAGTGCAAAATGCTGTGGCTGACTGTCCATAATAAAGTGGTTGAAGTGCTTGAATGCCCCGTATCAGGAAGTCCATGTGAAGTCCACACAAAATTCACATCAGGAAGTCCATATAAAGTGGCAATTGTGCATATAAATACTGGTTTGGGGCGGCGCGATGGCGCAGTGGTTAGCGCTGCCCCCGCACAGCAAGAAGGTCCTGGGTTCGAATCCCCGGGCCAGCATGGCCTTTCTGTGTGGAGTTTGCATGTTCTCCTCGTGTCCGCGTGGGTTCTCTCCGGGTACTCCGGCTTCCTCCCACAGTCCAAAGACATGCAGCAGGTTAATTGGTGACTCTAAATTGCCCGTAGGTGTGAATGTGAGTGTGAGTGGTTGTTTGTCTCTATGTGTCAGCCCTGCGATGAACTGGCGACTTGTCCAGGGTGTACCCCGCCTCTCGCCCAAAGTCAGCTGGGATAGGCTCCAGCTCCCCGCGACCCTCACGGATAAGCGGTTACAGAAAATGGATGGATGGAATACTGGTTTGTTATTGCAAAATGCCCGGTAAAGTGCAAAGATGCTGTTGCTGACTGTCTATCATAAAGTGCTTGAAGTACTTGAATGCTGGGTAAAGTGCAAAATACTATTGCTGGCTGTCCAAGATAAAGTGCTTGAAGTGTTTGACTTTAAAGTGCTTGATTGCCCATGATAAAGTGATAGATTGCACTTCATTCTTAAAATAAGACAAAACAGGACAAGAGTCATATACTATAGATGGCTACATAACAATGGTCGCACAACAGATAACAAGCATACAATTCAAACAATATTATGTTCACAGATCTGGTTTTCCAATAACCATGCTTTAAGATGTTTGGAGAATAATGTTGTAGTTGGTAATTAGAGGCCGGGCAGCCTAAGCTGCCAGGACCCTATTGTAATCCTGCATGTTCTTCTTTCTTTCTTTCTTTCTTTCTTCTTCTTCCGAGGAAATCCTACTTCCCATGCACGAAAAATGACCAAACTTTGCACAAAGGTCCAGTCCCATGTTAGATTGCCTCAGCTGCAAAAACAGGCCAATAGTCCTGATGGTGGCGCTACAGCAAGCCTCTAAAGTTCAAAATTTTGAAAATTCATAACAAATCAACCATATGTGCTACAGATTTACAACTTTCACCACAATGTAGCCCCAATACTGAAGAAACTTTTGTACATTTAAACCTATTGCAAATTATGAAGTCCATCACTCTGTTTTTTTCAAAAACTGTAAAACTTATTAAACCTATCTCCTCCCACAATTTTTGCTCAATTGACACCAAACTTGCTACAGAGCATCTTCAGACTGTCCTACACAAACGATCCACACAGATTTTTGATTTATCAAAAATTGAGCCTACAGTGCATCAAAATGTTTGACTGTAAACGGTATTGTAAACATATACTTGCAAATTCTTGCTAAATAGATTTTTAATGTTTATGAAAAAAAATGACAACATTTTGGAGTCATGGTAGATGATGTTTGGAAAATATCAGAATTTTATCTCAAAAACTGAATTTTTTTTTACAGCATTTTGAATTTCGCTCTCATTTGAAAAATTGGAGTCAATGCAAAAATGGCATTTTTAAACACCAGTTTTTCACTTTTGGAGCCAATAAATCATTGTTAAAAACTAATGACCAACATCTCCATGCTGTCTAGATGCAATTTGTGTATTTTGGGATTTTTGTCTCAATAACTGAATTTTTGACAGCCGTTTAAAATCTGCCTTTACACGCTAACAGCTGCTGTCTTGCACACAGGTGACTGGCTTAGTCAATTTGTGAAGCTACAGGTGATGTTTCCATTTGCCAGTTAGCTCAGTGAGATAGAGGATGGTTCTTGGTGTTGAAGGTTGTGAGTTAAAGCCTCGGCTTGTACAACATTTCCATATGAGAAATCTACCCAAATTTTTCACAAAGGTCCAGTCCCATGCCAGATGTCCTCAACTGGAAACACAAGACAATAGTCCTGATGGTGGCGCTACAGCAAGCCTCTAAATTTCAAAACTTTGAAAATTCATAACAAATCAACCATATGTGCTGCAGCTTTGGAACTTTCACTTTGAAATTTGCTTTTCCATGGCATGGATGGCTGCTGCCTGGCACCCTGATCCTTGGCTTAGTCAATTTGTGAAGCCACACATGAACTGTCACTTGGCAGTTAGCTCAGTGAGCTAGAAGACGGACCTCAGTCTCAGAGGTCGTGAGTTTGAGTCTCAGCTGAGGCAGGATGGACATTTCAAATGTGAAAGCCTTATGTTCAGGTATCATGCTATGTGGATTAGAGATGACTAAGGTTAAATAATTATGATCCAGGCAGTTTTACGGAGAGACAAATACTCTTTATCAACACTTTTCCCTGTTATCCCCTGTCTCTTTTTCCTGTTTATTTGGCTTAACTATCAGTCAATATGCAGAGTCTCTTGTGCCAGAAATTGTGAGTTCAAGCCTCAACTGGTGTAAAATGCACATAAGAATGCCACCTTTTTTTCATCTTCCTACACTCTGCTTGTTGCTCAGAATTGCCTAATTTTGCCTAAAATTGCCCGGCCCCGACCATTGCTGCGCAGCAGCTATAATTATATATTTATTTTTAAAAAAACAACCTTTTATTCACCGTGTTGGATTCTTCGGGAGATTTTAGCGTCTTTCTTCTGTGACAGACGCATTTCACTACCGCCAGCTGTTGCAGGTAAATCCTTCCGTATGCTGCCATCTCTGACAGTATTTAACACAACTAATTTGGAAAAGTATGAATCTAGTGCATTAAGAGTCAGAAGTGTTTGAATTCATGGTGCTTTGTTCTTGTTAATCAATTAATTATAGCCGCAGTAAGCTCCGCCGTCATATGCACGCGCGCGCACACAAGCTCTCTCTCCCTCTGTCTCTCTCTCTCTCTGTCTCTCTGCCTCTCTGTCTGTCTGTCTCTCTCTGTCTCTCTGCCTGTCTGTCTCTCCCTCCCTCTCTTAACTGCGCATTTGCCACAACCTCTGGTAATATCGCCAAGGGAAAAAAACGATCGTTGTTCATCCCTTCAATCGCCAATATACGATCGGATCGCCCATCAGCACAACCCTAGTAGGATGTATGGGCTATTATTCAGATGTTCAGTGATTTGTTCTGCAACTACTTTCTCTATGATTTTTGAGACTGTGGGGAGTATGCTGATAGTTAGATGGTCGAAACTTTGTGCCAGGTCTTTGACAGTCCACAAAATAATAATTTAGTGCTGTTGCAATTTCACTTGGGTCATGGGTTGCATTTTCCCCTAACTGTAACTCCCTAATTTCTCTACTTCCTGCATGGTTCCCTGACAGTTTTTTAATATTTGTCCAAATTTCTTTAGTATTTCCTTTTGCATTACTTATTATTTTAATAAAAAGGTTTGCTTTTGCAGTTCGGATCTCCTTTACTACTTTATTTCTAAGTGAGGTAAATATTTGTCTGTCATGTACCTTTTTTGTTTTTAATGAAGTTTTAACAGCCTGGTCTCTTTGTTTCATTAGAGTCCATATGTTATCATTCAACCAGGGGAGGTGACACTTTTTCACTGTGTTCTCTTACATAGAACATTACTCCCCCACCCCTACTCCCCACTCTGTCATTCCTAAAGATGTTGTAACCTGGTACATGTAATCCAGCCGTGGGAGAGTGGGCATTTAACCAGGTTTCAGATAAACATAGAAAGTCCAAGTTCGATTCACTGAGTAAATGATTAACTTGTTCACATTTGGGGAGGATACTCCAGATGTTTAGATGTTCACCGAGTAGGCCACTTGGCTTACTTTGAGGATCCCAGATCACTTTGGCTTGGTTCAAAGTGTGATTTAACTTGATGTGTCTTATTTTTTTGAATACAGGATTCCTAATGCCAATCTTCCTCCCAGACTCACCTGGCGCCAGGTCAGCCTCGGTAGTACTGGCTGTCGATTTGGGATGGACGCTGTTGTTAACCCACAGCTGCACGGTTGCTAGCCCTCGGCACAGCCCCGCTGCGTTAGTCGTTACTGCGCTGGTGGCGTCAGGGTGGTGGGCACTGTTGTTAGCCTTCAGCTGCTGGGCTGCTACTCCTCGGCACGACCCCACCGAGATAGCCACTGCTGCACTGGTGGCGTCGGGATGGTGGACGGGATGGTCGATGCTGTTGTTAGCCTTCAGTTGCTGAGCTGCTAGTCCTCGGCACAGCCCCGCTGGGTCAGCCGCTGCTGCACTGGTGGCGTCGGGATGGTGGACGGGATGGTCAATGCTGTTGTTAGCCTTCAGTTGCTGAGCTGCTAGCCCTCGGCATGACCCCGCCGGGCCAGCCGCTGCTGCACTGGTGGCGTCGGGATGGTGGACGGGATGGTCGATGTTGTTGTTAGCCTTCAGTTGCTGAGCTGCTAGCCCTCAGCACGACCCCGCTGGGTCAGCCGCTGCTGCACTGGTGGCGTCGGGATGATGGACGCTGTTGTTAGCTTTCAACTGCTGAGCTACTAGCCCTCGGCCCGGCCCCGCTGAGTTTGCCGCTGTTGCGCTACTGATGTCGGGAAGGTGGATACCGTTGTTGGTCTTCAGCTGCTGGGCCGTTTGCCCTCGGCACGGCTCTGCTGAGTTAGCCGCTGCTGTAGGAAGGTGGTGCTGAGAAAAACATGTCAGCTGTGGGAGTTGGTGATTCAGGTTGGCGGCGTCAATGGGTTGTGGGCCAGGGTTTACTTCTATGTCACCAGCCAATAGTGCTATGATTGTTAAATAAAAGAGTCTGTGGGTCATATTATTTGATTTCGTTTGCTCACGTGAAGAAGGAGGCAATCTGTCTCATCCATGGTTTAGGAGTGCGGAGTACAGGAGGTTCTGACTCCCAGGTGTTGGATAATACACACAGTCCCTGTTGGGTTCAAGGATATTTGTTGTCTTGTAGATAAGAAGAGCAAGCAAGTCATAAAAAACAGAGTGGAAATCAGACTGTGATGGAATTAGTGTCCGTTTGATGGCTGGCGTTGGTTTGTGGGGTGCATATGCAGCACCTGCCTCGCTGTGTACGCACTCGGCAGCCATCCTTTCAAGCAGTCCTTGAAAGAAGAAAACCTGCTGTTTAATCAGCATCTCTATATGCCACACCAGTTAGGTGGATGGATTTTCTTGGCAAAGCAGAAGTGCTCACTAATGAGGTTTTTAACAAATTAGTGAACAAAATTTGAGAGAAATAAACCTTTTGTGTGCACAGAAAAAGTATTTGGATTGGGTAATTTCCACTGCTCACTCCTGCTAAGAACAAAAAAATATTCCTCCGTGGTGGTGGTGTCACATAAATCAAACAACAAACCTTCTCAGTCCACATTAACCAGTTGTGATGTTGTAATTGCAAAAATTCACTCACATTCAGCCAGTCCCTGTGAATTCTGTGCAACCTTGCAATTCATCCTAACTCTGCAACTTTTCAGCAAATTTGATCAATCATTGTAGCACCACTAATCATAGCAGTCCCCCATGCAAATACCATGCATGTTTGTCTCAATGAACTGACTCAGTGTTTTGTTTCATTATTCACATTTTTTTTTGCATTTTTTTTTAATTTTATCATGGGTACTGAAAAGAAGACAACATTTGTCATTATTTTTGACATTTATCAGTGCTCTGTGAACTATTATCTTATAATTTTGTGCTGTTTTGACTGCTCAAGTTTGAGCAAAAAATGTTGCTTCTTTGTCAAATACCCCCCAAGTGTACTTCTGTATCCACAAATAAATAATAATACGAATACGAATACGAATACGAAATACTTTATTGATCCCCAAGGGGAAATTCATTTGTCTGTAGTCTCATCTATTTGTATAAGAATTATAGAGTCTGATGGCAGTTGGTATGAAAGATCTTCTGTATTTCTCTGTCCTACAACGAAGAGAGAGAAGCCTTCCACCACCATTATTTCTTTGGTCCATCATAATATGTAACTCTTGTAATTATTATATGTAATCCTGGTCCTTTTTTGGTAAAGTTACTTAGAACAGTCAGAAAAGAGAGAGAGTGGTTTTATTCTCCCTTGAACAAATTGCCTTTGATTTTAATGAATTATATGAAAAAATTGCAACTTTCTTTTGCAATTTTCACCGCTCCTGCAATTCCATTACAAAAAATGCCTAAAAACATGGCAACATGCATTGCATTTTTTTAATCAGGCATTTTAGGTCACAACAATTGACCCAAACAACAATTGACTGATTAAAACACGGAGTTACAAGGTTCTAGGTGAGTAACTGCTTATTTACAGTGGTAGGGTGACTGACTGTCTTCAGTCTTGGAGCAGTGACACAAGGACTGCATGCAGCTCAGTGACAGAAGCCCATTGACTCACTTCCAGTTGGTTACATCTCACAGTAATTCAGTGCCCCGTCACTTTTACCAGAGCCCAGTCATCGAGGAACCATTTCCCCATATCCTCATCCCGTCTTCCTCCTGTGATTCATTTGGGCCTCACTTTGCCCCCTGCTTCACTTCTCACAGATGCCCTCCCTTTCCTCCTCCTCCTTGCCTTTGAGCATGACCTCAGTTTAATGAAGCACAGACTGGGAGGGCTGACCCAACCACAATGGCAAGGAGCCTCCCTTTCCACTTGCTGCTCAAAACCACTCCTAAGTGGCATAACTGTGCATCATTCACATTTCCGCAAGAATCAAAGACATACGCTGCTATTCAGAGATGCTTCTGCAAATTCTTTGGCAGCTGAACAGTGAGATGAGTCAACAGGACTTGACTGAAGGGAAAACTACGCACCAAGAGGACCAAGATGTTTAAAGATAGCAGAGAAAGATTTCTGTTCTGTGGTAACCTGAGGCTGGGTTTGGGGGAATTCCACTTCATGTGTCTCATGATAAAACACACGGGACACTGGAGTTTGAGAATGCAGTGCACCCAAGAGCCAGATATACAGAGGCGTTTAAACATTTTGCACAAGGTGATCACTATCTCCACTGCAAAACTATCTGAAAAGCATACATTCTTTAAAAATGTATTTTTGATTAAATGCCAAATGTGCTGGTATGATGAAGTTTACTGGGAATCTTTTGAAAGTGTGAGGACAATATAGTTATAGTATCAGATTCACTAGAGTACAAAACAATAAGCATAGATCATGTAACGTAAAGTGATGTATATAGGCAGACAGTATAGGGATATGGAGTGTGCCACACAGCAATTTAACTACTCAAAAATATAATTCAACATTAACATATAATTCAAATAATCTGCTGATTAGGTCCATATTATGTTGCCAAATGACAGTACCTGCAGAAAATTAAAAGCACACTGTTTGAAACAGAAAGCAGATGACTACAAATGGTAAGAATCAGAGAAGTTGACTTTACTGCCATTTATCTGGTTGCTTGATTACACAGTACATGAAAGGGCACAAAGATAAGTAAGTAACCAATTATATGAATTAACAATTTAGACTACAGTATATTTGTAGAGGCAGAACATGCATGTTTTTGTGGTGCCTCCTATGGGTCAGGCTCAAAATGCTTTGGTAAGCCTGTTCTCTAAAGTTATGGTGATTGGACAAATAGTTAAGGAATTATGGTCAATTTCCTGCTAAAACCAGACGTTTGCAAAGTTTTTTGATTGATGGCAGCCATGGTTTTTTGACTGATCTAGTTAATTTATAATGGAAATGTGTATCTCAGTCCCACAGTGCTGTACATAAGACAGTGTGTTGATAAGATTTAAAAGTCTAAATCAAAGATCTATTCACATCACTGTTTTTTAGTTTATGGAATTAACAAAAAAATCCATCACTGAGCCAGACCTCTGTGTGAAATTTTAAGTCAGTCAGACTTACGGTATGAGGGGTGTGGCGTTTCCACATTGCAAATTTTGGCCTTGGGAAGCACATGGACATTATTTTCAGTTACTGGGCCAAGTTTCATATTTCTAGCTTATTCCAGCTCATGGCAATTTAGTCACAGTGGCAGGGAAATAATAATAATAACTAGAGGAGGTCATTCAGTAGAGTGAAGATCTCCACCAGGAAAAAGATAGTGAAGCACCCTCTGCAATGCCACCACAACTGCCAGATGCCACTAGTGGAGTTTTGAATTAAGTAATTTTGTGTAGTATTGTACCGGCATTGGTACAAATAGTTCTGCAATTTGGATATTGCACTTGGCCATATTGCGAATTTATTGCAACTGCGTTAATTGTGCAGCCCTATTGTATAGGATAGTATAGTTTTGTTATTTGTATGCAAAGTGTTTTATGTTTTTTTTTACAGTGTTTGTACAGTGTAGACTCAGTTTTCTTTCAGATGCATAAATAGTGCAATGGTACTGTAATTGAGCATCCTGGGTTCATGTAACTGTATAAACTTAATAAGGAAACAATAAACAGGAATCCAAACTTCTCAACTTTAACACTGTTATTTATTTAGAACATTTTGTTCTAACACCCCACACAAAATAAAACCACTACCTACTTCCCCCTCACCTCCCAAAAAAGAGGTGAATCTCAATTAATCGTTCCTCTTGGCTCCCTTGGAGACACTGTATACAGTATGAGACAAGTGTGAGGCTTGTAACAGCAACAAATCTGTTGAATATGTGCTAGTCAACTGTAGGAAGTTCAGTGTAGAAAGATAAAGACTGAAGGAGACAAAGGACAAACAATTTTGGTTTCAAATATCTTTATTCAATTATTAAATGAAACAATATCCAGAATATAACTGGTGTATGGTGCCAAAAGTGCTCCAGTTTAAGATGAAATACAACTTTTCTATGGATGTCAGTTTTGAAGCAGAACAAAGGCCAAACTGGGACCTGCAACATACTAGGTAAGCCTTGTTTTTAGCCTAGCAGATGTTGACTTGTGGCCCCTACTGGCAGGTTAGAAAGAGTGAGGATAAAACAGAGCAGCTAATAAAATAAGTTTTCCAAGGTTTTTCAAAACACGTGAATCATGACCAGAACCCTAATAACAACTCACCCACAGTGGACTGGCTCCCTCCAAGAGGATCCCTCCTGAAGGTCTGGTTCTGGGCCCAAGGCAGTGACACCTGAAAGATAAAGATAAGAAAACTAAACAAAGGCAAAAGAACACACTAAACCCCTGCTAAATGTTAGTATTATTATAGTGAATGTGCGTATGTGCACATATATGAATATTCTTTTTTGACTTTTTTCTTTTCTAAAATTACTAATTTATTTATTTATTTTATTTATTTATCAACATTGTCATTGTCATCATAGCCGCACATACTTACATAATCCTCTGGGCACACTTATACACACATATGAATACACAACACATGTTCATACATGCACATAAACATACAAAATATCTGTACAAGTTCTTCCTCTGACAAAAAAACCCCCCAAAAACATGAAAATCTTATCAAATTCAAATTGTATCGTCTGTTTATACCTTACTGTATGTTACATCTTTGTCTGATTTGTCACCTGTTTATATCCTGTGTGTTAAAAAGTGTTAAAACCAAAGACTCAGGTTGGTTGTAAAAACTTTTATTAATGTAAAATTGTTGTGCTTCATTTAAACACATTTTCCCTGCATTCAACCTGATACACTTTGCCTGATACTGAGATTTCTACTGGAATTTAAAATATGGTTTTGAGGATTCGAACAAAGTTTGACTGTATGAAAATATAACCTTTTTCTTTTTTTACTGGAGGTCAAACAACATTAAAAGATGCAGTACTGGCCAAAATCCATGACTGCACTGGCATCTAGTGGACACTTAGGAACACCATCAGTTCATCCGCAGCTTCTTGTTTATGATTATCTCATTGCAGAAGAAGCAGAATCATGATGAAGTCACCATCATTTGGACAGCAGTAAACAATGGAAATAAAGTAACTGAAGCAACTGACATCCATCACCTTGTGTCAATGCTGCATTATATTTGAAAAACTAATAATATTATATTTATTTTATCTGTTACTGAGTCCTAAAAAATCTTTTTGTAATCAAATTGTGCTGTCGCCTGCAGATCAGATCACATCCTTAGTGCAAACTAAACACACTGATTGGCAGATGTATTGTAACCTTTAATACCAACATATCCTCCAAATCATACGCCCAGATAGGTCGTACGTGGACATACGACCCAGTAGAGCGTTTCTCATACGCCCAGATAGGTCGTACGTGGACATACGACCCAGTAGAGCGTTTCTCATAGGCCCAGATAGGTCGTACGTGGACATACGACCCAGTAGAGCGTTTCTGGTCGCGTTTCTGGTCGTTTTCTGTTGGAGAACAGGCTGCATTAAGAAAAGCAAATGTCAATAGAACAGTGGCGTGGCGTGGCGTGGCGTGGTGCATCAGGGAGGGCGCCCGCCCCCGGAACAGGAGACCCAAGTACGAACCCCCGGCAAGGCCGAGCCCGACGGCGCTTCTATTTTTGGGGGTTAGGGTTAGGGTAAACGTACGTATAGGTCGTATAAAGCTGCTTTCAAAAACGACCTCTCTGGTCGTTTTCTGTTGGAGGACAGGCTCTTTAATACTGCTGTTTTTACAAGCATATTTACATGAATTTGGGATTCAAGATGTTTATTGTCACACCGGTTATGTGTGAAAAACCTTTGCTAGTAAAATGTGTATTTATAAGTTATATACACTAATAAAGTAAAAATACTCAGTAGTATAAACAGGACTTAGTACAAAGACATAATAAAGACCAAATAAATGTAGAAGCAGTAAAGGTTGAGAGTGTCATGTGTCCTAACTTTTAAAGGCTCTATCTAAAGCAGCTAATGCAGCTTTGTGGAATGAATGAGGACATTAATCTTATTTTTGTAAAAGTTTTCCAGTTTTGATTCTTGACTCGTCTAGTTGTATTAACTTTAAATGGACTGCTCCAAGATGTTTACACTTGAAATATAGTATTTGTAAAAATACTTCAGAAAATAATAATAAACATCCAGACATTTAAAGAGATAGTTCACCTAAAAATGAAAACTCACTAAGTCATTATCTACTCACCCTCATGCCGACTGAGGGTCGGGTTTATTTTGTTAGTCCACAAAACACTGCTGGAGTTTCACAAGAAACAGCATTGTAGAACCTCCCAACCAATGGAAGTGAAAGGTGACCAGTTTTCAACTGGAAAAAAGAACTGAAAAAAACAAAAACAAAACATAAAATGCCTCCATACTGCTTGTGTGGTGTAATCCACATCTCCTAAAGCCCCGACATGCCAAGCTGACTTGACAGATGCCATTTACAACATGTTTTTATCTTCACTGTAGATTCTTAGTTTGGAGCCACGTTCACAATTGCAAACAGACCGTCTGAACTGGGTGTGTGTGGTGTAATGGTGTGCATGTGCAAGTGAACACTGTGTTGGGGCTTTAGGAAACTTAAAATTACACCACATGAGCATCTTATGGGTTGTTTTTCGGTTGCTTTCTGAAATCTGGTGGCCATTCACTTCAGTTGTTTGGGAGATTCTGCAGCGCAAAGCTGCTAAAGCTGCAGCAGTGTTTTGTGGACTAAAAAATGGCATGAGAGTGAGAAGATAATGACTGAATTTTCATTTTGGGTGAACTACCCCTTTAATCTTATTTTTAAAAGTTCTCCCGTTTTGACTCTCAACTAGTTGTATTAACTTTAAGTAGACTGCTCCCAGATGTTTACACTTCATTTTCTTGGAGTACTGTATTTGCAAAAATACTTCATAAAAATAATTTTAAAAAAATCTCCAGACATTTAGCAAGCCTTAAATCCTGTGTACTCCAAAGTGGACTAGCTTGTTATATGTCTGGTGTTGGACCACACACAAACACCTCCTCTTCTCTACAGCGTCACCACAAAGAAAGAGCTCAAAATGAATATTGTGGCCCCACTCTTGCACATATTGCTTATATAGCCCTTGTGAAAAAATACAATACAAGGTCTCACTAACATATGTCTCCATAATATTATGCAGCAGCTCCATGGTAACTGGGCAGGGTTTGGCTCAGGCCTTGGCTTTCCCAGCCACAGATCCTATATGTACCTCTGCATATGTCTGGTATGCAACAATTACTCAAGCATGTAAAAGTGTAGAGGGGTCTGCTCCTGCAGGCTTCGAACTGTTTGCAGGGTGAGAGCACAGTTTTTAGTCTGACAGTAACCCTAAATCAGCTCATTTATTATATTATTGTCTGGTTCTATCTGTATCTATACATATGTCATGGTTGCTTCTGGGTACAAGGTGAAAGGACCAAATAAGTGTTCCTGAGTAGGCAATGGAAAAGTCTAGTGTACTGTGTGTGATGATCTGTTGTTTTGGCCAAAGCCACAGTTCAGTCATGAACCTCATCAAGCTGTGACTGAGCAGCTCAAAGCATTTAAGGACTAAGGTTTTTGCATGTTTTAGCTCTTTATCACAAAATGGTGTAGAACTGACTAAACTGCTGACCATTCTCCTAAGCATACCATACTGATTGTCTCTTAATGGTTTGGTTTACGTTATATTTAGTTTGATATATTTGAGTAGGCCTACACTATAAGAACAGTTTGATCTGAAACTTGCTTGGCCTGGGGCAGGGGTCTGCAACCTGCAGCACTGAAGCCTCATGCAGCTCTTTTGTCCCTCTCCCTCCCGCCCTGTGACTTTGGCAAAAAATGATATGGAAATGAAATTTCAAGGCAACATACTGAAATAGATTTTTGGGGTTTGACTTTTAGGTTTTGAAAAAGTTTTACCAACTCCTACTCTTTTGATGAAATAATTGACTTTTCTTCTTTAGATAAACTTAAATCTTCTGAGTTTTAGATACCACAAAAAATAGTATTTAAAAAATGTAAGTGATTCAAGTGAAAGTGAATGATGGTTAAAATTTGAATATTTTCAATTAAAACATTTAGTTTTCAGGCACCAAAATAATGACTTTTGAAATTTTGAATTATCTCATCTATTTTTTTTTACAGAGTAAAGTGATTCTTACATTTGCCAATTGTAAAAATATGTAGCCTATACACTAAATTACAAAAAAAAAAAGTTTTAATATTTTATTTAATTATTATGGTTCAGTGTCTTTTCCTCTAAATTTTGATGGTGGCTCATCTTTTTGAGACTCTATGGATATCAAATTTAAAAAAAGAAAGTCTTCAGGGAAAAGAGATCATTTAATACTTGCAGCTCCAGACTATTTGGGGTTTTTTTGTTGGCCAAAAATGGCTCTTTTGATCAGATTAAATTTCTGAGATACCTGATGATCACCAGGAACAGCACTAGAAAGTCACTGCATTATGAACAGTATCATGAACGTTCATTGTTGTGCATTTGAATGGTGGTGTGTTTTTTTAAGCCTACTACTGCATTCATCTGACAGATATCAAGTAGTAGCAGTCTCTCATGAGGCTACAGTTCTGTGGGTGTAGTCGAGTAGTAAACAACTCTGGGCATCAGTTTCTGTGGGAATCAAACCAGGCCCAATGGCTGGAGGCAGCATTTTACTGATGGATGCGGTTGAAGCCACAGTATACCCAAATACCAACATACAACCACACCACTGGTGATATGTAGGGGAAACAAAGTTCTTTGTGAGTCTAACCTCCTCTGTCCTGCTACTCAGCATAGAATTTATTACATTTATTACAACTGGTAGTAAATTAGTGGCATGCCAGTTCCTAAAAGATATTGTGCTACTATGAGTGATCTTACAGAGATTATTTGGAAACGAGAATAACAAAACGCAACAGGAGTCATGTTGGGAGAAGTTAGCCTTCAAAGCACTCAGACAGTGATGAAGAAAAGATCCTGTAAGTCATAATGATGAGAAAGCTTCTCAAAATAATTACTTAGTTTAAAAATAATGAGAAACAGTCATATAACAATGCACTAGTATTTTAAGATAATGAGTTAGTCTCTTGAAATAATAACTTAGTATCTTGAAATGATGAGAAACCTTCTTGAAAAAGATGATGTGGCATCTAAAAATAATGAGAAACGTTCTCAAAATAATGACTTAGATAGTTTAAGTTCATATTTCGAAGTTAGATACCTATTTTTTTTTTTTCTTTTTTGAGAAAGTCATTTTATTCTGAAAATCCTATGAAATAGCGAGCCTAAGTCCCCCCTTGGGATCTATCTTTGGAAAAAATATGAACCAAAGTCTATGGCGAGAGACAGATAATTTTGATACCGTTTAAACTGTGCCACAAATTACACGTGATGTTCGTCCATTTAAAACATAATAGGTGCATTCGAGATGAACCATGCCTGCGCAGAATCGATCACTGGCGATCACCGCACAATGCATGCCGGTTAGATTTGTGTTTTTGTTTTTTTTTTTGTTCTTTTTTGTTGTTTTTTTTAAACCTTTATTTACACATTAAAGTACAAACAAAAACTGATTGTGCCAGGGGATTAAAAAGAAACAAAAACAGAGACAGAGTACAGACAAAACAGGATACAAAACAGAAATACAAAACAAAAACAAAGCAAACCTATCAAATGAAAAGATAAACATTGCCATTCAATACCGATGTCAATCTTTACAATATTAATCAAAAATAGCGTCAGTTTTAAGTGCCTTCTTGCTCTTAAGGACTTCAATAGTTGTGCAATACTGCTTCAGTTCATGCAGAAAATGTTGGTTAGATTTTTTTTTTTTTTTTTCATATAACATGAACAGAATATAGCCAATACAAACATTTCCAACTCGAAATCAAGTATGAGAGAGAAAGAAAAGAAAAATAAATTTGTGATCACATAAAGTGGCAGATAAATTCACTCAATGTATTCCAAGTAGAATTGAAGGGCTGATGAACCTTTCTTATTATTTTCTATATATTTCAGGGACTCAAAATAAAGTTTCATTTCAATTAAAAATAATAAAAATGATGGGGTTACTTTTGACATCTTAGCTTTGTGAATGTGAAATTTCCCCATTAAAATAAAAAGGTTCACAATGTTATACTTGTTATTTTGAGGAAAAAAACCAAAAATTATCTTTTTCTCATCAAATCAAAATTCAACTGTGGTTTTGTTAAACAGAAATTTCTCCAAGTCTTTCCAAAAAGTAACACAAGTTGGACATTTATAAAATAAATGAATTATATTTTCGGGTTCAGTTTTACAGAAGGTGCATTTATCGTCAACATCTGAGAATCTAGAAATGTATATATTTGTTGGATAGATGTTGTGTAACAGTTTAAGATGTAGTTCTCTAATTTTGTTGGATAATAAGAATTTAAAGGGGACAAGCCATGCTCGACTCCAATTTATGTCTTTAAATTGAGAATTCCAGTAAACCTTTCCACGCGGTGTTATCTTTCTTTTGTTATAAAAGCATTTCCTGATATGTTTATTGGAACATTTATTACTCATAAATTGAATGCCATTTATGTAAACTGTACATTGAGGATTAAGAGTCTCATGCTGTTGATTATATCCTTTCATTAGTTCTATCAAACCACTAGGAATAGCATTAACCACAGATCTATATTCCTTGGGTTTGATAGGAAATGTTTCTTTCTGAAGAAACGTCTCATAGGACATTAATTGACCTTCATTGTTAAAAAGTTGTTTTATGAGTATTATCTTCTTTTCAACCCAGTTTTGAAAGTAGAGAGACTTGTTCCCTTTAGTAATATTCTCATTGTTCCATATTATTGTTTTGTGTGGAGAGAAATTATGTGAATAGCACAATTTCCATGCCAACAAAGCTTGTTGATAAAATTTAGACAGACATAGAGGAAGTTTAGAGACATTATAATTACATAATAACAAAAAATGTAAACCTCCCACTTCTTTAAATATATTGTGAGGGATGAAATACCATAAAGAGCTGGGTGCTTTCAAACATTCCTTTAACCATTTCATCTTAAATGTGTAATTTAGGTCCTTAAAGTCCAAGAGCTCGAAGCCACCCTCCTCTTTGGATCCAGACAAAACCTCTTTCCTCAGGTGGTGATGTTTGTTTTTCCATACAAAGTCAATGAAGATATTATTAATGTCTTTGCAAGTTGAGTCCAGAAGACTAAGAGAGAGAGCAGGGTAGACAAAGCGTGACACTCCTTCGGCTTTAGTTAATAGGATCCTTCCTATGATGGAGAGGTCTCTTTGGAGCCACATGTTTAAAATGGTTTTGGTTTTGTTTAGTTTGGGAGAGAAGTTGAGAAGTTGTCGTTCTATCAGGTCCTTACAAATATGAATTCCAAGATATTTAACACTGTTTTTAACAGGCATGTTATACAAGGTTTCGTCCTCAGTCTGAAATAAGCACAATATTTCACATTTAGATTTATTCAGTTTTAGACCTGATGCAGCTGAGAACATGTCTATTAGGGATATGGCATGTTCAATCTGTTGTTTATCTCTTAGAAATAAAGCCGTGTCATCAGCTAGTTGAGTTATTTTTATTTCTTTACCAAAAATAGGTAGCCCCTTAAGGACTGGATCATGGAGAATGTGTAATGAAAGTAATTCAACAACAATCAGAAATAAAAAAGGTGAGATGGGAAAACCCTGACGGACAGATCTCATAACCGGGAATCTTGGTGTTGTGTTTGGATATAGCATAACACTGCTATCAATGTTCTTATAAAACATTTCGACTGTTGAGATAAAGTTTTGACCGAAACCAAAAATTTGGAGCGCTTTAACTAAGAAACTGTGTTCTACAGTATCAAATGCTTTATAGAAATCGAGGAAAACTATGAGGGCTTCAGATTCAATATGATTAGAGTAATCCAATAGGTCAAGAATGAGTCTTATGTTAGAGCTAATGTGACGATTGGTCATAAAACCTGTTTGAGTTTCACCTATGATCTCATTAAGACCCTTTTTTAAACGTTTAGCAATAATTGAAGAGAAAATCTTATAGTCAGAGTTTAGGAGCGTGATGGGTCTCCAGTTTTCTATTAATAAGTGGTCTTTGTCTGGTTTGGGAATTAGAGTTATTAGATCCTGTTTCGTAGTAGTGGACATTTCCTTTTTACTCAAACATTCTTTAAATAGTTCCATTAAAGGGTTTTCAATGATGCTCCAAAAACGGTGATAAAATTCAACTGGAATTCCATCAATGCCAGGTGACTTCCCTTTACTCATAGATTTAACTGCCTCCGAGATTTCAAGTTTTGTAATGGGTTCATCACAACTTTGTTTAAATTGCTCTGAAATGGTGGGGGTGATTTTTTTGATTAAATTGATTAATTTTTGACAATCATTAATTTGAAAACTAGACTTGTAAATATTACTGTAGAATGAGCTGACATATTTTGATATATCCGAAAGGTTGGTGGTTATGTTGTCATTAATCTTAAGAGTAACTATATTATTTCTTTTATGGTTTCGTTTCTCTAAAGCGAAGAAATAACTAGAATTTTTCTCCCCTTGCTCCAGCCATTTTGCTCTAGATCTTATGAAAGCACCTTTGGCCATGTCAATGTATAAGTTGTCTATGTCTTCTTTTAGTCTTTTCATTTTAATTTGTTCTTCTGATAGATAAGCTTTCAGTAATAAGGTATTGAGTTCGCTCATGATGCTGACTTCTTTAGCTACGTTATTTTTCTTTATTTCTTTTCCAGGTCGTATTGCTAATTTTCTAACTTTAAATTTAAAATATTCCCATTTTTGAGTGTGACTTGATTCACTGTTACTAAAAATCTTTTTTGCAGTTGTGTATACTAAATTACAAAATAATTCATCTTTTAACAGATTAATATTTAATTTCCAATAACCACGTAAGTTATTTCTCATTTGTTTAGTCCCATCTAGATGAATAGTAATTAAATTATGCAACAAATTGAGTACTAGAGGGAGATATAAGCCACAAATCAATTCTGGATTGCAAAGATCTGTTAGCATTACTCCAAGTAAATTCTTTTTTGTCCGGGTTTAAGAAACGCCAAATATCTATAACTGGGAGTTGTTCGGAAATAAAGGCTGTACTTTTAAATCTTGAGTTTTGGGTTGTTCTTGCTGGAATTCTGTCGATAAGATCATTTGGAGCATCATTAAAATCTCCTCCAATGATAAAGTGTGCATCCTTGTACTTGTTTTTAAAAGCAGCTAGTTTATCACAAAGCTGTGTAAACATAATCTTGGCTTGAGCAGGGTAATTGTGGCTATATAAGTTACATATTATGAAGTAGGAGTTATTCAGTTTAAGTGTCAAAATTATCCATCTGCCCTCATCTGACATGCGTGATTCAAGTATATCACCATTGAATTTATTAAGGAGGATGGCTACGCCTGCTGAGTGTTGAGAGGAATGGCAAAAATAAATGTGGTCACCCCACTGTGCTTTCCAAACTTAACATCACTTTCAACTGAATGAGTCTCTTGTAAGAAAATTAAATCAGCCTTTTTACGTCTACAAAATATAAAAATCGATTTCCTTTTAGTAATGTCACGAATACCATTAACATTGAGCGATATTATTTTCAAAGAACTAAAATAGTCTGCCATGAAAGTAAATAAAAAAAGGTAATGAAAAACCACACATTTTCCCCCCACTGACTCTTCCAAAATGACACATCTGTTTCTGAAGCATGAGTTTCTTGGATAAAGTAAAAATCTGCACTTTTGTTCTGGCAATATAAAAATAAACATTTTCTCTTCAACTGATTTCTTATGCCCCTGGCATTGACAGAAAAAACACAAATTGACATAAAAAATAACAGACTGAAAAATAAAGACACTCAAAGTCCTCTCTTAGGATTTGAGTAGTACTGTTGCGTCTGCGACAGACCAGTATGTTCCTATTTTAAAGGGCTTATTAGAAAATTAATGATGTCGGCAGGACTACCCAGGCTTTACCAGATATCATCACAGGAAACACTATTATCATAACAGTAAGCATACCTTAATGCTTCTAAATCATATTTATTTTAAAGCCTTTAATAAGCCGACACCATGTGGTGTAACAGAATAAGCAGCCTGCCATAGCAGGTGTTTCATTACCTATGTGTTGTTCAATGTCACTTTTTTTCCATCGATGTAAGCATCTGGACCTCTGAAGCCTGCTCTCTTCCCCTCCTTCCTCGCCTGCTCAACCAACGGCCACAGTTTGTTCCGGGCGTGCTTGGCTTCTTGGGTCAGATCTTCCATTATTCTGATCTTTCTTTCTTTGAGCAGGGCAGATGTTTTTGCCTCTTTCCATATCTTGTCTCTGTGAGACCGTGACAAGAACAGGACGATGATCTGGTGGCTGGACCTCATCTCCCCGGAGCGGGGGCCCAGTCGGTGAGCAATGTCCACAGAGAAGTGCAGTTGGTCGGCGATGACGGGGGACACCTGGCTGAAAAGGTCGATGATGATCCTCTTGACGTCTTCTCCGGGTCGTTCAGGGATCCCGGACACTCGGAGATTCCATCTTCTCTTGTAGGTGTCTATGGAATTGCACTTTTCATGGAGCACAGTGTTTTCTTTCTCCAGGGTTTCGACTCTGGTTTGGAGAGTCTCAACTTGTTTGGTTACATCTTCCACTCTTTCCCCCAGGAATTCAAGAGAGTGACATTTTTTAAAGTATCAGTATTGTCTTTAACTGTTGCTTCTACTGACTGAAGCCGTCTAAGAGACCCTTCTTGCATCTTCTCAATTCTTTCCATGATTAACAGCAGACGTGTATTACTCACAGGCTGCTCGTCCTGCTCCTCGATCAGTGTCTTTGATTTTTTACTTGGTCTCTTTGAAGTTTCTGGAGAGGACTCTGAGGATGGCTCTTGATTCAGTAGCTCATCCATGAGTTCCAGCTAGGTCTCCAAAGATTTTCATGCATACGAATGCTCCATGTTCATGTCCATACACCATAAAATAGTCCACCGCACACCCACAGAGGTCCGACCTCGTGGTCAGTCAGCTGGCTGTTAGCTCGGTGAAAATGGGAAGGTGAGGAAGACGCCACTCACACTCAATCCTTTTCTCTGTGTTTCTGTGGGTATTTAAAGCCCTTGGATAAATTGGCCGCTCAAAAAAGTTCAGGAAACTGTTCAAAATCTTAACTTCTGCTTGTCATGTCGCAGAGCTGCACACTGCCGTCTCACCTGTGAAACGCCATCCTGACTACCTCAGTCGCTAACGTTAAAAGGTACAGCCGCCGGTTAGATTTGTGTCCGACTTGATCCCGACTTGCTCTGACGTCATGCACACGTGGGCAACGATAACCTCACGAGATCGAGGCGGCCGCAGTTTTCAGAGCCAGGCGCCGCAGTTGCTCTCCACCATAGACATATATACGTAGACGCCGCATCGACTGTGGAGGGACGTGCCTAAAGCGCCGCCATCTTGGCACAGGGCTCGCGGAGGCGGAAGTGCATGTAAATCTATGGAGGTAAGAGGTACTCCACAATCTTAAAGTAGAATTATTCACTGAATTTTCGACCGATTTCCAAACGGTTTGATTTGTTAAAAACGTCACACATGTAGCTATGACACAGGATGCTTGGATGTTTTAAAAATGTCGGTTTTACTACCCAAATACAAATTCTACTTAATGTTTTCAGACCTAGCATAACTGGGAAAGAGAAACTGTGCAAAACAGTTCTCTTTCAGGGTTTTAGCTCCCATAGGTCTGATGGTCTTGTAAATATTTTTCTAGAGGGATTCTTTATGTTCCTGCTTTTAAATATTCTGTTCTGTTACTTAACCCTCTGGAACCTATTAACAATAACGATGATAATAATAATAATAAAATGATAATGATAATAGCAATATTAATTATAATAGTGATAATAACAAAATGATCATGATAATAACAATATTAATTATGATAGTGATATAATAATAAAATGATAATGATAATAATAATAATTACAATAGTGATATAATAATAAAATGATAATGATAATAGCAATATTATAATGGTGATAATAAAATGATCATGATAATAATATTAATTATAATAATAATAATGATATAATAATAAAATGGTGATGATAATAGCAATATAATTATAATGATAGTCATGATAATTATAATAATACAATTATAATAGCAGTATTTGTGGTAATTATGTAATTCTCTGAATAAAGACCTGAATACATCTGAATGTTTTCTGGGTTCCTTTTATTCTGTTTATGTCTGCCTGTCTGTCCTCCATGTCTGACGTTTGTAACAAACAACCCGCGTGAATATATGTTGGCAATTGATCGATTTATGATCACTTTTATAGTGCAAACATGTAATTCCTCTATAGACGTAATGCGCTGTAGGAGCGAGTGGTCCTGTTCCAAGATGGCCGCCGCGTAGGCACGTCGCTAAGCGGCAGCAGCAGTCCACGCGGCGTCTACGTATATATGTGTATGCTCTCCACAGACTGCGAGCGCCTGGCTGTCACCTGATCGATGAGCTGACAGGCTCTGATTGGCTCTTAATTTTGACAACAAACACCACATGTTGTATAAAATACTAATTATCTGTGTAATCGTAATATTTAACGCTTGATAATTAGTCTTATGTTGTGCAATGAAGTTTTAATCTGTCAGCAAGCAGATATTTTGTGTCTGATAATAATAATAAAGGCTACATGACTTACCAAACGAACAGTTACAAAGTGCTTTACAAGGCAGACAAAAGAACAGAGGGGTGTACTACAAAGCGAGATTAATGGGTTAGCAAGCTATGTAGAGTCTAAAACCAGGATTTTCAGTGTCATGAAGGTGTCTCTCTTTTAACCTGCTAGATCACCATGGTAACTTATGCTAAACTCATAACCTGGTCGGGAGCAGGTTATGTTCTGTGTTTCAGATGAAATCGTTTGTAAAAAGCGCTGCTCTTTATCTAATTATTGTCCTAACGAGGTTGTTAATGATCGATACAGATTATAAACTGAGGGAAGACATTAAAAATGAAAAGTTGCTGAGCTGTATGTTTGTAAGATCAATGAACGAATCCGTATAATGTAGAAATCTAACATAGTGTCACAGCAGCACGAACCGTGCATCGCGCTGTCATGGTAACCTCCATTTGGTGATGCAGAGTCATTTTTCCTGTTTACTCCAGGTCATATTAACACTTTAAATTTACATCATACATAATCCACACACTAAAATAACGAAGAAACAACTACAGACACTTTGAATACTTTTTACCATTGTCCATGTTGCATTGCTGATATTGCAGCTCAGAACACTGATTAGAAAATTCATCATCATTTATCACAGAAAATCCTAAATCAGTTACACTCATTTTACGTTGGTTTGGCCTAAAACTTCAGTGATGTACACATCTCTGTCATCACGGGACAGTGTCAGACTGACAGCGTCATGTTTAAATCTGCTGTATGATGTTTTATTGTTTAATGTGCAGTTTTCATGTTAGAAATAAACAGCAGCATTAAGATCACATTTAGTAGATCAGTAATTTTCTGACAGCATTCTTCTTCTCTTGCTTGCAGCATCATGTTGCTTTTTGTTGTAATATATTTTGTATATTTTCCACAGCTCCTAATTATAACAACTTGATCATTTGACTGAAGTGTTCGGCTCGTGATCGCTTCACTTTGTGAGGAAGAAGAGTCAAATGACGCAAAAAACGCTCCTTTGCATTGAGCGCGCACAGAGTCTGAAGACGAAAGCCTGAATTAACAAAGACAGTTGATAACCACCGTCGTGATACCAGTTATCTCTGACAGCGGTTTTAGGCTTTGTCGATCCAGGTCATGCAAAGAAAGCCTGGCTGTGTTGAGCTTCCTTCATAGTACACCTGCTCTGAACCGTGGTCTGCAGACTACAGGTAACCTACAGCTGATCTAACAGGATGTTAGTGTCTCATCCTGTATGTTCTCTTAAGTCTGCTGGAAACTGTCCGACTTGACTGCAGCTTTTTGTCTCCACCTCCGTGCTGCTGCGGCCGTCTGATCTCGTCTACTCGCCAGGCGAGGCGCAGTTCATCTCGAACGCATCTAATCTCAGTTTGTTGCAGTTGAGTTTTGCGTGAACCCACTCGGTGAACTACATTTCTCGTCTCGCACAATACACGTCATCAGAAACAATCTCGCTGTCCCTTGTAATGTTATCTTACCTTGAGTGTTTTATCCAGCGATTTCTGGTCCTTTTGTCAGCCGCGAGGAGAAAGAACGAGTGAGATCCGTTTTTGTGTGACTACATCTCGGTACAAAAACAAGCAGGTATCGTAGCTTCCGCGGCAACGTTTTTAGCGTCATGACGTCACTTACGCGACTTCTGGGTGTGTAGTCTTTCCAATAAGCTATCTTCATAGTCTGGTACATCAAACAGTTTTCTAACAAACGTTGACTTTGTCCAGTTGGAAAATCATCTTTTCAGTTGACAAATATAATGTGTGATTGGTAGCGCAGTTCAAACAGGATCAGGATGTATTTTGTCTCTTGCTACTGACTACAGTTATAATTTTTTTTTTTCTTCTGAAGTTAGGTCCCATGGTGGTCCACCGGAAGCGGCGTTTTACTGTGGAGGGATTCTTCTTCCTGAACGCCAAGGTTGTAGTCAGGAAGTGCAGGGTTGACAAGTCGATTCGGCTAGCGGTAGATGCTGCTTCTTACTTCAATATCTGCACATAAACAGATAAATACTATCTGTCCTTCAACATGGCGGCCAGGAACCCGGGGACCAAGCTCGGTAAGCATGAAAATGCAGCCTCCGTTAAACTGTCGCTGTAGACTGATGTCAGTTCAGTAGAAACACGTGTGGTAATACCCGTTTTGCTGTCACTTTACCCAGTTTACTTTTTATGCTACGTGTAATGAATAACTATGTGTTTTACCTTGCACCCGTTTTCACCCTGCACCGTTTAACACAAGTATGTGTTTTATTTAAAACCACAACCGTGAAGAAAGCTGGACGTAGTCATAAGTCTTGACAGTATAAGTTACAGAGTTACATAAGTTCAGAGGGAACTGACCTGCAGAGCATCGAAATGTTACTGTGTAACTCACTGCAATATGCATAGACCTACTGTAACACGGCGTCTATGTAACAGTAAAAAAAAAAAAGAAGTATAATATGTTATATATGTGGATATATGTTATTTAAAATTTCACCCAGCAGAGCCTGTTAGACAGTGTCTGAAACTTATTTTAAAATAAGAATTATTTTTTAACTGTTAAATACCAAACCTGATGTGACACGGCTGCTGTAACTGCAGTCAGATAGTGAGAGTATAATTGAGAACTCATGACAGCCCATCTCTCCCTGCTCAGCTGACTTGTTGAACCTCAGCTCACTGTTAGTTTCTGTACAGTGAAATGGACCCTGACTCGCTCTCATATTGACCAGACATGGTGTACACATGATTACAGTGACTTAACATCAGGTTTTTTGGCCATCTTTTCATGTTGCTGGAAAAGGATGCACTTATCGTGCCCGATAAAGTATTTGCTACATATTAGAATTATAGTTGGTGAATATCAGCTATACTAATGTCTGATTTGACAGATTATGTCAAAGCATTTAATTTGAATTCTCAGGCAAAATTCGATGTCAGAAGAGTCAGAACTGTTCCTTACTCTCAGAAGGGCATAAATTACAGGTTATATCGACTTCTTTTTAAAATTCAAAAATTTGAAATAATCAGCCATGAGACATGGGTCTCTTATTAATTATATCAGTATTGATGGAAAAAAAATTCAATCCATGCCTCTCAGATGCTGGATGTTAAACCTTAAACATCAGCCCCTCTATGTCAGTAAAACTGATGACAGCTGTGAAAACATTCACCAAACAAATTCTGTAAGCTTTAAATGCTGCGCACATTTCTTATTAAAGGACTAATACATTACAATCAGGGCTGGATATCAATCCAGATTTCCCAAATTGATTTAGTTCAATTCACGGGACCTTGTGAATTGAACTAAGTCAGTCTGGGAAATGATTCAGTTAGGGCTATTTCAGTTACAATACCAGTTTTGCTTGGATATGAAAGAGATTCTCAGAGAACAAATGGTGTAAATTGTTCAAGGAATCCTCTAACCTGGTGCATTATTAAAATATTAATGTTTAAGTGAAGAATTGAACTTACATTAACAGTGTTTTTATAAATAAATTGATTGATAATTAAGATGTCTGTGAATGTTCTCATCCGTCCAGGTCATTGTAATCTCAGGAAAGATTAAATCGAAAGCAACTGGACTTGTTTAAAAGAACTGATAATTAATTGATTTTTTAAACCCAGCCTCAGGACAAAGTTGCATCACCTTTTTTGGAAATCCTCCTATTTGTCTTTGACTTTCCCAGAGTCACATAACAAAATCAGTATCATTCAAGTTATTGTGCGTCCAGTAGAATGATAGATCTGGAACATGTTTAGCTCAGCTTAGCACAAAGACTAGAAGCAAGGGGATCGAACTTTAAAAGAATCCAGCTTTGAACAACTGCAATGCTCCCTTATTTATGTGTTGTATGTTGTATATTTGTGCTTTGTGCTAAGTGAGGCTAAACACACTGTGAAAGCATGTCTATATTAGATGCTTAATGATGATAGTCTTGTGAAAACATGATAAAACAGACAGCTCATTTAAACGGCTGCTTACCCTAAAATAGTCTAATTATTGCAAAGGAGGGCTGTGGAAAGTCTCAATAGAATATGGCAGAAATTGAATATAATATTAAAATAGAAATAGACAACTTTTTTTTGCTTTAGTTTATCATTATGTAGTAAATGTTAATTTGCAAACTGTAATGGCTGTAGAATAATGACACCATGCGTGTTTAGCCTTGCTTTCATGTGTCTGCCATGGGGCATGATTCTTCCTGGGAAAATGATGTCACCATTATGGACTAAATGATTGAACAAACTCACTTATTCTCTTAATGTTTTCTTCTAACTCCACTCCCCTCTCCTCCCAGACAGTAACCCCTGTTGGTGTGAAGCAATAATGTTACCCAAACTATAATAATACTATGCAATGCGGGTTTTGCCTGTTCCCAAATTCCAATATAAAATTGTGACCATTTTGATTTACATGAACATGCTTCTTTCCTTCTTTCCTCTCTCTTTTTGCCAAAGGTATGGTGATCCTTTCTTCAAGGAGCTAGGCTCCAAGGAAATGGAAAATGATCTGTTGTTATATCGAAGTGTGTTCCCCTGTCAGACAGGGCTTACTGTAGGGGTGTGCGATATGATGATATTAGATCGTGAAGGATTAGAACGTGAAGACGATCTGCAAACTGAGGAGATCGTATGAATCGTCTAGGTCACATTCTATAAATTGCAGTTCTATGCTTATGCACTGACGCACCTGACGTATTATGTCGTCAACCTGACCGACCAATCATAGCGAATTACGGGCAGTGACACAATTTCTTACCCGCCTCCTTGTTTGTGTGTGTAGCGGTAGCCGCATGGAGAGCCATGGCTGAAAGCCAACCGGAGGAGTTGGTCGCTAAAAAAAACTCCACTTCCATTATATGGAATTGGTTTGGCTTTTCCCCAAATGACAAAGCGCAAACAAAGGTAATTTGCAAAGTTTGCACAGAGACAGTTCGCACGTCGGGTGGCAACACGACGAACTTGTTCAATCACTTGAAGAGAAAGCACCCTAAACAGTATGCTGAGAGCCAAACAGCGAGGGGACCGCCGGCGGCACCGCAGCCAGAGGCAGCAGTGAGACCCAAACAGACAACAAATACAGGCATTTGATGAAGGCACTCCATATGAGAAGACAAGCAAGCGGTGGAAAGAGGTAACAGAAGCAGTTACCTTTTATCTTGCAAAAGATATGGTTCCGTTTAAGATAGTAGAAAACAAGGGGTTCAAATGCCTGCTCAAAGTAGTTGACCTGCGGTACGAGCTGCCCAGCCAAAAATACTTCTCCAACACTGCCATTCCACGTCTCTACTCTGAATGCCGAGAAAAGATTGAACGCAAAGTTCAGAACATCCAGTTTTTCGCAACGAGTGATCTGTGGTCCAGCTGCACTTCAGAGCCTTATTTGAGTCTGACCATTCATTATATTGATGACTGGAAGCTCTGCAGTGCGACTCTGCAAACAACATACTTCCCAGAAGATCACACGGGGGAGCTCATATTGCAAGGGCTGAGAGACGCTCTTCAATGCCGGGGACTCAAAGAGAAGAACATGACCTGCATGACCACGGACAGTGGGACTAACATGGTGAAGGCCTTGGAACTAAACAACTGGACTCGTCTGCCCTGCTTTGGGCATAGACTGCACCTAGCCATTGGTGAGTGAACTTCAAATAAATTAATATAATGCAAAGATGGGGCCTAAGATGCTTAACAAATCTGGATCAGATGAAAAAAAAAATAAGCAGTAGGTTAAAACAAGTAATAATAGCACCTTATTAATGATGATTTGCTGCTAACTTCAGAATAAACTAGGGACACAGAACAAAGTAATTTATTACATTAGTCTATGATTAAAAAACATTTTATTGAAATGTTTTTTTATTTACTTTATGAAAAAATATAGCATTAGAATAATCACTTTGTGAAACATAAACATATATATAATATTAAACAATCACAGATTAAAATGTACCTTTTGAGTCAAGCTCAAACAGAACTTAAACTACCTCAACAAAAACTCATAACAGAGTCGCCAACCCAATGGGGTTCTAAACATGCCATGATTGAGAGAGTGTTGGACCAAGAAAAGGCCATTTCACAGGTCCTGAAGGCCAACAAGAAGACAAGGCACTTGGTACCATTATGGCAAGATATTGATGTAATGGAGTGCGTTAGGAAGGCCCTTGGTCCACTGAGAGATTTCACTGATGCACTTTCAGGGGAGGACTATGTGAGTGTCTCATATGTCAAGCCAGTCCTACAACTGCTGAGAGTCAACCTCCTTAACCTCAGTGATGATGACAGTGAGCTAACAAACACAATCAAGACAACTATCCTCAATTACCTCACTGAAAAGTACCAGGATCTCACCACTGATGCCCTGCTGGACATGGCTTCGCTTCTGGATCCAAGGTTCAAAACTCAGTACATTGACAGTGACAAGAAAGAGGGAGTACAAGCCAGAGCTGTGTCTGAGCTGGAGTCCATATTGAATGTACAAGCACAGCATCCACTCCCATCCACATCACAGAGTCCTGAGGCAGAAGAACAAACACCACCAAAGAAAGCAAAGAAGGAAACATTAGCCAGCTTTTTAAAAATCTCAGGTGCTGTATCTGCAGCTGGCACATCGGCTTCCCTCCCATCTCTAAGAGAGGCAATAGATGGGGAAATGAAGGCCTATCTTTCCACACCAAATGCAGACAGTGAGATGGATCCTCTCGAATGGTGGAAACTCCATGAGGGAAACTTTCCACGAGTTAGCCAACTAGCTCAAAAGTATCTGTGCATTCCAGCAACAAGCGCTCCCTCAGAACGAGTCTTTAGCACAGGTGGCAACATAGTAACTTGCCAAAGGGCTACTCTCAAGCCAGATAAAGTTGACAAAATGGTTTTCCTGGCTAAAAATCTGTGATAGGACTCTGTCATGATGTCTCCTTTTTAGAAGGAGATAAAAACTCTAAGAAGATATCTGAACAGTAATATGTTCTAAAGCTGCTGGATCTTTATTAATGAGGTTATAGACATTGCAGTTTGATCATTTTTGTTCAAAATTATTGCACTAAAAGAGAGAACCACAGTTACTTAAGTTTGCATTTTTATTTGACCCTTTTCAATAAGCTGTTTAGTGTTTTGGTACACTTAAATCCTGTTAAAATGACTGTGTTGAAGAAAACAAACAGTAATGTCTTCACTCATATTTTACTAAGTTTCATATTTATTGAAAGCTACCATTTATGTTGCAAGAGTGCACTTTATCAGAGTGTTGTTGTTTACCTTTTAGTATGTTTATGTTCTTTGCACATGTTGGCAAAACTGCAACTATTTAAATTAAAATCTGTTTAGAAAGGTTCTTTGGCCTAAATTGTCTATTTTTTTTTTTTCCTTTTAGGCCTGTTTTATATACAGAAATGGTTTGGTTGCACTGACCAGAAACTTGCAAATTAGTCTCAAAAATACATCTAAGATTGTGATAAAATCGAAATCGTGATTTTATAATAAAAAAATCGTGATATGATATTTTTGCCATATCGCCCACCCCTAGCTTACTGTAATGGTGCCCTCCATGGTTGAGGGGTAGCTTGTGGTTAGGCATACCAGGGTAATGCAAGAGGGAGCACATATCAAAGGGGAAACAGATTTCAACACCTATTACTATATTATATATATTATATACCACATGGAGACACTAGGGGGCTGAAAAGTTGTCTGTTGTCCATTTTAATCACCTGGAAATAAGATTTGTTGTGTTTTCGTTACCTTAGAATGAGCCCTTCATATTGACAGAGGGAGCAGCTCCTCTTCCACAGAGGTCGCAGTGTTGTACCAGCATGTCTCTACAGTAGCCTAGAATGGACGAACCAGACACTGGCTCTAGATGTGGCCTTGTGTGTTTTGCACAAGTTTCACAGTCACCGTAGGTTCTGTTACACACTTAGAAGGGGAGAGTGAGATGAGATGTTGACGCAATTTGCAAGCTCATTGCTAGGTGCCACAAAATCCTACACATTGGAGTCATGAATGCTGTTTCAGCAACTTTTTCACCCTGACAAGCGCAAACATAGACAATACATACATGATATATCTATATTTTTCTTCTACATCTCCTTCTTGTGGGCGGCAGACCTGGAGTGGATTTCCAGAGTGAGAGTGAACACGCAGGCTGTGCTGAAGAGAGCTCAGCACATCCAAGGACAGAAGACCCCAAAGAAACAGTGGCAGGTAGAGCTCTACATTCACTGTGTTACACTGAACATACTGGGACATGATGATAAGAAGCCCATTCTACTGTGACAGATAATTATATGAATATGCATTTATATGTCTGTACTCATATACACGTTAATGTTTTTCTCTATTCTGTGCAACTGTAGTAACCCCATTCACAAAGAATGTGGTCAGAAAACAACAGGAATTAAAGCTGCAAGCAGCGTTGAACGGGCCCTCGCACCCCCTCGCCACTCGGGGCCTGCTGCGGCCGTGACCATATCGCCAGAGGCCGATTGGTAGACGATGTGCTGAATTTTCACCCCCTTTGGACACTGTAGGGAGCACTGCGGTGTCACTTCCTCTCTCCAATAGGTGGCGCTATGACTGTGACTCCTGAGTGTCATGTAGATGTGTTCAGTCTGGGACGTTTATCATACATGGAAAGTTTGGAGCAGATTTGATCATGAAATCCCATGTTGCGACCTTCGCCGCTCCGTCACGGCGACACCGTTTGACAAGACATCATGGTCTTCATAAATATAGCATTAGCAACATGTTAAGGCCTTTCTGACCCAATTTGAGTTGGATATGGTCAACCTGATCAGAGCAGCACCTTAGAGTCTAAAAATGGTATTTCCTGTCGCCAGCAGGGGGCGCATGACAATTACAAAATTTCTGCATGTAGACGTGTTCAGGGCGGGACTATTATCAAGCATGTGAAGTTTGGTGCAGATCGGACCATTGATGCTAAAGTTATAGCAATTTCGTGTTTCATGGCGAGAGGTCAAACTTCGACGTCAAAAAGCCGATACGCCCTTCAGAACCTGGAAGACCTTTTAATAACTTTTGATCACAAGGTAGTCGAGCTCGCACACACCGAGTTTGAAGTCAATCCAAGCAATCCTGTAGGAGGAGTTCGTTAAAATACAACACGTGGAAAACGCCAAAAATGACCACGGAATTCAAAATGGCCCACTTCCTGTTGGGTTTATCCTATAGGGTCCCCTAGGCTTTTTTGTGTCTGGGCATGATCTATTTGTGTACCGATTTTCGTGCAAATCAGTGAAACGTGCCGGTAATGGCGGCATTTAAAGGGCGTGGCCAAGTCATTTTGCCACACCCACCAACAAAAACCACATGACAGGTAAATTTTCACTAAGACTGACGTGTTCCAAATTTGGTGAGTTTTTGAGTATGTTTAAGCCCCCAAAAATGCAATTCATTATTTTCTGGTAGTCTTGAGCAAAAACAACAGGGTCCTCGCACGAGGTGCTCGGGCCCTAATTAAAGCTGCAAACAGCATTGGATGGGCCCTCACACCCCCACACACGCTGGGGCATGCTGTGACCGTGTCCATGTCGCCAGACACCAACAGGTGGACAAGAAGCTGAATTTTCATACCCTTTTGACACAGCAGGAAGGATTTTGTTGTCACTTCCTGTCTCCTCTAGGTCGTGCTATGTCTGTGCCTCCAGATTTTCATGGAGATGTGTTCAGGGCGCGACTCTTATCAAACATGTGAAGTCTGGTGCAGATTAAAATGCAACATGTGGAAATGGCTGAAATTGACCATAAAATTTAAAATGGCTGACTTCCTGTTGAGTTTAGCCTATAGGTTCAAGAGACTTTTTTGTGCTTCTGGACATGATGCATACATCTTTGTACCAATTTTTGTGCATGTCACGGACAAGTGCTGTGGGGGCTACTGTTTAAAGGGCATGGCCAAATGGCTTTACGACACTCACATCATATGTTCAGGACTGGACTGTTAACAAACGTGACGTTTCAGGCAGATCGGACCAAGTACACTATTAATGCAACTTCCTGTGTTTTGGTGAAACATTGACCTTCGTTGCACTGTCATACCAACACCCTTTGACGATATGTTACGATCTTTATAATATAGCATTTTCAAGGTCTTAAGGCCTTTCCAGTAGGTGGCACTATGACTGAATATTGTCCTGTAGATGTTTCAGGGTGGAACTCTTATCAAATGTGAAGTTTGATGCAGACCGGATCATTTATACTAAAGTTGTAGTGGAGGGGGTGGGGTACCACAATCACAGTATGTCCTATGCCCACCCCTACAAATAATCTAAGAAAACATATGTCTCATAATGTCCACACTGTCTGTTTGACAAAGCATGGGACAACAGTGGGATTTATCTCAGAAGATGGAGACAAAGCTATTTGTCATTTCTATGTGTTTGTCTTACAGGCTGCCTGGCTGCTGAAGGCTGTCACCTGTATCGACCTGACAACTCTGGCTGGAGACGATACACCGTCCAATGTCCACCGGCTGTGTCTGAAAGCCATCCAGCCGGTCCGATATGACCTGCTCAAGAAGATGGATATGCATGACAAAGGTCTGGTGATGCGGCCACACACATTGGGCCTCATGCAAGAACATTTTCGTGTTCTCGTCTTAAATTTCTTTTACTTTTTTTCATACGAAGGGCTCGTACAAACACGCCACATCAGATTCAACAAATCGCTCGTAACTTCAGAAAACCGTGTAAATGATCCACGTGTGCGTATTTGAGGGCACGTGCATGAGACTTGTAAATAAACAAAATTAACGCCCCAAAAATACCATATAAGGCTGCACTTCTTGCTCCATATGTCAGGAAGTGTTCATTCATGAAAATGGCATCAAAGAGAAAAAAAAAGAACTTCACGAGTTTGGAGTTTGATGTTCTGCTTTCAGAGATCAGTAAAGAAAAATCTGTCATTTTTACAGTGTCAGCAGTGGAATTAAAAGACCTGCTAAAGCAAAGAAACGTGAAAAGTGAGTGCTGTTAGTGCCGTGTTACCTGAGGGTCAGACTGTCACTGAAATAAAGATTAAACGTCTCCATATGAAAATAACTTAAGAAAAAAAACGACTCACCACAGCCACAGTAAGGGGCAATCGATGACTGCAGTGGGAGGAGAGAGTTAAGTGGAAGTTTTCATCACAGACAGACAGACAGAGGACAGAATAAGTGAGGATGTTCACCTGGACAAAGACTTCATAAACCCACATGTGCAGATATACGGCCAATACACCTGACAGCAGGTAAATGAAGGATGAGAGGCCTTATATGTAAATTTATAATTATAATTTGAAATGTAGTCAAACAGGATAATGTCGACATAATTTTGAAGTGTAATTTATTTTTCAAGCTAATGAAATATACAGTCATTAAAACTTTGGTGAAAAACTTTGGTTTATATACCAGCAGACTGACTGCACGACTCTATGACAGGTCGGGACCACTCATAAATTGTGTCTGTATCTGAAAGAAAATTCAAGTGGTAAAAGTGGTAAAAGTTCTCTTAAATCACTTGTACGCACCACTTAAGTACAAATCTGTTTGTACGAGTGGTTTTTGCATGAGGCCCAATGATTATCAAATTCAAAAACAAAAATCAAAGATCATCATCTTTTTGTTAAAAATGGTTTGGTATTAGAATTTCTCAGTATTTGGTACTTGTAGGTCAACATTTGTGTGTTCACACAAAAAGCAAAGCTAATTTTCATCTTGCCTACAGCTAATGCTGCTGAGCAATGGCAGGCACTGAGGGTGTGTGTGTGTTTGTGTTCAACTCAGCCTCTAACTGAGGTGAACACAGTTAAATATAACCATAGATTAGCAGCCCTTGTATGTATGAAATTAAACTGTTAATAGACTTCATTTTAAATGTATTTTCTGCGCTTTGTGGGTCTCATGGTTTTGCAGCAGCATACTGTATGTCCAGGATTAATGTTTCTTGTTGGCATTCTCTTTCTGATCTCTTAGATAATGAGTATCAAACCAGTACCGTTACAGTGTCAGACATCTTTTTGGTGTTGAGTGATGTGATACTTTTTGGTGTTGAGTGATGTGATACTAAAGCATCAAAGTCAAAATTTTGGTATTGTGACAACACTAAAAGTATTGAGGTCTGGAGCACATAATCATTATGGGTGGGGGAAATGCTTGATTCTTAGGGCCTGATTTACTAAAGGTTTGTGAGTGTAAAAACGTGTGCAAATACCTCCTACAAACAAATGTGCAAGCTGATATACTGTATATATGGTGCACAGTGAGGATTGTCACTGTGCTAGACAGCACACATTGTCCATTTAGTACATTTGCCTTAATGAATATGCAATAAGGGGCATCATTCTGCTTTCTGTCCAAACTCCCTGTGGCGGAAACCTGTAACACACATAAAACCCTCATTTAAATACTGCTGTCTCCACAGTTTGCACCCATTGTCATTTATACATTTGATCACCCACAAAACGCACACCAACCAAATGTGCAATATGTTATAACGCACACGCAATTTAGCACTCTTTATTTGGGATTTTTGTAAATCAGGCCCTTGAATGCATTGCAATGTGAACATGGATGATTCTGAATCTATTCATAAATATCAAAAATCTGTTTTCTAAAGGTTAGTTTTCAATGCGATGTTGATGGCATGAAAAAGGTGAAACTCAGCTCAGACGGCAATGCAGCACCTGGACAGTCTACAGCGCGTGTACAGCTTCCAAGTTATCTTGTAAGGGAAAAATACTTCATCTTCTCAAAAGGCAGCAGTTGCAAGCATGTTTTGATTTATTGTCTAAATAATTGCATTTGCGAAATGTGAAGTGTGTTGTGAATACTTTTTAACATTACACAGATATGTTAAGATGTTAACGGAGCGGAGCAGAGATCAGCTTAAACAAACAAGAGCTGCTGAGTGACACACACTGCAGCGCTAAATAACTTAAAGGATGTGGTGAAGAAAATCACTCTGTACTCAGTCATTCACCTCAACGACACAGCGTTAACGAAACAGCAGAGCACTCTGCCTCCCCCTCAGTTTTGTAGAAGACTGTACAATGCTTTTAAATTGATGAATTCCTTAATTAATGCAGTTAACTTATTAAAATAAAAATGCTGCTGACTGTTTAATTGCCAGTTATGTTTCATATTGTATTTCAGGGGACTTGAAGCAAGAGACTTAAAATTGTGCCCCCTTTTCTATTCATTCGATCAGTAATAGATTCTGAATCAAATCTGACAAAATGATTTCCACCCCCTTAATGTAACATGTGCATCATGTTTGCATCTAAATTAGCCTACTTCTTGAGTTTTGGTGTGGATGGCTGAGTGTGAGCAACTGCAATGAATGGTGAGTTTCCAAGAAATTCACACCCCTAAGTTTTATAATAAGGTACAGCGCTTTTAGTCTCGACCTCATCAGTCCATCTCCTGTCTCAGGCTCCATATCGGCTGATGTGCAGATATTCTCTCATCCTTCCATAGCTTCACCAATTCAGAGAACTTTTTCACAGACACCGCTGTCAAAAACTTCATAAAACAGCTGCAGCTTTATCTGTAATTATTATGCAAACTACAGGCAGATTGGAGCAGTCAAATGTTTAACAGATTATAGTAAGACTACAGCTTTTCATTATACAATAATGGCTTCATGTTTTCATCTGTAAAGTGTCAGATGAGATAAATTCTCATTTTGATGCACAACTGTCCAACACTCCAAAATTCCCGTGGTGTAAAATGGGGAGAGATGAGAGAAGCAGCACATCATTTTTTGCTCAAAAGATAATGTAAAGAGTCGTTTCATCTAAAGACACAAAACAGGTTTGAGTCTTATTTTCATAGTTGTGTCCATCACATCTATCAGTAACATTCACAAACAGTGCATACGCACAAATTTGTGCTTAAGCTGTGCATACGGACATTTTACGCACAAATCTGGGATTGATCAATATTTTCTCACCTGAATTTGTTTGTACTTCATGGACAAATTTAGAACTGCTTCAGACCATGCATATGCACAAATAATGACAGCCTTGCAGTTCTAGAAAAAGTTAAACACACCTTAAACTAAATGCAGAGCATATTAAACTGCATTCATTAAAAAAAAGAAGAAAAGCTTTGATAGAAGTCTTTGAAGTGTTTCATGGTTTATTCATTGGATTTTATTTTCCATGTTTTTAGGATTTTAACATAAATGTCATAAATGTTTTATGTTAAGCACTTTGTGTTGCATCCTATGAACGTATTTTGCTAAACGATTATTATTATCATCTAGCACTGTATTAATAATAATAATAATAGTAGTGATAATAATAATAAAAGTTATTATTGTTATTGTTATAGGATGTCATCACTTTCACCCTCATTTTTCTTGTGGTCTGTTTTTCTTTTACTCAGCTTTAATGTCGAACCATTTCTTTTTCACCTGAGACACAGTCTGTTTCTCCATGGACACAACATGCATGTCTTAGTTATTGCAGCCCAAGATATTGGGCCACCTTAACTAACATGCGTAGAAATGTTCTTACTGTGTGCACAAAATAAGTTTCTGCGCAAAGTCACCGTCTGATTCATGAAACATGCACACCGGCCAAGCTTGTTCTTACCATCGTGCATATGTGAGTGAATCAGTGAATCAGAATCATTCTAAACTGACAGGCTTGTACCCGCTGCCTGCAATCTGCACACTGCATATATAAGGAAATATGTTTGCATAGAGAAGTATCGTAGAGAAAGCTGTGAAGTAGTTGTAACTTCACATTCATGTTGAATCAGGCGTTGCAGCGGTGCTTGGGTTGTTTATTTGTGTTTAGAGTCTAACCACTGTGAAAGAATCAGAAAATATCGTTTTATTTCTCTGATTCAGCAGCTTTCTACCAGTGCTGAGCGCCACCTCACCCTATTCAATCTGTACCGCTGCTGCACTGCCTGTGTCCAAAGAGGAAGCCAGAGGACACTGCAGCTCATAATAATAACTTCTTTGGCTGCAGTAATTGAAGTGGCACATGTTGTGTTGTGTCCCAGGAGAAAGGTACTCTTTCTCAGATGAAAAAGAAATGGTTTGACATTAAAGCTGATATGGAAAAAAGAAAAACAGATCAGAAGAAAATTAAGGAAAGATGTGGAGAACAAAGAGCACCTATCGCAAGTTTTGGAAATATCCATAAATGGGATTAAAAAATGAGTGTGAAAGTAATGACATCCAGCAAGGACTTTCCCCCAGTAATAATGATGATGATGGTGATGATGATAATGATAATAATAGTAGTGATAATAATAATAACAACAATAATCGATAATCTAGCACAGTACTTTCATAAAATGCAACACAAAGCACTTAACATAAACACAGATAATCATGACATTTATGATAAAATCCTAAAAACAAAGAAAATAAAACAAGATAAATCAACCATAAAAACACTTCCAAGACTTGGTTTTAATGAATGCGGGCTGTCATCATGTGTGCGTACACCTGGTCCGAGGCAGTTCTAAATTCGTTTGCAGAGTATGAACACATTCAGGTAAAGAAATATTGACCAAACCCAGATTTGTGCCTAAAATGTTTGTACACACGGTTTAAGTACAAATTTGTGCATGCACACTGTTTGTGAATGAGGACCATTATTATGAGTTGTAAAAGTGACTTTTCTGGCTTCTTCCTCAGACATGAGCTGCACAGCTGTGTGTCCGCAGTACAAACTGAATTCAGAGAGGCGGTATGAGTGTGCACGTTTCATGAATCAGACACAAAGTTTGCGTGGGAACTTATTTTGTGTGCACAGTAATAACATTTATACATACATTAGTGAAGGAGGCCCACAGCAGAGGTGTGTGAACATGGTGACATCACTGAAACAAAGTCAGGCAGTCAGACGATCAGACAGGTTGTGGTAGTTAGTGTTAAATCAAACCTTTGGACGATATGGTAAAAGTGAACTGTAAACTTTGACCATCAGCAGCTCTGGAACCTGCTCAGGATGTCTGACTGTCTGTTCAGACCTGAACCTGCAGAGGGCGACACAGGCCAGTTAATCTCTGCTCTGTTGCCGGTGTTGTGTTGTTTGTCAGGAGTTACTACAGCAGCAGTGTGTGTGTATCCATCTCGAGTGGCTGATGCAGTCACATCACTAAAAGCAGCCAACTCCAGCCTTCCTGTTGCCTCAGGTGAGTCACCAGAAACTGCAGGAATGAGATCATGCTCAGCTGAAGTGTGTGGTATGTGTAGCAGTAGAAAATGAAAGTGTGTTGTCTCTCCTCTCCCAGTGGCCACTGGTTTCCCAGCAGGCCAGACGCCACTGGAGACTCGCCTGCAGGAAGTCCGCATGGCAGTGGCTGATGGTGCCACCGAGATTGACATCGTCATCAACCGGAAACTTGCAATCACTGGACAGTGGGAAGGTACGCTGCGACCATATGATGACAAATACACAGAAAGGTCACTCAGACCATGGCCTGTAGGTCTTCACATGTGCTTTGACTTACAACCCTTCATTTTTAAAGCTTTTTAATTTTGGCTTGAAATAGTAAAAATGCAAAGTTGAGAGTCTGATTAAGCATCCACAAAAATCTGAGAAAATGAACATTCATGACGGCAAGTGTGTAAACCTAGTTTAAAAAACAGCTCATTTAGCAGTGTAGACCTGAGAGAGTATGTAGGTGTGAAAGAACACATTTTGATTGACATCTCCTAGGATTGGGCATGGAGACCCAGTTCCACTTTAGAACCAGTTCCAAAATTACAGTTCCATCGGCATTCTTAAGAAATTCTATTTTCAATTTTGCTAGTGATTCCCACACACTAATTAAACTCGTGCGTAACTTTGTTCCGCACATGCCGCTACATTTCTCTTCACTACAACGTTTAACACAAAATGAAGCATTATCTTTACTTCTTACAGCATTTATAATGTGCTGGGAACAGTAGTCCCCACCTCATCATATGAACTCCAGCTGGAGTGTTGAAATGTGCCAGACCCGTCACTCATGGTGCCAAATGAAACGTCTCTAAACCAGCACAAAAATGACAATTACCAACATAAACCATACCAATAATAATGATAATAATAATGATAATTTTTACATAGGAATCAAAATCCAGATGATACCCAACACTATCAGAAGCATTTGAACATTTTGGTAAGGCCCCTTTCATATGTACTCTCTGCTGCTGAACTATAAACATGTTGGTTTAACCTGCTGTATTGTTGAAACTGAACAAATCTCATCACTGACTACAGACGATATGACTAGTTGAAATGTTTAATGTAATGTATACATTAGAACTTACACTGTTCAGTATTCAGAGACTATAATTTGTGTGGTTGACAATGAAAACCAGTATAGGTCTACTTTTTTCCACACAGAAAATCCACAAGAATCAACAAGGGAATCGATAAAGAATTCAATCAATAAGCAGAATTGATAATGGCATAGATATCAATAAAATCTTATCAATTCCCATCCCTACATCTCCCTCAAGTGTCCCAGCATGGAATCTAAGCAATGAAGGAATCAAGGAATCACAGCCATTTATCACCATTGTACAGCGCAGTTGTACACCAAAATTAGAGCTGTAGTTTCTTCATGCAAAATACATCATACAGATAATTAAATTCAGAATGGAATAGGGTAAAATATGAAACAAAAACAAAATAAAACAATATATACAATTATTCACATATACACCTATACACCCAGGAAATGTCAGGTTCAGTGTAAACGGCAGTGACAAGATGGTGATGAGAGTATAGTCAACATGTTCACATTAAAAGTTCAACATGAGGAAACAGTGTCCATCAACTGTGACTGAGTTTGAACGTGATGCATCTTTAGAAACAGAGTCCAGGTCCCCTTGTCCTGCTGTAGTCTTGTGTCCTGTCAGCTCACAGCTGGTCCCCCGTCAAGTGCAACAGTTTGTGTTTTGATGTGGACAAACTCTCTGTAGCATGTGGCCACAAGCAGTCTCTGATTTCCTGATGCTTAGCCAGCTTGAGTCCCATTTAGTCCATTTTATTTTCCTGACTGGACATTAGGAGCAGCCTCAAGTCCCAGCTGTTGCATGGCTCTGGTGACCGCTCACCTCCTCTCCTCCTGGGGTGGTGATGTGGTGCATTTGGCTGATCTAACTGCATGTTCAAAAGGTGGCGTATGCACATTGTTGATTATCTCAGGTCTTGCTACTCTTTAATCCAAACTCCACACTTCCTTTTCCAAAGCCTACAACTGTATTTCTGTCTTAGAAGATACACATTTCAGCAATGAAGCTGAAAAGATAAAAGAGAAGAGTAGTGAAGTTAGAAGGAGTTGCCAGCCGCTGCATCTGTATGTGCAGCTATTGTCATAGCAACTATGTATGTGTATGTGTTGCTGTGGACGAACAGCGTCTGACGGGAACTAAGGCCACTATGCTTTCCTCAAAGACACCAGGCTCGTTTGAAAAAAGTAGTAATTTTACCAGAACACAAGAATTGGTGGACTACTGCTGCGTTTGTTGATTATTTTATTTTTGTGTGTTTTTTGTGTTATTTTTGGTGTTTGTTGCTGTGTTCCTTGATATGGATCGAAGGAGCAGTAGACCAACATCTCTTGTGCGGTTTTGTTTGGAGCGATGTAATGGCTTCAGTTCCCATTGTTAAGTTTGCTCGACGCCCAGATTAAGCTGGAGCAGAGAGATTTTTGTTAGGTCTGTTTGTTGGGACAACTAATGTGGATTGTTTTAATATATACATAAGACACTAAATTACATAGTTAAAAGATTGTTGTGGATTTGAGTTTCCAATTCTCAAGAGCAAGGAAATTAAAAGAAACGTTTAATTTAGGGGTACCCTGGTAGCTCAGTTGGTAGAGCCTGCACCCCATGTACTAAGGCTTTGAGTCCTCTGCAGCTAGCATGGGTTCGACACCTGCCTGTGGCCCTTTGCTGCATGTCATGCTCCCACTCTCTCTCCCCCTTTCCTGTCCTCACTTCAGCTGCTCAGTCAAGTAAAGGCATTAAGAGCTCAAAAACTATTCAAAAAAAGAAACTTCTAATTTAGATTTATTCTGTGTTTTGTAGCTGGTGTTTTTGTCATTTTATGTGAATGGCCCATTATTGTACAGGAAAATGAAATCTGACCAAACAATCTCAGATCAAGGTTCTGGTGTTTTTCTACAAGCAACTACACAACACAGTCTTCATCAGCAGATGCATTTTCCTCGTCACTGATCTGTGGATGGTGTAACTTTAGTCATGCTGAGCATGTTGAAGACTTCTTATCCATGATGGTGAAAAGTTAAACTTTGAGCTTAACAGTTTGTGTTCATTCTTGATCTTAGAAACGGCAGTTAAACAAAACAATATCTACTCCAGGTCCACTTATTTACTTGTTCTGGAGCTCATATTATATTATATTATATGTATTGTTTTTTTCCATTGGTCTGTTTATTGAAGCCAACAATTTTAGGAATTTTCACAGGATCTGGGTTTTGAGTTTTGGTGATGGGGTGACCTTTTGTTCATTTTATCATGGGTACAGTAATTTCAGTACACTGTGTCTCCTGTCCCCCTCCACAGCCATGTATGATGAGGTCCGTCAGTTTCGGGAGGCCTGTGGTGACGCCCACATGAAGACCATCCTGGCCATTGGAGAGCTGGGCACCTTCACCAATGTCTACAAAGCCAGCCTGGTGGCTATGATGGCTGGTCAGTCTCAACAAGCTGCTCTGACATGTTTCAGAGTGTCTGTCACAGTCCCACTTCATGTCTCTTCCACACAGAGAAATCACTCCTTTCACTCAACATTTAGTTAATATTTTGGCAAACAGGCTGATAGTCTTTCTTTCCAAGAGTGAGATGAGAAGCTTGTTATCAGTCTGACGGGGTGTTAATAGGGACTGACTTTATTTTTGGTGTTTTGAGCGTGGAGACATTTTGCTGCAACAGTAAATAACACTCATATTACACCACATACATATTCAAGTTTGAGATGCACATGGGTACAGAAAAAACACTGTTTCCACAGTGTACAGTAATAAGCAAGTCACATATGGATCTACTGTCTGTGACTGATTTTGTTAACAAAGCTCCATCTCATGGTGACACCTTGCAGATGTGTGGCACCTAAATTGTGCTTGTTAAAGGGGTAGTTCACTCAGAAATGAAAATTCAGTCATTATCTACTCACCCTCATGCTGACTGAAGGTCAGGTTTATTTTGTTAGTCCGCAAAACACTGCTGGAGTTTCACAGGAAAGCTGCGTTGCAGAATCTCCCAAACAATGGAGGTGAATGGTGACCAGTTTTCAAACGTAAAAACAACTGGAAAAAAGACAGAAAATGCCTCCATATTGCTTGTCTGGCATAATCCAAGTCTCCTCATGTCAGCGTGCATGTGCACATGAATGTGAACAGTGAAGATTCAGGCTAAAAAGATGGTGTAAATAAAATTATTTTTGGTTAACTTGGGGCTTTAGAAGACTTGGATTACACCAGATGAGCAGTATGGAGGCATTTTGTTTTTATTTTCTTGTTTTATTACATTTGAAAACTGGTCACCATTCACTTCCATTGTTTGGGTGATTCTGCAACACTTTTCCCATGAAACTCCAGCAGTGTTTTGTGGACTACAAAACTAAACCTGACCTTCAGTTGGCACGAGGGTGGTAGTGAGTAGATAATGACTGATTTTTCATTTTTGGGTGAAATATCCCTTTAACAGTAGGATGACAAGAGTCAGGAGAGCTGAAAGAGGCTGGAACCTGAACGACAGTTGCTGTGACTTTATAACAGCAGGCTGTCTGCAAGTCCCTGACAAGTCTTAACATTTCTGAATTTATCTTATGTAAGTTCAAGTCTTGAAATGAAATCAGTCATGCCAAGTGGTCTCTCGTAGGTCAGGTGAAACAGTCAGAAAGTAAGGTGGGCTGTTCTGAACTCTAGGTTGGGTGTCTGCTGAAAAAACGGCAGTAAACTGACATTAACTACTTCAGGCCTTGTTACATGCAGGTCACTGGCTCTGTTTTCAGAAAATGATCCACTAGTTATCAGTGTTAGCCAGCTAGCTCACAATTGCCTACCTATGCCAACATCGTTTTGGCTATGCACAGCGACCTTCCTAACTGGAGGTGGTTCAAACGAGTGAACAGCTGATTGTTTTGGTTTTTCTTAATCGAGGTCTCCTTACCAGCTCTGTGCGTCAGTGAACAGACTGAGAGATATGTCACTTGTTTGAGAAACTGCTTGTCCTGGCTCTGTTTTTACTAAGTTTAGTGCACTTGCTTCACCTCCACCTTATTTTCTCCTTTCAAAATGAACGCTGATGTCCTTGATGTTTCTGTTTCCCCTCATCAGAGCAGTCAATAGGGAGGACAAGAGACCAATTTACAGGGTTGAGAAGAGCACACCTTATATGATTCACAGCAGCCTTTTTATATGAAAATAAGCAGTATGTAAACTGTCTTTGAACTATACGGAAACAAAGCTGACTTAGGAAAATTACATTACTATTAATAAATGGCATAGACACTTAATTTACTCCTCTGTAGAGGTAGAAAACTCAAGCAGTACTGCTGTGACATCACCTGTAGTGTATCTGGACAAAATTTCACCCCGTGTCCACTTGAGTTCACTTGTAGAGGTACTCGGCCAGGACTCGCACCCAGGTGATAACCATAGCTGAATTTTTGTTTCAAAATGGCAATCTTCACTGAAAGGTGACAAGTTTGCATAATTATAACAAATTTTACATTTGTTGTTTTTTCTGCAAACAGAATTAGACTTGGATAAATGAGCTATGCTACGTAATGAATGAGATAATGACAGGGTATCTACATGGGAGGCATTTCAGTTTTCTCAGTCATCTGTCTACGTGCGTCTGACAGAACATTTCTTACATAACCAATTGAGTTGTCTGCATATATGCGTGTATATATGCTGCCTAAACTACACTGATAATTTATTGGGCTCTCAGCGCTTCCAAAACATGTGTGACCTACATTTAATACTGTGCCTGTGTAGATTTAAGCTGCTGCTGGTGCTCTGCTAATGTGCTGCTCATGCTATGTCCCCTGTGTAGACACAGTGCATACTGTAGTTTCTTATTCTCCTCTCAGATTCCTGTCAGTGGCTGGTGGTAAATATGACTTAATCTGAAGTCTGACAGACCTCTATGGTGAACTTGAATGTTACAGATAAACTTTAATTAAACTATGATGAGGTTCATCATAGATGAGATGACCTCCAAAGCTCAATATATTTAATTAGCTCAACCTGTAAGGGTGTAAGAAAATGTCAATATACCTGAGTATGTTTTGTGATAGTGAATCAATCCTCAAAACACAATTGTGATATTGTGATACATGCAAAGATTCGTGGCTGTGGTTCATTTTGTGATTGTAGGTTGCAGTGTTGTTGCCTATCTTCACTATTCTGATTGCATAAAAAAGTAGGCCTTAACTTTTAAACTCTCTTCTAAACATTATTGATAAAAATTCTCTGAGAATGAATTAAAAAAAGAAAATATCACCTTACTTACAGTATCGCAATATGTATCATAATGCATATTGTATCACTATATTATTGTTGATAGACAGCCCTACCACCTTTTCAACCCTGTTACTGCTGCCTTTGCACATACCACTGTATCACGCCAACAGGGTGCAAAATCAACTTTTTTGTCCTCCAGCCTAATGGCTAGTGAATGTTACTAGATGACTAATGGCTGGTGAGTGAAGCAAATCTACCAGACGCATATTTCACTTTGTGCCCTGTTCACTGTGATGCAGTCCTTCCAGGAAGTTGCTGACATTCTGCCTCTTTGTACACTTCTTCATTTACAAATAAAGCAGATTTTTATATTTTTTGTAATTCTGAGCCTTTTTGGTAAAGTTAGTTGGAAAACCATGTGTGGTTTGTTCTCCCTTCGACTTTTAATGAATTATCCAAAAAAAGCAACTTTCTTTTGCAATTTTCACTTGGTTCTGCAATTTCAATGCAAAAAAATACACAAAAGCACTGCAACATGCATTGCAGCTTTTTAGTAAAGCTGACATGAAATCAGGCATTTTAGACTGCAACAATCCCAATAAAAGCCCACAAAATCCTGGAGGGACTGATTATGGAAAGAGGCTGCCATCTTAAAGAAACCACCACGTGTGTTTCGACCGTGGCCTGGAGACTTTTTGCGTGGTGACAATGGTTGGATTTTCATGAGGCACTGAGGAGGTTTGAAAAGTCACAAGTCCAAGTCATTGAAAGTTGAAGTCATGGTTCAGTTCCCGTTGTCATCCGGCTTGTGGCGCTGCTGCTCAGCTTTTTCTTTCTCCTTTTGAAAAGACGAACCTGATGAGTGGAGCTCTCCCTCTCTCATGTGCACACACACACACACCCACACACGCACCCACACACGCGCACACACACACGCAATACGCTTAACTAGCCATCACATAATAAGCAGATTACAGAACCAAATTGTCAGGGGCTCTGATAGAGATCATTATTAAAATGCATTGCTTTTGTCACCACACTCACTCCTTAATCTCCCCTTGTTCCTATGAATTGCGTATGAGATTCCTAAAATTGAATGATAATTTCACCTATTAATCTCTGATGCAGGCTATTTTACTCTGCTGTTCCCCGCCAGTATCCCCCTGCCCACGCAAATGAATAGAGCTTCATTACCGCCACCCGCATTTAATAACCGTTATCCATTATCTGGTAATTAAGACTCCCCATAACGAATCTTAAGGATTATGCCAGTTTGAGGACGAGGGGAGAGAGGCTGAAAGACCTGACTGGAAAAATACATAGAACATGTCTTTAATGAACTGGAAAATGTTCATCTTGCTCTGTTCAGTAATGAACAGTCATTATACACCAGGGAGGCAGAAGGGCTGATTTTTTTTTTCTTTCCTGCAGCCCACAGTTTGTGGGTAATCTATTAAAGAGCTTCATTTCATCTTCTATTTTTATCAGGAAAGCTGATAAAACATAATTGGCTGTGAAGGAAGGGAAGGAAAAATGAAGGATTTTATTGATGAGCGTGCAGCTGCCCTCTGTTAGCCATCAGCAGCAGCATATGTTCTTGTCTGGCCGGCCCAGACTGTCAGAGTAATGCCCTGTCCATCCTCACTCTGTCGCTGACTCTGCTTCACTTCAGCTGCAGGTTGAATCTTCCTGAGCAGGTCTGAATGGGAAGCTGAATAAAAACAGATGAATGATGAGCACATGACTGTGTTGAACACTACATGTCACCTTTTTAAACCCGACAGGTTCTGACTTCATCAAGACTTCCACAGGAAAGGAGTCTGTCAATGCTACATACCCTGTCGCCATAGTGATGGTGAGGGCCATCCGTGACTACTTCTTGTGTACAGGCCTCAAGGTACAGTATCGACTCCTGCTTTTCTGCTTTCCTGGGCTAAACACTGTAGATTGGCTGCATGGGCTTTTTCTTCTCTACTAACCAAAATGTATAATTTTCATTCATTCATTCAACCTTTATTTTCACTCGGAAACACATTGAGGTAGAGACTTCATTTACAATGTACAGAGTAAAATAAAAAAATAAAAGCTCCTAGATGCAGAAAACACCAAAGACAAACTTGCATAAAAGTGGCAACAAGAAGTGAAAAGAAATATAAGCCAAACAAAATTTTAAAAATAAATAAAAACATCAGTAATAAATAAAAACAGTTAAAATCTAGGGCACATTAATCAGCTAAAACAGGAACACCTAGAACTAATATGTGATACAGTTAAAGGTTTAAATTGCCCTATCAAGTTCAGTTCAACGTGTTCATCCCATTCAGTAACCAGACAGGAATTTAAAGGGCATGAACTTAAAGGGATAGTTTGGATTATTTGAGGTGTGGTAGTATGAGGTACTAATCCATAGTGAGTGTGTTACTCAGAACAGATGGTGGTTGACACGTCCCCAGTTTGGAGAAGCAGAGAGGAGTACTGACACACTGAAGCTAAGCAGTGTACTGCTGCGGACAGGCTCATCAGCAAAACTTGATTTGCTCTGTAATTTTAGTAATTAGATGGACCAGTGTCTGTGGAGATCAGCCTTAAGAGAACAAGTGCAGTGATGTCTTCAGATGTATGAAACCGTCATGCAGTGTGGCCTCATAGATCTGTAAATGTGTAAAAAAAAAACAAAAAACAAAGAAAAAAGTCTACAAAGTTTTTCAGTTAGCCATTATTGTAGGCTGTGGATGGGACAATAATCTATTTGACCATACACATCTTGATAAAAATACAAAGTTGCTAAAGAGTCTGTTTTTTTTTGGTTGTTTTTTTATTTCATTTGTTTTTTATTTCATCCTACAATAAGTGACAAACACAAGAGGGACTCACTCTATTACCCACGCTGTAGACTAGACAGTGCCATGCTGTTCTCCACATTTATCACGACAGAGGGTGGATTAAAGTAGTGTTTGGTTGGCAGACACAGAAAGAGAAACACAAGTGTGTCCTTCATCAGAGAGGGTAGTCTGAAATATGTTCAAACTTCAGCTATAATAAATGATGCTATTTTTCCTAGTCTGTGTATTGTATTTGACATGTGCATCTTTTATTTGAGTGAATAATGTATATCAAAATTAGCCAAGATAATTGTTGTAAGACATTTTTAAAATCATAACCTAATCATTCCTAACATGGACACAGTCGCTTTAAACCTGGGTTAAACAGAAATGTTCATTATCACCTAATTTCTCCCGTGGTCCTGAAATGTGTGCACACTGTTACATACTTAACTCCATTGTAGTGTCAACTGTATGTTGATCATTATATTCTACCTTTTTAAAATATTTCCATTCCTTGGCTCCTCTGTTAAGCAGTGTGTCCAAAAAGAGAAATGTGTATTAACACACAGCATGTTGTAATGTGTGTTTAACTGCTGTGTCTGTGCGCCCTCTGTTCTGGTGTCAAAGTGTTAATTATGTTGAGTAAATGGGACATGGCTAACCCCTAATTCATGGCTTAAAATAAAAAAAATATTTTGGCAGCCATTTGGCCTATATTATATGACTTTTTCCCTACATATTAGTTAAACTATTACATGAAATGAAGTGTGTGTCCTGTTGACAGAGTGGTGTGTGTTTTTGTGTGTGTGTGTGTGGTGTGTGTGTGTGTGTGTGTGTGTGTGTGTGTGTGGTGTGTGTGTTGTGTGTGTGTGTGTGTGTGGTGTGTGTGTGTGTGTGTTTTGTTTTCCTCAGGTGGGTTTTAAACCGGCAGGAGGAATCCGGACGGCTCAGGAGTCTCTGGTGTGGCTCACTCTGATCAAAGAGGAGCTGGGCAACGACTGGCTCTGCCCTCACCTGTTCCGCCTGGGAGCCAGCAGCCTGTTGGCTGATATCGAGAGGCAGGTGGGGAGACTCACACCAGCACACACACACAAAACACTGCACTTCGTACTTTTCTGCCTACAAGTAAGTTTTTGTCTTTCTTGCTTAACAGATCTACCATCATGTTACTGGACAGTATGCAGCCTATCATGAGCTGCCAATGGCCTGAAGATATGGACATCCTGTTTTAGTGACCAATCAGAACCTAAGACTCACCACAAACCACACAGGCAGCACACTGACTCATCTATTCTATTAGCCAGAGGTGGAACAGTATCTGAAAACTGGTTTTCTTGTCGAACCAGTGTGCCCATACACGCTGTGCATTTATGAAATACAAACAGGTGAATAAAGTTTGTCTCAGTATTTGGTCACAGACATAATGAACCAGTATATCATGTCTGTCTGTATGAAGGATGTGCTGAGTTAAGCTGACTGTGTTTCGTGTGGAACAGGAAAAACTAGTGATTCAGAATTAAGAAAATAATATTCATCGATTTGTTTTGTCCTTCATACCCTGAAAGTATCAGACTGGGTTGCACCAAGTTTAGCAAAGAGTTTAGCAAAACTACATTTAAAATGAGTAAATCCAGATTTATATATTAATCAGAGCACTATTTCACCATTACAAACAAATCTGTTTAGTAAATCCAAGTTTATTGACATAAACCAAAATAAAATTATGTTAATCAGTACGGCGATGCTTGATTGCCCAAATTAAAGTGATTTGGGGACCTAGTAAGTAAAGTAAAACTTTATCTATTCCTTTACAAAATGTTAGGTTGTTCACTAGGTAACTAAAACATTTACAAAACATTCCATTTTTGCTTGCTAGCTAAAAAGTTAAAACGTTACATTGTTTGCTTGCTAGCTAAAATCTTAGCTTAGTCAGCCTACTCATTACGCCTCGGCAGGGAGTTTATAATTTATCCTCCTTTGAGAAAAATTTGTTGGCTGAATTAACAGAGCAATATGGCCAAATAATAGAAGATTAAAAACTGAACAGTACAGTGAGGAAAAACAAGACAGGCTGGCAGCAACTGACAGACTGTTTTAGTGGAACATTTGAAGTGAAAGAAAGAAGAGCTGCATCATAAAACTCAACTGGATTGAGTCTCTCCTTAACTTTCTTTGGGGAACTTCATTATTTTGTTTAATCCATCTGAAAAAGGCAGCCATTTCAAAAAAAGTTAACATCCTCAAGTTTGAGTTTAAAGTGTTGTATAGAGAGGTTTTGGTGCAACAGAATTAAATTCATATAGGTTAGTAAAAACTAAGCTGAGGTTTAAAGACAAATTTAAACTTAATCTTCCTTTATTTTTAAAAGTTAGTTTAAATGTTTGGTGTAACATAATTTAAAGTTTAACCATGATTTAATCAGGTTTGGCCTTTGCTGTTCATGCCAAATAAAAGATCTGTGTGGAAAGATAAATCCTGTTCTGGTACATTTTTTAACACTTATAACAACAATTATAATGCAGTTGTATCACTTGTGAAGAGAAAAGTTATGACGCCTTGATTATATCACACATGTCTAACAAAATCTTACATTTCTTCCTTTAAGTTCAGGAAACATGATCTTGGTTAAATTTGAAGGCTTCAGTTATGTTTCTTCCCAACTAATGTGACAATGCATTTGCAGGAGACGGGTGGGATCATCAGTGCTATTAATAAACTGATCAAATGATAAATCATTTTAGTACTTTTGGCTATTGTTTAGTCTTTATTTGGACTGTCATTTTCCCCTGGGGGATGGGCCCTCTTCCAGCTCTAGTTCCAACTCTGACACAACAATTCTTCTACATGCTTTAAATAGCAGCTCAAATCCCACCCATCTTTTCATTTTCACTCTCTTCGAAATTAGTACAGCTGTCAGTTATTCAGACATACTTTAATGACCTTAAGAAAATTTTTAGAAGAGTTGTTAATTAAATATGTCAAGTGAGGCACTATTAGTATATTTGCCGTCTTTATGTTGTCAATTTGCTAATTTGTTTCACAATACCACTCTGCCCTTTAATTACTGGAGGATAATTTGACTCGATCATGCAGATGATTTGTCAGATCTGTGCTTAAATTTACACACCTTTGTTTTTCCAAATGTTTTTTTGTTCTGTTCATGTCCAGTGCTACTAAATTAGGAACCTGGAAAGAAGGAACAGTCAGACATTCTGAGATCCACAGTTTCCACATCACATCCATGAAGACTGTGTGCTGCAGATGCTGTCAAGTCTCCAACCTGTCCCAGTGATGTGTGCTGAATCTGTTATGGAGGCTTCCTTTGCTTAATTTCCTTAGCGAGAAGCTCGGCCAACTGAAGAACGCAGGGGATTAATCAGGGGTTAAGTGAGTTTAAAAGATGTGATTGAACAGCTCACAAATTTGAGGCTTCATTTGAAGACAGAAAACTTTCTTCTCCCTTTTCTTCTTTAATTAAGATATCACAGGCCTTGACCTTGACTGGAACAGAGGATAAATGAGTGAATTAATTGTGGAGGGAAGGGGATGTGAGCTTTTGGGGAAAATGTGGGATTTGATGGAAAACTCGTGGGAGAGGGTTGGCTTCAGGATACTAGTGGAAGGGCTGGGAATGAGGCCATGCTCAGTTAGGCAATGTAGGTGGTGCTTTGACATGGTCAAATATAGAACTTAAAATGTTATTCTGTAGAGAACTGGTCAATAATCCAGTGCTATCTTCACAGATTATAAGACAAACATCTTGAAGCTTCAAAATAAAGTTGTAGAAAAGAACTGCTACCACATGCAGTGTTTTGCCCTAAATTCTGCTATTCAACACTTCGGTCCAGAACAACATATCTTATCGAGTTGCGGTGGCAGCAGGGTATTCCATGTGTTTCTCTTCCCAGCAATGCTTCCAGCTCCTCCTAGGGGATCCTGAGGTGTTCCCAGGCCAGATGAAATAAGTAACATCTCCGGTGAGTTCTGGGTCTCTTCCGTCGTCTTCTCCCAGTAGGACAAACCCCAAAAACCAAGACCAAGCATCAAAGAGGCATCCAAATCAGATGCCACCTCAGCTGGCTTCTTTCATTCGCAAAGGAGCAGCACTTTACTCCGAGCTCCCTCAGGATGTTTGAGCTCCTTTCCCTGTCTCTAAGGCTTAGCCCAGCTACCCTACAAAGGAAATTCGTTTCAGCCGCTCATGACCATAGATGAGGGTTGGAATGTACACACACCAGCCAGTTCATTAGGTATACCTGTTCAGCTGCTTGTTAACGCAAATATGTAATCAACCAAGCACATGGCAGCAACTCAATGCATTTAGGCATGTAGACATGGTCAAGACGACCTACTGAAGTTCAAACTGAGCATCAAAATGGGGAAGAAAGGTGATTAAAGTGACTTTGAACATGGCATGGTTGTTGGTGCCAGACAGGCTGGTCTGAGTATTTCAGAAACTGCTGATCTACTGGGATTTTCACACACAACCATCTCTAGGGTTTACAGAGAACGGTGCGAAAAAGAGAAAATATCAGGTGAGCGGCAGTTCACTGGGCGAAAATGCCTTGTTGATGCCAGAGGTCAGAGGAGAATGGCCACACTGGTTCGAGGTGATAGAATGGCAACAGTAACTCAACTTGTTACAACCAAGGTATGTAGAAGACCATCTCATCTCTCATCTCGAGCATCGTTTAAACACCACAGCCTACTTGAGTATTGTTGCTGACCATGTCCATCCCTTTATGACCACAGTGTACCCATCTTCTGATGGCTACTTCCAGCAGGATAACGCACCATGTCACAAAGCTCATATCATCTCAAACTGGTTTCTTGAACATGGCAATGAGTTCACTGTTGTTGGGACTAGAAGGAGCAGACAAGGTTATTAGCAATAATTAATAATTATTAAAAATGATTATTAATTATCAAAAATAAAAAATATATTAAAATTATTAAAAAGTTAATAAAATTAACAATTCGGGGCACCACCCTGTAAACAGGGACCAATAACCTTAATATAGATAACAGCCTCGAAATAGATGAGTTAAAATAATTGAGGCCTGAAAGGCATTAACTAATTAACTTCAACAATGAAGATCGTGAAATCCAAGCACAGACTCTCAACCAGCTCTTGTCGTAATACACAAGTACACAGTCACAGACGTAGTTTTAAGAAAAGTATAACAATATTTATCAATTCAATTCAACAAGAAATAATCTCAATTTACAATTGACATTACTTTGGTAAACAAATATTCATATACTGCAACTCCATCTACAAACTACTTCTGTTAAACAATGACACAGGAGGTGTGTGTGGTGTGTGAGAGTGAGAGAAGGAAGGAAGGGAGGAGGAGGGGCAGGAAGTTGGACGTAACCCACGCGTGGGGGTGGTATGTCGAGGTTCCAGCCACGAGGAGTGACCGCGTGATTTAAAAGTACATGGCTAACGGCCGCCGCCAAAGATGACATGTGCTTTTAGCAAAGGGAAAAGAAAATAGTGGCGCTACACTAGGGCGTTAGACCCTGTCGTCAATTGTAAACTCTCCACCTATGGGGAGCGAATGTGTAGCAAAACGTGTATGTGTGTGGTCAGTCGGCGGACAGAGGGAAAGAAAGAAAGGAAAGCTGGTGAAAGCACTGACAAAGAGGTGGTAAGCACAGAGATCGTCTTTGATCACACAGAGACGCGGGAGGCGGGTTGAGGTCCGTCTGCCATGGTCGCTGGCTTTTACAGATAAAAGACGATCTGCTGCTTTACACACTACGACCGATTATCACCAGAGCGGTCCAGTGAAGTTGGTCAAACACTGTTACACTAGCGCGGTGGCTAGAGACAAGCAGCAAACAAGCAGCAAACGTTCAACAACAAGAGAAGACAATAACACCAAAGTGTAACCTTAAGCAGCACAATACTTCACAGATACTCAATAGTATAACACAAACAGCTAAATCTAGCTCTGCCCAGACACTAAGCCTCTTACTTCAAATCAAATCAAATCAAACTTTATTTATATAGCACTTTTCATACATCTTAAAATGCAACCCAAAGTGCTTCACGAGAAAAAACAGAAAGAAAAATGAAATGACAAAACATATAACAATAAAAAGTGAATCCCGCCCTCCCATCCACATATCGCCCCCCCCCCCCGCACCACACAACACACTCACACTCCACACATACAGTAATAGACTGTACATGCATGGCACTGAGATCAGTGAGGAGAGCCACCTAGGGCCATCCACACCGAGAGGCCCATAGTCGCAGCCGAGCCCACAGACGCCCCACGGACGACCAGAGCAGACTCCACACACTGCAAGCTCCAGTCACCTGGTCGAGGATTCCAGGACGCGTCCCGTGGGCAGCAGCAACACAACTCCCATGTGGAGGCCCCATGAGGAAACAGAGCTAAAACAAAGATTAAGACGGAATAAAAACAGGCAATAATGATATAATGTCAAAAAATAAATAAATTGAGGATTTAGAAAATTTAAAAGTAAAAAATGCACAAAACTTAAAATAAAATCAATAAGAATAAATAAAATAAAAATGATTAAAGGCATAAGAATAGTAAAATAAGCGAAATAAGGAATCAATTAAAAGCCAAATTAAAAAGGTGAGTCTTGGCTCACTTCGTCAAGCGATTGGGCGTTTCCTCGTCATTCTGAGGTTCAGCTCGGCTCCTCGCGGCTTGAACAATGACGCAGGCGTTTTCTCGTCATTATGAGGTTCAGTCCGATTCCTTGCGGCTCGAACAACGACGGGTCCGTACCAGCTGGCGTACGGTGGCTGATCCTCGGCGGGGATGCAGAGAATGCAGCAGGTAGACTGATCGAAGGCGATTCTGTTCCTTCGCTTCTGCAGGCTGATGAGGGCTGTGTTGCGCAGCGTCCTCGATGTGGATCCAGGAGGAAAAAAAATAAAAACGTTCGGTCGAACAAAAAGAGAAAGAAAAGTCTCTGAGCTCGTCCAGCGAGAGAGAGAGAGCACGTGGCCTTGTTGCAAAAAGAAAGAAAACAGAGGAGTAACGTTACTTGGGTTACCTCCTTTGGTAACGGCAGTTACTGGAAGCAATGGGGATGCGGGCGTCTCAGGTATAGTAACGGTGACGTCACAGCTGAGAGGCGGGACATCATGTGGGTTCCAGGGGGTCTCGTCCAATGAGAGCCCAGGATTTGACTTCACCGGAATTCACACCTGAGTGTGAATGCCGCAATGACTGGTGGGAAACGGAGTTCTTTTTTTTAGGACTCCCTTTGTTTGAATTCTGCCGCCTTTCCTGTGGTGGTCAGGCTGTAGTGGGGTCATGGAGGCCCCAGTCAGGTTTTGAGGCCCAACACTGTACTCCAATGGCCACCACAGTCACCAGATCTCAATCCAATAAAGCACCTTTGGGATGTGGTGGAACGGGAGATTTGCATCATGGATATGCAGCAGATAAATCTGCAGCAACTGTGTGACGCTATCATGTCAATATGGACCAAAATCTCTGAGAAATGTTTCCAGCACCTTGATAAATCTATGCCACGAAGAATTAAGGCAGTTCTGAAGGCAAATGAGGGTCCAACTTGGTATTAGCAAGGTGTACCAATGAAGTGGCCAGTGAGTGTAGATCGACTGGTAAATCGAAAGCTTTGCTTCCAGCTCAGCTCCCGCTTCACAACCACATACGGTTCAATGCCCCAATTGTCCACCTCTTTTTGATTTTATCACTGCGAATGTGATCCTGAGAAACTTAAACTCCTTCACTTGCGGCAGCAACTCACTCCCAAACCAGAGGGAGCAAACCACCGTTTTCCAGCAGAGAATCATGGCCTCAGACTTGGAAGTTCTGACTCTCATCCTGGCCGCTTCACACCCTGCAAACCGCCCCAGTGCATACTGAAGGTCTTGGTCTGACGAAGCCAACAGAACCACATCATAACTCAGTCATCTGCAAAAAAGCAAAGACACAATTCTGAGTTTCCCAAACCTAACACCCTCCTCACCCCAGCTGCACCTTGAGATCGTGTCCATGAATATGACAAACAGGATAGGAGACAAGGCAAGCCTGGTGGAGTCCAACACCTACTGAGACATGTTCGACTTTGTTTTGAGGACATGGATACAGCTCTGATTTTGTCTGTACAAGGTTTGTTTAGGATGATTTGTAATGATTTTAACATTTGAGGTCCAAAAGCCCACTTGACTAGCACTAAAACTACAGCACTATAGCATGTCCCTTAAAAGTTAAGCCTGTTGAGGCCAGATGCTGACAAATTTCTGTCCGAAACCGACCTGAACCCATCCCTCATTAGCATATTTCAGCCCTAACCCGATTACAGCCTGACGTTTTTCTTAATGTACCCTGGTAATTTTTTAGAGTGCATTTACTTTTGTTGATATATTTATCATTGTTTTTGTTTATTATTGTGACTCTGATATTCTATAAAATTTGTCTGGTGTAGCCAAGTAGGCTGAGCAGCAATTATGAGAACACAGTCACCAGACAGGTATGACAGCATTAGAATAGACCCTTTTACAGTTTGTAAACAATGAGAAAGCTGCGCGCACATCTTGGCAATGGAAGTACAGCGGACCACAACAGCTTGTCAATGGGCTGCTGCAAACACGAGTAGTTTCAATCGCGTTCAACACGTTTAATAGCTTGCAGCCATAGACCCACCAATTGCTCTGAAATGGTCAAAGTTGTATGAACATACAACTATATCATATACTCAATAAACAAATGTTTTGGTGATTTTGGTGCTGGTAAAATGTTTAATTCAACCTTTACAGCTTGATAACTCGTCTGGATACTGGAGGAGACGCTGCTTCTGTTGCCAAAATGCGCCGCAGTTCTTCAATGACATCAGCTGTAAAAGGGTCTATAACTACACCCTTCTGTTATTTTGGTCCATTGGCGCTCCCTAGTGGCGTAATTAAGAGAGGGAAGTGAAGGTGCAGTGTGATGAGTTACTCTTGTGTTTTGCCTAGACGGAGACATCCACGGAGTACAACAGCAGCACCATCAGGTAGCCTCGTGCAGAAAGTTGAAGCAAGTTAACCACTTGGATTGAAGTGGAAAATAAGTAATGATAACATGGAGATATTCTTGAAAGCTGGAAGAGAAGTTATACAACAGCCACAAAGTTGCCGACCCCGTCAAAACTGCGTGTGTATCGAATATTTCTGGTGAGTTAGCTGCTTGCTAACAGCAAATTAGCACTCTGTTGTTGTTATGCTTGAGAATTGTTTCTTACCTTGAGAGTTGTTGCTTTATGATGTAAAACCAGTTGGGATAAGCTAATAACCTGATGAAGTTGTCTAAGCTGTGTTTTCACTTAAAATAGACAAATACTGTGCACTGTAAAAAGGAGGGTTTACTGAGTAAAAATGTCTGTAGGCGCAGTGCATGTTTTATATATTTTGTGTGTTCATGTTGTGATTGTTATGCCTCAGTAAGCTGGTTTATTAAGCTGAGCAGACAATATTAAGTTATAAGTTAAAAAACATGTAAGTGAAATGCTGTTAAAATGTGAAATGGTTTTGATATGTGCAGTATGTAGGGATATATTGGTGCTTTTACTGTTGAGAAGAAATACAAGTGTGAAACTGTTGATATGGATAACTGAGTGATTATTCTGCACGTTTGTGCAGGCTGGTTTTTTGTTGAGACTATTACTACAGACAGAACTGTGCTGCTCGAGTCACCATTGCCCCACTGCCTCCTGGTCTTCATCCCCATCATCGTCATCCTCTCATTGTTCGCTGCATCTTCGCTGCCGTCATCATCCCTGGTCGGCATCATGTGCATCCATTAAGAGATATACGAAGTCTTGTGAGATTGATGCAGTGTTTACATGCTACCGGCTACATGCTACAGTTGACATTTCTGCTAAAAACATGGTGTAAATGGCGTCTTTTGTGGTTAAATTTTAATGTCGTGGCTCGCGGACACTTGGATTACACCACACGACAGGATGGAGACATTTTGTGTTTGTTTTGTGTTCTTTTTTTTTTTTTTTTACATTTTATCCGCGGTCAACATTCACTGCCATTGTACTGGATTTGGCTGCAACCCTGTTTTCTGCTGAAACTCCAGGATTGTTATGTGAACTGAAGATCTTCACCCATCCTCACATCAGCATAGGGGGGAGTACATATTGAGTGGATTATCATGTAGAGGTGGAATATCCTTTTAAGTTTACCAGGCATACTTACAAACCCTTTTCATTTTTGGCACTAGGAAAATGAAACAAATAAAGTTGCTCCCTTTTAATGGATAATTTGGGTTTATTTCAACATGTCTCTTTGTTTTGGCTATCATTTCTATCAGTTATGATAGCATTCTACTTACATGCAAAGATCTGGAAACACTGTGACCTCACTAAAAACTAAGTGAACATCTAAAATCAGGACAGAAGGTCAAAATTGAAGCAGAGCAAGGTTATTATTGCAGAGAGAAACAATGGCACAACCTTGTAGAAATTACATTCACAATTTGTTTTCAAAAAAGGATAGCCTAATGCTCTTGTTTATCAATATAATGAGAACATTTTTAATGTATCTGTAACGTCACAAGACGTTCATTAGAATGTATCTACAACACGATCACTGACACCATATTTCATTTTCTAACAATATTCTTTCAGAACAAGATGTAATTTGTTCACATAGTGTCAGCAGCATAATGATGAATCTGTTTAGGCACTCGTAGCACTTGGTTAATGTGAGGGAAAGATGGTGGCCTTGGTTAAATAAGGAAAACTAGAATTACTGCCTTGAGCTTTGTATGCCTCATCCAACCAGCCAAGTTACATTTTATATCCATGTCTGTCCAGACGCATATAATGTATGTAGTGAAGACCAAAGAAATTTAATAGAAGTATTAAGTTCTTTTTTGTCAGAATGGAAGTTCTCACTACATGTGTGATTTCAGTGAATAATTTCCACGTAGAAAGTAGAGAAGGTAGAGACTATTTTTACAGAGGAGGACAGACGACTGATAGAGAGCTGAACATTATAATGTTCATCAATGCCATCACTTCATCATTTTATCTGTTCAGTGTCACACAACAGTGTTTCCTTATGTTTATTAGATTTTTATGTGTGTTGTGACTCTTGAAAAAAAAATCGCTATTGTTAAGTTTGCAGATGACTCCACCATCATTGATCGGATTTCAAAGCTTCTTCCCTCAAGCTTTGAGACTGCTTAACTCATTCTTAGCACTCTACCTTATAAATTCATTTGTTCTGTATTTTTATTTTCTCTACAATCAATTCCAATCATTCAAAGAGGAACTACAACATAATCCTGATTTACTACCTTGTTGTAAATGATAAAAAAAATCATCTTATATCCTTTTTTTCCTGCATTATTTCAGGTATTTTACCACTTGGCCTATTTTATCTGTATGATTTTATATTATATTTAATAGTTTTAGTGTAGTGTGGGATTTTATTATTGCTGTGTTTTATTTCATATTTCTATTTTGAAGTGTATTTGTTAATATTATTATATTATGCATGTTAACATCTTGTCTCTGGCCATGTGACAAATTACCACTAAATACCTGAACTGGGTGGAGATCTTACCTTTTTGATAGACTTTGCTTTTAGCCAATGGGACATGAGGCTGTGGCCACAGGGACCAACAGGCAGCCAACAGGAGGGATCATAGAGGTGAATGTGGAGATGAAGAGGGTAGAGGATGAGATGAAGATGGCAGTGTGAGAGATAACAGTGTGAAATCCCAGGAAGGGGAAGCACAACTGGAGAGCAGTGCCACGCACTGCCAGCGGTTCAGGTGAGAACCACTGCATGTGCTCACTGATGGGTGTGCGGATCACTTTCAGCGTACCTGTGGGCTCACCATGACAGATTCACAGGGGAAGAAAGAATGGAAGCATCCAGCAGTGCAAGCACACCATGTTGAGAAGGAACTGCAGCCTGGGCAGCACTCAGCATTCCCCAGGCTGACAGTACCAACATCATCCTGCCACTACATGACAGCCAGCAGTTGAGATGCACAGGACAGAAAGAGCACAGGAGAGCAGCATGCTGAATCAGTGTAGAGGGCACTTGTGACAGGGATAAAGGACAGAACAACTGAGAGCTATGGAGAAGCAGACACCTTTATGGGGGCAGTCAGAGTGACAGTGGCAGAACCACTGGGGCATTTAGTAACACTCAGGCACATGAGAGACATAGGCTTGGTGGTTGTCATTGGCATACCTTATTACTGTTTGTTTGATCTATCTTCAGGTGTCCCAGACTGTTGAGTTGGCCTGTTTCCTGGTCATTTGAGGAGAAAGACAGTGGAACCATGTCGGTGACAAAGCGCGTCCCACAGCACACAGGAGATACGGTCAGTATTGAGCTGTGGCTCGTAGCATTTTGACTTGTAGCCTTCCCTGATATTAGTGGTGGACTTTTATAATCACTGTGTGCATTTTGTGGTTGGACCCATTTAAGGACTGTGTAAAGCAATAATAAATGTGTGCTCTGAGATTACCTCATTACAGAAAGATGTGTTATTAACCACCCAGCCAAATTTTAATGATTGAAAAAATCACCAAATATATAAAATTAGGTCTTAAAAATCATGAAAAAATACAGTTTTCTGCTCTGAAATGCCAGGGGTGTGTCCACTCCACTGTCTCAGTGCTCATGCCAGTTCAATGTGCCATTTGGTTCAACTTGCAAATCTAAGAACTGACTTGCTTTTCCACAACCTAGAGAGTCAAGTCATTACGTAACTGTACACACATCTGGTTTCCTAGCAACACTAACTTCAAGCACTTCACACTCCAACACAGTAGGTGGTGGTAATGCATTGTTGGTTGCTGGTTGCGATATGAAAAGGAAGAAAAAGAAGCACAACAACTTCCAACTACTTTTTTCAGGGCTGAGAGCCGGTTCGTTGGCTCTCAAAACACAAAGAACTGGTTCAAAATAAAGCTCTGGCTCCGAACCAGCCCTGGAACAGCCTCAGTTGATAAGGGTGTCAAACACCACTACGACCTGAAAACGACCTGAAACATGGATGCGCCATCCATCAGCTTTATTGCCAGAGGACAGTGACAGGATGGTATTTTTTTTCTTCTGGGTCAGGTTGGTGGAACTGAAGTGAGCTAAAGTGAACTGCTGGGCTGATTTGGACTGAGAGAGCTGCTGAAGAAGCATTTGCAACTAACTGTTAGGGAGGGTGAGGGAAGGGGGAGATGATGGGGTTCGTGTGTCAGTTTGTGGAGCTTATATAGTGTAGGGGAACCATGTTTAAGGTCCGACCAAAAAATCCTGAACACAGAACTTGTGAACAACAGTCTACCTGTCTAACTCCAGAATTCGGTACTACATAGTTCTAAGTGTTGTCAGTAACTATGTTCTAATAATGTGTTTAGAAGAAAAACTGATCAGAACTGATCAGTTCATCCTTGAGTCCAAGTGGACATTTGTGCCAAGTATGAAGAAATTCTCTCGAGGTGTTCACAAGAATGGGATCGATGGACGGACAGACGGCTGTCCTGTCACCAGCGTGGAGGTATAATAATGTAATTATATCTCTGATTCATCGGCTTTCTTGTTACCACTGCTTCATCTCTTTATCCACTCTCTAGCTCAATCAACCACCACTGTGCTCTCTCTCTGTCTTTCTCAAAGAAATGGACACAAACCAAAGAAGCTTCTTGATGTCATGATTTTGCAGCATAAACTGCATTCAGACCAAGACATGAAGGCTGGGTACACAAAATAAACCAAGCAAGGACACCAGTGAGATAATATCATTGTTTGGCCCACATTCCCCACCACTGCAGCCTAAACCCACTCCCCCGTCTAAATGAATGGGGGGACTGGCGTTTTCAGTGCCTTGCCTGATTTGTTCTGAATGCAGCCTTAGAATATAAAAAATGAACATTGTAGCCTGGAGAAGCTTCTTGTCTTGTTTTTTCTAGTTTTAATTTGCACTGCTGGAACTTTTCCAGTTGTGGTTTTAGTGCAGGTACCAGATATAATTCAGCACATCTGTAAACTGCACAAATGTTTGACCTGTGAGATTTATTGAGACTGACGCAGTTTATGCTGTTAAAAAATGATACAAACTCTTCAACAGCTTAGCTGAGAAATAGTTTTTCTTTTTGTTTCCTACTGGGAGCTCAGTGTGAGGTGTGTTAGCAGGAATGATGGAGTGAGCATCTGTAGTCTGCTCTTGATGGATTAGTCCCATTTACGTAAAGGCATGTAGATCATTTCAAATCTGAACCATCGGTCAGCACACTGCCACCTGATCAGACAGAGGCAACACGGGCTGGTACTTGATTTTACTTGATTGAATCCCCAGGCCATCCATAAAGATCCCTATCAAACACACACACACACACTGGGTGAATGCAGGGTGAGCCATCAGGGTGAGGCCTTCATGGATACATGTGATCTCTCTCCAACAACCCTGTGTCTACTGTGTCAACAACATGAACTGAACAAATGGGGATAGAAAGCAGAGCACAGTTACTCTCTTCTAGAAAATGTTCATGGTGTTTCACCCAGTTGACACACAGAAAGTAACAGGAGTTGTAAAGAAAGAAAAAAATGTTCAAACCCTGTCTACCTGTGCACCTGCATGACGTGGGTTTGATTGTCAGACTGTCTTTTTCATAAAGTTGCAAAAACACCCCTTCTCCATTCCCCATTGAGTTGTTAGATAACCTGACAAGCAGTCTGTTTGAGGAGCACTGATCCTTTAATGGGATAGTTCACCAAAAAAGTTGAAAACTGATCACTATTCACTTCCATTGTTTGGGAGATTCTGCAATGCTGTTTCCCTGTGAAACTCCCGCAGTTTTGTGGACTAAAAATCTAAACTCAACCTTCAATCGGCATGAGGGTGAGAGGTGAGTAAATGATGACTCAGTTTTCATTTTTGGGTGAAATATCCCTCTAGTTATGCAGGAAATACAAAACAAATGACCTGGGTCCTAATTTGTTCCAGTCAAGAGTGACTGAAATTCTTGCATTTCTTGGACAATTCTTGGGTTGTAAGATTGAAAATTAAAATGTTTCCAGTCAGGAAGTATTTATGAATTTAAATTAGAGAAATATGCTGCTTTCAGTATTAAAGGATACAATATTTTTTAATTATTAGTATCAGCAAAACCCCAGAGATCACAATCTACAATTAATTGATGCTAGTAACCAGTATTGTCTGTGTATCCAAACCCTGAAACTCAAACTCCCTGTGTCAGAGAGACTATTAAAACTATTAAAACACATAAGGTGCCATACTGATGAATCTGGGCAACAAATTCCTTGATTATAAATCAAGTAGTTTCAGAATGTCTGAGGAAATGTCTCTTGATGTTGTAAAACATGTTTCTACAGAGACCTAAATTGTTGAATAAATCATATGGACCAATTTACTGTGATGTTGCGCTAACAAGTACAGTCACTTTTGTGTAGATACCTGGTAGATTTGCAGAGATTTGTTAACAGATATGTTTGTTGATTTGTCATGGCTCTGTGACCGTTTGAATCATGAAATCGTGAAACAAAACAGTCATTGCTATTGTAAAGTCCATCCATCCATATTCTGTAACCGCTTATCCGGGAGGGTCGCGGGCGGCTGGAGCCTATCCCAGCTCACATTGGGCGAGAGGCGGGGTACACCCTGGACAAGTCGCCAGTTCATCGCAGGGCTGACACATAGAGACAAACAACCACTCACACTCACATTCACACCTACGGGCAATTTAGAGTCACCAATCAACCTATTATGCTGCATGTCTTTGGATTGTGGGAGGAAGCCGGAGTACCCGGAGAGAACCCACGCGGGCTATTGTAAAGTAATAAAAAAAAAGGACAAAGGACATTGAAATAAAAACAGCAGGAGTGAAATACAGCCAAGCTCCAATCAGCTCTTGTGAAAAGAAACTGGATGAAATAACACATTGGTATAATAATGAGCTGAATTATAAAAATATTAGATTGTTTAAAATTTATTAATACATTTTGTCTGTGTGATGTTGTTTTTAACGGTCCAGTGTGTCAGATTTAGAGGGAGTTATTGCACACTATGGCAGAAATGGAATATAATATTCATCAAGGAAGTTTTCATTAGTGTTTAATCACCTGAAAATAAGAATTTCGTTAAGTGTTTTTGTCACCTTAGAATGAGCCCTTTTATCTACAGAGGGACCAGGTCTATGTTTCTACAGTAGCCAGGAACAGACAAACCAAGCAGTGGCTCTTGGTAGGTCCCTCTGTATTTTTCGCGGGTTTCATAGCCACAGTTTGGAAGGGGAGGGTGAGGCAAGTGGTATTCAGTTGATTGCAGTTTACATTCACTCACTGTCAGATGCCAGTGCCACTAAATCCTACATACTGGTGCTTTAATGCTCAGTACTGATAATCTTTGTGGAAAAAGTGCTTTTATATCAATTATGTAATTGAAACTAAAAAGACACCATATCCAAATTAAATAGACCGGTGTTATTTCTTTCTTTCCTTTTTTGGTTAAACCATTGAGTCTGGATCAGTTTTTTGCTATTACCTTACAAAAAGGTCATTCACTTCTACTGAGACTGAGATATTTTTATAATCACATTTTTTGTGTCAAAACAATGGACACAATTTTTTAGTGTCATGTTGTCTACACAGGGACTTTCTGACCTCACACTGGATCTCACACTCAGGTTTGGAGCTGCTGCAGCATGGATTGTTGGACAACATGAGGTGGCCACTTGATGTGAATGGGACAGTGCGTTATTAGACAGTGCACAGGTCTGTTTGTACTTTCCCTTCCCACTGGTGTGGATGAACAGCCGGCAGCAGCCAGGGCTGAATTTGTCACCGGGCGGTGATCCAGTCGCTCACACTTGACAAATCGGCTCGCTCAGATTGATTGGTTTCCTGTTGTTTAATTCATCAGTGTTTCTTAAGCCTGAAGCAGGTGTGAAAAACAAGAGTTTCACCCCACACGTAGTTTATGATGAAGAAAAAATGGGCGGGCGGGCGGGCGGGGGCCAGTGTCAGTGTCAGCCTGACTATCCATTATGAGGCCCAGCTCTGATTTGTCATGCTGTTTGTGGCTGCAGAAGAAACACCATGTATATGCTTTTATTAATATCCCAGGATATAGCTCTACTACTGGCCGTCACAGCCAATGAGTGATGTCAGCGTGTGTGACTGATATTTCTCATTTTACATTTAGTCAAATACAAATACTGTATATATATTTAAGTATTGATTTAGGGGGAAAAATGATAAAATGCCTCTATAGTAAGAACTTGACATGAGGATCTGTTAAAGATGTATTTGTATCTTTTTTTCATTTTCTCAGAGCATCAATAAATCTTGCTGTTCTTAACAAATTCATAATACATCAGTGGATATGTAAATCAATGTCCCATTCATGTCATTCCACTTTAAAATATTCTTCTAATATGAAATGTCTGAATCAGCCACCAAACATAATTCATCTTCACAGGTAATAAAAGCTCTAACAGAACTTGTGATGAATTTCTCCTTTCGGCCAAATAAATTCATCAGCCGCCTCCAGGACAGCAGCCTGTGGAGTTACAGAGGCTAACATGATGAGAAAACACAAGTCTGAGGACCAGCAAATCATGTGTCCTGCAGTCTCCAGCAGCTGTGATGTGAAACAGGCAGCTCTGAGCAGGCCTGTTATCAGTGAGCAGCATGCTCAGGTGTCCAATGACATGTTGAGGAAACAAGACTCATTGGAAACCTACGGCCTATTGTCAATGTGCTTATTGTGGTCAAATTGACAGAGTGTTTATAATGTCAGTTCCTGGATATTTAATGTTCATCTCCAACTTTCTGTAGTGGTCTTAGTAATATTTCAGTCCTCCAGGTTTCGCTGGCCTTTTTTGGGATTGTTTAGGCCTAAAATGCCTGATTTCATTGCAGTTTTTCTGAAAATTGCAATGCATTTTACAATACAAAATGATAGAGGGTATTCCATAAAAAGGCGTAATCTTTTTAGAGCTCAATCTCAGTCAAAATATCACAAAATTATAGAATGAAAGTGCACAGAGTGTTGATATATGTCAATAACTGGCAAAAGTTGTTTTCTTTTCAGTGCCGTGATAAAAAAGCTCACACAAAATTCAAGGGGATTGGTTGAATTTGCGTGAAATGCAACTTTCTGGAGAGACTGTATATTTGTTCTCAAAGTGTACTGACGTAGAATATCACATGGGTAAGCTACTGTACATGGATGCCCCTGTGGTAGATAAAATGTGGTAAAGTGCCCACCAGGGTGCCCTTTCAGTGCATGTCTTTTAGAGCAGTCATTCCCAAAGACTTGGGCCGGGACCCACAGGAGTTTTTATTTGGGTGACCAAATAAATAAGAAATAAGGCATAAGGAATTCCGCAAATTTCATATTTAAAATGTGTATACTGATGAGAGGAAAACACTAGAGCCTGTTAATTTCACCAAAATGAACTTATTTTGTCTCATTTATAAATTAACAATCAGATGGCCTGTTAACTCAGCCTAAATACATTTATTTCTCATTTATAAAGTGTTTAAAATCTGTATGATTATACAAGGCGAAGCAGAATAGCAGTAAAAATGGTCAAGAACATTCATTTATGCACAAATAAACTCTTCCCAAGAGTTATTGTCAGGGCCTATTGCAAATTGGGTTGTGATGGTTTGTCTTTTTTTTAAAGTTATGTTTTTTTGGGCTTTTGCCTTTATTGGATAGAATAGCTGAAGAGCAGACAGGAAAGGGGGTAGAGAGAGAGGGGATGATACGCAGCAAAGGGCAGGAGTCAAACCAGCGGCTGCTGCAGAGGACTAACAGCCTCCATACATGGGGCGGACACTCTACCAACTGAGCTACAGGGCCGCCCCTGGTTTGTCATTTTTAAAAAGTGGGTCCCCAGAAAAGTTTGAGAAGTTTGGGAAACACTGCTCTAAAGTGCCCTTGAGTGCTTAAGTAAAAGTACTCGTGATACGAGGGTTTTATGCCACCATCTCCGTTTTTCCTTCTCCATAGATGCTCCCTGCCTCCGTCATTGGCAGGCACACACCTGACACACCTAAGACTGATATGTACAGGAAGCAGTCAGGAGTTACCCTTGATGCACAAGCAACAGGCAAGTCTCCTGGAATGTTTTAAAGCTGACCTTCTCTTGACTTTGGTCAATTTGAAGGACTTTTTATTGATCAGTTTTACCTCTTGACTGCAGACTCTTAAAGCAACCTGTTGCCAAGGCCCTGTAGGCCAGACAATCTGCTTTGGAGGTATGACTAGTGGCTTTTCTTAAGTCTAGGTAACACGTGGCATTAGGTGATTTTGACACCTGAAATACCTTTTTTATATAGGCAGCTGTTGCGCTGGAGATAACCTGTCCTGTTTGGGTGTTGACCAAGTCAAGAGGAGCAGCTTAACAACCCACCTCAGTGATGTCAGCGGGTAAGTCAACAACATCAACCTGCATCAGTCTTACTGAGCTATGGGGCTGAGGAGTGCAGGGGGTGCAGGGGAGGGAATTTGAGCCACTAGGGCTTTTCACACTGCACTTAACCCCAGGCTAAGAGCTCTCTTAGACTGGGCCCAAGAGGGCTCTCACACTGACACATTCCTATCACATTCCAAAGTGGGCTAACCCTGACTTTGGGCTAGGGCTAGCTGGCCCTGCTCTGGAGCAGGGTTTGCTCTGAGCTTGTGGGGTTATCTGCAGAAAATTGACTAAACCCAGGGCTAAAAGCTGCCGGTGTGAAATAGGGCTAAATGATAAGAAAGAGATGATAATCAGCCATGTTAATGCAAAACACCTGTGTGGGCGTACAGGCTTTAACCCAGAGCTAGAAGAAGGGCAGTGTGAATGATAAGCATAGCCCTGGGCTAAGAACATGCAGTGCAAAAAGCTCTTAACAAAACTGCAACTGGAGACTCGCAAAGCAAGGAAGAACAAGTTGCAGCAACAAACTTAACTGTTCCAGCCGGCATGCTAATCCTGACTTTCCAACCTAGGGGGGATTCTCTCCCATCTGAAGGCAGTACTGCAGGGCTATGGTTCAAGAACATTGATGGGTGGACAGCCTAGCACTGCTGGGCCATGCTCACAAAGCAACTCAATATAACACTGCCAGATGACATTCATGCCCAGCGTGCCTGGCGCTGGTAACCTATCAGTACAGTGGTAGACCCAGAGTCAGTCCTGACCTCCATGGGGCTCCTCCTACCACCCCAGTGCTTCCACTACAGTTCTCCCTCCTTTAAAACAGTTTGTTCCATCTGTTGAGATAAGTAGATCTACAAAGAACAGAATGAGGAACAAAAAAACAATATTTATTGAACAGAATATTTTGTATAGAATCATAAGATAAGTCAATATTGACATTAACATAAATAAGATGTTTTAGAATATATAAAATGTAGAAAATACTAAAACATAACACTGAGCTTTGGGTCTGCTGCCTGGTAATTAGTCAGTTAATTGATTATAAATTTAATATTTAATCAATTACCAGTCACTCGCAACCATTACTTTTCCATCTTGCATTAGTTCAGAGTTGTAATCAGTGGTAGATAGTAACTAAGTAAGTACATTTACATCAAGTACTGTACTTATTTTGTGCTTTACTTGATTTCTTATTTTATTCAACTTTATGCTTCTACACTACATCCCATAGACAAATACTGAACTTTTTAATCCACAACTTTGCTGTGAATTAAATCAGCTGACAGTGGCCTCTAAAGTAGTTAAAATGAGCTCAACCTTTAACATCTGCAGCAGTAAACAGCAGTAACATTAATACAATAATATTAATCCAAAAACATCAGACACAATAACACTGACAGGGAACATTTTACTGCAACATGAATACTTTTACTTACAATACATTTATCTTATAATATTTACATACTTTAACTTCAGTAAGGTTTTGTGAATGCAGCATTTTTACTTGTAGAGAAGTATTTTTACAGTCTGATATTAGTACTTTTGCTTCAGTAAAGGATCTGAATACTTTTTACACTGCTGGCCACCTCAGAGGAGAAACATCATGTCTGGACAGACAGAGTGGTCTCCACAGTGGCTGCTACGGGAAAATGTGCACACGCATATGAATGCATGTTTATATGCGACACAGTTATCTTTTCTGAGCTCCAGGTTATAAATGCTGCTGCATGTCGGCGGTTGTATTCTCACTTCTGTCAGACACAAAGTCACAGAGCAGCACTGGGTGTGTCTGTAAGCACAGACAGACAGACTGCAGCACATCTAACATCAGACAGACAGACAGACAGAGGGAGGAGCATCACATGCTGCAAACTGTCACATCAACTTTATGTTACTGTGAATGAATGATACCACACTTGGAGAAGAGGAAACACAAGTTTACCTGATAACTGTTCACCCCGTTCACTCTCAGGATGTTATTTTCTCTTAAGTTCTGCTTCATCCTCTCATCAAAGTTGTAAACACTGACACCTGCTTTGGCATGAGGGGGAGGCAGGGCCTTGTATACCTCACAGGGCCATACCCAACTTGCGTAGTGTGCATATAGGGGCGATTAGCAACTTGCATGTTCTGATTTTGCAAAAGGAGTTGAGAAAGAGAGAGCAATATTTAGGTCATGTGCTTACCCTTCCTGCTGTCTGACAGCAAAGTAAAGTGGTGAAAATAATCTAAAATATAGCATTCCCTTGAATTAAACTTTTTAAGTGTCTAAAATACATGTTGTTGCTGACCCTGTTCACAGCAATACATTGCTTAGCTTCAGGGTTCGAATTATACAATGGCTTTCGGGGGAGCCCTATCCCCCCCCCCCCCCCCCCCCCCGCGGGTCGTTTTTTTTTTTTTTTTCTAATACCTTGTTTCAGGTGTAGCTACAGCACTCCCTCCCTCCATTAGCGTTTTCTTTATTCCATTTAACTCTCCTCAAACACGTACTGCAGAAAAAAACTCCTCTTGTCCTCATCTGACGCTCCAAAATGTAAACGAGTTGGAGGCATTAAATTGACGCGCATCACGATGCTCTCAGTGCGCGTTCTGCCGAGTCAGACGCCTTCAATGCGTTTTGGCCTCAATATTAACGTCATAATCTGATCTTTGTGATGTAAACTAATGTGGAGAGATCTTAAATCAAAATTAACTCACATTTGTTTTTACATGCGACAACTTTATGAAATGTCATAGACACAGAGAAACAGCTGTTCTGCTGCGTGCATCTCTCTCTCACACACTCTCTCCTTACTGACTGTCTTTTCGGCTCACTGTCGTTTCTCTTCTGTCTGTGGATTGTTAGAATCGGGAGAAAGTGGAATACAGGCCAAAAGTTCAATTTGCAACAACAAAAAGCAAACAGGAACCGAAGTAACATATTAAGTCTATCAGTCACCTCTGCTCCGTGTCAGAACCACGGACAGCGCAGCGGTCACGGTGGCGCACACAACAGCGCACACAGCATTGTGTTAATTAGTGACAATACATAAAATGTGCGAATAAACACAAAACTTTGCCATATTTTCACTGTTATTATTTATTTCAGGACCATCATATATTAGAGCTCCCCCCAAATGTCCCAAATGAGGCTTTCAGGGGAGCTCATGTCCTTTTCAGGTGAGCCCAGCTCCCCCTAGCTCCCCCGTAATTCGAACCATGCTTAGCTTCCTACTGTACACGGTCATCCTGCTGCTTCTCCAAACTGAGGGCGTGTCGGCTGCCATCCATCGTAGGCAATCCACAGCTGTTCCTCACCATGTAAACAGATCACCATGTAGATCCAGGCAGCAGTACTTTACATACAAAACATACTGCTATTGCATATTAGTGGAGGACATTCATTTTGTATTGTATTTAAAAATTAAACTGTAATGTAGACTTATCCAAACTGAGTTTATAATAAAAAACAAAGTGTGTGTGAGCACATGTGTGTAGACAGAGGTCAGCGTGTGCACGTATACCATAAGATTCTGTACATCTCACTGAATTGTTTCACTGTTGTACTGTTGTGTGTTGAACTTGGCTCCATCTTCAGGCCAGACTCCAGCATCCACACAGCTTTGATCACAGATGGCTGAAAAGCTCCTGTATCACTAACACAGGCAGTCTGCAGAGCCTGATTCAAGGTTGGGGCAGGTGAAACTCAAAGAGAGAATAATTGGCCCTCAGACTGCAATGATATTAATGATACAATTAGAGCAGGCCTTTGGTTTCCTCTGTGGCAGAAACAGGTAGTGATAGGTGATACCGGGGGACTTCACTAGTGTCAGTCCGATCCTTCTGATGCTGTGCTGATCCCACAAAAGCGGGAGGCTGGCACACACTCTCTCAGGCTCATTTCCCATGGTGCACCCTGCCTTTGAGCGCTGACCTTGGTTGGAGGCTCCCTTGTGGTGAGAGAAGAGATGGAATACATGTTTGAAAGATCAAAACAGTCCAGGCTCACCTGTCTCCACAAACACTGGCACACAGTTTTCACAGTCCACGTTCATTAAAGAAGTTGATCAGCATTGATTCAGCCCAGCTGCAAGACACAGCTGTGCTCTGTGGAAAAATGACACAGTTTACTGGCAGCTCATATCTGCTGTACACAGTAATGGTTCCTTCAGTCCACACGTTTTTGGATGATTTTAAGTATATAAAAAAGAAAAAAATCTTATCAGCTGTTCCTTATTTGTCTTCTCTTGAAAATATGTCGATCACCTTTTAACTAATTGTCATTGATTGATTATTTGTCCTTTCAGTGGCTTATTGACTAAAACCTTACTAAAAGCACATTATTGTATGTAGAAGCCCATTTTGTTCCCATAAAGACACAAGTGGTAGGTTATAAGATAATAATAACACAACAAAATGCACAATGTAGGCAAGTAACCCTAAAAAATAGAATTGTATATACACGAGAATCTACTGTGTTTAAAACGAATTAATAAAAACAAAATAAAAGTCACTAAATGCCATATACACTATTGAAAAAAATAATAGTGTAATGGAGCATAACAAATTGGTAACACTTTCTATGATGCCCATAATGCATTATGAACATATTATGACCTATGAACAAAACTAAACTATATATACTATAACTGTAAACCATACTTATAATGTGTTGAATTAAAAATTCATGTATCATAATACTTAATAATTGCTGGTCACTCGCCAACATTTGTTTTGCAAGGATCATAGTGTATTATAATGCTTACTATAATCATCATATATTGTATAATGCATTACAGTCACTAGTATAATGCATTCTATGAGTATAAGTTACTCTAAGTTGTCACTGGGTGCTTTAAGTAAAATAATGAAGCACCGGCAGATCAAATACATAGCAGGCTGGTTATAAGTTACTGTCACTGGTCAATGTTTGCTTTTAGCAAAGTGAAAAAAGTTGTAAATTATGCAAGAATAACACAAAATGTATTGATGATGAACAACTAAATGATGGACATTTATATTTCATTAATGTAATGTTTCCCCCAAAAAACATGCAATACATCACAACCATGTTATAATCCATTAGTGATTGTAAGACTTAGACATGGACATTATAGAAAGTGTTACAAAATAATAGGACAGACACTGTCCAGATTCAGTCTGATTTGAATTCTAATTGTAATTTCAGAATGTGGCTGAATTTCTGCCTGACTGGCAGCTGGTTGACATACAGTTTGATTTCCCAACATTACTGCTGTCAAAAGATGAATGACAAACTGTAGGGAGTTTGTTTTATTGGATTATTAGAGTCGTATTTTACATGTTGTTACTGCAGTCTTGACTCAGACTGTACTGTGATATAAAACTGACAGACAGACAGACCATATTGTCTGCAACTTCCAGACATCTGTGTCTTTATACTTCTCTTTTTTTCCTTTCATCCATAGTAGAATTGTACAAAGTACTACTGCCTTTCTCTCTTTTTGGCAACATTATGCAGGACACAGAAGTGACGAGGGGTTGCATTCTTATATCAACTGATCTGTACAGTGTTTGCATAAATGTTGCAGGTCTTGATCACACAGAGAGGCTGATTAAAACATGTAGTGTGTGTTAACAATGTACAAGATTAATAAAAACAGACATAGACTGACCAGATTAAGTAAATAATAAGAAATTTTGAAATAATAACTACACAAAAAATGCTTGCTAACACTATATGGTAAGGGGCTATGAATTATCATGAATTCATACATGATTTCATGCATGAAAAAGCATGAATTCATTCATGTAGGACTTGATGAACTATCAGGAATGTACAAGAATTAACAGTATCTGAAACATGACGTCATGCCAGAACAATATGTCAAATAATGCAACAACTAAAGGATTTCAATCAGTCATTAGTCATTATGTAGAAATACAAATGCAAATTAGGTCATATTTTGGACTTCATTTGAATAATCAATTATTTGTTTGGAAAATAAAACTTGTATGTATCATGTATGCAAAACCATCAAATAGTTAATACATGCAATTTCACAGTTATGCCAGCAATAATCATGTTATTCATGTGTTTTAAAGACAGACCAGTCACCAAACATAGATCATGAGGTCCAACATGAATGAATTTTGTTTTTTCATGCATGAAGTCATGAATGAATTAATGATAAATCATGTACTCTTACCACAAAGTGTTGACAATTGCTCTTGATATAATGGAATCAGGCAGTGAGTAAATACTTGTCGTGTCTGTGTCAGCGCTGCTACAATTCAATAACATTACTATACATGTAGCTGCAAGATTATCCAAAAACAGTTGTGCAGTGGTTGAAAATGTGGTTAATGTTATGTACTTGCAGTGTTGTATAATCCAGTAGCTCTTTTTGTGTACTTATGATTCAACAGTCTGACAGCAGCAGGGTTGGGCAAGTTATGCAGGAAGTGTAATAAGTTACTTTTTCCTTATTACTCCCTTAAAAGAAAAAATGTCACTTTCCTTATTATTTGGTATCAAAATTAATAAATTACATTATTTGTTTTATTACTATATTACCTTTGTCTTGTTGCAGTCCAAACACTGCTGATCCAGTGAGCTGCTGTTGTTAGCTGTCCACATGCTGGCTATGGTGGAAACACGTCACATATTCTCCAAACAAACTCAAAGTAATTCCAGCTCTTCCACAAATAAACATGCTCATCCCACTGCACAATACTGGATTTTGTGTGAATGCAGCCAAAGTGAACCTTCATCCTGTTGCTGTGTCCTCAGTCTGCTCTGCTCTGTGCCTACCTCAAAATCTGCTGTATTGAACACAGAAAAAAATGGGGCGATAGGGAGATTATGTTTATATGAGTCATACATTGATACTTTTTTTGTTGCTTTTTTAAGGAAAATGTTACATCTCATGCCTTTAAGTACAATGACAAATTCACTTTGTGCAAATTAAAGTGAGAGTCACCAATATAAGATACATACAACCAAGAATCCTTCAAATAAAGTCACAGCAACCTAGTTGAACAGAGACAATAAAAAAAGTCTAGGTTTGACAAATAGAAATAAAAAACAAAGTCATTTTAAAAGTAAAGTGAATTCAGCTATCAAAAATAAATTAAAGTTAAATTGAGGTGCTGAACAAGGATCTAGAGCAAATCATGTTCAGACATGAGCATTTTTTTTATTAATGTTACATTTCATCATATTTGTTTGACTTGCTTTCTCACTGCCTGAGGTATCGCATAAAGTAAATGCACCGTTACCTTGAATAAACTACAGATTTCTCTGGTTTGAAAATTGTTGGAATTTTTACAGCTAAAAAATTGGATTACTGAAAATTTTACCTTACACTAGGATTTGGTGCCTGGACCTCTTGAGGTCCTTTTGTTTAAAGAGGGGAAAAAGGAAAAAATACTTTGCAAAGTATATAATATGCTACTGATGGAGCAATCTAAAGAGTACTCACTGCAAAAAATATATGATGGATGGAACAAAGATCTCCATTTTAAAGAAGCTGAAACAAGATGGAAGGAATGTTTATACCTCACTAACAGCATCACCACAAATGAAAATCTATGGTTAATACAATATAAATTAATGACAAGAATATATTATACGAGAGATAAAATTCATAAGTTTTATCCAAACTCCTCTGATGGATGTGTGAAGTGTGGCTCTCACAACTCTCTTATGCATTCTTTCTGGTCTTGTACAAAAGTGAACAGAGTGTGAAATGAAATCCAAGACTGGATATCTATTACATGTAAAACAAAAATAAATTTTTCAGCGCAACTGTGTATTTTTCAATGTACTGAAAAAAATAAGATATCCTTTGGGATGGCAGATTAAGTTCTCCTCCCTCGTCTATAAGAAGCTTATTTTAAAACACTGGAAAAAAGCAGAAGCTCCTGCTTTACAGCTTTGGAAAGATTTAATGAGATATTATCTGTCCATAGAAAAGACATTGTCTGAGGATAACAACAAAATAAAGCAATTCAGTGAGGTTTGGGAACACATATGTTGCTTTATAAGATTTAAAACAAAAAATGACTGGTGAACTATTGAGAGGGTCTGTTAATGTATGTGCGTGTGTGTGTTTGAATGTGGTGGGGTGGGGTGAACTGGAATGAGAGGTATGTGAATAGCATGTAGGATGTGGGAGTGAATGTCTTGTGTCTTGTATTTTATGTTTTGTGTATATGAATGTAAGGATGGGGTGATGTTTTATGTTGCTTTACACCATTCTAGGATAGGACATGCTATGGAATACATATTATGTGTTTAAAAGTATCATTAGTTTTGTTGTTGAAAGATTGTAAGTTAAACCTCATGGTGTACAGCATGAAATTAATAAAGAAAAAGAAAGAAAATTTTTGGAATTTGGAATAATTTAAGTCTCTTAAATTCAACTCAACAAAATCTACAACATAGTATTTTAGAAATTTTAACGTGGAAATGTTACATACTATAGCATAAAATAATAAATTAAATTAAATAATGCAGGAAAAAGAGTAGATACACTATTGTGCATTTGATTGTAATAATATAAGACTGGTATAAGCTCAGATTTCACAAGTACAGAAACAGATTTATGAGCCTACTTGCCTGAGCAACAACTATCTCAGGTGGGCTTGGATTGGTTTCAAACTTCACCTGAGAGTCCTCCAGCAATAATCTGAAATTCAGAATAAAGAAAGTTGATGCATTTATTTATTCAGTCATGTTTACTCCGATTCATTTCCCCTCCAGGACATGGCTGCAGCGTCCGTCCGTCTGTGTGTGTGTCTCAGTGTGGGTGGTTACCTGAGGGAGGTGTGCTGTGTTGTACTGAAGCTTCTTTTAAAGCACCAGCCCTTGTTCTCACCACTTGCCTGTGTGGGGCCTTTGCTGGGACCACTGCTGGGGAGACTTCACAATGCCTTCCTGTGGCAACAGAAAGCCTTTATCTATTTTGGATGATGCAGCCACACACCATGAAAGACCCCCCCAGCCCGGGTGGATACCCAGGTACAGAGGCCATGGAGGTGGGAGGATTTCAGGGAGAGAAGGGAAAGGTGGAAGGGGAACTAGTGAGTTAGAAGTTACAGTAGTTGTGAGCAGACTATCCAAAAACTCTGAGTGTGAAGACACCTAGAAAAGATGAAAAATCTCCCACATCTAAACTCTTTTCCTCAGCTTTCCCCTAAATCTGCCCTCCAAATCCCACTCCTGACTGAGCTGTTTGGAATGAAATTTGTTCCTAGATCCCTCTATAGAGAATAATCTACATTCAGCTCAAGGTTTGGGTCAATAGCATAACCACGGAGCACGAGGCACCACTGAGACACAGAGATATTTGATTCATGGTCTAGTAATATAAATCTAGAGGAATCTCTGTCAAAGAACCATGGACAGAATAATTGTTTGCAATGGGAAATCTCAATGGAGTCCTCAGAGCTCATTCTGAGGCTTTTGAAGTGAGCGCTGACATTGGAGAAACTCAAGGGCGGGGAGGGAATGAGGGGCCTCTCAAATGAAGAAACATGGAGCTCAGCTCAGAAATTATAAGCAGCGCTTTCGTCAAGTTAGTGAGAAGAAGCTGAGGTACGGGAGACGGAGGGGGAGGGGTGCTGAATATGTGCACTTGTGGAGATCATTAAAAATTAAACAAGTTGCAAACAACTTGCAGAGCAGGAGAACGAGGTGGTGTGAACTGCAGGGATTCATCAGAGGACCTTGTCTTTCTCTTCAATACAGCACAGTGACACAGCAACACAGAGGCTCCATTATAAAGCACAATGTGACAAAAGAAAAAAGACTGTGGAAAACATTAAAAACCTTGAGTTTGTTATCAAATGCTTTGATGCCCAAGGTCCTCCCACAGCTTGCAGCACATCATGTATGGTGCTGATTGCCTTGTTGTGGTCAGGAGCCTGCTCTGTCTCCCTGTGCATGCTGTGCAACATTTAGTAGGCTGATTAAGACTGGACTGGGCTTAAGCAGCACATACTGAATTTCAGTTCTCTCTGAAACTAGTTCTGTTATTTAGCCACAGCCCAGAATGCGACAAATGTGACAAATCTGTCTAATTCATCCAGACCTCATTTAGAAATGCTTAGAGTATGTAATACAAGTACTAGACTCTTATATTTATATAATATATTTATAATTTATATTTCATATTTATTTATTGGCTCTTAAGTCTTATTTTGAGTTAAATCTGTATTGTCCTGACCTGTAGTGGAAATCAGACTTTCTGGGTGCCAGCAACAGGAGTGCCTCTCATGCAGCAATCTAAATTTTTACTATGTGACACTCATTCCTTAAAAAATTTGTTTCAATGCTGTTTTCACCCAGGGTGGAATGGCCAGTGTGGCTATTTACACCCAGGTGTATATAGCCTAGCTTTGCAGAGACAAACATCCATATGTCCATAGACAACATTCCTATTTGCACCCGGGGTGTAAATAGTCAATGCTAATCACTATCTTTTTTTGTTTGTCCCCTTAATCCACTGCAGCCTCCTATCTAAAGAGACTTCTTTACTTTGTATGGCTATTTACACCCAGGTGTATATAGCCTAGCTTTGCAGAGACAAGCATCCATATGTCCATAGACAGGATTCCTTTTTACACCCAGGGTGTAAATAGCCAATGCTATAGCTATTTTTTTTTAATTTGTTTATCAACTTAATCCACCACAACCTCCAATCTAAAGAGACTTCTAAAGAGCATTTTAGGAAATTTGTTTTGTTGCTTTCTGAGAGGGAGGTGTTCAGATGGATGGAGTCCGGACATGGTTAGCTGAGCCTCACAAAAAGGGAAACAGCTAGCATGCCACACATGTGTCTTCCCTTTTCTTAATATCATGTTTGCAAATGCAGAGCAAGTTTAGCTCACATTTATTTAAACTATTCTTCACTTTCTTCTTTCAAAAACTAGTCACAGCCACAGTCACTTGTGGTAGAATGAGCAGTTTCTGTTCTTCTTTTCTCCATATTTGTACTTGAGTGACAGACAGGGACTAGCAGTGAAAGACACTGCCGTTGATAATTTGGGAATTTGGGAACAGAGGCATTACTGACAGACAGACGAGAAAATCATTGTCTTAATATGAAATTTACAGTGTGAAAGTAAGACTGCACACATGTGGCCTTCTCACTTCAGCTGACCATCAGAGAGCAGGTCTTAAATGTTGTAATCCAGTGTTTCCCAAATTCTTTATCTGGGGACAAACATTTTAAAAATGACGAACTATCAAGACCCAGTTCACCATAGGCCTTATTAATAAATCTTGTTAACCTGGAGTTAATTTGGGCATTAATGACCATTCCTAACTATTCTTACTGCCATCTCCACATCACCACATATTATCTTATCCACATTAAATACTTTATAAATAAAAAATAAATGCATTTAGACAGAAGAAAAGTGAATTATCCCAACAAAACATTATTAGCTGGTAAAACTTAAAAAAAAAAAAAAAAAAAGAGTTTGAGTTGGGCTCAAAACTCAAAAACCTATTTATGTAAGTTGCCTTCAATTTTTGAATTCTCTCAGTTTATTCATTTTTACAGAATAGGACATTTTTGTCTACTTCATAAATGTGACAAAATAAGTGCATTTAGGCAGAATTATTAGGCTCTTGTTTTTTCCTCTTATCAGTAAAACAAGATGTACTGCAGATATAAATTTTAAATTTTGCAGAATTCCTTCCATAGTCTTTTATTTTTTAGGGGACCCAAATAAAATCTTCTCTGACCCACCTGTGGGTCATGACTCAGTCTTTTGGACTCTAGAGAAACTGCACAGAGAAAATTTGGAATGATCTCACCGCTTTGGCAAAAAATAATGTGGTGTGTTCAGGGCTGAATCTGGGCTTTAAGGAGTTGTAGCAACAACCGTCTTTCCGGAAACAGTCTCCCTTTTTTGGTGCTTTTATTGTAATATAGCCTGTAATATGTTGTTACTTAGTGAAAATTCTATGCTTATGAATCTGCATATAAATAAATAAGTTAAAGGGAATGCTATCAGATGAATAGAGTTTTTGTAACTGTATGGACAATACAAAACAGCACATATTAAAAAGAGGAGGAAAAAATGTGGCATGAAGGAAACAGATTTATTAAGAAAAAGCAAACTGCTTACAATGAAACAAATGCATGCAACTGAATGAATCTGTTGGGAACACAAGGAAACTTTTTCTATCAATCACAGCGATGACAGAATTGTCACAGCATGTTTGAAGTCTGCAGCAGGAGTCAACAAGGGAGCCTGAACGAGTAAATAAAACATGCTGCTTTCTTTTGCCTTCGCTGGTTAATAGGGCAGCCCTTCTGATCAAAAGAACATTAGCTTTGATTAATCAATCAATACCCCGGTGGCCTCCGTCCTATCCATTGATCTGCCGGCTGTATGGAGGTCAGCGTTGGGCTCAGCAGCATGTGAAATGCTCGGCTGTATTTTTCACACTGCCCTGCTCAAACAAAAATCCTCCCTCATTGATTTTTCTTTCATTTCCCTTCTTTAAAATGTTCTTCTGTTCAAAGGTTATCCACGCTGAGGAGAGTTCTGCAGCTTCACCGCAGCTCTGTGATTTTACTCAAATCTTCAGCTCAGAAAACCAACAGTTAGAATTATACAAGTTTCTGTTCCTAGGTTTAGCTTGTGTCAGACTTTGAATGAATATGAGGATGCATTGCTGTATGTAATGCTCCATTACAACATGTTCCAACTTTGTCTCCTAGACATTCACTAAGTTCATCTACTATTAAATTGCAACAGCAAATATGTTTTTTTTTCCATCAATATAAATGTGGAAACATTTTAATGAATGTACACTATCTCCAAAATGTTGACACACAGTTCATTTACGAAACATTCACTGTTGACATACATAACTTGAGGCAGCTGAATCATGATTCATGTTTTTATGGTTTTGTTTTGGCAACTCAAAGCAATTCTGGTTCAGGTTAGGAAAAGATTGTAGTGATGGTTAAATGATGACTGTAAGTAAAAGAGTTATCACAGATGATGACAAAAGCAAATTGAGGTTTCAAACCTACTTTTTTAAATAAAGTAATACATAAACAGAGTAAATGTTATAAAGTGCAAACTGAAGTGAAATGCACAGTGTTGCAAATTATTGGGAAGCAGAAATCATTTGCATGAAAAGGAAAAAAGCGATCCGCACACCAAAGAGCTCTCGTATGCAATTTAGCGTGACGTTTCAAGCTTTTGATACTTTGTGATCCAGCACCCAACCCAGTGGGCCTCGGGGGTGTGCATGTCCTATTTTTTATCAAGCAGAAATCATTACACAATTGTTGGAGTCAGCACCTGGACAACAAAGATGTGCATGCTGTGCACAGTGACTGCGTAAATATTGAAAGAGTTTATACTGACCTTTTCTAAATTTAACAAAAGGACATTTTCCCCCTAAAAAATTAACTGTGTTTAAGTAGCTTAAACTTAACCACACATGGAAGTTGGACAGTTGTGCTTTGTACACACACCATCCAACTCAACCACTTCCCTACAAGTAATGTATGCCATAAGAGTGCAGCACCGGGGAAAATGTTGCCACTGAACAAGCAGCAGTCATGTTTACTCCATGATATTTTACAGTATATCCATCTGCACTTCTGTGCAGTGTCTCCAGGTATAGTGAAGACATTATTCATGCACTCAGGTTTTAAGGTTCTTTCTGACTCCTGGCGTGAAGCAGTGCACAGTGCAGTGTAACTGTCAATGCTAGTTTCTGACCGAACCAGCTGTCATTTTCACAGCCAGCGCCCAGGTTGCATTGGGTAGCAAATGTAGTTGTGCCTGTCTGTGCGTTCATGAGTGTGTTGGTCTTAAAATGAGGTGTAGGCAGCAGAAGGTGATTGTGTCATTGGCCAACAAAAAACTGGTGTAACGTCAATGACGCAGTATTTTCCTGCTAATTAAATAATGCATCATTTAGATAGTAAGAAAACCAAAAATCCAAAATCCAAAATGGTGAAAATCCAAAAACACAGAGGTAACACATATAAGAATCCACAGACACTAAGGAAATACTCTCAGGACTCAGGAACTCAACCATAAACACAACAAACTGACACAGACACAGAGAAACACAGGGACTAAATAGACAGAACAAATGAGACACAGGTGGGCAGACAGGTGAAACACAATCAAATCAAAATGAGCGGGAAAAAGACGAAGACAGGAAGTAAAGACAAGACACATAAGGGAGAACCAGGACTACAAAAAAAACAGGAAGTGACCAACAAAAATTCCAAACCATAACAATGATGGCTTTGTTTAGCCTGCTGTTATTGTGTTCAGCCATTTTGCAGGCATTATTTAGCATTAGCCTCACTAGCTAAATTACTGTATTTCTGTTGGTGTTTAATGGTGCAGTTATGTACAAAAATTGGTACAGTAAAATACATTAAAGCAAATACAATTCAAATGAAGTTTAGAGAGTAGCCAAACTAAAATAGTGTGTTAATAATATTATGTAGGCTATATGCATCATTAGCAAGTATGAGCTCAGAGTACAGAATGGATGTTATATTGTGTATATTTATATTGATAATACAGTGATGGAAAAGAGAGACAAAACACAATGTTGTTGAAAGTTTTTTGATCAAAATAGAATTATATCCAGCTTGTTCTCATTCCCAAGTAGTCAAATAGCATTTTCTGTCACACTGTGTCTCATATAGATGCACAAGGTACCCTTTAGCAGCTGTATGAGACGCAGCAGGCTTACAACAATATAAAGAGCAACAATGGAGGTCCTAGAGACGGTTTGTGTCCCATGTGAAAACCAGAATATTATTGAAAATAGTGTTACGTGCATCATGTGACTTGTGGCTTGCTTCACATCACATCACATCATGTAACGTACGTAGCATATCTGTCTGGCACAGTCTCATACACCTTGCGCATCAGTATAAGACACTGAAGGGTGTGATGAAACAGTGTCGTATTGGATGAGCGGGGAGGAGAGGAGGAGAGGGTTGTTATATCCGGGAAAATTCTGTGAAGAGCAGTTGCATGCCTCTGCCTCATCATTTTTCTTCTGCTTTCTGTCTACACCATCATGCACACGCCCGGTGTACGTGAATGGTCATGTGAGAGTGCAAGATGTGCTCAAACTCAGTCAGAGTTGATGGACAATGTTTCCCTGATGTGAAACTTTTTATGTGAGAATGTTGTCCATATCATCATCACCATCTTGTTGCTGCTGTTTACATTCAACCTGATGCAAATTCCAAAATGCACTACAGAATTATTTATTGGGTGTTATTTATTTTGTTTTATATTGTAACCCTATTCTGTTCCAAATTTTATTGATTATCTGTATATATATATGTTGCATTGTGTGTGCATTATGAAGGAACTACAACTCTACAACTAATTCCATTGTTCAACCCCATGTTGTTAACCTGGCACACCAGAACCATCTGGGAAGTTGTCCATAGAAACTATTTGGAAAAGGACAGGCACTTTCAAAAGACACTTGGCAGTTGATTGGATGAACCATCTGTCTATCATGTCTAACATGGGCTAACGGCCAGTTTGCCCTTCAAGATGAAGCTGGGCGTGTATGTGGCATTACCTGCTGGTTTTCATTTCAGTGCCCATAACTGGTTAGAGCGTCCACACAGCCTGCTTGAGCAACGTGACTCATGCATGTCAGGCGCTGCTCTTGCCATGCTTCATCTAGAGAAAAAAATTCACATTAAAAATGATCTGACAGTCTTATCAACATTATATCAGCAACAGGACACCTCTTACTACAGTTTCATTGTCTACATCTGTGCAGTATGTTACAGACATGAAAAAAATGAGGTGCAGGGCAGTGTTTTTTATTTCTTTCTCTTTTCTCTTTTCCCTGTATCCATTCATCCCTGACCAAGGGGGAAACTCATGTCTGGACAGAGATAGTTTATTTATTTATTTATTTTTTTAATTTAAAAAGAAAACGTATTAATGTGGACAAGCTACAGACATGAGGTGCATCTAAATACGATGACAGGACGGAGGTGGATGGAGAGAACACGATCTGATGGTCACACCCCCCACCAGTATTTGTGAAGCAGTGAAGGAAGGCAGAAGTCTAGAAGCCATCTGGAGAAGTTTCTCCTTCTCCTGAATTCCATCTTCTTTAAAACCCTGCAGGGGTGATCACCAGACAGCTCATCCCATTGAAGTGCTCCAAGGTTCCATTTCAAAGCTGCGTCGCATCTCTTTACACCCCACTTGGTGGCATCGTTGTTTTTCATGTGGCCCCATTCTCCCAGAAAATGCAAATGAATGTAATTTCAAATGACAATGAAAGTAAACTTCTTTTCTGAGTTGTGTGTGCCAGGTTCCCTGTGGGGGACAGGGAGCTGAGAAAACCCTGCTCTAATTCTGTCATTGTCAAACTTTGACATAAGCGATTGTTCAGTCGCTTTTGTTGAGTGATACAACGGGTAACAGGGTCCCAATTCCTCCACGTTAATTTTTTAAAAGAAAGCACTAGACATGTATTCCTTGAAGAAATGTTTGGCGCTGCTTATGCTAAATATTATAACATTCAGGCATTGATGTCTTTTGTTTTTTTCCCTTTTATCTCCTCTTATCCACAGGAGGCCTTTACCTTTGCCACTGAGCCTCATAACAGCATCTCAGAAATAATTTAAGTAGCCCTTTTTTAAAAAACACTAAGACAAGTCGGAAGAATTCAGATTCAAGATCAAAGTTTGCCGTTTCTCTCCAGCGCGGGTGAGGGCTGACTTCTCCAGCTCCTCTCCGACAGTACACGATGATCAAGTAGACTGTTTTGTTAAAAGGCCTGTCCTGATTCCCAAGATCTGCCCACAACACACATGTCTGCATATTTACCAGCATGTGTGTGAACACCAAATTAAGTGTCAAGTTGAGTGATGTTCTCTGATGACGGGAGTCGCACAATGAGTACATAATGTTCTGCCACAGTACTCCAGCGGCTTTGTCAGTGTGAAGAATGAAAATACAATCTCAACACTGACCACTTGCTCACCTGTAACCTTTGTTTCAAACTGATGTGAGCTTGACTCCTGGCTCGAGGCCAGGTGAGGGATGTATGCACCATTAACACTGCAGGGATTTATGGAGTCTGCCTATTATAGATGGAAAAGTTTCTCCGACTTTCAGCTTCTCTTTTCCTTTTCTTCTTCCCCTGACACATAAATCTGGGGAGAAATCTGGGGGAGAAATTTCACAGAGAAGAAGTTCTTTAATTTCATCAGCACTCCTGACTGACAAGCATCATTATGGATAAAATTATCTTGGTAATTATCCTGCCCAAAGGAGATTTATATCCCTTTGTGAGGGCTGAGAGGGAAAGCGTGGAATGTCGAGCTGCGGTTACACGCCTCTCTGCAGCACGGAGAGAAAGTGCTTTGTTAAAATAGCGCCCTAATGAGGCGCCGCCGCCCCTCCCGCTGCGCAGGATCCTTGCCTGGCCTGATCACCCAGAGTGCATTGCTTTTGTTCTGCCAAACAGCGGCGAGGAGGGGAGAATGGCTGCCGATGAATATATCCTGACCGCTCAGTATGGCATGCCATCGACAATTATCTCTGTTTGTGACGGAAATGTGGTTACATTGATATCAGATATCTACATTAACGTAAGCTCCTTTCTGTTAGCTAGAATCTGAAGCTGAAGGTGAAAGATTATCAGAGGTCATTGACAGTTTTGTCATACAAATATTAGCCCCCTTGAGAAGTAAGTAAGTAAGCAAGTAAAATTTTATTTATATAGCGCCCTTCCCAGTACAAGTACACAGAGTGCTTTACAGTACCAGCAGTAAAAACAGCATACAAAGAATGTGTTGAGTACTGTATTGTATTATTTATGTTAGGAAACCTATGAGAAAATACAGCTATAGTTTAAAGAAAGAAAATAAAAAGCAGTTTTAACTCTACAAATGACATATTTCATTTAAAAAAAAATCTTTTTAAAGGACCAGTGTGTAGGACTTAGCGACATCTTGCAGTGAGCTTGCAGATGGCAAAAGCCTCATCTCACCCTCCCCTTCCAAGTGTGTAGGAGATTTGAAAATGTTAACTAAAATCAGAATTTATACAAATATGTACATAGGCAAAACTATTTTAAAAAGTTTTTTTTTTGTCCTATCTCAAAAATACAGGCTACTTGTTAGGTCACCATTATTATTCTTTGGCAAAGATTGAGTGTGTTAAAAGAAATAGTGTTAAGCTTGAAGTGATACGCCAACATTTTTTTATTTTCGTGTCTTGCCTCACTCCCAAGTCCATGACAAGAAGATAGACACCATTCTTTCAACTGTGCGTGCAGTAGTGAGGGAGAGACGGACAGAGCTCGCCCACCGCTAATTAGCTTAGCTCAAACACTGGGAGTCAATAGGATGTGTTAGCCTGCCTCTGTCTACAGTCATCTGATAAACTCTTCAGCAACTCTAAGCTGTCCAGTGTGCTTGTTGTGACTCGTTTTTTACCGCGTTATGTTATGTTATCTATTTTTAGACTAAGATCAGCACTTTTATGTCATTTTCAAAAGAAATACACAGGAAACTAAACCGCTGTTTGCGCGCATGCGCAAACCACCGCGGATGTGCTTGTAAGTAGGTCAACAAAACAAAGCCTCTGTTTACGAGAAGAAGAAGATTGCTACTACGGATTATGGCCGACTTTGAAAGAGAGGACGAGGATGATTTCTTCGGGACTTATGAAGATTCACAACCGTACCTATTTGAACCAGAATATACGGAGGAGGAACTACATGTTTTGGAAGCTGAGCGTGCATGAAGAGAAGCTGAGACAGTCGAGCAGCCTGGGGCCGGGGATAGAGTCATTATAGCATGTCTAACTTGCTATAATATAGCAAGCTGTGTGCACAGTTAGTCTCTACATGTATAGAGAAAATAGCTATAATATATAGATGCATGCTGTATATTCTACAATGTGCCCCATGCATCTTTATAATTATAATAGTCACTTACTCTACGGACAACTGTCCATTAGGTCCAGACGGCCTGGGGCGTTTTTTCCAGTTTATTTTGGGTAGATGGAAAAAAGTTTCAACAACTGCGGGATTTACTAAAGCTGGAAAAGCGTCATTCGTTGTGACACAATCTCTTTGTGCACTGTCCTCTTCGAGGATATCAAGCCTCCCCATCGATGGCAGCACCAACTCCCACTCAGTACAGCAGAAGCACTCGTTTTCTGTCGGCATGGGTTGGCAAGCCCCACAGCTACACCACCAATCCATGCCGGTTCTGACTCTCTCCTCGGCCCCAGGCTGCTCGACTGTCTCAGCTTCTCTTCGTGCACGCTCAGCTTCCAAAACATGTAGTTCCTCCTCCGTATATTCTGGTTCAAATAGGTACGGTTTTGAATCTTCGTCAGTCCCGAAGAAATCATCCTCGTCCTCTCTTTCAAAATCGGCCATAATCCGTAGTAGCAATCTTCTTCTTCTTGTAAACAGAGGCTTTGTTTTGTTGACCTACTTACAAGCACATCCGCGGTGGTTTGCGCATGCGCGCAAACAGCGGTTTAGTTTCCTGTGTATTTCTTTCGAAAATGACATAAAAGTGCTGATCTTAGTCTAAAAATAGATAACGTAACATAACGCGGTAAAAAACGAGTCACAACAAGCACACTGGACCGTTTAGAGTTGCTGAAGAGTTTATCAGATGACCGTAGGCAGAGGCAGGCTAACACATCCTATTGACTCCCAGTGTTTGAGCTAAGCTAATTAGCGGTGGGCGAGCTCTGTCCGTCTTTCCCTCGCTACTGCACGCACAGTTGAAAGAATGGTGTCTATCTTCTTGTCATGGACTCGGGAGTGAAGCAAGATACGAAAATAAAAAAATGTTGGCGTATCACTTTAAACTAGAATCGACCCTTCACTAAGCCCCACCTCCAAACAGCAACTGTCTAATCATAGGTGTGGGGGTTTGAGAAGGACGATATGGGCTGATGCAGAATCAAAGTGGGACGATGACTATGCATCTCTCTCTGGCTCGCTGTCTCAGGTCGAAGCAGGGTTAGCTTAGCTCTTATCCTGGCTCTCTTCCTGTGGCAATTGTGGTCTGGCTGGTCTGGCTGGGTGACCCGTCTCAAGGTTCGCTGCACTAATCGAGTCCCTGCGCTTCCTTTTCCCACATTAATGAGTGTATTTCTGTCATCTATCATGTAGATATACCTGCCGTATTTCACCATGTGACCAGTGTTTGCTGAGATGTAAGCTAGCTTTAGCTTCAATCTTTTAGCATTAATGTTATATAATGTATGCAGCTGTAAGTAACTTTATATATTCACTTTCACAGGGTTCTTGTTTCAAAACATGTCAGATGGAAACATTAAAACATCAGCTGGAGACTTCTTAGCTGACTCAAATTGAGTTAGCATTAGCTTACATCAGCCAGCTACACTTATGAAATCTGCTTGAGTCATAATTTTAGCTGCCACCGCCATCAGCTAGCAATGAGAATCTGCTTTTGTTTACGACCTCATGTTTCAACAATTACTCCCAATTTAGATGTTCAATCTGCCACCATTATCAGTATAAACTGCATAAATGCAGTGCGAGAATGGAAAGTTTGGCAGGTGAAGCAACAGTAATTAAGAAGGGCAGTGCCTAGTGAGGGGTCAGTTGATCTTAATTTTTCATAATAAAGAATGAATCACTTTTTCTTTTGGTGTATGTGTGCGGACTTGGGGGGCTCAGAGAAAAAAAGGCTAATGCAAAGGTAATGCAAACACAACAAACACAACTAATGAAAGCATATGTACAAATATTAAATTCCATTTCTGCTATATTTTGCTCATAGATCCCCCAAATATTACAAACTCGTTTAAAATGAGTGCAGTTGTTTATAGCTACAGTTAAGTTTTCCCAGATTGCTGAGTTTGCTTGACATGCCAATCTTCCATCTTATTGTATTTTTGCTTTTTTTTTTCTTATGTCATTTTTTAACACTTTCTTTGCTAAATAAGAAAATATTGCTACATGGCCTGGTAGCTCAGTTGGCAGAGCATGTGCCACACAAACCAAGGCTGTTAGTCCTCTGCAGTGGTCAGGGGTTCTATTCCCTCATGCGGCCCTTTGCTGCACGCCATGTCACACCCTTTCCTGTCCTCATTTCCTGCTGTCCTATCAGTTCACATCAGTGTTACAGGCAGCAGTGTTAGAGGATCTAACCAGATGGATATAATGAGCCTTTCCTGTTGAACACTGGCCACATAATTACAAACATCCTTTTACACTGGCAGGGATGTTAAACAGTACATCTACTAGAGGGTGCTGCTCAGTGTTAAAAGTTACCCCAAAGAAGAAGAGGAGTCATTTCTGACAACGGGTGCTTTTCATTACATTGAATTCTGCCTCCTTGTGTCCCCCCCCCCCCCCACCACCACCACCACCACCACCCCCCCCCCACCCCCAAAGGATCTTCCAATTGCTTAAATGCACCTGGAGAAGATGAGGAGCGAAGAGAGAGGAGGCTTCAGGAAAAGTCTGAGCGAGGATACATCAGTGTATCCTACGCCAAAGTCTTCTATCAAGAAGAGTGATATTGAATGGACAGTTTTGGCGATTGTCATTCTGCATCATCAGGATCCACGCAAGGAAATTAAAGTCTAGTGACTGCCCAAAGTTCCAAAGTTTCTGCAACACTTTAGTAATGGTAATTCAAGGAATGATTCAGGGATTATTACTGTGCCATCACTGTCTTTTTAATGGACTAATCAGGGAAAAAAATGCAGTGGTGTGCTTACTTTGTAGTGTCATGCATAGGGATCCATAGATGATAAAATTAAACACACTTGCATGATGAGATGCGATACAATGCACCATCTTGTGTGTCGTTTAAAACTTTAGAACAAGATGATTTCATTGCAAAGAGTTGTGGCAACACATTTTATTTCACAATAATATAAAATCAACCCACACATATTCTCACATAGCTGTGTGGTGTATTATTGTGCAGATAACAATATTGCAAGCAAACAAATAGCCTAAGTAAACAAATAGCACTGATCTGTAGCCTATATAAATTAGAAGATATAAAAATAATTTTAAATGATGATTAAAATCAACATCAGAGAGAATACTACTAATAATCAGCTATTTCAAACAGTTAACAGATCTAACTGAATGCTGTTAAGTGTTGAAATCATTCTTAAATAAGTGTTTCTGTGGACATTTGTACCAGTCAGTTTGACAGCTGATACAGCTGCATATCTTCATCAGTAACTGTCATCATTTCAGACTGACACTAAAAGGAACCAAGGATTTTTCATTCTGCAGCTTCATCTCTTCATCGTTGTGTGTCTTTCTCGCATCGCTGTTTCACATCCTTGCTGGGAGGAGCTAAGATGTGAGAGGAGGAAGCAAGTGGAAGAGACAAGGATAGGAATAAAATCCTACTGAATGAAAAGCACAGTGCGGGCAGAAGGCTCCATCCATATATGTATCTAACATTTTGCATAAATGAGCCTTGTGAAACAAAGAGAGAGAGAGCAGATATATGAAGATAAAACAGTCCAGGGCTGAACATGTGACACACACGTCTCCCTCTGTATAGGCTTACCCTACAGCATTCAGCAGTGGGCTGCTCCGTGTTATTGCCACACTAATTCTTTAAGTTACAAAAATTATGTTCATAGATGCTTAATAATAATTCATATTGGGTACTGGTGCTTATAGGCAAATCGTATGATGCAAATTTCATATAAAAGCAAGTGGTTTAGTTGGCTAACATGTCCATATCAAGATTACATTACAACAATGGTAGGCTTGGCAGTTAGCATGATAGCATATTTTAAAGTGATCTTATTGATGTCTTTGAGTAGATAAAACAATAAAAAGTAAAATAATTGTTTGAAACAGAAAAGCTAAATTAGAGATAATCAACATCTAAATTGCATTCCTCAGAAATAACCATGGCACATAGTTGCTAGGACTGTCCTGTCCTCTTCATACGTCTTGCATAAATTGACAGGCAGATAAACTCCATCCCCAATTACCACACAGAATAAATAATACAGTGCATTAAACAATACAAATAATTTCCAATTATACCATAAGTTGGCTACCGGAGGCATAATGTTGCTAGATACAATAAATCATATGCACATTTCCTCAGAACATGCAGCTGACATGAATACACTATCAACATTTTTATCTTTATACAAACCTTACAAACATCTCAAATCTATGAAAATATACAAATAAATGATGAACCCAAGGTTTATTTTTACATACCAATGATGCTTTCAAACACCCAAACATCAGGATGATGTCCAATGAAAAAAGGCTTGAGCTTTCCCCTGGCTCTGACATGGGGTGCTTTTCATTTTGTTGAATTTTGCCTCTTCGTCTCCTCTCTCCTCCGTCAACCCGGAAGTCGTTTCCCCTCCGCCATGATGAAGGATTTTCCAATTGCTTAAATGCACCTGAAGGAGGCGAGGAGAGAGGAGGGTTCTGAAGGAGCTCGGAGCGAGGATATACCGGTGTATCCTACGCCAAAGTCCTTTATCAATTAAGGGGCGTGCCGTATAAATGACGCACTCCACATGTGGCACATGTTTGAAGCATGGTGGGAGCAGGTCTTCACAGATGTAAGTAGTCTGTGATCTTGATTCTTGTTTCAACTGTGTCCTTTTAACAACTGTATTTGTCACTAAGAAATTAATGAAAATGCTTGGTATATTACGGTATATTAAACCAAGGCTATAAGGCTGTTGGTTTAATATACCGCACACCTGTCCTCTGTTATGCCTCTAGTGGCATATAATTGAAACCTCATATAAATATCAATCAGGAATAGAACAGTCTGACTGCAATCTGACTGTAATATCACGTTTTACAGGGTCGGAGGAGGAGACCCTCAATTTAATCAAACTGAGAGCGCAACATGACCATCTTTTTACAGGACGACGTTATACGGCTAAGCAGGCCTGGGAGTGAGTGATTTGTGCATTGGAATACATAATTGTTCAAAGAATAATATAATAGTTATTATTAAGCCCAATAATGTATGTTTGAACAGTCATTAAATCAAGTACTAACAGTCTTGCCTTGACCTTTCTATTTTCAGGAGCTCAAAAATCCTGCTACAGGGATGGGTACGGACAGAGGAGAGGCCACAGCAGCCACGTGGCCCTGGTTTACCCCGATGCATGAGGCCACTGGGGGCAGGCCATCTATTCTGCCTCCCGTCCTGATTGATTCGTACATCGGGGAAACCAGCCACCAGTGGATGGTGTGGCCTCTTCTCTGTCTGAAGATAGTGGGCCGACAACAACATCAGCAGCAGCAGCAGCAGTCAGCAGCCAGGCAGAAGATGAGGAGAATGAGGAGGAGGAACAGGAGGAAGAAGGGGAGGCATCAAGGAGGTCAGGGATGGAGGAGAGTGAGCCCTCCACGTCGGCCTGTCCCCGTCCTTACAAAAGAAGGAAAAGCAGGCTGGTACAGTTGCTGGAGGAGGAGGCTTCAACGAAGAGGAGCGCTTCAGGGCCAACCAGGAGCAGACCGAAAGGTTTTTAAACCTCTTTGAAGAACTGGTCAAAAAAAGTTTATTTAAAGTTGGATTTTTTTTTTTCCTTTTGTTTTGCCAATACTCTAAAGACCAAAATACCTCACTTTGTAATTTGTTATTGCTTTTGGATTCATCTTTGGTTCAGTTTGAATAAACTTAAACTTAAACTTAAACTTAAAATTAAATTAAATGTTGTTATTTCAGTTTGCTGTGCCCAAACACATTTCAAGCTGGGGAACAGATGGACACATTTTTGCAATAATAGAAACCAGACATTACAAAAATGTAAAGAAGAATCCCAAACGAATATCAGTATACTTGCAAAACTCTAGAGAGGTAGTGGCTTGTTTCAGTCACTGTGGTCAAATTACTCAACACAAGTAGCATGGGGCTTTGGAGCATATTTTGGGGATGTCTACATGACTGGGTAAACTGTGTTAAACTTACTTTAAACCTTGACCCAAATAATGAATTAAGATTGTACAATAACTCTAAACCAAAACAAAAAAATAACCTGAAACGAAACAATACAACAATGATGAAAAATATAAACTATATGAAAACCTATACTGAACACTGAGGTCAACTTATTTGGGGCAGCTTGCTGTACTACACACGACACAATTAGAAAAAGCAACCAGAGAAATAAAGGAAACAAAGTTAAATCAGGTAAGTCAATTTTATTAATGGGTTCGCAGGAGCATGAAGCAGAACGCAAAATAATCATGCTCCTGCAAGGCTGGAATATGCACAGGTGGGGGGTGATTGTCAAACAACACAAACCCATACATATATTAGATGATTTAAAAGAAAGTTTAAATGATTCACATATTTAAAACAAATTACAAAATTAAAGACTACCATGATTTTTAGAAATTGTTCTTAAATAAAGGCTTCTATGGGCATTCAGCTGCAGTCCCTTTGACAGCTAATACAGCTGTGCAACACGTCATCAGTAATTAACGTCACTTCAGACTGGTGCTGTGGAACGAGGATTTTTCATTTTGGAGTTTCGTCTCCTCCGTACTCACGTCTCTTCCTCGTATCCCTCTTTCATTTCCTCGCTGGGTGAAGCTAAGACGTAAGGAGAGGAAGCGAGTGGAGGAGATGAGGAGACCAATTTACCAAATGAAAAGCACTCATGGAGAACTGATCAGTCGCCTACTGATGATGTCATCAGCTAGAGACACACACCATGTGATCTAAATGACTGCTATAAAAATCCACCAGCAGGGGGTGCTAAGTGACAACTAAACATACTGACTAACAAAATAACACTGGTAAAGCAGAACAAGGACTTAGTCCAAGACTTGACTTGACTAACTTTTACTTTGGAAGAGTTGTCAAATAATATTTTTTTTACTTTTCCTTGAGCATCTTTTTATGAGAGTAATTATACTTTTATTTGAGTATAGATTTTTAGAACTCCACCTATCACTGGAAATAACCTGCAGAAGTAGCGTGTCTGCAGAAGTAGTGCAACAACTCTGTAGCATTTTGAAGGCTGTGTATCAGGTAATCAGTAGATGAAGTTATAAATAAGGAGGTCCTCACATTAAAGGATCCCTCAGTGTGAATGCTGTCTGCCATACATTAGCATTAGCCTGCTGCAGCACTTACTGACTACTGTGACACCACAGTGTGCTAATAACCTCTGAAACAAGATCCTGAAGAAATTCATCCATAGGCATGTCCGTCTGCTCCCTCACAAAGCAGACACGTTCTCCCAGCATGCATCAGACCTATTAATGCTGAGTAAGATATCTCTATTATTCACCAAACTCAGTTGGCTGGCCAGATGAAGGCCCAAAGTGAACTAGAGATAAGGAAGGCTTGATGACACTTAGAAGCTGAAGCAGGCACCACTCATTTAGATTCTCTGTCCACGTCTGCCTGTCAAGCTTTTTTAAAGGCAGGAAGTTCTCTGTTAGCAGCATGCATCCCTCATAGTCTGTGTTACACAGGTTAGAAATCATTCCATTATCTCAGGGTTTAATGACATGACAGGGCATGACTCCAGTGACTGTGTTCAGACTGTGGCACTGTGTGATTTTTAGAAACATCAAAAGTGTTTTCAGAGACATTAACATTAAAAGACTGGATTAAAATATCTTGCCCCCCATTTAAAATTCAAACTCATTAAAATAGCTAAGGACTTTAAAACATGTTCAAAATGACTGTATTGATATTCATTTTCTAGCAGGTCTGGTTATGAATTGCATGGTTGAATTATCGGGTCAGCAGAGGGTGCTGTGCGCATAAAGTATCTATGCCGACGCCAGCCACTAGTAGAGAGAGAGACGTCAGGCCGTACGAGCAATGCAGAAACAACACAGACGCCGTTGCATCGATGCTGATGTATTTTTGTTGCTGTTCCTACAGGTAAGATGCTTGGAAACCATAACCGGAATGAAATATGAGAATGATACGTGTAAAAGCCTTAGACTATGACAGTGACATGCAGTGAGTTTGGATGCAACTTTGAATGGAGACGAGTGAGCCTGTAGTAATGAATAGTAATCCAATATGGCGGGCGATACTAAGGATGTTGAAAAAGAACTGTGAAACTGTCCTCTAAAATGCAAACTGCGCAACAGTAAACACAGAGATGATAGTTCGAAGTTAGCTCATGCTAATGGGTGATGTGGAAAGGGTTAATAAAAGCTTTATTTGTGCATGAATGAGCTACGGCTGATGACACCGGTGCTAGCCATAGTGAAGCCCACGTACATGGCGGCTCTGATCGGTGGCAGGCCGGGAGGGCAGTAGGCGGTTTCCGGTTGGTTTTCAGAGTAAGATCATAAAAGATGCATTGAACATGGGTTTTGCTATTACAGTTCAAAACAAGAGTTTATATGGGAAACGTGATTTCTGTATTGAAGTTTATTGTTGTTCTTGGTGAACATGGAGTATATGAAGACAATAATAAATACTGGTGATTTAAAAACCAATATAAGTTAAGTTAAAAAGGTAAAAGTTCATTTGAGAATAAATGGAATTAAAAAAGGAAGTTCATGGGAGATGCTTTTGGGTTAAAAGAATGGTGTTTACATGATGAGTCATTACATGATCACTTCACTGTAATTTGATTCTGTTTGTTTGTAATGTGTGTTTTGAAATAAGCCGGCCTCTAGTAGAGAGAGAGATGTCAGGCTGTACGAGCAATGCAGAAACAACACAGACGCCGTTGCACCGATGCTGATGTATTTTTGTTGCTGTTCCTACAGGAATAAAGTTTAATGTGCTACACCAAGGATCGGCCACACCGTCATTCTTAAAAAGTGTAACATAGGCAGCAGCAATCATTGACGGTTCTGTCTTCATCCTAACAACAATTAGAATTGGTGTTATCGTTAGAGACTAATTACAGCTGTTGACGCCTCTTCTTTTTTTTTTATCAACACATTCTCAGGACCCAGCTTACCTGTATCAAGACTGTCAGTGATTGTCTTTGGTACCAATAAAGAGTGGATATGTCGTCAGCCCCAATAAAGAAAAATAACTTGGAGACTGATCAGTGATCTTTGACAGTTCTGCTTATTGCAAGGCCTGAGGGACAATGGTTTCTTATCAGCTGTAGTGGCTGATCTTTGTTTTGTTGTGAGTCTTTGTGTGCCATCATGGCAAAATGCGGTCCTGGAGACACCTACTGTAGCAGGAACTACTACAGAGGTGGTTTTCATTGCTGTAGCAGGTGTATACGTCTGATTGTGGACAGACTTGTGAACATGATAGTGTCACAACCGTGTGAGATACAAGATTCAAAGATAGTATGGTCATACTCATGGGTTGGTACATCAACATGTTGATGGGCAATACGGCTGGTGTGATCCCATCGTGATATGGTCTCTAGTTACATTTTGGATTTTATTGGTTAAGATAACACTGTACTCAACAAAGTAATTAAGCAAGAGACCTCCAAATGGAGTGACAAACATGAGCATTCAGATGATCATAATTTCTAGGAATTATTAGGAGGATTTGGCCTTTTTCTTATTAAAAAATAACTCACAATGATTAATCAATTATCAAAATAGTTGGCAAGTAATGCCAATTGACTATTAATTGATTAATCGTTGCAGCTCTAGTGAACAGAGATTGATTTGTATGATGGTCTATTAAAATGTTTTCTCATTATGTATAAAAAATCTATATACAATATTTGCTGTTGAAAATGAGCAATGTATCAATGTATTTTTTAGGCTAGATTTGTAGAGTGTTGTTTGTTCCATCCAACACTCACTTGTATTATGGAGTACAGTGAACAGGCTCTCTAGGGGCTTTTAGGGCTGTTTGACCTTTATTTTCCTTTCAAACATGTCTGAACCTTTAACAGCCAGTGACAGGGATTTTAAATGCTGCCAGATGTGCTCACCTGCTTGATCATTCACCTCAGAACTGAATAGCTTGCTACAAAGGTGGATGTAAAGAAGGTGCTGAGCTGCTATCAGTGGTTGGTGAAAAGACAAAGCCTAAAGGCCTGAGCCTAATGAGCAGCTGCGTGGCCCTCATTAAGAGTGTAAAGCAACTGCTGATCCTTAATGAGCCTCTTCATTAAGAGCCATTTGGAAGGGAAAGGTCTGCAGGCAGCCAGCCTCAGCACCCCAAGCACCAGGGCAGGCAACCCCCATCAGGGAAAACCATTACAAATGCACCAAGTGCATGACAAGGTGTATGTCAGGTGCATGTGTGTACTCCACAGATCAGTCTATAATTTAAGGATTACTCCTCATGTATCAGATACAACAGACCACATCAAACTGTGTGAAAAACCCTGACATGTCTGCTTCTGTTCATCTGAATTCATTTAAATGCTGCAGTGTATTCAATCTTTAGTTAGGCTTTCAGGTGAGGTTTTAAGATTCATTCTTGAGGAAACACTGAACAGTGAATATGAAGTAGGCTGGCATTGACTTTTAAAAGCACATACCAGCAGTGCAGGAATTATTAATATCATGTACTAATCAATAATAAACAAACATTTGATAACATTAAATATTAATTGTAACTGCTTAACTGGTAGCGAGACAGGAAAGTAAATCTGTGTTGCTTAGCTAAATAACTTCAAAAGAAGTTATTTTAACTTTGTGAACTTTCTCATATTTATTTTCAAAAATGTGCAGTGGTGGGTACAGTACTGCAAATCTACTGTATAATTAAGTACAAATAGTCCCATAAATATGACTTACCTAAAAGTGAAAGTTACCATTTGAGAAACCTGCTCAACTTGCTATTTTATTAACATTAACATTGAAGTTGTGTTACATTAACAGAGTTCTTAAGCCACCAATTTTAAAGACATGAGCTAACACCAAACATTAATTCCACATGAAAAATTAACATAGCTAACGTTAGCTAGCTAACTACATTTTCACCTCCAGTATGTGCACCTTACTTCAGAGCGCTTGTAGAGGTTAGAAGAAGAGTTTTTAAAAGAAGAGATCTCAGTGTTCTTCAAGAGGGTTACATGCTGTCATTCCAACATTCCGCCATTCCGACATACTGCCATTTAGACATACCACCATTCTGAAATACCGCTATTCCGACACACCAACGTCCCACCATTCCGACAAGGCTTTCCATGTAAGGAAATGTGCGTTACTCAGAGTGTGTGTGTGTGTCTGTGCGCTGTCCGGTGCTGAACTGCAAACGGAGCTGAAGAGACCCTGATTAGGATTTTGCTTCTGCAAAGGAATAAATATTTGCTTGCCACAACACAATTTGGTAAAATGCCAAGGAATGAAATACAGTTTTCCCTCCAAACCCTCCAAATATGAAACTGCAGTGCGCTTGCATACAAACAGACAAGAGGATACCAGATTCACAATGATGGCAAATAGTTAGATTACTCATCTAAAATGTAAAAAAAAGCTACAAGATTTAGATATAATTAACATACTGTGGGCTTCAATCGTCTCCTATTGCTTTTTAAATTATGTCGAGAGCGAGCGCGCTGGTGATTTCTTCAATTGTGTCTTCTGATTCATTTTCAAAATAAAGTTTTAGCTTCTGAAATCAGATTTTTAAACAGTTCTGATGGAGCTCAATGTTTATCTGGATGATGCGGCTTCATTCCGAAGCCATTTCACTGTAAACCTGGACGACGTGTCTGGAGATAAAAAATAATATTCAATGTAACGCCGGTTTTGTGCGACATGCGTAAATGCGCATAAGGATACACACCCTCCCCTACTGTACAACATGAAGGAGACTGGACATCATTCACACTTTTAAAAAGTAAGTATGCATGTTCGGATATAGGCTTTTTAACCCTCCGGGACCCCTAGGCGCATTTTACGCGCTTTTCATTCTTCATTTTCTGATAATTTTGGCTGAGTTCATGCATATGGCATGAATTTTGGCAAGATTGTATATTTTTATGTGATCTTGATATTTCCTGCTCAGCTCCTAAAATAAGTGTAAAATACACTGTGTAATGTGTCTGTAATTGCAATTATTAATGTTGCATATGATGCCAGCGTGCATGAAGACGCACAGGCTCTGTGGAGAGCTCCGCTCCAGCTGGCTGCTGTGACAGGTGACTGACACTGTATTTCTGCTTACAGTCAGTGATCCCTGAGATTCAGACATGAATCTTACATGTTTCAGACTAGCCCGAGTTACATTAAATCGTGTAGGCATATTATGATATTTCCCGTTTCAGGAGATTTTAATAATAGATTATTAAGTTGGTTTGCGAGGTTGTGGAGTCCATCTGCTTTAAAATCACGTAAAAATCTGAGGCTTTGATGTCTGCCGTTTTCATTATCTGACCTCTGTGTTTTAATGTGGATATGCACTGGAAACAGCTCCACTTATTTATTCACACCCAAAAATAGAGCAAACTGCTATCTTGCGCATATCATTCGTGCACAATCTTTTGGGGGGGAGAGATAGGCTTTTAAAGGAATTGTCGGAATGGCGGGATGTTTTTTTTTTTTTTTTTTTAATACCGTCATTCCGACCATAGGATGCAAAAATTGTCGGAATGATGGGACGGTTGAAAGAAATTTAAGTGTTGCCATTTAGACAATTGGGGGCCCATGTCGGAGTGGAGGGATGTCAGAATGGCGGTTGCCTCCCCTTCAAGAGGCACAGCAACCACTTCATCTAACTGTTGTCTTTTTTTTGATTTAAGCATAAAAAGTGTGTCCAGATGTGGCCAGGGATTGTCACAGTAAGCTGCCTCTTGTTCTGGGGTCTTGCTCCATCATCACTGTGGTCAAAATAGAGGTGAAGGAACATGAAAAGTACTGTTCCTTCCTTCAGTCTGACACAACGGATGTAGACTGTGGCTATAAACAACAGCAACGACCTCTGAGCTAGCAGCCTACACGCTGAAAATGGTAAATTAGCACCTGGGTCACTAACTGTACAAATGTAAACAAGATAGCCACTGTTACCTTTTCTTTTGTATTGTAACCCTCTTTTCTCGTCTGTCTGGGTTCTCCAGTTCTTCCGGGCTGTGGGCAATAAGCGGGCTACAATACTTCTTTCTTTACTCTTTTAATTCGCACCAACACGGCAAACAGCACAGTACAGCAGCTACTCCTCTCACGTCAAGCACGAGGCACTCACTCGGTGTGTCACTAATACCTGTCCCCACCAAAACAAGGACAGGTAGGAACCAATTAACTCAACCAAAGGAATACACTAACTCTGCTTAGGCTGCACATGAACATACAAATCAAATAAAATACAAAGTACTATAAATGGCAATGAAATAATAATAATAATAATTATATGTAAAAATATCATTACTTAAATAATAGTAATGTACGCACTGTACTGCTTAATAAAAACACAAAATTATACAATAACTTAAGTAATAAAAAATACTCCCCCCCCCCCAAAAAAATACAATGTATGTCAGTAATTACAGTTACAGTATTATGAAGGAAGCTCACCACAGCCAGACTTCCTTTGCAACTTTATTGTAACACTGTTGCTACAAATAAGGCAGGAGAAGAAGAATGCTGTCAGAAAATTACTGATCAATTGAATGTGATCTTAATGCTGCCATTTATTTCTAACATGACAACTGCAATTAAACACTTAAAGATCATACACATGCTGTCAGTCTGACACTGTCCCATGATGACAGAGATGTGGAGATCACTCAAGGTTTTGGCCAGATCAAAGTAAAATGAATGTAACCGATTGAAGATTTTCTGTGATAAACAGACTGATGAACTTTCGAATCAGTGTTCTGAGCTGCAATATCAGTGATGGAAAACAGACTTTTGTAAATAGTAGCAGCATTCAAGGTGGTACGTACAGTAGTTGTATTTTAGTGTGTGGTTGATACACTGTGTAAATTTAAAGTATTAATATGATCTGAAGCAAACAGGAAAAAAATTACTCTGCATCACCAAACGGAGGTTCCCATGGTAACATGCATACATGCATACAGTTTGTGCTGCTGTTACATTGTCTCACATTTCTGCATTATGTGGCTTCAGTCAGTGATATTACAAACGTACAGCTCAGCAACTTTTAATTTTTAACGTCTTCCCCCAGTTTCTAATTTATATCAAAGAACAACCTTGTTAGGACAATAAGCGGCGCTTTATACGGATGATTTAATCTGAAACTCAGAACATAACCTGCTCCCGAACAGGGTATGAGTTCAGCATAAGACTCAAGACTCAACATACCTCGCTAACCCATTAATCTCGCTTCGTAGTACAGCCCTCAGGCTTTTTGTTGTTTCCGGGGGACTCTGAAAATGTAGACACAGATGCTGCTTGGAGCAAGTGACCAATGGCAGGACTGCAGTGTGCAATCGGTGATTCAGACCATGGGCTCAGCACCGACTGTAACAATTATAATTGGTTTAGAGAAATACAAACAGTGTATCGAAGCTCCCTTTCTTCTCTGGGAAACAACTGGTTGACTCACTGCCCACAGTATGAAATGATTTACTGATCCGTTTCTATGGAAGTTATACATTTCTAAATGAAATAAATATGAACAGCAATTCTGACCAAAATCACCTCACACAAACAGAGTTGCTGGTGCAGTGCTGCTACAGTAACTCTGTTCTTTCTACATGGAGTTGTTGTTCCACCTAGAACCCTCTCTGGAGGTTATATCCAGAAGCTTTCTACCTCTCTAAGGGTGCTCAAACCAGGAGGTTCTACTGAGAATATTTTTATATATCCAAAGGTTTTATGTAGAACACACCCAGGGGGTTCTACCATGAATCGTTTTATATTATGGTACAAAGAACTCTTGAAAGAGTTCTTCAAGGATTTCAGCAATCCTTGAAGAACTCCTTCTTCTAAAAATGGTTCTTTGGGTGAAAAGGGTCCTTAATGGAAACCTCAGTCTTACAAAGAATACTTGACAAACTCTTTCTTCCAAAAAGGGTCCTTCAGAAGCAAATAGTTCTGGGTAGAATGACAGCCCTCCAGGAAGAACCCTTCTGGAACCCTTATTTCTATGAGTGTAGCCTAAGAAACATATGAAGGGCTATATAATTTAGATGTTTATTTGATAATAGAGCGATTCAATTTTACACAATTGATTAATTTCTTAACAACTGATTAATCGATCATTGATTAATTGTTATCATCCCAAATAGGAAGGGACATGTAAGAAGATTTCAAACATTCTAATTCTATTTTGTTTCCAGTGATGTTGGTGTTGGTGTAAAATGCTCCAGAACTGCTTTACTTCAGAATCTTGCAGGTAGTCAGACAACCATTGACAAATTAATGAGGGACACTTTTTAAGCGTAGTTTCAAAGACTTGGTCTGTAGTCCTGCCATTTTACAAGGAGTTCAGTATAATCTAATAATAATGTTATAGTTGCTGAGACATGTTTGTGCTCCTCTTGAATTCCTAAACCATAAATAAATTAACCCTACCTCCTGTATAGCCACAGGAAAATCCACCCATCACCTCCTTTAGAGCCCAGAAAACTTGGCTGGTTGTGACTGTGTCATCATGCTCCAGTTCAACAAAAATCAACCAATTACTGGTATTTGTGGCGTAAACATTTATTTTGCTGTCTGTCCATCTAGTTGATATGATTCCTCTATGCTGCGGTTTAGGCTGAACAAATTACTCCCAACCTATCATCAATACAGTCTTATCTGAGCAGTTTTCTTGCCTGGGTGCTGGTCTGATTTCTTATTTTCTTGCTACCCTTGGGCCACAGAGATGTGAATAGGGTCAAATGAAACCCATTTGGACAAGTTAATCACACAATATCTATGGTTTATCCCACAGGTTACAGTGAAAATGCTCACACTTATCAATTCTGTCATTTGGGGTCACCTTCCAAACCCTGATTATATGCTGCCAAATTTATTGTACCCACTCTACCTATGCAATTGTATGCACTCAGCATTCTGCTGTCATTGATTGGCTGCATGTGACAGTGCTGAAAGTAATGTGGACACCGTTGCTGATCAATAAAAAAATGTATGTGCCTAGAACCTGGGAGGCATTCTGTAATGAAATCAATAGCTGTGCTTGGCTTCTGGCATTAAGCTCATTGGCCGGGCTGTTATTTAGTCATTGTTGTCCTACACCAGCAGCATAACCTGGCTACCACAAGAAATCAATGGCAGCATATCGCAGCCAGCATCCCAATTACTGGCAGTTCTGGCGCGGAAGCAATGCAGCTTTTTTCCATTAGCGCTCCTTGTGGGAAATCACAGGACATTATTTTTCTTGGGGAATCTGCTGCACAAAGGATGACGGCTGGCTGCTGATATCTAAGATCCATCTGAGGTGCTTAGCTTCTATTTCATTTGGGCGGAGCTCAGGTTGGAATAAAGCGGGAAGAAAAACTCATATTTTGCTGCCAGCCATTGACATGATATGTGATCATAATGTATTGATCACTGGCAGCCCTGACAAGAAAAATAATCAATTTCAAATAGTAAAGTGGTTACTGCAGAGAAATGAAATGTTACAGCTCTGTTCAGCACACACATGCATTGTACAGATCTACACTCTTAGAAATAAAAGTGCTGACTAGAACCATAGGGTTCACGTGTCCCCATTGGAAAACTCTTTTTGGTTTCTAGTAGAACCTTTTATAAAAGGTTCTTTGGTCCTTTGGAACCCTTTCAGAGGGTTCTACCAAGAGCCAAGCATAAAGGATTATATTTAAAACCATCTGAAAGGTTCTACCAAGTGTCTTTTACAGATGATCCCTTTATGGTGTAATAGTTCCACACAGAACTCTCTTTGGGGGTTCTATTCTTCCTTTTAAGGTTGTTAACAAGGGATGATCAACCCTTTTGAATTGCAAGCATTTCATCTAGAACTCACCAAGGGAGTTCTACCAAAAACACTTGTATATTCCAGGGTTTCATGTGAAACCTACCCAAGGGTTCTACAGAGAACCCTTTTTAATTCCAAGGGTTCCATATAGATCTCACCCAGGAGGATTTAAAAATATATTTAAAGGTTTCAGCTTCATCCACGTTTCTTCAGAGGGATCTACGAAGGACCATATTGTATTCTATAAACGAGAAGATTTGAACAAGCAATGATACAATTATCATCTTTTAATGCCCATTCTTCCCAACATTACTTCAAGAACTTCTTCCAAAAAGAGTTATTTGGATGAAAAGAGTTAATGGAGCCCCTTACGAACCCTGTAATCAAAAGCAGATGCTTCTTGGTAGAACCTCAGCCCTTCAGGAAGAACCCTTTTGGAACACTTATTTCTAAGAGTGTACAACCAGACTGGATTGGCTGCTCTGACTTAAACAGAGGTGTATCTGTTCTGTCAGACACATGTGAGATGGACCAGCGAGGAATGTGGCGAAGCGCCTCCTGTATAGACAAACCTTTACAGCACAGAGCAGAGGGGAAATGAGAAGAACTGAGAAAACTAACATCAACTATGAGCATGTCACCTGTCATTTGCATCATGCTTCCACATGTATCAGTATGTCAAATCATGAAAACATGCCTTGGGCCAAATAGACACATTATCAACATTGTGTTTGTCTTCAGCAGATGCTGCTCACTTACAACGCCCCATAACAGACTGTGACTCCCTTCCCAAACAGATACACCCTCCCAGCAAAGTGACTGCACTGGGCTTACTGGGATATGACAGCGAGACGGGCTGGTGAACGGGGAGAAATAACGAGCTTGGTCTCTTTATCAGGTGTTTTGCACACTGTTCAAAGCACCTCATGCTGGTAAGGCATGGCTCTTTGTTCAAGCTCAGACTGAGTGTTTCGAGCACCTGGCTCTCCAAACGCACCAGCGTGACACACATTTGATTAAACGGAAATGACAGCAATGTTTCAGACAAAAGTGATCTTGACTTACACAGCTGAAGTCTAGCCACAGTCTGGAGACGATGTGTTCACTAAGCTTTGATGGAAAGATGGAAAACACACTGGATGCACTGGAAACAGCAGTGGAATAAATCGTGAGGGAAACTAGAGGGCACTTTTGTTTTCATGAGAAGAAGTGTATGTACAGCTTTCCCAACTTTATATGGGCCAAAATGTTCATGACCTCAGCAATAAAATAATTAAACTTTAAAGGGATGGTTCAGATTATTTGAAGTGTGGTTCCATGAGGTACTCATAGTCAGTATATTATCCACTGTGGATTGCAGTCAACACACCCCTAGTTTAGAGGAGCAGCAGGAGTACTGGTGAACAAGATCAACAGCAGAAAGTATTTTAGACACCTGAAAACATTAATATCAGTTTAAGCATACACTATATTTGGAATATTTTCATCTCTTTACGTTGCTGTCAGACTTCTCTGTTGAATTACTGTTTTTTTTGGGTTGATTTGGAGAGAGCAACATTTGGCTTATATAATAGCAGTTTCCTGTCAGAACAGTCTGTCTGATTGCAAGGTAAAGCAGAGAAAATATTCTAAATATAGCATACATTTAGATTTCTGCTGACCCTATCCACAGCAGTACATTGCTTAGCTTCCTACACCGGTACTCCTGCTGCTTCTCCAAACTGGACACATGTCAAATGCCATTTACACTGACTACGGATAAGTACCTCATACAACCACACATCAAATAATGTGAACTATCCCTTTAAAGTTTTATTATTTTAATGTTGAGGTCATGACCACGAACAACAAAATTATCATTCTTATTTAAGAGTAGACTTAAAACCTTCCTCTTTGATAAAGCTTATAGTTAGGGCTGGCTCAGGTTTGCCCTGACCAGCCCCTAGTTATGCTGCTATAGGTTTAGGCTGCTGGGGAACTCCAAGGCACACTGAGCTCCTCTCTTTCTTCATCTCTCTCCCCAGATGTTTACGTTCCATTAATGCCTGTTACTGACTTGATTTCTTCCCCGGAGTCTTTCTGCTTTGTCATCCTGCAGATTCCCATGGACTGTGGCCGCGCATGGATCGCTGATCACTGCTGCACCTTCTACTGTGGATTATTATAACTCACCTAATCAATCAAAAATTCATCACATTGTTGTTGTTACTATTATTATTATTATTATTATTATTATTATTATCATCATTATTGTAACATCTAGTATTAGTATTATTACTTACATACAGCTTACATATTTATATGTACTACTATTCCCTACACATAGTTTTACTATTGATGTTCTGTTACTACTGTTCTCTCTGCCCCTCTTCTTTTCTCTCTCTCTCTCCACCCCTCCCACCTCCCCTCTTTCTTCCCCTTCTACTCTTTCCCTCTCAACCCGACTGGTGCTGTCAGATCACCGCCTACCATGAGTCATGGATCTGTCCGAGGTTTCTCCCTGTTAAAAGGAAGTTTTTCCTCGCCGCTGTCGCCAAAGTGCTTGCTCATGGGAGAATTGTTTCAATTGTTGGGTGAAAATATAATTAATTATTGAGTGTGGTCTAGACCTACTCTATATGTAAAGTGTCTTGAGACAACTTTGTTGTGAATTGGCGCTATATAAATAAAATTGACTTGACTTGACTAAACATCTTCAGTAAGCCCATCTGCAGTTTTGAGAGACTTATACAATTTGGGTAGAATTTTTGCCCAGGCAGTGATTTAATCATCTAAATGGGGTTTACAGTCATGCACAAGACCTTTAAAATGTCATTTCACACCACTTCTGACGCATGTGCCAAGTTTAATAACTTTTCAAGCATGTCTAGCCCCTCAAAAATGTGATGCATAAAAAAATAAATAAAAATAATATTCCCTTGCATTGCAAAGTGGTCCTTGCAGTGGTCGATGGTTAGGTCCTAATAATTAACCAAGATGGATAGAATGGAGCTTTCCATGTCGTAGGACTTGGATGTTGATGTTAACACTAGGATATAAACTTGATGCACATCCCATCCAAAATTTCCACTTCTCTTGCTCCCCATATTTCACGTCTACTGTATCTCTTCTGTCAAAAACAACTGAATAAAGTAAAAAATGCTAAAAACATGACATAAACATAAAATAAACACTTTTCTAAACAATAAGTATGTCACAGTTTCATCCTCCCTGTCTCCCCTCCTATCCCTCTGCCCCAGAGTTCTCTCATTCTCCCAGTTTCCCTCCTGTTTCTCTGCCTCAGTGATTTTCCACTCTACCTGCCAGCCACTACTCCCACCTAATCAGCCCAACTCCACTCACCTGCAAGCCCAGCTGCAGCTCATCCCCAATCAGCCCAGCATATCAGGCTCTCCAGCACACTCACTCTTTGTCAGATCGTTCCCTACCTTCATGGAGGACTTTGCAACACTCCTGACCTGTTTGATCTCCGGTTGCCTACCCTGCCTACATTGGACTCACCTGCCTCATCTGTTCTCTGGGAAACCACCACAGCCTTCTGTCCCTGACCCTGTGATCTGCCTCTGTGTACCTGATGTCCCTGTGGCTGTTTGGTGTTTCCCTCCTGTGACGTGGCAGTGTGCTTGGTCTGTCTGCTTGTCTGGTCCCCACTTTCGCTGCCTGGTTTCCACTTCGCCTGTCTGGTCTGTTTGCTCACCTGGTCCCCACTTCGCTGCCTGGTCTGTCTACTCGCCTGGTCTGCCTCTGCTCGCCTGGTCTGCCTCTGCTCACCTGGTCTTTCTACTTACCTGGTTCCGACTTCTCCGTCTGGTCCCCACTACACTGTGGCTCATCCCCTTTCAGCTCACCTGCCTGGTCAGTCTGCTCCCTCTGTCCCTCAACTCAGCTCTACTCAATCCCTGAGCCTGGACCCCGGAGACTTTGTGTGGGCTCTGAGCCCAAAGACAAATTGGACTTGTGTTTCGTTGTCTGCCCTGGTCCCTGGCTTAGCCTCTGAATAATAAAGGTCATTACCAACGCTCCCTTCTGTTTGGTGTACTGCATTTGGGTCCAAAACTACCCCCGTTACAAAGTAGGGCCTGTAAAAGCTTTAGGCAACTCTCAGCTTTTCTGAGTAAAATCAAACGTTTTTTTTCATCGGCATGGAAGAGAGATTTGGAAAAATCAAGCTTGAATTTCTTTTTTTCTTTACTGGCTGATGATTGTAATGATTAATTGTATTTGTGAATGACAAATACAAGCTCCTGTAATGTTATTTGACCCCCAGATATGATATATGTTCAAGTAAATTTACACATAACTGAATGCCATAGAAAACGCACCCCCTAAGTCTTTCAAAATGTGCTTCCAATTCACTCTTCGGGTTTTTTAAACTGAGCTGTGAACTGTCTTGTGCACTATAGCAGAATCTCCTCTCAGATGAGTGGAGAAACCCTCATCTGCAGTCAGTCTATCTGACCTGTGTTAACAACAGACCTGACAAGGCCTGAATGAGGGTCTGATGCTTTCTACTGGGATAGTAATTTCATTTAAATAACAGAATTCTATTTAATTACACAGCTAGTCGATCATCTGTAGGTGTGGATATATTCATATAACATGCAGTGGAATAAAACATGACCTTGTAATCAGAAGTATGAAATGGCACAGGTGAGACTGAAGCTGCCAACATTCACCTGCGCCTTCGTTATGATACAACCTACTTCAATTTAATCCGAAAGGAACGTTTTAAATTGGTGGAATTAAACATGCATTAAACTGAGTACACTCCTTTTATGCAGTAGTTGTACTCCTGATCTCTACTCTCTTCTGAATAATTCAAATCATTCAGAGTCCAAGAAAAAGCAAAGATCCAAACTGATTTTTACAAAAATGCAGAAGTAGCAAAACTGAACTTAAATCTGTTGGCATTGGAAGTGCATCTTTTAAAGACCTACCACAAAAGATGTAGGGCATTGATTAACCATACATTTAAGTCAAAAACATTACTGACATAATCAAGTGCATATAAAAGCCTCAAGGAATAAGGAGGTTGGTTTAGGGCAAACAAAATGTTAAGTGTTTTTTGCTTCTTTTTAAAAAGATTTTTGCCCCAGTTGAAGACCATATGAAGACCAACAAACCCCCAAGATTCTGGTTGTGAATTGTAATGTAGTAGTCACAGAAGTTTAGCTCTCCCATTGCCCTTGTCTTTTACATTTTTGCTATCCCATACTACTAATAATACTTTTATGAACATCAAAGATTGCAGAGCAATAGGAGCGATAAAAATGACCTCAAAATCAAAGAAAGAGGTGCAGTGGTGCCTCCATGTCTGCGTACTGAAATCATCGGAGTTGTTTTAATGTTTTTTTCTTCATTTTAACCCACTGTCTAAACCGGATTTTAATCGGTTTTGTTGTTTTAGTCAATTTTAACAGCGCTGTTACCACTGAAGGCGATCTTTAACTGGATTTTATAAGGCCGACTATAGCTAGCACCACTGCTAGCATAAGTGTGTTTGTTTTTAGCCTGGTAGCTAGCAGGCCGAAGTTAGCACAGAGACTGAGAGCTAGCTCTCACCATGGCACCACTCACCTCTCCATCTGCTCCCTGCGAGGGCTGCCTTCGGCTGAACTAGAAAGTCGCAGAACTGGAGCAAAGAGTCTCTCTTCTCCACCAGATTGGTGAGGACGAGTGGCTAATCGACACTGTGCTAACGCAGTGTCACAGCACCGCGGTGGCTGAAGGTGATGCCGCTGGGGGAGAACTGGATGCAACGATACCATGGACCAACACAGCCCAGCTCCTGGCCAAGGACCAGTGGGCGCGGACCGGAGCCAGACCCAAGACTCTGCTGTGCTCCACCCCGGGGCAGTCGGCACAGTGGTTCACCACCGCGGAAAACATGGTGGTAAGCTGGGGAAATCATCTTCCCCTTCTCCTCCTCCAGCCCCAAGATCTCTGCCTCTCCAACAGGTTCAGCGTGCTCGATGAACAGGAGTTTCCTCCACTTGCAGGAGCCACGCAGCGTAGCTCTGGCCACAAACGGGGTGCTCCCTCCACCACCCGCGCAGACATGACGGGCTCCACCCTAGCTGCTCACCCCTCTGCTCGACGGAGGGCTGCGGCTCTCTCTTTCACTGCGCACTAACCCTCCCACTGCTGGTTCACCTGCTCGCCCTGACTCCAACCGCCGGTCATCTCCTCCATCCAGCAGGATCTCCACCACCTTCACCCAGTCAGGCCTACTGCGACCGGAGGCCCGCAGCCCGACCGGAGCCTTCGGCGCCCCCCACCGAACCGTGGTCCGGATTCTCGGCCTGATCCCACCACGGTCATCATTGGGGACTCCATCATCAGGCATGTAAAAACACATTCCTCCACAACTCTGTGTTTCCCCGGTGCTACTGACAACGACATCTCTGCACAAATCCATGGCGTACTGGAGGCGTACCCTTCGGTGAACACTGTGGTTGTTCATGTGGGTACGAATGATATCCCACGGCAACAGTTGGAAATCTTGAAGAAAGATTTTATCCGGCTCATTAACATCATGAAAGAATCCAGAGTGAGAGCCTTCATCTCCGGACCAGTCCCGACCCTCGGCCGCGGGATGGGGCGGTTCTCCAGGCTACTGAGCCTCCACACCTGGCTCTCCACGGCCTGCAGGGATCACGGTGCTGTTTTCATCGACAATTTTAATCTTTATGGGAGCGAAGGGATTGTTTTAAACATGATGGCCTCCATCTGAACTTTCAGGGGGCACGGCTGCTTTCCTCCAACATAAACTACACCGTTTTGTACCACATGGACAAGCAGCATGCCGCCAACCAGCTTGAATCTCCTACGTCATCATCGTCATCATCAACCACCTCCTCTCGTGATTGACTACTGAACTCACGTGATCCAGGTACATGCTCCACCACTCCCCACACCACAACCACCACTCCCTGCAAGTCCAAATACAGTCACTATTCAACCATCCCTGTCTTAATCACCAGCAGATGTAACAACACACGAACCCATCCATCCATATTCTGTAACCGCTTATCCGTGAGGGTCGCGGGGGGCTGGAGCCTATCCCAGCTGACGTTGGGCGAGAGGCGGGGTACACCCTGGACAAGTCGCCAGTTCATCGCAGGGCTGACACATAGAGACAAACAACCACTCACACTCATATTCACACCTACGGGCAATTTAGAGTCACCAATCAACCTATTATGCTGCATGTCTTTGGACTGTGGGAGGAAGCCGGAGTACCCGGAGAGAACCCACGCAGACATGAGGAGAACATGCAAACTCCACACAGAAAGGCCCTGCAGGCTCGGGGATTCGAACCCAGGACCTTCTTGCTGTGTGGCGGCAGCGCTAACCACTGCGCCATCGTGCTGCCAACACATAACCAATGGAGTGAATTTTAATAACCTCAGATATCTGTGCACACACAAACCACCAGCTGCCAACCCACCTCGTAAGAAATCCTCACCAGTGACCCTGAGCATGGCACTTTTAAATGTCAGATCTCTTTTAAACAAGACTATTATTATTAATGACCTGATTTTAGATAATATTATTGATTGTATGTTTTTAACTGAGACCTGGCTTAACACAGATGGACCAACTACACTCAATGAAACCTCACCACCAAACTATAGTTTTTCTTATTCATGCAGGACAGGTAAAAAAGGTGGGGGCACAGCATCCATTCTCTCAACATCACTTACTTTTAAACACACTACATTTGATGAATACACTTCTTTTGAATATCATTCCTTTGTTTATAACAATCCTCCTATACTGTGTATTTGTGTTTATCAGCCCCCCAAATGATGCTCCTCTTTTATCTCAGACTTTTCAGAAATGCTGTCAATCATCCACACTAATTACAACAAAATTATTATTTTAGGTGATTTTAACTCGCACATAGACAAACAATCAGACTCGTTTGCATTAGAATTTTTAAATTTACTTAACTGTATGAATTTTATGCAACATGTTAACCAGCCAACACACAACAGAGGCCACACCTTAGACCTGGTGATAACTCATGAGCTCTCTGCACATATTTCTTCAGTTGCGGATGTAGCCATCTCTGATCATTTCTGTGTCTTTTTTAATGTAAATGGTTTTATACAAGAGGAAATTCCAGAACGAACGGTCAGGAAACGCCATCTTACTGCTGAAGTGACTGCAAATTTTATTGAGCTTTTAAGTGACACTCCTACAGACTTTTTATCCTCATCCTGTGATTTTATTGTAGATAGTTTTAACAGAAAACTCAGATCAACCCTTAATAAAGTGGCCCCACTAAAACATAAAAAGATTACTTCCAATCCGACACCCCCTTGGAGAAACAAAGAAATTAAGCAATTAAAGAGAAACTGTCGGATTGCCGAAAGAAGATGGAGAAAGACTAAGTTAATAATCAATTACCAGATTTTTCGAGAGCATCTCACTATCTACAATAAAGCAGTTAAACATGCAAGACAGGAACATTTCGCTAAATTGATCACTGACAACCGGAACAACCCAAAAGTTCTTTTTTCAACTATCGATCGCTTAATTAATCCTGTTCCTATGAAGTGTAGCAGTATGTCAACCATCTCAAAATGTGAAGAATTTGCGGTCCTTCTTCAGTAGTAAAATAGAAACTATTAGATCTAACTTATATCAATCACAGCTTATGAATTTTAACACCTCGGAACCTTTGTTTTTATGCGAGGAAACAGAGAAGTTTGTCCTGGTTGATGCGGAAATGCTTGGTAAAGTCATTTCTCAATTAAAACCAGCAACCTGCCTTTTAGATCCCATTCCCACATCCTTTTTTAAAACAGTTTATAGCTTTTTAGATGAAGACGTTCTTAACATTGTAAACTATTCACTTCAGATGGGTGTTTTCCCTGCTGCTTTTAAGACTGCCATGGTTAAGCCTCTTCTGAAACGAAATAATTTAGATGCCTCAGTACTTAGCAACTACAGACCACTGTCCAATCTGCCATTTTTAAGTAAAGTTCTAGAGAAACTTGTTATTAATCAATTAAATGATTTTATGGTCTCCCACAATATTTTTGAAAAATACCAGTCTGGCTTTCGAGCTAATCACAGCACAGAGACGGCACTGGTAAGGGTTGTTAATGACCTGAGATTGAATTTGGATATGAAAAAACTCTCTATTTTAGTACTACTCGATCTTACTGCAGCCTTTGATACAGTCGACCACTCAATTCTTTTAGCTAGACTTCACAGTCTGGTTGCCTCTCTGGTACTGTTTTTAACTGGTTTAAATCTTATCTCTCTGACAGAGAATTTTATGTTACAATGGATGAATGTTCATCAAAAAGCTATAAAATGGACTGTGGTGTCCCCCAAGGTTCAATTTTAGGTCCGACCTTTTTAATCTTTACATGCTGCCACTAGGAAATGTCATCAGGAGGCACGGCATCAGTTTCCATAGTTATGCTGATGACACACAGCTGTACATCGCTGTGTCTCCAATGACTCAGGACCAACTGATGCCCTTTTAAACTGTATTTTAGACATCAAGTCCTGGATGGCAGAAAACTTTCTTCAACTCAACCAGGACAAAACTGAGGTCTTAATTATTGGTCCTGAGCTCAGAGAGAGAAACTTAACGCAAAACTTCAAGAACTGTCACTAAAACCCTTCAACAAGTGAAAAACCTTGGAGTTATCTTTTATTCAAATCTTAGTTTTGAACCACATATTAGAAGTATTACAAAAACTGGATTTATCATCTTAAGACATCGCCAGAGTGCGACCGTTTCTCTCCCAAGCCAACACAGAGACACTGATGCATGCTTTTATTACCTGCAGAATTATTCAGTAAGATCTTTATTTCCGGTTCTCCAAGAAAAACATGCCAAATAATACAGTAATACAAACAGCGCACGCGACAGGATTAAAAACAACATACACCAGTTTTAAAGTCTATACATGGTTAGTGGCACAGCATGCAGCCTTTATAAGTGGATTTAAACTATAGCTATTAAATGGCATGGCCTCACTGGTTATTTACAGGATTTCTTTATAAATCTATGTTTGTCCGATACTGGAAAGTTCACATTTAGTAGCCCTTTCATCATAGAGCATGCTGTGACACAGCTGAAGTGTCTTTTTTTTATTTTAGACTCGTGACAAACTGTCTTATTATTGTCTTCAGGAACATTCAAGCTGTCATAAACCATCACAGTGAACTGGAGTTCTTTTATCAAATCTAGTTTTGAACTATTAGAATATAAAATGATTTACATCTTAAAATGCATCGACGTTTTCTTGAGATCTTTTATTACCTCAGAATTGATTACTGTAATGCTCTACTTTCTGGTCTTCCTAAGAAAAACATGCTCAGTTACAGTTATTACAAAACTCAGCTGCACGTGTGCTGACGAGGACCTGAAAGAGAGCACACATTACACCAGTTTTAAAGTCTCTACATTGGCTTCCTGTGTGCTTCAGAATCAATTTAAGATCCTTTATTGGTTTATAAAGCTCTTAATGGTCTCAGTCCTACTTATTTATCAGATTTGCTTTTATCGTATGAACCCTCTAGAACCCTCAGGTCTTCAGGTAGCGGCCTTTTAATCATCCCCAAATTTAGAACAAAAACCCACGGTGAGGCTTCTTTTCATCACTGTGGTCCATGTCTGTGGAACAGCCTGCCTGAAGACTTCTCTTTATTTATTTTTTATTTTATTATTATTGTATTTTATTTTATTTATCTATTCATTTACTTTTATTAATCTGCTTTTCTAGCTGGTATATTCTCCAGTTTTTTTTAAATTTATTTTATCTTATTTTAACTTATTTATTTACGTATTTATTGATTGATTTAAAATTGTTTTCTATTTTGAGTTTTTATCATGCCTCTGGTGTTTCCTCACTTATGATGGCGTTTCCTCAGTTTCCTCAGTTTCCTCAGTTCCCACCCCCCTCAGTTTACAAAGTCTTTGCTTTACACATGTGTGTGTGTGTGTTTGTGTGTTTTATTGTTTTTATTGTGTGAAGCACTTTGTGTTGCACTCGGGTTTGTATGAAAAGTGCTATATACATAAAGTCTGATTGATTGATTGATTGATTGAGAAAGACAGTGCTATGGATGATGTTGCAACCACATTGAGCAGCTCCTGCTAACCTAACACAGCTAGCTTACTAGAGGACAACAGATCATCCATCTTGGCAGAATTTAGAGCACCCTTTTTGTCCCTGGCTGCAGGAGAATCTGTAACAAGTCTAAAATTGATGACCATGGCCAACAGATTAGAAATAAACTAGAGTCAAATGCCAACCTGTACACTACAGGCGAAGTGCGCTGGCAGCAGCGTCAGGCTAGTTGACCATGGCAGCAGACCTAGAAGGCCATAGCAGGGGATAGTGGAGATATTGGCTTGCCAGAGTCTATTGGGGGTCCCCAACAAAGGACTGTCTTTTTAGACCTGCTTGTTGATTTCCTAGGCAGGGAAGCCTTGTAATCCCTCCAGAGATGGGCCATGCACACAGAGTTCAAAGCCAAGCCACACCTACTAGGAAGACTGTGAATGGCAGTCTTTCCATCGCTACCACATGAAAGACCAAGTCATCTAAGAAACCCAGAGACAATGAGCCAAACTCCTCTACGAAGGGAAACCGGTCCTGATTTTTGAGGACTACACACCCGAGGTCCATGACCAGATACTGAGCAGGGTACCAAGATGCCTAGTGAGGCTGGTACAACCTGGGTCTCAAGTAAAACCTGCTAATCCAGCCTGGACTTACTGGGCAGGAGGAAGCTTCTGTCTTTGCAGTGGTCTACAAACTGTAGCCTGTGGCTCAGTCTGATGGCTAAATGCTACGTATTAAGGTAAGTTGGGTAAATGTCACATGCTAGGTTGGCACTGCTAAGTATTTGGCTGTTAAGTTGCCATTGTTGTTAACTATGTTGTAGGTCTGGGAGTTTTGGTTTCTGTGTGTTTAATGCCCTTCCAAGGCAGGAACCACTGACTATCAGTGTAACAATTTGGCCCCTTTATAGCACACTGAAAATACACTGCCCAGCCATGTACTAATTTTCAACCTCATCTTGTTTGATGGTCACACATCACAGTGTTTACTCCTTAATGTAGTCTGAGGCATCGTCTGTTGTCTGTCTGATCTGCAGAGTTGTTTGGCCTCACAAATATGTGAAGTCGCAAGCTATTGTCATCAAGGTATTACGGTATACCAGTGTAGTTAGAAATCCCAAAGGTATCATTTTTTTCCATCATTGTCAATTAAGTTATCTGAAACATACACTGTAACCAATTTCTGTAATTTCTACAGTAAAAAATTACAGTATCTACTTGTTTTATCATTTTACAAGGTATAACTGTATATTGCAATGCATTATGGGTCAAAAATAATTACAGTAACTTAAAGCAGAAGTTTACAATAGCACATTGTAAAATTACAGGATGGTTTTGTTTTCACTTGGTTCTGACTGTAAACGATACATATTACAGTTAAATACTGTTAGTATTAAGGCGGTTTTGAAAGAGGACATGTTATGGCGGACGCAGGAGAGAAAACCTCCACATCTACTCAATAAAGTGTAAGTAAGACGTTTTTACCCTACAAAATTAAAATGTGACTCAAGTAGTAGGCCTAACTTCATGCAGTTTAGTTACTCAGTAACTCAAGTCGTGTCGCGTCATGTTGCTGACAGGAACGCAGAAAGTAACGTGAGAGGAGGGAGAGAGAGAACTGCTAAACCAGCATTTCAGAATGATGTTTATTTCTTTGTGTGAGTGACTGTATTTGACATTATTTTGTTCATCTTGCTCGTGTTTTATACGGAATATACGGGCTGTGGGACTCAGACTGCACATGTTTAGCGAAAAATACTTTACTAAGTTAAGCTAGCGCGCGAACTTCGTGCATTAGCCCCGTCACTGGAATGCGAGGAAATTACTGGGTGGTCGGGTGGAGGGCTCCAACTGGGAGAGGAGAGGAGAGGAGGCGAGGGGAGAGGAGAGGAGAGGAGAGAAGGAGAGGAGAGGAGAGGAGGAAGGAGGGGGAGAGGAGAGGAGGAGGGAGGGGAGAGGATGGGAGAGGAGAGAGGATGGGAGAGAGGAGTGGAGGGGAGGGGAGAGGATGGGAGAGGAGAGAGGAATGGGAGAGGAGTGGAGGGGAGGGGAGGGAGGGAGAGGAGAGGAGAGGAGAGGAGAGGAGAGGGCTCCATGTAACCAGATATACATGTTATCTGTCATAAACAAGAGATTGCAGGTTACAGGGTGTGTTTGTGTCATGGACTCGCGGTGCCACCAAGATGAGAGCTTTTTTTTTTTTTTTGATGAGAGCTGTGACACTGGGACAGAGGCTCTGATCATGCAGGTTTGGTTTTCAGCAGCGGTGTGGAAGGAGAGGAGCCTCCACTCTCCCTGTAGCAAGCTACAAGTCAAAACTCACAATTAGTCCAAAGTTGTTTAATGATTCTTCTCTGGGCTACTCTGATCAGAACGGCGTCCCTAGCAACGGTGTGTTACACTTAGCAGCTGCCTGGCAACCAACTGCAGGAATTATTTTTCTGTTGTTGTTGTTGCCTATCTTGATCAATAGATGGTGGTATTCTGGTAATTCTCCATATTCAACCTTTTACCTGTGGGTATGTTCCTGTGGAAGGCAACAGAAAGAACATGCATCTAAAAATGCCAGAAGAACAATAATAAACCATATGTGTACAAAAAAGTGCTGTGTACCAAAAGACACAAAGCAGACTCAGGTCCTTTGACATAGGTAATGTAATGGTGTACATGTTGCCATCAAAATGCACTGTGCCATTTGTGGTTAAGTGGAGGATGGGGTGTAAGCTGAAGGCATTTATACCATATCATATCATTATACTTGACATTTATATAACTTTAGGTTATGTAAGCTACTGGATGATTTGAATTAACCTCCGGGGATGAATAAAGTATTTTTCTTCCTTTCCTTCTTTCTTAGGTGATGTTCTCACGGCAACAAATTGGATGCTGAGCATTGAGGGGCAAGTGGTTGTGGGTCCACACCTGAATGTTGTGGCTGGATTGGCAGCATTTTTCGCATGCTACTACATTTTCAACCTGGTGTACCAAACAGAGGCGGCAAGCACACTGGAATTCATCCAAAGGTATGTGCTTGAAGGTGATGCTAGTGGAATATTATTTTGTTACATTTTCCATTATGAATAACATATGGTCAGTGTTATTTTTATTCAACTCCCTGCATTTCCATTGTATTGCATTGCAAAGCCACTTTCTGCTTCAGTTTCATCAGCCCCTACTAACATTTCTATGTTTCCATATTCTGTCTTATAAACTGTTTTGTCTGTATACAACCTTTATTGCACTTCTGCCCGTCCTGGGTGAGGGATCCCTCCTTTTTTCCCTGGTAAAAAGGTTTCCGGGAGTTTTTCCTCAGTCAATGTGAAGGTCTAAGGGCAGAGGATGTTGTTATGATGCTATGTAAAGCCCTTTGAGAAAACTGTTTGTAAAAATGGGCTATACTAATAAATTCCCTTGCCTTGCACATCTGCAATCAAAGCAAATATTGGTTTTGCAGTTTTGCATATTTGGAAAACTGATGAGCTTGTCTCCACAACTTGATGGGTTCTACTGTCTCTTGTAAACAATGTATTTCATTAAGTGTCCTTTTCTCTGATTTTGTGACTTCAGATGCTTCATTGGGATCAACCCAACCTCTGGCACCAAGACAATCAAGTGGATCGATCCAAGAAGCAGGAAGGTAGACGAGAAGAGGAACAACGGGGTCAGCCCTCATGTTTCTGCACTTCTCAAAAGATTAATGGACTTTGAATGGCTTTGAGTCTGTCGCAAAAGAAAGGGCAATGGCACACTGTATTTCATTACCAAAAGTAGTTCCAAAATATGGTTAGTTTTTACATGTTACACATGTTTGACCGTGTTACTACACGTTACAGTAGTATAAGTTACTGTACAATGAGTGGCTGCAATAGTCTTGTGCAGTCTGTCTCATCTCATAGATGTGTTGAGGTCACCTCAACTTTAATACATTTCATACACATCTCCTGTATTAAATCTTAATAAAAGGTTTTGTTTTTGCAGCACTGACTCTTGTTTTATTTAACAGCAGAAGATAATCTAATGTAGTGTTGATACATTCTGGATTATCAGCAATCACAGTGCTTAATTTGCTAAACAAAGATCAACTGTAAAAACATTCTACAATAAAATATTGTATTATGAAAACACAGCTATTTACTGGCAAATTTAATTGCCAGGTAAAACATGTAATTTGAATGGAATACAAGATAATGTTGTAAACTAAAAATACAATTAATGGTTGCTTCTAATATAAAATAACAATACATTACTGTAATTTATATACGGCAAAAACCTGTAAACAGTATCCAATAATACACTGTAATTATTTTTTTACAGTAATTGACAATAATTTTACAGCACTTTATTGGCAACTTTTTTGCCTGTTATTTACTGTAAATTCTACAGGAAATTCGTTACAGTGTAGAAGTTGCAGTTAGGAGGACAGTTCGGAGGACACATCCTTCGAAGGACGCGTCCTCCCCGTTAACCAAATGGGACGGTCTAGCCTTCGGAGTATTTCCTGGTCGCGTCACCGCCGTTCCCCTCACGTCACCAACTGCTGGCCCAGCCTGCGAAAGACAAGATCGACAGAGGAGAGAGAAAGAAAGAAAGAAAGAAAGAAGGAAAGAGAGAGAGAAAGAAGGAAAAAGAGAGAGAAAGAAAGAAAGAAGGAAAGAAAGAAAGAAAGAAAGAGAGAAAGAGAGAAAGAAAGAAAGAAGGAAAGAGAGAGAAAAAGAAAGAAAGAAGGAAGAGAGAGAGAAAGAAAGAAAGAAAGAAAGAAAGAAAATGGATCCGGAGGTGATTTTGTTTATTTTTTTCCTCTTCCTCGCTCTGGAGGAAAGGAGAGGAGCTTTACACACTCGTCGGCGCCGGCGGTTGTATATCTCCGCTGAGAGAGGACCATGCCCAGGTAAACTTGTTATTTGAGCCCACAGTAATGTTATTATTATTAGCTCATTAACAGTTAGGGGTAGTTGGTATACAAAAAGCCTACATTACGTTAATGCTAGACAGGTTAACTGTAGATCGGGTCGTGGTTAATGCCATATCACCTTGATTAATAGTTAAAAACCCTGATCTTGATTTAATATTTAAAATAGATTACATATTTTGGTCATGAATCATCCAAACTAGATTGAGAAGCCTAGATAGAATGATTTCCAAAATCTTTTTTTCTTTCACCTCAGACCTTAATGTTAAATTAATCATGAATGAAACCAAGAAATAAGAAGTTGCATGGTATATGCTTTTTTTAGAGCAGGATCAAAAATAGTGGTTTGAATGGGTTTCAATGCGCACATTTTTGTGGAAGGTGTGGGAGTGCTATACTTTTTGTTTACGTTGTTGACAATGGGTTAAGAAATTAAAAATCCATTATAAAAAGTTAGAACTCACAAAATACACAACCTGATGCAATTATAAGCTAGTTGCACAAGAAATGGATGAGATATGTTAAAAATAAAATTCAAAAAACACATAAATGTGTCAAGGTGTAACAAAGGGTTAATTAATCATTTTTCTTCTCCTCTTATTCCACTCCTTCAGACCAGACCCATGTACTGCAGGGTCAACCTGGCTGTGCCTGTCCTGGACAGATTTTTTAATGGAGGAGACACCAGGCAGGACTTCAGGCTGAGCAGAGAGTCCCTGGCAGTGCTGCTGAACCTGCTCCACCAGGATCGGAGGCATGGATGGGGTGCCACACTAGAGACCTTGGTGTTCCTCTTCTGGCTGGCGAGTGGGGCATCATACAGGGTGGTTTCACGGGTGTTTGGGATGCCTCGCTCCACTGTCCACCGGATCGTCCACCAAGTTACTGAGGAGGTGGTGGCCATTCGCCTGAAGGTCATCCACTTCCCAAGGACCGCAAAAGACCTGGCGGCAGTAACTCGGGGGTTTGCAGGGCTGGCAAGACACCAAGTTTTTCTAAAGCTGCTGGTGCGATCGACAGCTGCCATGTCAGGATAAAGTCACCAAGCGGCCCTGATGGTCAGTGCTACATGAACAGGAAGCTGTTCGCCTCCATCATTTTGCAGGCAGTCACTGACCATCAGGGCCGCTTTTTGGACACGTACGTGGGCTGGCCGGGGTCAGTGCATGACGCCAGAGTACTCCGGCACAGCCCACTGTACAGACAGGCTGCTTACCCTCCTCCAGGGCACTTCATCCTTGCAGACGGCGGGTACCCGTGCCTCCAGCATCCACTCCCCCTCATCACTCCCTACAAGCAGCCTGTTCAAGGTGTGGGAGCCCAGCGCTTTAATGCCCATCATTCCAGGGCACGCTCTATTGTTGAGCGTGCCTTTGGAATGATGAAGAGCAGGTTTAGAGCCATTTTTTTACAAGCACTGGAGGTGCACCACACCTTTGTGCCTCAGGTAAGTCCTCACAAAACATGATTCTTATTTTTGAGTACTGAAACAGAGTAAATCAAAATGAATGAAAAATTCTTGTTCATTTTAGGTCATAACAGCATGTGCCGTCCTGCACAACATCTGCCTGGGAGCTGGTGACATCATGTCCCCAGAGGATGAGATGCAGGACGTCATGCCGGAGGGTGAGGGGGAGAACGGGCTGGAGGCCGTCAGTGGTGCGCCGTGGCGGGACCGTCTGTCTGCGGAGGTGTCTGCTCTGGAGGAGGGTAACCCTGATCACGACTATCTTTAGTTGGTAAGTAACATAACTTTAAAGCCATTATTCCTACTTGAAGTATTTTGTAGATGGTTTTGTTTGTTGTAATAATTTATTATCATTATATTTATATTATTAAACTATGTAATAATAATTTGCCTCTTTCTTAAAAAATTCTTAGTGACATGGCAGCTGTCGATCAAGTCATCCCTGCAAACCCAGGACGATGTGGTGGACAGTGGAGACCGGACCCCCAAACACCCTGAATGCCACCCCAGATGATGTCCCACTGGCCAACAGAAGACACCAGGGTCTTTATTGTGGCATCCCATCCATCCCAGCAACACTGGCAGGGACTCCTGTTCAGCCTGTTCTTGTAAATAATTAGGAATTTTATTAAGAATCTATTTAATTATAATAGTTTTTGTTCATAATTATAGTTGTACATATTTTTTAATAATAATCTGTAAATTGTAAATAGTTAGTTCTGTTGTAATTGTGTAAATAGTTGTAAATGTTAAGATTTGTTTTCTATTAAATCATTTGTCAAATCACTTATCAGTTTTTTTTTAACTTTATTGAATGAAAGTCAATAGTATTTAAGCCGCCATCTTCGATACTCTTGACCACATCAGCTCTTCTGATGTACTGGCATTTATTCTTCCAAATAAATTTGAAGTTTAAATTATTAATAAGTTTAGTCATTTTGTCTGAAATTTCTAGTGAAAAGGCAGGATAAATAGCTCTTGACAAACTCTCCATTTTAGAAAGCAGAACCCTCCCAAATACAGTAATGTCTCTCTGTAACCAAGAGTTCAGAATAGTTTTACATTTATCCACATTTTTACAAACATTTTCCCTCTCCCTTATTTCTTTATTCTTAGTAATAACTGTCCCCAAGTATTTCACTTGACTTTTGACCGAAATGTTACATATTGAGAGTGCCGGCTGATCATGAAGTGCAAATATTTCACATTTATCAATATTTAGTTTCTAGCTTGACGCTTTGGAAAATATGTTGATGGAGTTTAATACTTTAGGAGTTTGCTCTTTATTTTTTTTTAAATAAAGTTGTATCACCCGCAAATTATTATATTTCTTTCCAAAATATTTATTCCTTCAATACCATTATTTTTTATCATAATTGATAATAGCTCGGCTACCAGAATAAATAATAAGGGAGAGCTGTTGCAACCCTGTCTAATACCCCTATTTACCTGAAATCTTGGGCAGGTACCTTGTTCCAAAGCTACACAACTATTAATATCTTTATATAACATACCAATCAGGTTTATGAATTTTTGACCAAAACCAAAATAATCTAAAGTACTTAATATGAAGGGGTGCTCCACTGAATCAAAAGTCTTATAGAAGTCTAGGAAGAGAATGAACCCCTCCTCTGATACTACATGACTGTAATCGATCAGATCCAAAACCAGTCGTATGTTGTTGTGAATAGATCTTCCACTTAAGAAGCCAGATTGTGTTTCATCAATAAGTTGTGACAAACCATTTTTAAGTCTAGCAGCTATACATCCTGACAGTAATTTATAATCAGTGTTGAGAAGTGTAATAGGTCTTAAATTGTCCCTGAAAAGTAGCACTTGATGCTGTTTGCTAACACTTTTATAAATTGTACTTAAGTTGTAAGTACGAAATGCAAGATGACATGTGACAATATAACAATAATTTAATTTTTAAAACATAAAAACTTATTTACAGCAGGAATTCAGAACAACATAACTATAAAATGAAATAACTATATACAATATAAAATTGAAATTAAATATTAAAATTATTAAATTATTATTATTATTATTATTATTATTAAATAAATAGATAACTAAAATGAATAACTACAACTAATTAACTATATACAATATAAACAAAACTCTCTCTCTCGAGGAGAGAGAAGAACCTCTCCATTCTCTCCCGGCTCTCTCTCTCTCTCCTCTCCTCCGCCTCCCTCTGCTGCCTCATGTCCTCCCTCCAGAGGTCCAGCAACTCATCCCTCTCCCTCCTCCTCTTCCTCCGGAGCCCCGGGACTGGCTCCTCCTCCTCCTCCTCTTGTCCCTCTTCACCTTCCTCCTCCTCCTGCTGACCCACCGCTGCAGCTGGCCCTGGTGTGTCATCAGGGAGTGAGGCTATCAGGACAGGGGGGGCGATGGACGGCCTCTGTCCCAACACCTCATCCGTGAGTTCAAACCAGGGCCAGGTTGCAGCGGTGGGCTTCCCGCTGACCCCCTCTCCTGTCCCTGGGTATTTGCAATCCTAAGGCAGTGGAAATCATTCATGTCAGCAACTTTCAGCAAAGTATGTATTTATTTGCATGGTTAAAACAAATATAAGTTCGTTTCCACATCATCATTCAAATCTGTACCTACCTTTTTTTTTTTTTTTTAAGTTGTCCCATTTTTTCTTGGCTTGCTGGGGCTCCACCCTCCCCAGCAGGCCCATCTTCTCCAGTATGATTCTAAACACAGAGAAACAAGAGAAAAGGTAAGCACAAGATCACATTAACACGGGGATGCAAAGATTTACAAAAAGTGACATCAGGACACTGACAAATGGCCTATTTATTATTGCCTTACCTGCACCCTACTGCTGCCGAATGTTTGGCCCCTGTAAATAAATGCTGGTTTGCCCCTCTCATCCTGATGAACTTCTCCGTCTGCTCTTTGCTCCCTAAAACACAATAAAACATGTTTTGTGTTACAACAAAAGAAAAAGGGTTAAAATATAAAAAAAATCATAATGATTGATTGATTGATTTATCTATCTATTTATTTATTTATTTACTCACTCCAAACGTTTTACTAGACTTTAGAATTTACAGTCTGTAAAAATAAAAAATAATTTTATTTTAAATCAACATAAAATAATATAAATTTATTGGTCTTTTTATGTACATTATATGAAGCAACCTCTGAACCTCAAACATTTGAAAGTTTTTATAGCATCAAGCTAACCATTACTCAGCATTAATAGTCACATATTTTAACTGAATTTTGGGGTTTTGGTTTAACATATATGGCGTTGGATGTTCAATGGATGGACGTGAGTAAAAACCGAATATTTTGTTATATATAATATTTTGTTAAGTCTGAATACTTACATTTATACGTCGAATCTCCACTAGATGCCGCCATTTCAGTTCACTTTTTTCGACTGAGCAGCAGCAGCAGCACGCAAAGCATCTTGGGATACGGGAGCCCGCGAAGGATAGTAGCGGTGCATCCTCCGAAGCGGCACCCAACGGCTGAGAAGGAGGACACATTTGAAGCGCGAATTTGAAGGATCCTTCGAATTTGGATGAATTGGGACAGGCCTTCGCGCAGTGTTGTGACGTAACTGGCCTTCAAATGCGTCCTTTGAAGGATGCAGACCCTGAATTGGGACACAGCTTCAGTCTCCTTGCTAATTAATTCCATACAACTTGATATAGGATCATTAAAATATTGACACATGTAACTTTATTTTCACATGACTTCTTCCAACTATAAAAGCAGTTTATTAGCAACATGATACATCTGTAAATCATCTCCATTCAGCCAAATGATGTAATGGTATCCGTGGCAAAAAGTGTCATTGGGGCCTTTAGAAAGAATCCGTGGAATAAGGGTGCTTATTTCCTGTGTATTCATTAATCTATGGACCATAAGTGAAGAGACTTGTCTAAGAAGGCTTATTGCATTTTGGACACAAAGCATTGTAAGATAGACAATATGCTACAATGAGTTCTATCACCAACTTTTAATAATTAGTTTTTTCACACAAATACCATCATTTTAATAATTAGTTTTTTCACACAAATACCATCATTTGTTATTTTATTAGTTGTGGAGAGAGACACAATGAGGACGGTGGAGGCCATCCTAAACAACATGGATCATCCACTGCATAACACCTTGATGGACCAAAGAAATAATGGTGGTGGAAGGCTTCTCTCTCTTCGTTGTAGGACAGAGAGATACAGAAGATCTTTCATACCAACTGCCATCAGACTCTATAATTCTTATACAAATAGATGAGACTACAGACAAATGAATTTCCCCTTGGGGATCAATAAAGTATTTCGTATTCGTATTCGTATTCGTATTCGTATTCATATTCCATCATATTTATGTAGGTATGAAAAAATGGAAAGCGCCTATACCTAATTGGTGTTAAATTTTAGTGGCAAGTCTTTTTAGATTTTGTCAAGTTAAGTCTAAAGTCATGAAACTTAAGAGTGAGCCTTAGCCAACTTTAGTTTTGACCCTGAGTAAAGGCAGGGAGATGCAGACATGACTTCAGTACCTAAGCTTTGAATTAGGCTGGATTTCTGCCAGACCAGCTGCCATTTGATGTGCAGTTTGAGGTGATCTCTGAATGATCAACAATCTGGGTCTGCCATGGATGATCTGGATTTCTGGCATGTCTGAAATTTTTGGTCAGCTGTCTCGCAGTTTTAGCAGTTCCACTGTCTGATCTCCCACATGACTGCTGTCATCAGATCCATTATAAACTCATGAGCTCAGTGTGGTTGCTGGTCAATGCAATGAGAGGATAAAAGTTCTGCTCATGTAGAAAGGCCCATTAAAATGTAGTGTGAGTTAACATAACCTGAAGATCAATAAAAACAAACGTGTCTGCCCAGCTTTAAACTAGTTGTAATTCTGTTCTTTAATCTAAATGCAAGTCATTGTCCTGGAAGAAACTTTTAAAGTAGTGCTGAGCATTTGTAGTCTTTTTTTTTTTTTTCTTTTTCTTTTTTCTTTTAACTTGGAAATACACTGAAATACAATGATAAAAAAATAACAGCACTTGGACACAGAACAAACCAAAGAAAAACTTACATTAAAGTTGCAACAAGATGTAAAAAGCAATAAAACCACAATTAAAAATCAATAATGAATAAAAACAGAGAAAATGTAATAAAATAAAAAAGATAAACAAAAACAAAAAGATAAAGTAAAACACAAGTACAGGAAGACAAAAAAGGACAACCAAAACAAACAAACAAAACAACAACAACAAAAAATAATAATAAAATAAAATAAAAATAAGTAAGTAATAATAATGGAGGATAAAATCCAAAAATTCAAATAAAAAGTTGCACATGTGTGTATACATGCACACATTCCTCCATAAATCTTAACTTGAATTACATTCTTGTGCCCTTTTATGTGCCTCTATACATCTCTGCATCAATAGTCATATTGGAATATTACGAACAGTAGAAAAAAAAAAACAAAGCAAAAACATGGTGGTTAAGAGGTCATCTTAAGTAAAGGCTCATGGGTTCATCCAAGTGATATACAGCAATCCTTCAAAGTCTGATCAACAAGACCTCCTGCACTGTTACTCTGATTTCTTCCCAAAATCTTTTATTCTCAGACACATCCACAAGCAATGAAGGAGCGTACCCTTATCTTCCCAACATCTGTTACGCAAGTCAGGGATTTTACTATTGGATTAATATGTAGTCATTTTATTTGTGTGAGTAAAAGGTCCTGATAAGAGGAGAAGCACCGTGACACTCCCACACACAGGAAGCATTGTGCTGCAGCTGTAGTTGTCCCGCCTCCTGAGTTTCTGGGTGATAGGTCAGTTTGTTTGTGAGCAACAGATCCAGACTTGCTTCACTTCTGCAGAATCACCACAGGACGTAAGTTGAGCTGTGAAATATATATCATTATGTATATTCTGACAGCAGGTCATTTATAGAAGTTTGCCTTCCAGAGAGTGTTGCATTTAGACAAGATTTTGAAAGCCACAGGCACAGTTATAAACTCTAACTCATGTGTTCAGTGGTTTTGCTCTAACCCTGTAACAGGGCTGTGTCTGTTTTTTTTCACAGAGATAACGTGTTCAGTTTATCTACGGACACATTTTCTCCAGAGCAGATTTTCATTCTTATCTTTTCATCTATGTTGTTTAGCTTATAAACCATTTGCATAGATTGAAAACTCGAAATGGGATTAAATTGTGTGAAATATCTTTGCTGAAACAGAACAGTAAACTGAATCCTGTCTCTTCCTGGTTGTTGTTCAGTTGTAAACCAGCAGAGATGGCCACACTGATGGAAGATGAGGTATTTCTGGCATTCACCACCTATGCTGCTATTGTCATTCTGAAGATGATGCTGATGTCACCCATGACTGCATACTACCGCTTCACCAGAGGGGTAGGTAGCAAAAATAGTGCCTTCTATATCTGTTAAAACAAAACAAGTCTGTTTTACATGAGTTTGACCTCATTATATATACAGGTACTGTATGTCAGGTCCCAGAATGGGTTTAATCTAAATTGGCTCCTTAATAACTTCAAAAAATTGGCAAGGTGAAAGTTGTGCTAGTTTTCGTTACAGTAAACAGGACTTTGTCTTAAGTTGCAAGAAATTGGACTCCAACGCCTAACTGTCCCCCCAAAACCACCATGTTTCACAGTCTACAGTCCTGCAGTCAGAATGAAAATCCATGTATACAGTCTAATTGAGGCACAGCCACATTGAAAAAGAGAATGGCAAGAAATAAAGGATTTTGGAATGGCAGCGACATAAAATTAGACTTAATTCTTATGTTTACTTTATGCAGAGTATGCAGAGCTAGAGGCAGGGGTAAATACTTTGAGTCAATGCCTGTATTATCTTTTGCCTTTAGGCTTTCGCAAATGAGGAAGATGTGGCCAGAAAGTCTGCAGAGGAGCAGAAGAAACTGCTGAGAACCAATCCAGATGTGGAGCGAGTTCGAAGGTGAGATGATCTGGACTTGAAATGCAGATGCTACAGTCACATACACTTTAAGTTGTAGTTTTGCAATACCATTTCTAAAAATGGTATTTGAATATTTCTGCACTCTTGGGTCCCTAAACATTATTGGAATTGCATAAATTGGGTCTGCTGGATTCAAAGAGCACAATTGTATTCATGTGTGATGATGATGGTGAACATAGTAAATATTTGAAAACCTCTGTATAAAATGACCTTTAGTGACCTCTAGGATAATCACAGTCTCATGAAACTTCACAACCACAAACTAGAGACCTGGAGCACTCAGAGGATTAATGGCTTTACTACATATATTGACAATAAGAAGGTCTCTGAGCAACCTCCAGAACAGAAGTGCTCACCGTCCAATCGCTGAAAAGCAAGAAATATCCAAATGTCAAAAGTTGGTCAAAATGGCTAATTTTTGCACCAAATCTGTGTAATAAATAGTTTTAACCTAAATACTGCTGCAAAAACTTGATATGAGGCGTGATAGAGCATCACGGGAATGCTCATCATATACACTGTAAAACCAAATGTTCACATTAATTAATTGTATAGTGAAAACATAAAAGTTAAACTCATAGGTTTTTGATTGATTGGAAGTTTACCAAACATGAAATTTTTTTTCTGTCTTGTTAAAAAAAAAAAAAGTTGAGAAAACATAGTTTCAAGGCATTTGCCGTCAGACAGATTTTGGAGTTTTGAATCATACTCAAACTCTCAAAAGTTTTGAAATAAACAAAACAAAGTTTTGCAGACCTATAATGTTTTGTTGAGATAATGCACCTTTATTCTTTAGATAAATCTGATAAATCTGTCTTTGAGTTTTGGAAACCACCCAAGAAATTATATTTAAAAAACTGTCCACAACTATGGACCTGATTTGTCTCTATTTGGGTGGCTGATAATTAAATGGTTGCAACTGAAAACATACACTTTTTAACCGTGATTTACTCTTACTTCAATAGGTTTACTCAACAATTTCTGAAATACATTTTTTTAATTTCTTAAACTCAAAGGTTCAAGTTTATCTAAAGAAGAAAAGCAAATTTTCTTAACAAAACATTATTAGTTGGTAAAACTTTTTAGAAACTTCAGTTGGGCTCAGAACTCAAAAATCTATTGAATTAAGTTGCCTTGAAATTTTGAGTTTTCTTTTTAATTTTTACAGTGTGTTTGCTTGTTGTAACGAGAGGAGTGAATGAGAATTCTGAGTTGCATTTACTGAAAATATGAGCGTTGGCTTAATCAATCATTTTAACTGAACTGTAATCAAACAGTACATGTAACTACATTTAAGCTCTGATAAGCTCCAACTCTTAAGTTTACCAACTCAAAAAAAAAAAAAAAAAAAAAAAATGTTGGAAACGATTGCCTTAATTTTTTTGAGTATTGCTAACTTATTTGGGTTTACAGTGTAGTTCATCATAATGTTGTAAGTCCTTATGCACTCTAAACTATCACAGTTTTTGTTACAGATCACCCAGTGTGTGCTGGATAGAGGGATGGAAGGATTATATCATCATTGTTGGATTTTATAATCACGTTTAAACATCATTATTAAAAACACCTAACACCTAACAAAGAAGTTATAATATGTTAATAGTCATGTTGTATGTTGTGTGTTTTTGTTGTGCAGGTGTCACCAGAATGACCTGGAGAACATTATTCCCTTTGTGGTGATCGGCCTGCTCTACGCTCTGACTGGACCTGAGCTCTCAGCTGCTCTGCTTCACTTCCGCCTCTTTGCCGGCTCTCGGATCTTCCACACCGTCTCCTACGTGGGCACTCTGCCTCAGCCCTGCAGGGCTCTGTCCTGGATGTTGGGCATGTTGGTCACCTTTTCCATGGCTTATAGGGTGCTCAGCACAGCTCTTGTCCTGTAGAGACAGGAGACCTTGACCTCTTTTACACAAGCTAACATTTCCATGTGGAACCTGAATCAGTTTTTTTTCCTTCACTTTTGCTGCAACTCTATGAGTTTGATTCTTTGAATTTATTCTTTACATTGCCTTTGAATGGAAAATGCATTTTTAATAAACTTTTTTTTATCAACTTGTGTTAGGGTAATTGCTTTTTAAGCTAATGCAGCAGCTACTAAAACTCAAATCCACCTATATATCACTTTCTACTTCAGTAAAGACCAGGTATTAAATCTGTCAATGCAAAAGACAGTCATTGATAAACTAAGTTACATCCATTCAGTTACTTAAACATAACAGCGTGTCTTATGCAACATTCAGTCATGAATATAACTTCAAATGCAGCCCAGATAGGACTTAAGTCCGTATTCATTTTCAAATGGTTGACATGAGTCAATACCAGTAGTGTATAACACTGATAACAAACCATCATGACCCAGTTCACAACAGGGCTTATCCATAATTCTTGAGAAGAGTTAATATTTTTATATTTTAATATTTCATTTCCACATCACCTGGTACATAGATATACATGTTAAATACTTAAATAAATGGGAAATAACTGCATTCAGGCTGAGTTAACAGGTCATCTCATTGTTTTTATTTCCTCTCATTAAGAAAACAAACCAAAAAAATTGAGAAAAAATTCAAAAATTCAAAGCAACAAGTTTCAAGCCAACTCAAGCTTTTAAGTTTTGAAATAAACTTAAAAAAAAATTTTGCCGGCCAAAAATCTTCAGCTGAGACAATTTACTTTTCTTCTTTAGATAAACTTGAATCTTTGAGGTTTAGAGGCTCAAAAAAGTCTTTCAAAAGTTGTTCAAAATAGTTTTTATTGAAAATATTAAATTGTTAACCATTTTTCACTTTAATGGTAATGTGTTTACACAATAATTTTTGAAATACAAATATTTTGGGGTTTCTGAAACTAAAAGATTCAAGTTTATCTAAAGAAGAAAAGCAAATTAGCTCAACAAAACATTATAAGTTGGTAACACTATTTTCAAACTTGAGTCTGGCTCAGAACTTGCTGAAGTAAGTTGCCTTGAAAAATTTTCAGTTTCAATTTCTCTGCTTTTTTTCCTGACATTTTATTTATAGTGTTTACATATTTATAGTTTTAAATAAAACAGGGATAAGGATTATACCTAAAAATAAATGACTAAATAATTACATTTATACAAAAAAATAAATAGATAAGTACTGTAAATGATAACAACACTGAGGTCCCTTCCACGGAAGACAGACAGAAAAAAGCTTTTTGATTGTTTTATAAAAGCTGTACTGCAAATATAAATCTTAAATTTACAGAATTTCTTCCTTAGTCTTTTATTTATTTGGGGACCCAAATAAAATATCCTGTGGGTCACAACCCGGTGTCTGGGAATGACTGTATAAGTAAGTGTTATTTCAGGTCAGGGCCCCTCCCACAGATTACACCATCACTGGATAAATTCCAGCCATTCATGTGTAACTGATCTTTGCTCTTTGCTGGTCACAGTGACTGTGCAAAAAACCACAGTAGGTAAGACTGCACATCTCACACTCTTCTTGCTTTTGCTAAAAGAAATTTATCTTTGTTCATATAGACAACTGAGATGTCTCTAGAACTGAGGACATTACCCTTCATTTTAGCTTTATCATCTGTGCTGTGCTGATCCATGTTTAAAAATCTACGGGGAATGGAGGTTCTGGAGAAAAACATTTCAGTTAGTTCTTCTTAGACCCCTGTGCAAAAATGTATGTAGGAATATGCACAATATGATACAATATAACAAAACTAGATTTTGACAGGACTGCTCTGCTGTGGCAGTGATACAGATATTTTTTAAAGAAATGTATAATTAATCAAAGTACAAAAAAAAAAACTGAATGGAATGCACTGACTTGTGGTTTTGGGACCGGGTTTGTTGTCCATGTCCACATTTCAAGGTTTCCCAGTGACCGTTCTAAGATAATGTGTCAGCCTGGAGGCAAACAAGGAAAAACAGAAAAGGTGTGATCTTCTAGCAAACAACTTCTTGACATTGTAACTGATGTGTGGTACAAGGAGTTATCACGACATTGTTTCTGAATTTGCAGAATGTCTCTCATGACACATTTCCAGTAGAGCCAGAAAGATATTTCTGTCAGCTGATATTGTCACCTGATATTGTCCTATCACAGCTATATCGGTCTATATTGCTATTGGCGTATATGTTGTCTGATATACATAATGCACATTGCTTTATTATTTATTTATGTATTTATGTATTTTTTAAATATTTTTTTTAGTTATGTAGGCAGCACATCATGTATATTTTTGACTTTGATTCTGCATCAGCCCACATCCTCCTCCTCAAACCCCCACAGAACAAATGCAGATGCAGTGGGATCTAACAAGTTTGGTGGGAGGTAAAGTTACTGCAGCTAGTAAACTGGTGTTTGTTGGCCAGACGTTCTAATGTTCTCAGCTTATGTCAGAGCAGGTGACGAAAGAGTTTAATCCATTCCCCGCACGGATGCTCTTGTGTTTCACATTTTTGAGAGATGACAAAAAAGATGCCACCGTCCAGCTAAACCGCAGAGTATCGTTCTCGCTCTTCTCAGAGCCTCATGGAGAGAGGTGGAAAGCTTGACAGCTCTAGTTATGGTTGCTAACCTATGATTGGACAGTTGTTGTTTGGAGATGGGGCTTAGCAATGGTTCAAGTGCTTTGGGATATTGACCACAACATGCAATTCTAGCAATGAAGTGATGACACATTAAACACATGCTGCAATGTCAAATATAGACCATATGAACATGTACAATGTCCTGTGGGTTGCTCTGCATATCACATAACAAAACTAACAAATTAAAAAAGTAAAATCAATATGCATTATGTTCTCTAAAAATATCAGACAGCATACAGGCAAATACTGATATAGACCAAATATAGACAGTACGTTGTAAATCAGATGATGACGTTATGATATTTAAACTGAATATGTTCTTCTCCAGTGCATCACAATGGACAGCCCTGTCCTCCAAGCATTTTCTACTTACGCCACTATCGTCATCCTGAAGATGATGCTCATGTCACCTTTAACCTCCTACTTTCGCTTGACGAGAAAGGTGCCTTACCTCTGCCTGAACTTTACCTAATTGTCACATGAACACCAGCCATTGTGTTATTCATAAAGACAAACAGTGTGAATCTGACCTGTCTCTGATGTCTCCTCAGGTGTTTGCAAACCTCGAAGACACCAAACTTGTTTCCTCCATAGAGGACAAGAAACTGGTCCGTGTAGACCCTGATGTGGAACGAGTCCGCAGGTACAAATGACAGCTGATGTCCTCAGAAGAGGGACATTCAACCAAGACAATCACACTTAGTCTCTGTGTTTCTGTTTGTGTATCATTCAGTATATATTTTTTTCCTTCTGCTTTGAGCGTTAGATGCCAACAATATGATCTGGGAAATATATTCCTCTTTCTTGCCATTGCTCTGTTATGCTACCAGAATACTTTCATGATGCTTTATTAAGGTCCTTGGAATAAGAATATGTAATGAGGCCTTTATAAGTCCTATAATATGCTTATAAAAATGATCATGTGTTAATAGGACTATAATAGTACTAATGGTAGCACTTACAGAGCAAGTGGTTAACAGGCAGCTTAAGAGCAATAAAAAAAGTCTTATGAGTTTGTTATAATTGTTCATAAAAGCATTATAAACACATTTACTGAGTTAACAAACTTACTTACTTGCCATTGTTAACCTTTATTAAGCTTTTTTGTTTATTTTTTAAAATTGACACATTTTTTATTTAGGGCTGTCAAAGTTAACACGTTAACGCAATAAAACAATAACGCGTTAAAAAAAAATTAACGCAGGATTAATGGCATCACGTGACTTAGGTAGAGTCTGTCTGTGTATACACTCTGTGGTCTGTGTTGCCACTGGAGTTGTCACCCATGAAATACAGAATCGTCCCATATTTGAGGATGAAATAGCGCGTCCCGTTTTGAATCAGTGCGGGACTTGAATGCAGCTTCATCCCACCCGCTGCCTGGTGAAGAGCCGTCCGACTCTGCCCGTGATCAGGTAAAACTCGCTGCAATCGGTGGTTTGATCACACACGAGAGTGTAAAACACTGTTAAACTCTTGGTTTGACAGTGTCAGTGACAGTGACAATCAGACTAGTTGTAACTCCGCGAGTGTTTCCTATGACAGACGGTGGTCTGTCAGATGTACGGCAGCTTCAGGGGGACATATTCTCCATTCACAACCAAGTGAACATAGACTGTATGGATGTGACTTGTTTATGAAAGTTGAGGTGTGCAGACGGATACTTTGGCATTTTATTAATACACTAATCAAAATGTAGTGCTGATGTGAAAAAATAAACTATGATGTGTTATTATTTTTCACCAATCTGTAAAATTGCATCCTTAAATTGTAATGGATTAATTGTACTGCATCCTTCAATACTATATAAGAAAGAATAGAAGAAAATACAAGTAATATTAGTTTATATAATATGTAGTATTTTAACTGTGATTAATCGCGATTAATCACAGAGTAGTATTGCGATTAATCGAGTTAATTTTTTTAATTGTTTGACAGCCCTAATAATTAAGGTAATTAGTTGGTGTTTAGGGATAATTTTAGATAGACAGATTTTAGATAGATAGACAGATTTTAATTAAACAATAAACACATCAAAATTATGGTAAGAATAACAAAATGAAAATAGAACAGAAAACCTGTACAAGTTCACTGAAGAAATTCTCAATAAAACAAAAACAAAAAACAAAAACAAAACAAAACAAAACAAAACAAAAAACAAACACATTCTCAGTTATATTTCAAAAGTTGTGCTAAAAAGATTTTAATAATGATGAGGGCTAATCTGAGGTGTTCTAAGATGATATAATATTGTTTGACAGTGTTGCTGTTTCTAAATTTGTGATATACTCACACCTGTCTTATGGTTTAACTACCTGGTCTCAGGCCAACCAGCCTGTAATTAAATCCATACAATACTTCTGCAGTTGAGCTTTGAAAATCTTGGTCAAAAAGTAAATAAGCTACTGTTACTGCCCATTTTAAGTAAATATACTATTTTAGGTTTTGCAAACTTATTACATTTTCAATATGTAAAGCTTGTGTTTAAATGTTTGAATGGACTCACTCTCAGCCTCTCTGTTAATACATGAAGAAATTACAGAGCAGATCCACCGGAGCAGCTTGAAGGGGCAAATGTAAAGTTCCATTCTGTAAACCTCCTTCTGCTCACATAGCTTTTTCTGTGAAAAGATCAAAGTCCTGGAACTGCCTGATCACTTGAAATCTGCTGCAAACTTCACTTTTTTAAGACAGCTACCAAATCCTGGTTTGATTCCGCAACAAGTTTTTAGATACAGTATAATGTCTAAAGATGTGTATGTTGATGTGTGTAGATGTGTGCTTTACTGTTTTTCTTTTCTGTAGTTTTTACTTACTTCATAGCAGTGGTGGAAAGAGTACTGAAAATGTGTACTCAAGTACAAGTACTGTTACATTGCTAAAATATTACTTAGTTACAAGTAAAAGCACTGGTGTTAGAAATATATTTAAGTAAAAGAACAAAGTATTTTCATCTCTCCAAACTAGGGTTGCAAATGTTGTGTTTTCCTGAACCAGTAGTTGAAAACAGTAACAAGTGATTAAACATTAATAATTTATAAGACACAAAGTATATTTTGTTTCTCATTTTAAATGTCCCCCCCCCATTTTAAGTTTAATTTTCCTCATTCAACAAACGGCTCCACCAGACAAAACAATGTCAAAATATGATATATAGGTTAAATTCTTAACATTAATCGACACTTGATCGATTAATGATTAATCATTGACATTCTACCTCCAAATATGTGTCCACAGGATTTTATTTTGTTTTTAGTTTTATGTCCTTGTTTTCACTGCCCTGTTTGTGAATCTACTAAACTGCTGATGAAACGTTTGGATTTTAATTCAAATTGTACTTTAAAAATTAAATCTTGTAATGCATACTTAAAGGGGCTAAATGCGAAATACAGCCTCATTAGCTGTTATGTACACAACTAGTGGTGTATTGACCTCTGGAGTAGAGAGTCCCCTCTGTGCCCTCTCCACCAGTGGCGTGTCCAGGACATTTTTACTGGGGTGGCCAAGGTGGACCATAGAGCTAGTGTGGGGTGGCCATATCATAGCGAACCTTAATGAATGGCAGGTGATCAAAATGTGTAATACAGATGTTCAAAGCGTCACATTGCTTTAACCAATGCACAGTTGAATCATAATTAAATTTCAAAACATCCATTGTAATCTTCAGCAATTAATGAACGGTGCCATGCTCATCACCACCACAAAAACTAAAGCTGATATTACAATCTGAACAAACTAACATGCAGCTACCATTCTATTCAATTTTCTATCCGATTACCACCCATTACAGTCTCTGGGAAGCATTTTATGACTGAAAACTGAAAACTGAAAAACTTTGTGCTGCTCCTCAGCTCTCATTGGTCAAAACTATGCTGACCAGCAGGGTTGGAATTACACAGTGGCTTTCGGGGGATCTTTATTTTCCAGTGCGCACAGCTTCTAAAACATACCATGGAAGTGCGCGTCAGCGCAGGCAATTAAAGGATGACTCTGTAAATCATGTTATTGGTAACTATTACAGATAGTTCATACTGTCAATAAAGTTTCATAGAGTCTAAATAACAATAATATATGGCAACTGTTTCTGATTTATCAATCAGAGCAAAAACAAGAAATAAAACCACGTGTGTCAATTGAAGGCGCATTGCAGGCTTGAGATTTAAAATTCCAAAACCACAGAGCCAGCAGTGTTTTAGGAAAAGGTCATTATTTATATGCATCTATTTATTTGTTTAGAATTAATATAAAGAAGAGGTTGAGGCAGAGATGGGGGTGAGGAAGAGGGAGAGGAGGAATGAGGCATGAAGTAAGTATTTAAAATAAAACAAATCGGACTTGGAGTAAAAAAATACGCAACACAGAAGTGTACAGTTATATTATGATTCATGATCATAAAAAAGTGTTTATCAAGTCGGCATGTCTGTTTTTCGGGTGCAGAATAAAAAAACTCCAAAATTAAAACAAGTTCAGAGTTGGAGTGTTAAGGCAGTTTGACGTGCGTCAAGGTGCTTTCAGTGCGCGTTTAGCCATTTAGAACAATGAGTGTAGGCTACTTCAAAACCCGAGTGTCAGACGCCTACGGTGCGTTTTGGCCTTAATATGAACATCATGATCTGATCTTTGTGAATGTAAACTAATGTGGAGAGTTCTCAAATCAAAATTAACTCACATTTCTTTTTACATGGGAGAACTTCATAAAGTATCACATACACATAGAAACAGCTGTTCTGCTGCGTGCATCTCTCTCTCACACACTTTCTCCTCATTGACCGTCCCTTAATTCCCTGTTGTTTCCCTTCTGTCTGTGGATTGTTATAATCAGGATAAAGTGGCATTAGGGCCGAAAGTTCAATTTGCAACGATGAAAAGCAAACAGGTACCGAAGTACGTTACGTGTTCCGTCTGTCTATCAATCAGCTCTGCTCCGTGTCAGAAATGCGGACAGCGCAGCGGTCAGGGTGGCGCACAGAACAGCGCACACAACATGGTGTTAATTAGTGAAGATACATGGTCGGAAATTATAATATAATGTGCAAATAGACAGATAACATTGCCATATTTTTACTATTATTATTTATTTCAGGACCACTGTGTTTTAGTGCTCCCCCCAAATGTCCCAGATTAGGCTGTATGGGTTGATGGACTTGACCAACTACAAATGAGAGTAGGGTCTGCTAGGGGTGGCCACTGGGGTGGCCAATGAGATTCTGGGGGTGGCCGTGGCCACCCCTGGCCACCCCTCTAGCCACGCCCCTGCTCTCCACCCCCTCTGTGTGCGCTGTTCTTGAGCCTCTGTTTTGGTAAGGCGGTCCGGCCGCGCATGCATGTGCAAGTAAAAGTACAAGTATCCAAAAACCTACTTAATTACAGTAATTAGAGTATTTGTAATTAGTTACTTCCACCCCTGCTTCGTAGTTTCTATTACTTGACTGTTCCAATCTCTTATTTTCATTAAAGGCACTTCTAGGGACAGATGTTGCAACTTAGCATGTGCTGTAAACTCTATGATCACTGTATCTGTCCCTACTGAATAAACCATAGATTGAAATAAATAAATAAGAAATAAACTGCTTTAAAAAAGAAAAGAGACACAAAGGGAGGAGACAAAGGGCATGACTTGCAGCGAAGGGCTCAGGCTGGAATACAACCCAGTCTGTTGTGATAAGGACTCAGGTTTAGTACGTGGTATGAAATGAATACAACAGGGGAAAAGCACAGTTAACTGATAATAAGTTCAGCAAACGCAACAAACTGATTGTCAAGCAGCTGACCATCAGCAGAAGAACACAAATTATTGAAGTCTGCAAAGACAAGAAACACAGACTTTGTCAGGTCAGCCATAACTGTAAGTGAAGCATCAGACACTGAGAACAATAATACCAGTATTCTGTGCAGGATTACTTTACAGCAGTAATGTTGCTGCATTACTTTTTTCAATATGATGTGCAATATTACTTTTCAATATCAGGTGCAATAGTATGCCCGTTGTCATGTGCAGTATCATTTTTCATTACTACTTTTCATGTACAGTATTAGCTTAATGTTCATTATCATGTGCAATATTACTTTTCATTATTATCATGTATCATGAACAATATTACATTTAATATTGTGCCATATTATTTTCACTTTACTATCATGTGCAATATTACTTTCAGCTGTTTTCATTATTGTTATCATGTATAATGTTAGTTGTGATATCATGTGCAATATTATGTTCATTATCAGATCATCAATATCACTGCCAATATTAGTTTCAGTGTCACTGTCAATACCACTTTTCTATTTTACTTTATTTTAGCTTACTTTCTCACTAAACCTATCTTACTTCTATTGTTATTCTATTAGGTAGTTACTGCTTATACACTATATTTTTATTACACGTTATATTTTATCTATCTATCTATTGTTTATATTCTATGTTACTATACTTTTGGAGCAATCTCTGGCACATGAATTTCTTTCAGGATTAATAAAGTGCAATCAGCAGACTAAGACTGACATATGCTGTATTTCTACATGAATATAAATGGACATGAAAAACATCACAGCTGTGAATGAGCCAATCATTGTAAAACCTGCTAATGCCAATCAGCCAGTACGTGCACAACATCAGTGCTCTGCATGAACTACCTCTCTGCTTCATTTGTGTGTTTTTGTTGTGCAGGTGTCACCAGAATGACCTGGAGAACATTATTCCCTTTGTGGTGATCGGCCTGCTCTACGCTCTGACTGGACCTGCGCTCTCAGCTGCTCTGCTTCACTTCCGCCTCTTTGCTGGCTTTCGGATCTTCCACACCGTCTCCTACGTAGGCGCTCTGCCTCAGCCCTGCAGGGCTCTGTCCTGGATGTTGGGCATGTTGATCACCTTTTCCATGGCTTATAGGGTGCTCAGCACAGCTCTTGTCCTTTAGAGAAGAGGCTGGACCACAACTACACACACACAAATGTACACACATGCACACATACATTCACACATTACGTTCATTTTTATTTGTGAATTCTACTTTTACAAATTTTGCAAGAAATCCACAACTATTTTCTCTCTAACACCAGTCACATCTTAAAACAACCTGACCTTCAGTTGGCATGAGGGTGAGTAGATAATGGCTGAATTTTCATTTTTGGGTGAACTATCCCTTTAACTCTGGGATCCATCATCAATCAGTCAGTCTTTACATTGTATAGCAGCCTTTCACCCAAAATGCAGCTTAAGATACTTCAGTATTACAAAAAATAATTAAAATTTTCAAATAAATAAATGTTCAAAAGTTGTGCCTTTTACTGTCCCATTTTATTAAGACTAGCAAAGCAAAGAAATGTCATGGGTCATAAAGTTAGAGGGCTATAGTGCAACAGAAAACATCAGTCCACCCAGGAAGCTGTAATGTTGCAATTGCAACAATAGCTTGTTTGCAATCACGTGATGCTGGTGACATGCGAAATTCAGATGGAGGGCAGGAAGTAAACAGCAGCTATGGATGAGATGGAGGATGGTACAGAGGAGATGGAGGAAAGTCCATATTGTGTTAGCTTAGACCTTATTACAAGAGGGCAGATATAAACAGAAAATAAGTAGATATGTTGGACGTGATCTTATCTTATGAAAAAGACCGATTTTTTGATGGAAATTAAAGATTTGCTGGCTATCGAGGCAGTAGATATTAGCAACTACCTTGTTGGGTCCATGACCTCGGTACCAAAGTGCTCCAAAATGACTGCCGTTTGGTTTTCGCCAGGGTGAGTGTTTTTCCTTTTACTGTTTTATGGGTTAACATAGCGCTAGCAGTTAGCAGCAAACATTCAATGCCGCCACCCCGGTACCTCTCGTCATTAACTTTAGAATTGCTTATGTTATCAGTTGATCCTTACTTTCATCCTCTCTTCTCGTTGACGCGATGTCTCTGACATGGGCTTACTTTTCTGGTAACCGAGATTAAATAATAGGAGCCCAGTCTACCGAGTCAACGTCCTTTAAAGCGTTAGGACAGCCTAAAGAGAGCAACAAATCTCTAATTAGACGTTTGGGCCCCGCAAAACACATATTGTTGTCAGTTACAGGACTACAAACTCTAAGAAAACAAAGAAGAAACCGCAACTTCACCATTACAAACTAAGGAATCAGCTAACTATAAGCTAATGCTACATAAACAATGCCACAACAGGTAACTTACCATTGACGAAGTGGTCACTGCACACACGGGCATTATCCGACTCTGCTCCTGGCCGCAGACGAAGGTTCAAAATCCACTTTTTACAGTGTTTTTCGGTCAACTTCTTACAGTTTTTGCCTTTGTGAACTACAACTTTTGGCACTCGATAGAAACTTTCTCAGTTGGACTGATTGAACAACTGTAAACAATGCAAAACAACATTGGCATTTTACCATTTGTTGGACTGCTTCTTCAGGAGAAAATTACTTCCTGCCCTCCATCTGCATTTCCTGCCACAGCGACACAGCGCCATGATGTCATGTGCAAACAAGCTATTGACGCAAATTCAGCCAATTCCTGTGAATTATGCACAAGCTTGCAATTCTGTCCAATCACCACAACTTTTCCACAAATTTGACCAATCATTGTAGTTTCGTGAGAGTTCCAGCAATCACATCAATCCCCCTAAAATCATTCATGTATTTCTCAATGAAGCGACTCAATGCTTTTATTATTTACTAGTTTGTTGTGCATTTATTTTTATAATTTTGTCACAGGTTCTGAATGGGTTTATTATTGTTATTGACATTTATCAATGCTCTGTGCACTTTGCATTTCTATGCTTTAAAAAAAATAATTTTGTGCTGGTTTTGAGAAACATTTTGCATCTTTGTAGAATGCCCCCTAAGTCAAGTCAAGTCAAGTGAACTTCTTCATTTACATTTAAAGCATATTTTGTCAGAAATTTTGTAATCTTGAGCCTTTTTGGTGAGGTTAGATAAAACACTCAGAAGTGAGTGTGGTTTCATTCTCCCTAGAACAAGTTTCCCTTTATTTTTCGTGTATTATACAAAGAAATGATTGAAAAAATTTTTTCATTTTCACTTGTTCCCACAATTTATTTGCAAAAAACAAAAATATCACAACATGCGTTGCAACTTTTCAGAAACACTGCCTTGAAATTAGGCATTATAGGCTGCAACAATCCCAAAAAAAGCCACAAAATCCTGGAGGGACTGAATCACAGGTTAATCCACCAACTGATTGCTGCCATTAGTGCAGTAACATAGTCAAACTGAATGCATTGTTTTAGGACAAGAGACTCCTAGTGTTTAAATGTGAGACAGAGGAAGATGTAAAATACTGATACCGATCATTGATTATCCCACGCTGTAGCATAAGTAAACAAGCCGCCATAACTGTGGCGGCATCTCACTGGTGATACTGACAGCTGTACTGGATGTCTGGATGACAGCTTCTACATGATCTCCTGCACATATTTCTGGGCAAAGGAGGTTAAAAATTAAAATCCTTCACATTTATTTCAGTGCAGATTTACAAGTGAAATGCCACCACAGTAATGTTGGCTTGTTTATTTCCACAACATCTCAGAGTAGTCCATGAACTATCTATATTTCACATCTTGCTCTGACTCATCTCTTGTCTTATGGTCTTCTCTTGTGTATTCAGTTCATCATTATCTGATTAATGTACACTAACAGATTAGCTCATCAGTAATAATAACTTTGAGTCTTTATTCCCTGTTGTGACATTCATGTAGAATTTCTAAGGGTTAATGGAGATGAATAAACCATCAACAGCATTATTATAGCTGTAATTCACTGAATGTCAGCAAAACATTCATTCAGATTTTATTCATTTATTTTAATATTTTGTTGAGATATTTCAGGAACTGTGGATTAATCTTAAACTGCAACACATAATATTCATTACAATGGACTGAAATATGAATTCTACTCACTTTTTGTGTGAGGAAATATACTGATACTGTCTTTGTGCATATTTGTCTATACTTAAGAGTATGAAGCTATTTTTATAGAAACAATGCCTATGATTCAGTCCTCAGAGTATTGAAAAATAAACAAAAACTACATTTCTCCTTGTTGATAATTACAGTATTGATCAAATAAATTTATAAACCAAACAAAAACCCAGGAGATATTGATTAAGAAGAATAAATCACTTCAGTAATTTCTCTTGGACTTAAAACAATCACAGCAGAGAAAAGACAAAACAGAAATACAAAGGTAGGTAGGTTCACTTTTGATACCTGCAACAAAGACTGGTTTTATTAAAATGAACATATCTATATTTTCTATCATCTTTGTCTTGCTGAACTTCCTTTTCTTTGCTTGTGTGAAACAGTCTGATCGTTCAGTCCAACAGTTACATTTTTAGACTCTTAGATCGTCACACAGTTTCTTCCACTCCTGTAATTAGAGACAGATGTTATATCCAGAGTTTGGGGGATTTTGAACAGAATGACTGCAACATTTTTCTTGTTATCAGGGCCGGAGCCAGGATTTTATAGCACTGAATCCTAGCCCTGCAAGGGAGGTAGGAGGGCATGTTTCTATGTGTGAAAACTTTTAATACTATATTAGGAATCTGCACATTTTAATTCATTTTAAGAGTAACAATAATTAGTTAAGAAATAATATCAGCGTCAACACATAGATGAAAATTAGACTAGAATCCAAAACAAGATAAGTCACAAATATGCCCAATTTTGAAAAGACTGAAATGATTCAGTTCAGTTTTTTATTGTGTTGAAATCACCTTCACTGTTAAACAAATCCAGAACAACTGCAGTATCCTTCAGTTTTTTTCCTAACACTCTTTACTCTGGTTAATTCAAACAATAATTCAAAATCTACAGTGTTTCCCCTAGCTTTTTTGCTTTGGGAGGGGGGGTATGGGTCGGAATGAGCGTTTTTTAATTTTAGCAATTCATTTATTCATTCATTTATTTATTTATGCATCCATCCATCCATCCATCCATCCGTTCATCCATCCATCTTCATTAATTCACTCACCAAGTTCAGTCTTGTACAGCCATGCGCAGTATCTTAAGTCTGACAGCCATGCTGGATCAAAGCCAGACTGACGGTGGTGACCCGTCTGCAGCTTCTTACTACGTGTCTCGGTGGGAGGGCTGGAACAGGTGTGTTTAGTACTAGTTGTGGCGACGTTAACTGGGGCAGGGGATTGACAAGCGCTGTGGTCGGGGCTGGGAGAGATGCACTCATTTAGGCTAGCACCCACCGTAGAGTTAGCTGTGCTCCCTGCCTCGCCACGTACGGTTCGTTTAAAAAATGCAGAGATTGTGGCGGGGCGCCCTCCCAAATAAACTATAGGGGAAACACTGATCTAAAAGTTACATATGACATGACAGTGAAAAGATGAGTGTAACATGATGTGTAAAGTGATGATGTGTAAAATGAGTTGTCTGACAGGGCACTATACTATATGTGTGCAGCTTGTTACATGTATTTCATGTATGTTTCAGCAGATTCTTCTCTTGAAGATTTTAAGAAATAATATATTTAATTGTTTTATTTAAAAAAAAATCCTGAAAAAATACAGAAGACATGATGTCCAGGCGGACGTTTAGCTCAGTGGGTAGAGCGTCTGACCCATGTATGGAGGCTGTTAGTCCTCTGCAGTGGCCGCTGGTTCGAGTCCCGCCTTCAGCACTTTGCTGTGTGTCATCCCCCCTCTCTCTCTGCCCCGTTTCCTGTCTACTCTCTGGCTGTCCTATCTAATAAAGGCAAAAATGCCAAAAAAATAACTTTAAAAAAAAAAAAAAAAAAAGAAGACATGATGTCCTCAATTCTACGGGCCTGTTGGTAATGACAGGCTGCAGGCATACAGGACCACTGTCAGCGGCTCGTACTGTAAATCCACTGTTACATATTTGTAATTCAAGTTTTTATTCACTTTTCTGCTTTTTAAACAATGTAATGTAACATGAAACAGCACACATGCAAAACTAATAATAATATAAATAAAGAGAGAAAAGAAACAAGAGGGTACTTAGCAAATTTGAATGAAAAGGTAGGGATATTTTCAGTCCTTTATGTTTCTGCCTTTATGTACATTAAAAAATGAGACCAGGCCTCATAAAACTCCCCCTTGGTAATTATTGGTTCTTGCTAATAGTGATTTGAAAGAGGAAATATCCATCATCAACTTAAACACTACAACAGCCAAAAAAGATGTGCAATAATTTTGTTCAATTATAAAATACAATGCTGCTGATACCTGACTTTTCCTAAAGGTTAATATATTTTCAGTATTTTTTTCATATACATATATATATGTATTTTATATATATGTGTGTGTGTGTGTAATATATATATATATATATATACACACACACACACACATACATATATATTTCAGCCACAGGCGGTCACACTGACCCCACAGAAATTGCCACTGTTATATTGTTACTTTTTGCACAGTTGGAGATGTATCTTGGTTGCTCAGCAACTATCATTGTCTGTCAATAAAATTTCATAAGCACTTTTGATTTCCAATTTCTTGACTCAATTGAAAATAGTCGGGGACACCAGGGACGGTTTTAACACGTTTTGTCTCAGCACATGACTCAATTAATTTTTGTGTTAACGGTCTCAAATGTTGAAACAAAGTACCCTTACTTATTACAAATAGCAAGGTTTGTAGCTTTTTTGGTTTTATTTTTGTATTAATTTCCAGCCTTTTCCCATAGGCCATGATTATGGTTTGTGGTGGTTGGTGGAAATTCGTTATTACTAATATTAAAATAACATGTTTATACAGTAATCAGGTGGCACGATGGCGCAGTGGTTAGCGCTGCTGCCGCACAGCAAGAAGGTCCCCGAGCCAGCAGGGCCTTTCTGTGTGGAGTTTGCATGTTCTCCTCGTGTCTGCGTGGGTTCTCTTCGGGTACTCTGGCTTCCTCCCACAGTCCAAAGACATTCATTCATTCATTCAACCTTTATTTAAACTCGGAAATACATTGAGGTAGAGACCTCATTTACAATGTAGCCGAGTGAAACAATAAAAGCTTCATGCAGCATAATAGGTTAATTGGTGACTCTAAATTGCCCGTAGGTGTGAGTGTGAGTGGTTGTCTGTCTCTGTGCGTCAGCCCTGTGATGAACTTGTCCAGTTCATCCTCTCGCCCAATGTCAGCTGGGATAGGCTCCAGCCCCCCGCGACCCTCACGGATAAGCGGATACAGAAAATGAATTAATGTTTATAATCTTATAAAATAATTTAAGTGTTTCTCGCTCTGAGTAATTCTAGATTAATCTAAAATTTGAGTCAGATCACTGATGGTTATCATCCTACAGAGGAATACTGCTGTGAATATATACATATCATCATTACGGTTACTACATGTGACAGCAGCATATTGATAAATATATAAATACATTTACATTTTGGTTTTCATTTTTGAAAAGATAAACTAACAGAATAAATGCATTAATCTCTTAGTCTGGTATTTGTATTTATTTGTCATTAGAGATAATAGACTTTGGAAGCCAAATGTCAAAATTGATGTTAACGGCTGTTGTAGTAGTTCTGGAATTCTGCCACTTGCAGTGTTAACACTGTTACATATTCGTGATCTTTTGTTTGTAGAAGTCTGCTTCCTGTCTCATCCTTTTTTCTGTATTTTTAAGAATCTACCGGTACTTTCATTAGTATCATACTATTGACTGGAAACTGTGAAGCCAATCTGCAGTCATTTATTTTATGTCCTGTCATCTGTAATTTTAATCTGAATGCCTTGCTGTGTTGGTAATAACCTCATGTTTCCATTAAGAGAAATTCTACACATTTGGTTTAGACTTTTTAATTACAGCAGACTAAAAAGCAATTCATGACTTTTATTTTATCTGTATTTTTATGACATTATTACATATTTTGGTTCATTATTAATTTCCTTTATTGACTGAAAGCCAGATAATATGAATCATATTTGGATTACTGCAGCAGCTGATGTCAGAATGAATAATGTGTAATAATGTGCTGCCAGCTGATAAAACAAACACAAAGAAGCCATGTGAAAGGGAGTTCAAATTCGGGAGATATTACAGAGAAATTCACTGTTTATGTTTTGCACCGTACATGTACATTGAACATAATTTTATTCCTGCATTCAGATGTGCAGGAGGGTTCAGATTAAACTGTTCTGTTTGTGGGAGACTCAGAACACAGAAGAAAATCACACAGGCTGTGATGCTTTGGGAGCGTGTCTGTTTTCCACTAGAGGGAGCCATTTTAAAAGTCAACTGAGTTGCTCCTCATTAAGAGTCATTTATGGACCAGGTGCAGCTCATAAAAGTGCTTCAGCTCAAGCAATTAACTTCATTAGCTTTGCTGAAAACATTCCCCTGCATAACACACAATGCAGCTTTTATTTCATTTCCACCCAAGCACACAAACACAGCCGTATGTAACATATTTATGAAAAGATGTGCTGAACTAAATGCATGGAACAACAGCTTCAGTATCATTTAACCCAATTTGCTAACATTTTCCTACAGAATAATCATCATCATCAGATTCCCACGTGTGTTTGCTGTTAGGAAGTAAAGCGTACCGACTTGTTTAGATGTGTCAGCTGCTGATATGATGAATGCCTCATGCTGCACATGAAGGTGACTGGCTCCAACACAGAGCAGTGAAACCCATGGGTGGGCACTGTAAATAGTAGAGTGAAATTACCATGAAGGCTGCTTTGGGCGGTTGCTCGTCTGCATTGTGTCCTGTCCCTGTATAAGTAGAAGAGTTTTATGGGAGCTCATTTGTTCGGGACCCTTGGCCCTCCAGGGTCTCTCATTCCTCAGACAAACCAGGCATTTCACAGCTCGGGTGGAGGGGGAGGAACACCACCCACCTTCTATAACTAACAACCTCAGACACACCCAGGACGCCTCACTCATACTGCATGCAGCGTCTGCTGGACTCTGTAACCTCTCACGTGAATTACACTATTCTAATATGCGACAGTAGCACTGTTTTAGCAATTCTGCCAGTATTGTGTTTTTCTGAAAAATGTCAGAATATTAATATTGAATGTATCTGCAAAATGTTTGCGGGCCACACTTCTCAGTTGGATTTTCTGTCAATATACACATGTAGCATCTAAAGTGGGATTAAGATTTGGCTAAGGTCAGACCACTAACCACTTGGTTGAGATTAGGGAAAAATAAGTTGTGTTGAACAAGGGATGTGGACCCATTCTTGAGAACTGGGACAAATCTCCTACCAAATGTCCAGCCAAAAACAAACTTATTAATTATAATTATTATTATAGGCCTAAGTCATTATTAATAACAAAATCATTAATGCCAACACTCTAATTCCAATTTTTTGGTGAAATGTATTCCTTTTGTATGTATATAGATATATATGAAATATGTCTTATATTAAATGCTTAGTTTGCTTTATTATTATTTTTTGGACTTTATGGACAAATTCATGAAATAATATTGCTATCAGATGTGTCTCAACCATAACATGTCGACTCTGTAGCCCTTCTAAATCAAAGCTAAATAAGAATCCTGGTTAAAAAATGTGTTTTTTGTGTAGCAACATTTTGCAAACTCCATAAGACATCAGCTCCATTGGATGGAAAATCTAATAAATAAATATGAATATAAAATTTACAACAGCCAAGAGTTTGATCTTTTATATATATTTTTCAGCATAATTGAAGCGTAAAAATCAAAACCCCTTCAAAATATAGTTTTGTCCCAAATCTCAAGAATGAGTCATATGTCAATCCTGACTCGTAGGAGACAGGAAATCAATCCAGGCTGACGGTTTTCAAAGTAAATACATGAGTTAAAATAATGAAAGGTATCAAGAAAGGCTGTCTTCTGAAGTCAAAGATTCAAACCATCAATCGGAGACCCCTCAGTTGAATGTTTTTTGTTTGTTTGTTTGTTTTTGATCAAACAGTGTGCAGTGTACTTCTGGACACATTTTGGTCCCCGGATGTGAACGAGGGTGAGTCTGAAGGCCTGGATACTCGCAAACAGACGCATACGCAGACATCTGCGGAGGAAGAGAAACCCGGTGCAGTCAGGCTCTATGGTATGTTATCTTCTGCATTCTGCTGGTGACTTTGTAGCTCAGTAAATTAATATGATATAGTCTCTGGCCTTTGTTTGGTGTGTTGGAAGAAAATTGTGTTGCCATTACATCCGTCTTAGGTGTCAGCACATCAGCATGGAATTAATCCGGCTTAAAGATGTGAAAGAAACGATAATGTGTTCGAGTTGTCACACCACAAAGTTATTAACACTTCCAAATATGATGTAAAATATAATTAAGTATAGCAAATTTAGGTCTTCATGACATCATAGTATTTGTTTCTGCCCATTTTGTCATTGCCAATTAAATTTATTCCCCCCTGTAATGTCTCTGTCTACTGCCAGACTCTATGTTATGGTACATAGAGGAAAGCTTTGTTAGAAAAATGTCGAGCTCTATCGGGTTCGGGCTGAAATATGCTAATGAGCGACAGGTTCAGGTTGGGTTCAGACAGAATTTTGTCAGGCTTTGGCCTTTTCGGGCTCAACTTTCAGGCCTGAATAAGGTTGTACCAAGCAGCAACTTTTTGGGGAGTAAACTAATGTCCCCGGAACTTAATTTAGGCCCCAGTTCCTGCAGTGGAAATGCAGTTCCTCCAATGGTTTCCGAGTCCCTAGGGAGGCTCTGCAGTGGAAACACAGCTTTACTCCCACCTCTGATCAGCTGACTGAGGGAGTTCTTTCAGTTGAACAATCAGATTTTGTTACAACCTCTGTGAGCCAATCATCTCGATGCTGTCAAGCTTTAAAACTGTTCCTTTCTCTGCAGCTGTTGAGACATTTCTATTTTTTAGATGCAGCTTCTGTATAAAGATGTCACAATCTCTCCAGGTTGAAAAAATGTTGACATTGAACATAGTCTCTGCTGCAGTTACATTTCCTCCAAACCATATTTAAAAAGCAAATGAACAGTATAGAACATATTTTATAGGAGACAGGGTGTGTTTATATGTGTGTCCCCTCTGGATTCCTGGTACCTACTGAAGAGCTTCATGTATGACAGCCTGATTAGATACAGTAGTGTCTCCAGTCGAAGGTGTTATCTGTGTATGTCTGCTGGCTGTGCTTTGTGTCTGCGTTTCATTAACTGTCATCCACATGCCGTAGATCTGCCCTGTGCCTTATTGTTCAGCTGGTTAACTATACAGACGCTTAATTAGGCACAACTTCAAAGTCACACTCCACACCGGTGCTGAGGTGAGCCAGATATTTATATCGTACAACGGCACCCAAGGTCCTGAAAAATTAATGAATGGTTAGAAGGAATCCGACTCATGGCTGGTGAAGAGAATTATGAATCAGTTGGGTAACAGCAGATGGACGTTTTGAGGCCACATTTTCTTTACTCTCTGTCTTCTCACCATGGAAAGACATGGTGAAGTTGTAGGAGATCCAGCACGTTACCCCCCTGAGCATTTTCAATGATAAAGACCTGAGCTTGATTTCTACCAAAGTGATACGATACAATTCACCTCTATTGCGATGCAGCGCAATTCAACATGATTTGACAAAAGAATATGCAGCCAGTGCTTATTTCTGACTCGTCAAATACATTTTGTCGCTGCCCCTCAGAAACTTACAGAAATGTGCACGCTCCCCATTAGCAGCTGAAAGTGATGCCACGGGCTTCCAAATGACTTCAATGTAAATCCATCTGCGGCTGTATGAGACGAACCAGGCTGTCTGTGTAGTATAAAGTGGAAGAAAGTCCGCGTCTGGAGCATGTGAGGTGAATGGCTCAGGACTTTCACTCTAGAAAGCAAGGTTCATGTCCCACGTGCAAAACAAAACATTAAAAGATTTAAGCTACATAATGTCATGTGTGTCTCATGACTTGTGTCATGTGACTGTAATCTTGCAAGTCTCTTCAGTGACATCACGTGACGGTTGTGACATACCTACCCAAATCGTTAAAAAGCCTTTGTGGTTTCATACTTGTTGCCCCCTGGTGGAAGGCTGCAGTACAAGCCATAAAAACTGCCTCACAAGGTTAACAGATACAACATGGCCCAAACTAAAAAAAAATCAAATACACGTCACAAAAACAAATAAACAAACAACAACAAATAAATGTTTTTGTCATTTGTAGTTCTTATCACATTTGTTCATTTTTCTGATTAGTTTGATTTTAATTAATTATTTGATGCTCTAAAATGGGATTCAAATTCAGTCCAAATTCAGTCCAAACACACACCCAGTTCACGAGTAATCAACCAGTTCATACCTCACCACTGTGTCACATCACAATGGCACAGGCAGATCTGAGACGTACAGTACTCAATATAGAGTGAGTCACAGAAAAACGGGAGACATCCAGCAGATAGAAACAAATGAAAGAGCAGGGGGAGTTAATAGATAATTGTAAGAGCTAGAATAAGTTCAAATCAAACAGCAGGGGAAATTATTCCTCTTACAACTTCAGTACACCTTAGGAACAAATATTACAGGGATCATTACAGAAAAATGCAGATGAACATTTAATATCCAGAAATTTGCAATATAGACACTGTTGTAAAGTCAAGTCAAGTCAATTTTATTTATATAGTGCGACATGGCACAGTGATATACTTTTTATGTTTTGACCCCATGGAGGAGGATTACCGGTCAGCCTCGAAGAGATTCTGGCAAACCGTCCGGCGACTCAGAAGAGGGAAGCGGTACCCTGCCAATATTATTTACAGTGGAGGTGGGGAGCTGTTGACTTCGACTGGGGATATTGTTGGGTGGTGGAAGGAATACTTCGAGGATCTCCTCAATCCCACTGACACACCTTACGTAGAGGAAGCAGGGGCTGGGGACCCAGAGGTTGATTCATCCATCACTCAGGCTGAAGTCACTGAGGTAGTTCGGAAGCTCCTTGGTGGCAAGGCACCAGGGGTGGATGAGATCTGCCCTGAGTACCTCAAATCTCTGGATGTTGTAGGGCTGTCTTGGTTGACACGCCTCTGCAACATCGCGTGGCAGTTGGGGACAGTGCCTCTGGACTGGCAGACTGGGTACTGGAGAGGAGAATTCGGCCGATAGTTGAACCTCGGATTCAGGAGGAACAATGTGGTTTTCGTCCTGGTCGTGGAACACTGGACCAGCTCTATACTCTCTGCAGGGTGCTTGAGGGTTCATGGGAGTTCGCCCAACCAGTTCACATGTGTTTTGTGGACTTGGAGAAGGCAGTCGACCGTATCCCTCGTGGCATTCTGTGGGAGGTGCTTCGGGAGTATGGAGTCCGGGGCCCTCTACTAAGGGCTGTACGGTCTCTGTGCGACCGGAGCAGGAGCTTGGTTCGCATTGCCGGCAGTAAGTCAGACCTGTTCCCAGTGCATGTTGGACTCCGGCAGAGCTGCCCTTTGTCACCGGTTCTGTTCGTTATTTTTATGGACAGAATTTTTAGGTGCAGCCAGGGGCCGGAGGGAGTCCAGTTTGGGGACCACAGGATCTCATCTCTGCTTTTTGCGGATGATGTTGTCCTGTTGGCTCCTTCAAGCCAGGACCCTCAGCATGTGCTGGGGCAGTTTGCAGCCGAGTGCGAAGCGGCTGGGATGAGAATCAGCACCTCCAAGTCCGAGGCCATGGTTCTCAACCGGAAAAAGGTGGCTTGCTCCCTCCGGGTTGGAGGAGAGTTCCTGCCTCAAGTGGAGGAGTTCAAGTATCTTGGGGTCTTGTTCACGAGTGAGGGAAGGATGGTGCGTGAGATTGACAGGCGGATTGGTGCAGCGGCAGCAGTAATGTGGTTGTTGTACCGGTCTGTCGTGGTGAAGAAGGAGCTGAGCCGAAAGGCGAAGCTCTCGATTTATCGGTCAATCCACGTTCAATCTAGTCAGACCTTCCTCCCCTAAATCACCTGCCAAGGTGGGATTCACTCAGTCCTCTGGCGAGGGATCAACTCCACCGGCGCGCCCCGACCCCACCTCGCCACCCCGAAGTTCCTCGTGTTCTGGCTCTCTGCCCGTTCCACAGGACCCCTGCTTAAGAGGCGCCCGCAGAGCTCCACGCACTAGAGGTGGGATGTCGAGGACGACGCACGCCGGACTTGTGCGCTGCGACTGCAGCGGGCAGCTTGTACAGTTAGAAAGGGAGAAGCTGGTGGTGCTGCGGGGCATCGAAACCCAACTGGAAACCTCCAACAGCCTCCAGCGGGAGATGCTGGCGCTGCAGAGGACAAAGATGGACCTTCTGAAAAGGCAGCAGGCCATCCAGGGGCCCTCCATCACGGTGCGAGTCATTCTGCCACCTCAAGGTAAGTGTAGCATTTTTAAACGTCTGTTCCGATTCTGTATTTATTCCAACCATTTTAACTGGCTTGTCTTCCTTTGCAGATGACGCAGATACCTGATTCCTCCCTGCTAATGGGAAAGTTTTTTGTTTGTTAAATGCTGTTCAGTTTTTCAAAAAATAAACAAGACTACTTGTGTTTTATATCATGTTGTCCTCTCTCTCTCAATATATATGGTAAAACTGATAACGGTGGGCTTGTTGTGGGGAGAAATGAGGTTGCCTGTGCAGTAGGGCAAACATTTGGGGTTAAACTCTTGAAGTTGCAGTAAAACATGCCGATTTTCATTGTTAAAATGAAGGGCAACACTTGATATGTGATTACATCTTTGCAACTTTTCATTTATTTATATCTTAATTTTAGAGAATGGGAACAAAAGGCGTTTCTGTAGGTCAGCTTTGTCTCCGAGGGAAACCTCCCTCGGATACAAAGCTGAGCGGCAGAAGTGCACCAAGTGCACTCAAGAGATTCCCTCATGTCCATATAAGAAAAGGTGTCCATATAAGGAAAGGTCCGTCACACAGCAGGTGGAGATGACTCCCCTTATTAAACCTAACAGACCTTTCCCATTAGCCAACATGTTTTCTGTCTTCCTCAAATATGTCTACTACAAGTTTTGCCAATCTTGGCCACCCTACATTTCATTAGCTGATTGCTTTTAAAAATTAATTTGGGCGCCACACTTTATGATAGTGGGCTTATTAGGGTAATTGTGATGATTTGGTGACTGTGGGACATGGACCGTTTGCACAGGAAAAGTGGAGGAGAAAAAAATCAGGAACTTCAGGCAAAAATGTTGATGATGTTTGAAAACTGGCGTTGTACAGTGCTGCACAATGTTCGGGCGGGGAGTTGACACCATCGTCGTCGTCGTCATCCTCTCCTTCATTCTCCTCCGGAGGAAGACATGCTCGCACATGCACAGCAATGTTGTGTAACATTGCTGTGACAACGATGAGAGCAAGGGTTGAACTTCAGTCCTCCCGTCGACCAATGGATGCATCAGAACCGGAACTTCCAACGGCCAGTGGTGCGTTCAACCAAGCCCCTGGTGAGGATGTGGGCAGTGTTGTACTGTACTGTCTTCATAACACTAGATCCAGAGTTCCTGAACCCAGAATCAATTGTATGATCCAATATTCACCTCTAGCCAGAGACTTTCAATCTATCATTCGAAAACATTGGCACATCGTTGATTCTGATCCAGCACTCAAAAGTTTCACCACATCACCTTGCATTGTGTTTAAGAGACCACCTAACCTTAGAAACATGTTTGTGAGAGCTTGCCTTCCTCCATCCACTCCACCCCACTTCTTACAATCTATTCCTTCTGGCAATTACAGATGTGGCAATTGTCCCCAGTGCAATATCACACATAAAACTACTACCTTCAACCACCCACGCACAGGCAAAACTTTCAACATTAAAGGTGTGATCACATGTAACACCAACGTTATTTACATGCTCAAGTGCCCATGTGGCTTGGCCTATGTTGGCAAAACAACTAGACCACTCGAAACAAGAATTTCGGAACATAGATCTAACATTCGAAATCATGATATCAGAAGCCCAGTGGCGGTGCATTTCACACAAGCCTCACATAATGTTTCATCTCTCAGATACTGTGGTATTGAACAGGTTAAGCAACACTGCCGGGGTGGTGATGTAAATTCCCGGCTATTGTGAAGGGAAGCCTTTTGGATCTACACATTAGACACTCCTGCTCCTAGAGGGTTAAATGAAGAGTTTGATTTGAGGCCTTTTCTGTGATGATGTTGTACTGGACTCATCGGTGATGATTCTGCTTTACATTTTTGTATGTGTAACTGTTTTTTTTGTGTGGACATTGTTCTCCCAGCATATGGCACTATATGTGATTATGTATTTTTCCATGGCTGTGGGAGTGATGCTCACATTCTGCTCAAGTGGTTACATCGCTGTGGTAATTTTTACTAAGTATCACTACATTCTACAGTACTAGTGGCACCTCTATTTGATTTATATATGTCATGAAATACTATCATTTTGAATCTGCATGTCCTAATGATGGTTTGTTTACCTGATGTTTTACTCATGTTATGTTCAAGTATCGATTCTAGGTACTGTCAGCCCTTTCTTGTGTATATATATGTATGTATTGTAAATAGACTCTTTATAACATATTGTTTTGGACATATATTCTGTCAGCAACACTACTGTTTGAATGTATTAATTCCTACTGGGCTATTTTTGTATTTTTGTACTGTAGTAAAATGTTGCATTATATTTTACGTATGCGCATGTGATCACATGATCTACCTGATGACCACCATTGGTTGTATATATGGAGGTGTGTCTCCACAGTTTTTTCATGTCTGATGAAGGGCTGGTGCCCGAAACGTTACACGTGATGATACCATTAAAATAATCCTCAAAGGAGCAGTTTCTGGTGTGCGGACTTATGTTTTTGTACTTTTGTATCTGTTCTTTAGTCCAGCACCCAGCACTTATCGTTTTTGGATGTGCGTGCTGTTTTTTGTATCTTAACTTCGGAGCGGGTAGCCACTATCCCTGAGGAAAAAAACCTCTGCCGAATGCTCCTCTGGCAGCATCTTGTCCCACAGCCGAGTCGGCCCAGATGTAACTGTTGTGCATGCTGCCGGGCCACTTGGCAACAACATCCACAAAGAGCCCTCTGTGGTTCACCACCACTTGGGTGTTGATTGCGGAATATCCCTTCCGGCAGATGAAGGCCTGGTCATCCATGGACGGGTTGGACACGGGGATTAGGGTCCCATCCACCAGTCCAATCACATGGGGAATGCCAGCCACAGCATGGAAGCCCTGGTGTGCCTCTATGCTGTCCTCTCTCCTCGCAGGCATCTTGATGTACTCTAGTGCATGACGCACAAGGACGTTGGTCACCGCCTATCACTCCATGAAACTGATGCCTTGCTCAGCCTGACTCCGTCTCCCACCACCTCCAAAAAACTACCCACTGCATAAAAATGCAAGGCTGCCAGAAGCTGTACCACTGGGCTGAGAGCGAAGTTGCACTTGGTAGCTCTGGAATTGTGCGGGGACACAAGTGCAAGTAGATTCAGGATCTCCTCACGTGGCAGCCGGTACTTGGACAGGATGGCACTGTCTGAGAGGACATCAAGCGGACTGAAGTTTGTCCTTATAAAATGGTTGACATGAACCAAATGGCTACGTGGACGGCGACGCCTTTGGTTCATTTGATTGAGCGCAACGATACGCTTTATTGCAGCCATAATCTAGTCTACAATGAAGCAAGCAGAGGTGATGCGCATGGTCGCTTATATAGCTGGTGCCGCCCGCTTGATTAGTTTCCAGCCGGCCGAATCAATTTGTGAATTATCTGTCAGATATCCAGTATAAAGTGGTGGGGAACAGCCTGTAGCCTAGTCAGAAAAAAACATATCGTCAGTTAGTTAGCGTCATTAAATGAATAAATGAATGAATGAATAAATACATAAATAAATAAACCCATATATTCATAATATTCAATATTCATTATTATTTTTCATTAGTTTAATTTTAAACCAATGATGTAATTTGCTCAAGGAGTCTAGATGTGAATTATACTGCAACTATCCATTTAAAAAGCATCATTTTGGCCTAATAAAGCTAAAACTGTGACAGGATGAATGGAGCGCATCACTTAAAGACAGCTTAAGAGTGGTTCAGACCACTCGTCTTAAGATATGTCTTTCAGAAGATATATCTTAGCTAAGAAGACTCTGGGAAACAGCCCGTTTAGAGAGACCTTAAGAGAGACCTTAAGATACAACTTAAGAAGCACGTAGTGCTACGAAGGCTCTGGGAAACGGGGCCCAGGTCGTTATCAGGCTTCTGCAGAGGCTTGATGACAAACTGATGATTCCCTGATTCCCTGAGGACTAGGGTTGGGAAACACTGCTCTAAACCATATGACTTTAATAGCGGGTTACTTAAAAGAACTGATCTTCTCATCACTAGGATGCTCCCACTGGGCCATTCACCATGTTAAAAATTAACAAAGGTAATATTAAAGCACAAAGAATATTTGAAGTTTAGGAAGTAGTCATACATTAAATGTGTGTACTCATTTTTTAAAGGAACAGTTCACTCATAAATGAAAATTCAGTCATTATCTACTCACCCTCATGCCAACTGAGGGTTGGGTTTATTTTCTTAGTCCGGGAAAATAGTGTTGCAGAATCTCCCAAACAATGGAAGTGAATAGTGACCAGTTTTCAAACGTAAAAAAACAACTGGAAAAAAAAATGAAAATGCCTCCATATTGCTTGTCTGGAATAATCCAAGTCTCTAATGTCCCGACATGCTGTTTGCACACCACACACACACAGTTCAGACAGTGTGCATGTGTGTGTGAATGCTGCTCCAAGCTCAGGATCTACAGTGAAGATTCAGGCTAAAAACATGGTGTAAATAACATTTTTTTGTCAACTTGGCATGCTGGGTCTTTAGGAGACTTGGATTACACCAGGCAAGCAGTATGGAGACATTTTATGTTTTTTTTAATGTTATTTTTTTATGTCTGAAAACTGGTCACCATTCACTTCCACTGTTTGGGAGATTTTTCAATGTTGTTTTCTTGTGAAACTCCAGCAGTGTTTTGCAGACTAACAAAATAAACCAGACCTTCAATTGGTGTGAGCGTGAGTAGAAAATGTCTGCATTTTCATTTTTGTGTGAACTATCCCTTTAAGGACAGAGATTGATAGGGGTATGCTAATAAGACATCAGTCAAAGTACAGATGGCCATATAAAGTTGACTACACTATGTTGGAAAGTTTGTATTCTGCATTACAATATACAGTAGTATGAAGTAGAAACACAAGGACAGAGATAATAGTATTCAAAATCCTCTTAAAGTTTGGTTAGACTTTTAAGACATCTGACACATTTAAAAAAATGTCATAAGACTGGTATGCGTGTGTTTTCAAACACACACACCACAGAATCCAGGCTGACCCTTCCAGCCAGCTGACTCCTCTTCATATGTTTCAATCTGTGGCTGAGCGAGGCTGGGGTCAGCAGATTGCTTATGCTGATCCCAGTGATTGGAGTGCAGGTGATTACCATAAGCAATTTAAATGTTATTGATTTAACCTCCCGCATGCTGTAATTGAACACCGTGGCCGAGCACCCAACTTTACACTCCCCACCTCCTAATTCTCTTTTTCATTCCATTCCCCAGCTTTTTCTTGCTCTCTTTCCCAACATTTTCAGCTCACTTTATTATTTCAGCCGCTTTCTCTCCTTCTGTCCGTCCTCACATCAGTCTCCATAATAAACTGGTGGCCTCTCTGTCAGACTGTATCCTCAGGCCAAGGCAAGTGGTGGAAGCACCAATAGCCAATCAATAGGCAGTCCGTCATGGTAACAATGGAAATGTTCAATTAACAACCAACAGTGGATAATTTACAGTCTCACCATCATTACTTTTCCATTGTGTGTGTGTGTGTGTGTGTGTGTGTGTGTCAGAGAGGGCTGGAGAGAGGTGGCACACAAAACAGTTTTTTTTTTTTTTTTGTATTCATAAGAATCATTTTCTGATAATTCCACTCTTCAATAGACCATCATTACTAATCACCAAACTTAACACAAAAGCCCAATTTCCTACTTAATTACAATTTTGGTGTTTTTAGATAACAAGAACTGTGTGATTGTAAATTACAGAGTGGAATTGACAAAAAAGACAAAAATATTTTCATTAAAATATTCCCAAATCTGTTTAATATCTTCTTCATTATACTGAGCCATAATGGAAGAGCAGATTCAGCGCTCAGATCAATTAATAAATGGAGAAAACTCCACCTGGGAGACACACTCGTGCATTCTCCATTTTTCATCACGCTCTGCCATTCCTCATGAGGGATCACAATTTCTTGTTTTAATATTTTAGTGTTCTAACTTAAGCTTCAGGATTCTCTCCAGGTAGCACACTAGATCATCTTGACATTTCAAAGTACTGAAACCTTTGGAATAAAGTGTTTTTTATTAAATTCTATTAACATAATTTATGCTTGTCAGACAACCCACCTCAGTGGCAGCTGAGTTGGGACTGTGGAGAAACTCAGCCGCTATATTTCATCCTCTGGTCCTCTCAGATGGAACGCTGTGCTGCTAAGACACATGTGACACAGTGGTGATGATTAGTGCAGGAGACAAACTGCCCAGCACTCAGTGTCATCACTCACCTCTTGCTTCAGCACGCCATGAACCACAGGGAGTGTCTGAGCAGGATTAATACGCAGCTCTTAATTTAGCTATCACTTCAACAAAGACCTTAACAAAGACATCATGTTCAGTAATCAGTCAAACATCTGATTAGTAAATTAGCAAGTTTTGTTGACCAGTGTACTGATCTTTTAAATAGATGATGTGTAAAACACCTGTAAAGATTCATATGTACTGTAACATAATGTTGATGTTGGTGCTGGGTTTGCCCATATAACCACTCATCAGGTGTTTCCTACCCAGTAGATTACATCTATAGCAGAGGGGGACCCTGGGGGCCTTCTAGGCCTTCAGAGAAGGCCTAACATATCAGTCTTGCAAATGTTATATTTTAATATATTTTATTTATATCATTTAATTATTAGGGTGCTCTCCTCTAATTCTAATTTAAACCTCGTTTTCTATCAATTTTGCCTCAGAAATGAAAGGGTTATTCTCCTGAAACAGCAAAATAGGAATCAATCAGGATTTTTTGTTGTTGTCTCTGTTAGGACTTCATCACTGGGACAGAAGGCCACAGCCTGTGTTTGTATAGAAAGTGACAGATGAATTAACCAATCACATGTTGATTTACAGTGGGTGGGACTAAAAATCATCCCCTTAGGCCTTCCTGAAGGACAGTGATATCTTGCTTGAGACAAAGCAGTCGAGACCGATGCTCTTGCTGGGTGGCTAACTTGACATCGCTGCCTTTTTCATGGTGGACTTTCACAGCAGAGGATCTGCAAAGGACTGTGTTATTGTGGAGACTAAAATTACACTCGTCTGTTAGAAAACAATTTTCAGTTATGCAAATCTTCTTTTTTAAACCTACTTCCAACAGTGCAGCACAGCAGACAGGTTTGAGCGGGGCTTATAGCTACAAAGGTCCCACCAAACTATAGAGTCTATAGTTTGGTGGGACCTTTGTAGCTATGAACCGTGAACCGTGACTATTAGAGCTGGGACTTCAGTTCGCACCAAAAATGCGGCAAAATGGGAAAAAGATTTTGCTGGGGTACAGGCAGGGAGTTTGTTGCCACATACAAAAAACCCAGGAGAGGGCAGCAAACACCACACAATGATAGCAAAATAAGTAATGGTTTTTTTCTGGCGTTTTCTGTACTTAAACTTGTATTAAACAGTAGATAATTGCCATTTACTCTGTTGATTGACTCAATTGCCTGGATAAGTTATAATTAAGTTTGTGTTTGGTATTAAGAGCTGTAATAATCTATATGAATCATTCTGACTTTCTTTTTATCATTCTCGTTTCTCTTACATGTAACATAAATATCAAGTTCTATTATTTCTGTCTACCAACACCGCTCTGTCTGCTGTGCTGCACTGTTGGAAGTAGGTTTAAAAAAGAAGATTTGCATATCTGAAAATTGTTTTCTAACAGACGAGTGTAATTTTAGTCTCCACAATAACACAGTCCTTTGCAGATCCTCTGCTGTGAAAGTCCACCGTGAAAAAGGCAGCGGTGTCAAGTTAGCCACCCAGCAAGAGCATCGGTCTCGACTGCTTTGTCTCAAGCAAGATATCACTGTCCTTCAGGAAGGCCGAAGGGGATGATTTTTAGTCCCACCCACTGTAAATCAACATGTGATTGGTTAATTCATCTGTCACTTTCTATACAAACAGGCTGTGGCCTTCTGTCCCAGTGATGAAGTCCTAACAGAGACAACAACAAAAAATCCTGATTGATTCCTATTTTGCTGTTTCAGGAGAATAACCCTTTCATTTCTGAGGCAAAATTGATAGAAAACGAGGTTTAAATTAGAATTAGAGGAGAGCACCCTAATAATTAAATGATATAAATAAAATATAATATATTAAAATATAACATTTGCAAGACTGATATGTTGTCAAGTCAAGTCAATTTTATTTATCTAGCGCCAGTTCACAACAAAGTTGTCTCAAGACACTTTACATATAGAGTAGGTCTAGACCACACTCAGTAATTAATTATATTTACATCCAATAATTGAAACATTCCCCCATGAGCAAGCACTTTGGCGACAGAGGCGAGGAAAAACTTCCTTTTAACAGGCAGAAACCTTGGACAGATCCATGACTCATGGTAGGCGGTGATCTGACGGCACCGGTCGGGTTGAGAGGGAAAGAGGAGAAGGGGAAGAAAGAGGGGAGGTGGGTGGGGTGGAAGAGAGAGAGAAAAGAAGAGGGACAGAGAGAACAGTAGTAACAGAACATCAATAGTAAAACTATGTGTAGGGAATAGTAGTACATATAAATATGTAAGCTGTATGTAAGTAATAATACTAATACTAGTTATTACAATGATAATGATAATAATAATAGTAATAGTAACAGCAACAATGTGATAAATGTTTGTTTAGGCTGATGTTTTTGCTGAACTATTTTTTTTTATTTACAGTAACAATAGAAACAACACACCCACACTATAGCACACCACAATCCATTGACATAACATAAACATACACCATCAAACATTTTACTTACTAGATTATTGAATAGCACCTTAAGCAAAATTATCAAAGCGCTACCAAAATTAAAAAATTACCACCAAGATGTTCCACTGAGTGGCGCAACAGAACATTCCTGCCAGTGTGTAAATCATCCCTACTAAGGTCTTACTCGACTTGCTAACTGGACTTACAATTATGTTTTCTGTAACTTATAGCACAGTGCAATACATCTTGTTATCTTGTAACTTAAAATTATATCCATTTTGCACACCTTACTGCAATTTGCAATTTACATTAATGTTGGTACTTGTGTTTGACATTGTTTTTGCACTATACTTTGTACCGTGTGGTTCGTTCATGTACTGCTGGTGGATAAATAAAGTACATATACTGTATATGTCATACTGGGTTGCCAAGTTGGTTTCAAGCCTTTATATTTCCCCAACTCCAACGGCTGTTTCTGTTTTTTGGCTCGTAGTAGTTGCACCTGTAGACTTGGTGGTAGGTTGTAATGCTAGCCGCCAGGGGACACTGGGAGCTGCTCAGGAGCAACAGCTTGTAGGACTGCCTGTGCTTCCACTGTGAAGGCTGGCACTGGGGCCAGGGACATAATGGTTCACGTGGTCAGACACTGAATCTAGAGAGGTCCTTTTGTGTGTTTTTTGGTGATGTTGTTGTTTGTTTGTTTGTTTTACTAATTTCACAGCCTCTATAAGTCTACATGCATAGAGGGGGAGGGGGAGGTGAGCAGCATTCTGTTGGCTGCAAACTACAACCTCACAGCTAGATGTCACTAAATCCTACATACTGGTCCTTTAAATCAGGAGTGTTTCTAGGGGGAGGGCATGGGGCCACCCCAAGTGCCACCCCATTATCCTCAACTATGACTGGTATATGTCCATTATATGTCTACAAGGAAACAGGTGACTATTTTTAATGTACCATATTTTACGGACTATAAGTTGCTCTGGAGTATAAGTCGCATCAGTCAAAAAATGCATCATGAAGAGGAAAAAACATATAAAAAACATTATTTAGAAATTTATTTCACAAAATCCAAGACCAAGAACAGATATTTATTCAAAGGCAAGTTATTCAACTACACAATAGCACACAGAACAACAGGCTGAATAGGTGTCCGGTATGTTAACGTAACACATTTAGTCCCTCACAAGTTTCTCACTCGATTACCGTTTTCGGCTGCATATTTTACTACCTGCAGTTTGTATGTAGCCTACTTTAAATTTTTACATGGTTATTTAACTAAAATCATAAATGATAAAAATAAAGTATTTTTCATGATGGATTTGGGTACCTCACAGACTGAGGAAAGTGCTACAACGAGTCAAAATTTGTCCTGAGGAATTAAAGAATAAAGTATGAAAGTGTTTCATGCCTGTTATTGAGTGAAAGTGATGTAGATTCAAACTCATCACTCTATCATCTCATTCTTACAATAATTACATTGTAACCTCCTCCTTTGTTGAAGGCTCCTGATGTCTGTTAATGTGGAATAATTCAAGCAATTCCTGTGATTAATAATTCTAGCAATTTGGGCATCCCATGCACTATTACAAAGCAAACTGTAACCATGCCATTCAGTGGCCTGTTTGGAGTTAATGAGTTCTGCGGGAGGAAAATCAATAACCTGGAGGGAGGCTAATTAACTGCTAATCATTCAGCCCCATTTTGGCAAGACATAAATGTTGCCATTATGAGAAGCCAAGTTAATAATAGATAAATCTGACAATTTTTATTAAAAAAAATAAAGGCCTCCTTATCAGCTGCTAGGTCACATGTTGCTGCAGGAAAAACATTTTAGCCTCCAAAATGATGTCCATAATAAACCAAGATTATATTGAAAGAAACTGTGTGAAAACAAAAGTTAGAAAAATATTACTACTGTCGACAAGTGTAGGTGATATTTTCACACGTGCATCCATTAAGAGATATACGAAGTCTTGCGATACATCGACACCATGTTTACATGCTACCTGCTACATGCTACAGTTTTTTTTTCAGCTAAAAACATGGTGTAAATTGCGTCTTTTGTGGTTAAATTTTAATGTTGTGGCTCATGGACACTTGGATTACACCACACGAGCAGGATGGAGACATTTTGTGTTTGTTTTGTGTTTTTTTTTTTTTTTTTACATTTTATCCGTGTTTGCCATTCACTGCATTAGCAGCAACCCTGTTTTCTGCTGAAACTCCAGGATTGTTTTGTGAACTGAAGACCTTCAGCCATCCTCACATCGGCATAGAGGTGAGTAGATATTGAGTGGATTTATTATTTGAGGGTGGAATATCGCTTTAAATCTTGAAGTGTTTGTCTACCTAAGACTGACTGAATTGTCCAGTTTGAATAGTCTACAAGCTGCTTTTATCTTTATTAAAACAGTCATAATGATCACATAACTATTTATGTTTGTGTTAATAGCAATGATAAGTCTTTGTAAAACTTAAAAGATTTCTTTTTCCACTCCATCTTTTTGCTTTATCAGTCCTTTATCAGTTTCATTTGTGTTTTCAACTCAAACTCTGCACTTTGCTTGCTTTTATTTGATTGGTTCAAAATTTCAAGGCAACGCACTGCAATAGATTTTTGAGAATTGAGCCCACCTCAGATGCTTAATTTCTGAATAAAAAAGTTTTGCTGAACTATTGTGTATTTATTTTATTTGTTTATTTATTAAACAGGCACAGTGCACAGCTACTCAGCTGCACCAGAGTTAGCTGTAAGCTCATTTTCATCTATAGTGCCTGGGCAGGAAACAGAAAATAAATTCTCTGCTAAAAAACCTAACACATGATACAACACCTTCAGCAATAACAATAACAAGACCATGCAACATCAAGACAATGCAACAATAACAACAGCAACAACAATACAATTTCATAGCATTAAGACACCACAACAATAAAACCACAACATTAAAATACATCACGATAAAACCACAATATTAAGACACCACCACAACCATGGTTCGAATTACAGGGGAGCTAGGGGGAGCTGGGCTCACCTGAAAAGGACATGAGCAATAGGGCTCCCCCGAAAGCCATTGTGTAATTCGAACCCTGACCACAACAATAAAACTATAACATAGCATACAACAAGACAAGACAATAACATTAAATGAAGTGTTTAAGTTTATGTGTTAAGTTGAGATAATTTACCAATCTTCTTTAGATAAACTTGAATCTTTGAGTTATAGGAAGTAAATTTAAAAAAATAAAAATAAATCAGTAACAGTGAGCTCTTTTTTCTAGTGCCTGAAAAATTTAATAATTTTGATTACAAATATTAAAATTTTAACATTTACTTTTACTCAACAGTTTTTAAATACAGGGTTTAAATTTCTAAAATTCTTTCCTTAAGTTTAACTAAAGAAGAAAAGCAAATGATCTCAACAAAAGATCAGTGCTTGGTAAAAGAAGAGTCTGAGTTGGGCTCAGACCTCAAAAATCTATTGCAGTCCATTGCCTTGAAATTTTGAGTTTCCTCAACTTTTTAGTTTTCACAGTGTAGGATGGTGTAACCCTGAATCAGATGGGCTGTTCCAACATTAAATGGGCTGAGCTAAGTGAGATCCTAACTGACAGTCTTTAGAGCTATATTGGGGCCAAAAGTTTTGTACTTGAAAAAATAAAATTTGAAACTGAAAATTCAAGTTTTGAGCTTGAATTTTGAAAAATACATCAATGTATTCAAAATAAAAATAAGTGTACAAAAAGTTTTTTCAGGTTAAATATAATTATTTAAATATAATTATGATTCACTCTGGTAATTCTTTTTAATAAATTATTCATTTTCATTTTTGACTTTCATATATTTAGATATTTGAGATCCTATTTCGTTCAGTTGTACCTTTTTTTCTTTTTAGATTCACAAAACGACCTCTCATTTTGAACATTAATCACCTGTGTGGTGGTTCCAGCAGGTGGGCCTTTATTGCCCTGCTTGTGTAATTGGTCCTCAGTACTGTCTAACACAGCTTTCACATCTCACATCTCTGAAAACGTCGGAGTAAATTTCAAAAAAGATATTTGGATAAACATCCCACATATTGAAGAATATTAAAACTTAATAAAGTTACATTAACAGCCTTTAGCCTTACAGAGGAAATTAAAACAGATTTAGCCGTGCAGGATATTCGTGCATGCCGTGCAAATGGAAGTTTGTCACTGACATCAGTGTTTTTTTACTGATCAATCAATCAATAACATGGTGTAGCATACATAAAGTGTTGAGTTGAATTGTTTTAGTTCTTACATTCCCTGAAGGCAACGTGATAGGGGAAGGTCCCTAGCCTTTTTGTTAAGCTGTCTGTCATGATTCTACACCCCTCTCAGTTGATGCTACGCCCTCCATGCTAGATCAGGGCCAAAAGTCTGAAACTGAAAAAGAAAGATCTGAAAGTGAAAAAAGATTTGAAACTGTAAAAAATAAGATCTGAACCTGAAAAGATAAAATGTGCAACTGAAAGAAATTCAATCAGGAGAGACTCAGAGTAAGATGAATTAGTTTATTGCACATGCATGAGATCACAGCAGAAAAGTCTTTGGCGGTTAGACCTCATTGTAGTGAATAGAATATGGACGTATATAAATAGGGGCTGATGAAGCAGGAGAGAAGAGGAACCCCCCCCACCAAAAAAAAAAAAAAGAAAATGATGGATACCTGATTAATCCATGCAATCCTTCACTTGGCAGATGGAAACGATCTAACAAGATACACAATAAATGATTAGGCGTGGAAATATAAAATCGAAGAACATATAGTAAAAGGAAATAGTAGTAGAGACCAAGGGAATGTAGAGATAATGCTATGATGAGGCGACCTTTTGATTGATGCAGTTGATTAGCAACGAGACCAAGAAGAGGATACCTAGATCAAACTATGCAATCCTTACCTTGGCAGATGGTGACAATCTAGCAAGATAGACAATAGAGATTAGGCACGAAAATACAAACGATGACACCATAGTTGAAAGGAATGGAAGTAAAGACAAAGAGAATGCGGAGATAATGCTACGACTAGCAAAATAAATGCTAGGAATGCTAATACAGTGACTGCGCTAGAGCTGCTGAGGGAACTACCGCATAGGTAGCATGTGAAAAGAAAAGGTGACCCCCCCCCCCCCCCCCCCCCCCGAAACTTTGGAAATGCCCTTTAACTGCAATTATAGCCGGATTGAAAAACGGACTGGGCAAGGAAGGATCATACATTTATATTGAGCTGAATTCCAGCAATAGCCCACGAATGTACTGGGGTTTGAATGACAAACATCCATGCAAAACAAATGAAAGCGCAGACGGTAGTATGGAACGGGTTTAGAGGAACGCACGCAGAAACACAAACATGGTATAGTATTAGTGAAAACAGGTCAGAGGAGTGCAAAAGAAATGCATACATGCCAAGGTGCTTTCTCGGCAGGTAATGCAGAGAGCTTACTATAGGCTCTCTACTAATACTATACTAATTTTATACTAATTTTAATTTTATACTAATTTTTTTTTTTTTTTTTTTTTTGACGCGACACTAGGTTGAGGCTTTGGGCTTGGGCTTTGGGTGGGCATTTTAATTACGAAAGTTAAGGCTGTATCCAACTAGTAAGCTTACTTAGCAAAATGACTGATATCATGCTGTGGGAGCAACTAGCACTTACAGTATTTATGGCACTTTTCAACTTAAAAAGACAGCTTGGTGCCAACAGAGCTAATTATTTCACCAGCAGTTAGTATTATTACAAGTGGCAGGGCATATCTCCTTATCTATGTTCGCTATAGATCAGTAGATCAGTGCATCAGTTCAATAGAAAACTGACATTGGTTCCATTTATGTTGCATTTTCATTTGATCTGACTGGATTACCCTTAAAATTGATTGCAAGGAGAGGGAGAAACAGATCAGAATACTGGGTGAGCTACATTGACTTTTAACGGGAGAGAGAGCGCGGTGTGCTGCGCTGTTCATTCATAAATTTACTGACTGTTGAAGGTAGACTGAAGACGATACCTCAGGCAGGAATATTTAGCTCTACCTCACATTTTTCTACATAATCTAGAGCTCTAGATTCCGTGACAAATGCATTGCAGGTATAAAATAAGGAAAATGAAATGCTTTCTCAGTACACCAACTTGGACAACCGCCACAGTGTGACGTGCGTGCACGAACGTTTGGGGCGACGAATAATGCCCATTGAAAAGCGCAGCTTTAGAGGATGAGGCTTTATGATATAAATAGAGATGTTCCTTCCATACTGATATGGAGGTCACTAATCAGGCCAAGCATCTAATTCCTGTCTCCTCTCCAAAGACTGACAGGTAACGTCACGATATGTGCCAGCCACCAAAACCCGATAAATATCATTGGTCAGGGATCAGCAGATTGAACACGCAGTGATGTTTTCCCCCGTGGATAGCTATGGCACTTGGGGGATGCAAATAAAGCTTAACAAGTGAATGACTTTACCTTGAGAATTTTGATCTCAGTCGCTGGGATATGTTTGCTGCTTGTGGTACATGCGGCCTACCTAGAGGAGAGGCTGGAACAGCTGCCAGGTAATCAGGAGGTGCCCGCAGCAGAGGGTGACTGCAGCATGAGCCTGCGGCAGCGACACCGGAGAGAGGCAAAGACTGAGCGGTCTACAGCGTGTGGAGGCGTGCGTGGATGTAATGCATGGAGGTGGCTAGAGACAGGGAGTTATCCACGGCGTCTGGGATGAAGGAAGAGGAAGGAGCGGGAGACGAGATGTGGTGCGGCCTCCTTCTCTGCTGAGGAAGGCGATTCCAGGTTCTTGCGGCCGCGCTGTGCTGTGGGGAGCCGACTGAAACGCTGATCTTGCCACGGGTGCGAATACTCTGATGATCACGGCACACTAGCTCGGCCACTACGAAGTTGGGAGAGGGGGAGACCCGCTGCAGTCGAAACACCATGTTCGCGAAGTGGGAGAGGATGAGTTCAGCCTCATAGGAGGAAAACTGTCGTGAAATAGGTGCACGCCCCTAGGTCGGTCATTGAGGGAAACGAGGTTGTGGTCGGCCAACAGCTTGGTAGCGACACCCGAAACAGCAACGGTGAGTAAAACATGAACCATTTGCGCATTGTCTGTATGGCACTGATGGAGCAAAAACAACAGAGATTTAAAGTTTGACAGTGGCGGCAATTGACTGGCAACGAGACCGTGGCAAAATCTGATTGGATAGTAGAGAGGAAGGTGAACGCCCACGACCGGCTGATTAGAGAGAGTAGGAGGAGCGAGAGAGTAGAGGGAATTCTGAATGACAGCGTAAAGGAGGTCTTCCTGATTGAACTTAACGCTGAGCTTCATTAGGATCTCAAATATCAGAATATATGAAGGTCAAAAATGAAAATGAATAATTTATTCAAAAGAATTACCAGAGTGAATCATAATTATATTTAACCTGAAAAAACTTTTTGTACACTTATTTTTATTTTGAATACATTGATGTATTTTTCAAAATACAAGATCAAAACTTGAATTTTCAGTTTCAAATTTTATTTTTTCAAGTACAAAACTTTTGGCCCCATTATAGCTCCATAACAGTCCAAATTATCTCTTTATCACATTACTGTTTACAAAACTGTTAAAAAGAAAATGTTGAGAAAACGCAAAATATCAAGGGAATGTGATGCAATAGATTTTTTTGTTTTCTCAACTTTTGTCTGCTGTTGTTCACTTTACTGAAGTTTACAAGTTTAGACAAGAGTGCTGGCAACTTGGATTTTCTTGTTCATCTAATGACAATATTTGAGTTTTGCCTACTTTGATATTCTTGTTCATCTAACAATGAAACTCTTGCTTCAATGGCATGTATTTCTACCTTCAACACTGTTGAATAAACTTACAATTCTAAGTTCAGTGAAATAAAAATTTGCCCACATGCTGAGACTCAGAGACCCCATAGATTTGCATCTACAGAGTTTCCAACAAGACAAATAAGGGTGCTATAATTGCAAGTTAAAAATCCTTGTTATACTGACTTAAAAATTGTTGTAAGGGCAACAATAGAGATAATGTGTTGTCCAGACAAGTTTTTTAGTTGCAAGTGGCAAAGCCTTATTTCTGAGTCAGATCAATTTGAAAACTTGAATGAGATCAACAGTTGCTAGTTATCATTTTTACAGTGTACCTGTCCTGTCACCAGCCCAACAAACCAGCCTGGCCCACCAGAATTCTTCCTGTTTCCCCTCATTAGACACTCTTGGCCTGTATATATCTGCATGTGGATGTATTTGTGAATATGTTGAAGTATATAGTAGTAAGTGTATGACAAGTATACAAGATTTTATGTAAGGGTATTTACAATCATTTCACTATTTGATTGCTTGAGAACTTAAATGATGAAACATAGTGCACTGTATTCATAAACTTTTGACAGACGGTGTGCTGTAGCTGAGTTTGAAAAGTGTAGATAGCTGTAGGTTGCTCAGTGTCTGTGCTACAGTGATGTAACTGACTATTATAGCAGTTTGTGTGTGATCATTTCAACATTTCTCCAGGCCGAGGAGGCGTAGACAAATCTGCTCCTGGTAGGGCAAAGACTGAGTGCAGAAGGATGTCAGTGTGTTAGTTGTATTGCTAGCCCTCTGACAGATCAGATTGTGAGGATGAGGGTGGAATCTGTCAAGGCAACATCATACACTGTAGAGATGCCTCTGATACTGCGGGTGAGACTGCAACACTGCACTTGGCAAAACCAGAGCTGCTGAAGGTTTGAGCCTGCTGGAAAAACTGGGATCTGGAAAGAGCAGCACAAGGGAGGGAAAGATGGAGACAAAGCCTAGAAAAGTGCAAACAGATTTATTTGGCCTGTGCATGGTGTGCTCTGGCTTTCACCCTGTGGCACTCGCAAATCAATAATTGAACAGAGCAAGGATAATAGCTACTACACACACCGTACACTCTGAGCCTGGTGAGGAAAACTCATTTGGAGGCAAAATAAATTGCTGCTCCTGGTCCAGAGTCGCTCATCACCTGTCTCCTTACTGAAGAATGGATGGAGAGTGGTGTCAGCTGCACACACATTAGCTTGTATGCTGGGATTCTACCCATGCTTTACATGTCCTCCAACACATAAAGCACTCATCTGTTTCCTCTCCCTCTCCCTGTCACAGTAACTCTTCAAAGTGTGACCTGATCCCTCATCCCACAGATTAGAAAAGCAACCCAGTCCTAGATCCCAGTGACATCCCAGTGGTGAGGTCCAGTGGCGTAATGAGTCAGCACCAGGCCCCAATGCAAGAGTATCAAACCAGGCCCTGCCCATCACACTCAGACATAATATGACGTAATGTCAAGGAATGAAAGAAGTGAAAGCATGCAGCTTTAAAATGACCAACAACAGCAAAATGCACTGCCGTGATATAGAGGAGGAGTCATAATAGCAAGGCCAAGGTAGTGATAAACCAGCCTGCCTAACAAAATCTGGTGTTGGAGCATCATAACAGATTAAAGCATCATCACTGTCAGCATACCTCCTCACATATAAAAGCAAACTGGTGACAGCACAGCTTTACGTGGATGAAAAACATACAGGTTAACAGGTGACGACACACCTGCACACAGATGAAAACTAACAGGGGACACCTCACCTTAATTACAGATTAAAATACAGTATACTCAGTGACGGCACACTGTCACATTGACATTCTTCGTGTCTACATGTAGGAATCAGCAAATAAACAAAAAACAAACAAGTGTGTCGGTTTATTTCTCAAATAAAATAATAAATGTTGTACTTACATAGGTGCGCTCTCTTTAATACATCCATGGGAACAACTTGTGCTGCTCATCTTTCTGAAATTTTCTCAAAGAAAACTATTCTCAATTCTGTTCTCAAACTTACTTTTGTGTTTGTATATCACTTGTTTCTCACTTACTTGCTGTCTTGACATTTCACTAGCTAACTTTCTGTTGATTTTCCCTCACAGTAGTATTGTGCACGTCCATAACTGCAATAACCCAGAATTCCATGCAGACGCTCTTTGTACATTCTTGAACATGAAATCGCCAATTAGTCCTTATTTAAACTTAATTTAGAAACGTGACATAGATGTACGAGTCAATAAACTATGTGTAAAACTTAGTTTGTGTTATCGTAATGTTTTTTATTTATTTGGTGAATGACAGCAAGTATGTGGCACCATGAACTGAGTGTCTTGACTGAATAAGCACTATAAATATCTTCCATGCCTATGTACAGGACTATGTGCTGATAAATGGTAGCCACAGCGTGTTGTTATGATGTCATATGAAGATTAGGGGCCACATCTATATAAGAAATTATTGGAGGCTTGTGTGCCCAGGCCCTAGTCAGTTGTGGACACTAATGCATCTGCATTGCCTGCATATATGGTAGTTCTGCCTCTGGTGAGATCTGCTTGACTATGGTCATTCCATAGTGAGATTGTGACATAGTAGGGCACATGTCAGCTCTGGAGTTGAAGTGGGAGGTAAGTGGATTCTTGAGTAATATTTGTGGATAAAGAAGGCACTGGAAAAGAGATGCTGAGCTGTTCGGGGATGAGAGAACAGAGCTGCTGCTCTTGGGGATTTATATGCAGGCCCAGAGCAACTTACAGTAATTCTGTTGCACACCGCAGCTTATATCTCACCTGGGTATGAGTCAAGTCAACTTTATTTATATAGCACATTTCAAACTCAGTGTGCTTCAAGATACATCATACATGACAAAACATAAAATAGCATATAAGATAAGCAAATATTACATATATAAAGACAAGTAGATGAAAACGTACGAGATAAGAAGGTATTATTATCATTATTCTTAAAAAAGAGAGATAATAACAATAATAATAGTGATTCCTAAATAAACAAGAAAGAAAAACTAAACTAAACAAACTTCAAACCTACCTAAAAGCTTGCAAAAAAGATTTTTAGTTTGCCTTTAAAAGAGAACACTGTTGTAGCAGACTGTAGTTGTGTGGAGGACAAGGACCATAACAACTGAAAGCTCCATGAGCTGATTTAGAGTTGATTTTAGGTACAATGAGGAGACTTTTATTTTAGTTTTTGTTAAAACTCTTGCTGGTGCATTCTGAATAAGCTGGAGTTTATTTAATGTCTGCTTTGTCAGTCCAGAAAAACACACATTACAGTAATCCAGCCTAATGGAAATAAAAGTAGGAACCAGATTTTTCAGAGTCTGATTGAGACAAGAAGCATCTAACTTTTGATATATTTATAAGATGATAAAAGGCAGTTTTAGAAATATTAGAGATGTGCTTCTGGAAATTAAGATCACCATCTAGAATCACACCCAAGTTTTTCACAACCAGTCAACCTGTCAACCAGTCCCTGCACAGACACACATTACTGATCAAACTGATGGAACATTCCTATCATAATTATCATATCACTTTGGAGATGATAATTGTGGTGCAGCTGAAATCACTTTAAGATTTTAAAACTAGACTAAATGTAGTTTAAAAGTGATATTTTTACAAGTAGCAATATGCTGCTTTTATCTGAATGTGTTTTTGAAGCATTTCATTTTGAAATGTTTACACACATTGAAATATAGAATGAACACAATTTTTGAAGTCTAAAGATTTACAGTCAGTTTGAACCTATAGGGGCAAAATCATGTTAATTGTATCAGACTCTGACTTAACATGTAAGTAAACTATGTTGTCTTATCTATTTGATCCATATTTTCATCTTCAGTCACTGTCACCTGCATTTTTGTCCCTGTAAGATTACAAAAAATAAAAATAGGTTATTGAAAATTCAAATGTAATATACAGTCAAATTCCAGCATATTAAATGAGCAATGAGTGGACTGCGCTGAATAGAATAAAATAGTGTTAACTTGACTCCTTTCTCCACTCCTGTTTTTTAAGATAAATTTCACGGTCTGCATTTGTACCTAAAATAGAAAGTCTGCCTTTTGTTTACCTGTTGTTATGGTGAATCATAGTATTAGAGTTCCACTGACGATGGCTTTTATGCAACATACTCAGAGTTGATTGAACTAATTCTGATCAGCAAGTTTGTGAACCAAAACTTCCAACCTCAGCCTTTGTCAACTCAGAGTTCAGGATTAGTTTGTTAAGCCTGCTCTCTGAAACAGGCCCCAGGAGTTACTGGTGTTAAGGCTGGTGCTGCAAACCTGACTTAATTGTTGACTGACTGATTAATGATATCGCAAGTACTGGTTTGTTTTGTTTTTTGGGGGATCCGCTACAAAATCTAGCGTGGATTTGTTTGGGGATTATGGGGAAAAAAATTAAAAATTAAATTTAGCTTGTAAGAATGAATTTCGATCTTTTTAAAAAAAAAAAATGCACCAGTGTCAGATCAGTACTCAGTATCTGCCAAAACAAATAGTATCGGATAGGGTTGGGCGATTAGATGGATCGATAATGGGCTGAATCCATCGCTGATTGCTTTTTTTGGTCGATTTTTAGGGCTGTATTCGTCATTTTATTTTGCTAATGTAATAGTCTACAGAGTGACAGCCTCTGCTCTTCACCGCGCTCTCATCCAGCGGCGCAGTTCACACCCACTCAGCCGACCATGAGCGCTCTGAGCTGGTGAGGACTGAGAGGAAAACAGCCTGCAGAGTCGGACTCTTTACACTGTTTTCACGCGGTGAATTAAGGATTTATTTTGACCAAACCAGAGTTGGTGATTGTTGGAAGAGTGGACAGACTAACAAAGACGATTTTGGTGAGTTTTACATGTTTTTCTGTTGAGTTTTAATTAAGTGTGTTTTCCGAGGAGTTAATTAGCCAATTAAGGTCGTCTTAGTTTGGTAAAAGAGAGAAACTTGAATTCAGAAGGTGTACAGTTGTATTTCTCTGTTTAAAATGGAAAATAAGTGTGAGAACATTTTAATTTCTTGACACTTTATAAGTTAATTTTGTCTATTGGACGTAGTGAACGTACGCAGCATGCGTAACATACTGAATTCCTCGCTTGCGCGATGATGATCGTTTGGAAAATTTTAACATATCGCCCAACTGTAGTATCGGAACATCTCTAGATGTGTGTTTTCCTCGAGCTGACATTCTCTATCAGAGTCCTGGGAATGTGAGGGTTCTGCACAGTATCCTGTTCCTAGGACTTCCTCTTCTGGACAGAGACTTCACAGCCACTTCATACAGCCCCTCGCATTATGTCAGTTTGAGGTCCTCAGCCCTTGTCTATGAATGTCTTGCTCAGGTTGTCCTGGTTCCACAATACAGACCTTGTTACCTCGGGTGATGTCTAAGCCAGTATTTGGACGTCAACACTGACTGTATTCATGTTACTCACTTGTGTCTGAGGTGATCAGCTGGTACAGCATTTGGAGTCTTAAAGTGTGTTCTTGATCATCTTGTTTAGTTTCTCTCCTGCGGTTTTACATTCAGTTATCTGCTTTATTTTACGGTTTCATATCAGCTTTCAGATGTATAATCAAGTCATGTTGAATAGCCCCTGATGAAAACCAACATTTCCTGATTTTGTGGCTCCATAATAAAAGCTTTTAAATAACAAAACAACAGAAGGCTTTTATTGCGAAGAAGTTGTAGGAAATGAAACATCCATGTTACGGGCACCGCTGTGCCCTCCTCCTCTTGTCTAACCCTTTTGCTGTGTAGCTCTGTCTATGTTGATTGTAGTGTGTGGACTCTGGTCCATGGTTGGCTCCAGCTGAGGGGGTGTGGTCTACCCTATCTTCCTGCTCCTGCTCTATCCAGCCTGCTGATTGGTGCCGTCTTATGACTTATGACATGCAGCTTGCCAATAGTGCCTCTTGATGTTGTGTTTCGTATTTGCCAGTTAGAGTAATCCGTTCTGTGAAATAGAGGCACTCTGTTGTTGTTAAGAGGACTGGGCCAGACATTAGATTTAAAAACTAATTCAAGTTTGTATTAGATACACTTGGTAATTAGGGTGCTATCTCCTTTTGTATTTATGTTTTTTATCCAGGTAAGGTAATCAGACAGGGTTTTGTTTTATATTCATTTTTATTTGTTACCTTTAGGTAGTGATTAGCTCCTCCTTTTGTGAGTCCTCTTTTTGTTTTATTTCTTTCATCATTTGTGATTAATTTCTAAGAAATTTCAAATATATTACCTGGTAATTACTTAACATTTATTAATTAATTAATTATTTAACATGAAACTATGCAACCTGGAAATTAAGGCATTACCAATTATCCCTGCATAGATCAAATAGAATGTAAAAGAAATCCGGATTAGATTACATGATAAATTCCAAACTGCATCCAGAGAAAAATAAGAAGGAAAAAAGGGATTGGAAAGCAGCACAGACAAAGACTGTTCCACTAACTGCTTTGATTTCTTTACTTTCCAGCAGCCTTGGCAGGAGGAGGCAGGAGAAAAGCAGATTCATTTTTGACGATTGGATCAATAAAGATATTTTTGCCCCTTTTTCCTCTCCTCCCGACACATCTAATTTATTGTTTACCTTGCACTTATTGAGTTTTGAACATTGTTAAATCATACCTTTCAGCTGTTTAATTTCACCTTGCGCCAGACCTTCATTACCCCCAAGCATTCTGTCTTTAAACATGCTATCTGCTCCGAGTACAGAGAAGGGATGAAGAGAATGGAGAGAGAGGGGAAGAGAGGGAGATGAAGCCACCCACAGGGTGCTAAAAAATCTTCCCTCTCCATTATTTGGTCTCTCCTCCCTCTCCTATAGCTTAGGTGCTCCTGCATGAAATGCTGATGTGGTTTCCCCCCTCCCTCCCCCAGGCCTTTCTTCTCCATCTTTTCCCTGTGGCAATAGATCAGATTTCCTCCAGGGAAATCATTACTTGGCATCATTACCATTCCCAGCACTTTTATCTACTACTCCTTGTTTCCTCACTCCATCGCTTGATTAAGTTTAGGGAGGGTAGGAAAAGGGGGAAAGGGAATACCTTTTAACGCCAGCCCCAATAAATAGGTCTTGGAGGAGTTGCTTTGATTGGGGTACTTTGAGGGTTCCGATGTGGATGCTGTCTTATGGGACAACTCCTTTTCCGTCCAAATTTAAAATAAAGCCCTCCAATGTTTCCAATGAGAGCCATGCAAAAGTGCTGTTATTGGTGGAGGCTAACTGCAGCAGATGTTCCACTTCAACCTTTATTAGCAATGGTAATGAATTTAGCAGACTGCTGACTGTGCGGAAGACATTTGTTACAGCTGAACATAACTAGAAGGTGAGGGAAGCAAGTAACGAACACGGATGCAGTACATGGACGATAAGGAGCATGTGTCACATACAAAGTGCTCATCAGTGCACAAGCAAGTTTCAGAACTTGCCACCCATGACTGTGTGTGTGTTTGACCAACAAGCGAATGACAGTCTTGTCTGTTCACAGTGACACAGTTCAGTGACAAATCAGTGGAATGGACAATCAGCTTCTGACAGATATATCAGTGTCTGTAAATGCCACTATAGAAATGCCAAAGGTATTTTTTTAAATATTTAGAAACAGTGACTCCATTGCATAATTTGTGCCCTCGAAAGCGATGACTAGTTTATTTTACACTGTAAAGTGTCTCACACACATTGTATCTTGGTCAATATAATCAAAAATGCATATTTTCCCCCAACCCTGTAGTGCTAATCATCCATCTGGAGTTTTTTGGTGAGAGTTTTGGAGATATTGGCCATAGAGATGTTCGCCTTCTCTTTCATAAATGGCACTCCAAGTGGAAAAAATACATTTAAAATACTCAACAGCAGTGTCCTTTTCCAGAATTCATGATCTGTTTGCTAAAAAATAATCCACAGACCTTGGTGTGAGCAGTTTCATGTAGGAGCTACTTTTTTTCTACAGTAGAATATACCGGGACTACTTTGGAATCTACTGGAACTACTTTCTTTTCTACTAGGAAGAAAGTTGTTCCTACACGAAACTGCTCAGAACAAGGTCTGTGGTTATCTTGAGTGACCGGGCGATGATTTTTGGAAAGAGACAATGGGTTTGAAAATTTGAAAAATAATTTTTGGTGCTTTGAGCACCACAGGCCACAAGCCATTTAGTCCCATTACAATAAAGTAACCTGACATAAACATGTCATACATAGCAGGCATAATCATCAAACTTAAATAAACTACTTAGCATTGTGTATTAACATTACAATATAATGACATATGTGGTTGCTTATGATATTGGCGTTCATGGGACCATTATAGTTGTGTCATGAATGTTTTCCCTGATCTCAGTGATACATTCCCCATCTACATCTCATTATTCATTGACCCCACCCCTTCCTCGCACCACGCGACTGAAGCCTTCCATGGATGGGTCATCCTGGTGATTGAGAGATCCAAGTAAACACATAAACATGGTCAGCCTCTGAGACCAACAGAGACCAGTTTGATGACAGGGTTATAGTATAGTACCATAGTGGTCTTTGGTCTTCTTGCCAGGTTTGGCTCTCCTGGCACCAACAAGCTGTCATAAGTGACAGCTTGTTTCATTAGCCAAGTGCAGGATTAGTCATCAACACTTTTTAATCCTTTTTCAGTAAATTACAAGCTCTGAAATACCATTACAAATATTAAAGGCCATGTAAAGGGAATTTGGACATTTTCTTCTAAACACATTATATAGGGCATAAATGTTTTGCTCAAAACGTGTAAAAAGCCTCCCAACTATTTAGAATTGAATTGTGGAGCTAGACTTGTCAAATTGTGTTTCAAGATTTCTGTGTTCAAGATTTTGTGGGCGGCTCTGAAATGGCAGCCGTGTGTTGTATCACAGCTTCCATTAGCATAAACCCGCCCCTGCTGCTCCAGCGGTATAAAAACATACAGCACGGTATCCTCGGTGGTTCTCCTGCTCGCTCGCAAGTCACAGATAGCGCTGATGATAGTTTGCTGCTAGCTATCTAACCAGTTATGCCTCATCCACCACATGCATGCATGTTCTCTGGATGCCAGAATGTGCAGAGTAGCAGCTTGGTGACTTGATTTAAGGGGCCTTCACATGATAAGAAATTTATCCCGGACTCACCGCGAGGTAGAGCACAGAGAGGCAAAGCACAGCGCCACAACTGCTATGACCTGTCTGCCTGATATACAAACGGCTAAACTAACATTAGCTCTGGAAGTAGCTTAAGTTCATAAACTATATGATTCACAAATCTTATGACCCAACCTGACTGTTCACATTTCACCATGCATCAGTTCACTGGCGAGATTGTTGTCTGCTTTTAATGTTGTGTTATAGAGTTTGGGGAACCTAGCATTACGGATCGTGTCTGGAAGGGAACCCTTGATTTGTGAAATTCTCGCGAGATTGTTGTATGTTGTTCCTTCATTATGATGTTAAAATGATCACTCTGCGAGATCTTCTGTGGGTCTGGGGTCCCTTCAAGACTCGACCATCAGTCACTGTCTGCTCCGCTTGTGTCACTTCGACATATCTGTGGTCTCGTTATTATCCCGCTGGCAGCGATGCCGGCGGGATTATGTGCACACCTACCACCAAAGAGAGTAAAAGTTGCCTTGTGCGCTTATAAATGGAATAAATAAATTACCATTCTGATTTCAGACTGTGAGGAACAAGGTTGATCATCACGTAGGTCAGTGTCTGGCTCTGGTGGCTCAAACGAGTAGGGCTTGGTCAGTCCAATGAGGCTGCCAGCGTTAGCAACCATTGTCTCCTCCTTGTACAAGACACGGAAGGCGGGAACCCTCCCGTGTGTGGGCGTGGTTTCAGCGCCTCCAGCGGACATGCCCCCAGCCTCTCATAGCAGAGAAAACTGATCATTTTTTCATTATTTTGAGACCTAATTTATGCTTACCGTTTTTTTTATCATTCAAATTTGGCTGGGTGATTAATAACATGTTTCTGTGGTGTGACAAACTCAGAACACACATTTATTGCTACTTTACTGTAACTTTAAGAAGACCTACAAAATGACTGTTTTTGTCATACAATACTGTGATAATAAAAACATTAACACATTAATTTTGACTTGAAAATTTTTTTAAAAACGTTGGGCTCTGGAACACATGATCAAAAGCACACATTGGTATGCCTTTTCACTCTATGAACGTACTGTAAAAGGAGCACATATTTTCTGGTCAAATATAAATGATAGTGATAGGCCTTCAGTGCAGTGACTGTGCTCATTCTATTGAGAAATCCTCTCTGTAACATGTTGATTGCAGTTCTAAGTCCTTCCCTGTATTGCTGTATTGTTAAGCAGCTTCCCTCTGTGCCACATATCTATAATTCATACTCACAATTTTGGTTTCTTTGTTGTCCCTGCAGGCAGTCCCAGGTAAGTCCTGGTGCCTCAGTGGTGCTGTATGGGGCTAGGGGGCCCTGAGGTAGAGCCTTGGGCAATGGCTTTGGCCCAGCAGCTCTCCAGAGACACTCCTGTTCATCTGCTCCGCTCCAGAGACAAATACAAACACTCCACAGTCTCCGTCAGCAGCCACTCTGTCTCTCCCTTCTGCTGTCTCTCATATTCTATTCCTCTCTCACTCTGCCCACATATTCAACCCAAAGTGATTTACACGATACAAGTGCAGCATGTGGGCGTGCTCCTCCAAATTGTGCAAGTGGGGTCAAGGGGTCAATGGTGGAGGCGGCCAAAAGATGTCTTTCATGCCTTCACCAATACAAATACATCTCACCAATCAAACTTAGACAGGGGGAGTCATGCTGATAGCAGCTGTATGAAGTATGAAAAGTAACATGTCTAAACACACAGCAGAGACATCTCCACTGCCAGTGGGACTGAATCTAAACAGCAAACAATCACAACCTGTCACAACTGGGACTCCCAAATGACAATTGAATCAAATGCTAATACAAGCTAACGGTGCAGTTTCTGGCATTAGGGGTTACTTCTGTGACAGTCCTCACAATCCAACAGACTTTTCACAGTTGCTGCTTTTTGACGGATCAGAAATGAAGCTCCCTCAGCCTCTGCAGGCCTCTGTGGGCCACCTTGGCCTTGGCTGGGGCTTGCCGCGGTATTAGGGGTGTCAGGTTCTGTGACAGGACGGTGAACAGTAATTACAGCGAGGCCCCCGCCCCCGTAAAGATCCCATGGTGTCATGAGGACGGCGCTGGATTGGCAGGAGGAGCACCAGCCCTGGAGTCTCCAGAGAACCCATTAGAACAGAGGCCCAGCGTCCTGATCAAGCCAACCCTGTGCACTTCCACTGCAAATTATAGCAGGGCCCACTCAGTTGTGGAGCTCACTGTTGTTGTTAGCGTCACCTCAGTCCGCAGCCTCCTTAATAACGCACTCAGTAGCGAGAGCTTGCAGTCAGCAGGGTAAGACGTGCAGGTTGAGTTAATGATGGGGGTTGCGGCTTCCGTGTGATGTTACATGAGATCTGATTGGTAGAGAGATCCTGACCTTGTGCTGCACTGGACCTATTATTGAGAAAACAAGTCTGCAGGCTTTGTAATTGTTCAGGATTTATATAAGTATCGTTTGGGTTAGTATTCTATTCAGGACACATTTTGGATGTCTGAAATAAACAGGTTTTGCTGAGGATTAGAGGTGTTTTCTTTTTATTGTTTGCTCACATACTTTTGTTGGTTGTAATACAATATGTGGCAAAAAGTAGGTAGACATCTGAGAAAAGTATGTAAATACTTTAATATTCCAGCCAAATGCTGTAATTGAACAAGTGATTCTGAAATGTGCATTAGTCTTCTGCTATAACAGAATTTACTCCTTTAGAGAGGTCAGCCTCAGTATTTTGGAATTTGGCCGCAGTGCTTTGCTCCCTACTCAAGTACTGAACTTACATACAGTTTTAAGGTACTTGCTAATACTTCTACTCCTCCACTACATTTCAGAGCCTCAAAATTTTAAGTTAACTTACCCTTAAGAGTAGTTAAATCTAAAATACTCAAGTAGATTTTACTAGCAATTTTCTAGTAATTTTTTTCTCAGGCCACTTTGTATCTAATTACAAAAACCCTGTAAAAATGCTTGGTATTTCAGGGTTATTTAACTGGCTTTATTTTTTTTTTTAAAGTAACATTTACATAATATTTCATTTATCTACCACAGCCCTATTCTGAATATGGATTTATTGCATTTTTAATATGGGCTACTTTTTAATTAATAAGATTGTCTTCATAAAAGTTTTCTACAAAACATGAAATAACAGATGTCTTTTTTTAACAGCAGCACCTTTATTATGTTTTCCACAATATTGATGCAAGAAGTAATGGCTTACACATCAAATATATACAGTCTGGTTGGCATTAAACCATTTCTAAATCAGTGCTGCTATCAGCACTGCCAGTTCAAATCAATACATCAAAAATACATCATTTTGATTACATATTTGTCTGCCTTCTCTGGAATATAATGAAACTCAGTGGCACTGGGTTTCTGTCATGCTCTTTATCTCTGAGACCTTGCTGGATTTTGCATCGATAGTCCATGAGCAGAAGGCAGTCCACACATTTACATTCAGCAAGAACCTCTTTTCTCTCAATGATCGACACTTGAGCAGGGCTGTGCACTTCCATGGATGCCAAGGATATTGAAGACATGATGAGCAGAGTCTTCTTCAGAGCTTCTTTTCTGACATCCTGTTAAAAACATGTGAAACAGTTTTCAGGAGTCCACAACACATATGTTTTTTAAAGTTCCTGGATATGCAGCAGGTGATTTACTGGTGAATTTTTCATGTCTATTTCTCTGGTTTGTGTATTAGTGTACATTTGGGTCACTGAGGTAACCAGTGTTTTTCACAAAGATAATCCACTAACATTGTTTGAAAAACCCAGAAGGTTGTTAAAAATACTGTTTTATTTTTAGCCTTTTCAGAATCCTCAAACACTTGAGATAAGCTGTGGGATTTGGATTCAACTTCAAAATAAATTCAGAAACTGAATAAAAATGATAATTATAATTCATCAGAATTAATCAATCATAATTTACTAAATAGAATATGGTCAAATGTTTTAAACATTAAAGATACAGTACATGTAAAAATTTGTCCCAACCACTTACTGTATCATAAATGCCGATGTTAGTTAATGCCTTAAACTTTGTTGAACTGATTTAAAAAGTTAACCAAGATTATTAGGTTGGAAAAAAGACAAGTTTATTATGATCCAAATAATCATTAGAAAATCACAAATTTTTCAAAGTGACCTGGTTGTTTTTCACTCACAGTCTCCATCAAGCAGTGATGACGACGTCTCTTCTGTCTTCAACATGTTGCTGTTGGACAGAAGTCAATTTATTTCAGAGAAAATATATATCTACATATTAGAAACAGATGCTACTATAAGCCTGCACCAGTGTCTAAAAGGGCAAATTGAGAAAGGTGGTTAAAAAAAATGTAAATTTGGGCGCTCGGTGGGCTAAGCAGCTAAGTAAGCTGCCAATAAGGCAAGTAAGGTGTTTTAGCTTGTAGAAAAAGTATAACATTACATCATAAATGTGACTTTGCAGTAGTTTTAATCACGGCATCCTCCTCTACAAATGAAAACCTGGTCACAAGAAGCAGCTTGTGTCTAAAAGCAGCACGTGTGCCAGCAGGATAACCAGCTAGCAAACTAAACTGATGAACTAGTGCTAATGTTAAAATATTCTATACTCAAACACTGACTGAAGCTGACAAGCAAACAGGAATTTACAAAGTTAATTAGCTTATAACTTCCCCCTGTGGCTTCACATCCATGATTTTTTTCATCAAATAAGCAACAAAACCACCACAGTCAGTCTGTTGTCCTCGTCCAGCTCCTGCTGTTTTGGTTGGTGACTATTTTGAAAAAGCGCAGACTCTCCTCTGACCACAACCACTGAGCTCAAGCTTGTCAGACTTGCTCCCATTGCCCAAGTAAATTTTACTTTCTTGTGTCAGGTTATACAGTCAATACAGTAGTTTAGTTCATTTTACTTGATGTAAGAGATGAAATTTACATATGAAAATAAGGATACATAATTACAGACAAACACCAAGTAACATACTAAATAAAAGGTGACATTTTAAAGTAAAAGCACTTAAATAATGATTTCTTGTAGAATTTAAACAAATATCAAGATAATAATTACAGGGCCAAAAAATCATTTTTGTCAGTATAACTGCTAGCTGCCCCCAGAATTCTGGGACCTGACATATCCCTCTTGCTGATACTACTAATAACCAGAGGTGACACCAGATTAATTAGGACTGAAACCTTAAGGATTATAACTTTAAAGTCACGTCCAGTCATGTTTTAAACAATACAAAATGCTCTGCACTTGTGTCTGATGTTTCTTTTTGCAAAATGAATTCTAATACCTTGTTAAAATGGCTTACATATAGCTCTACATCTCCGGAAAGATTAAATGGAAAGCAACTGGACTTGTTTAAATGTCTTTTGAAGACTGATTTGATTTAAACAAGTCCAATTGCTTTCGATTTAATCTTTCCAGATTACAGATTACAATGACCTGGACGAATGAGAACATTCACGGACATATAGCTCAACACCTTGCCTTCATTTAGTATTCAAGGATTAATGAATATGCAAATAGTCCCCACCCTTACCCCTAACTAGCTGCACCTTGCTTCTCCTCTGTTCTGCTAGTTAATCACGGTAACTAGCTACATCCTGCTTCTACTGTGGGCTTGGCATCGCTTCTAAAGATATGTGTAGCACCACTCCCTTAGGTTCCGTAGGTTTATGAGGTCATATACCCAACCTGACTGAATCTGCTTTTTTGAGACTGCCCTTGCTCCCTGCCATTTCAAAGCAAGCAATGCTCAGACAGGCACTTATTTGGCTCTTGATATGTCTTGTGACACATGAACAATACCACATGAACAAATGAACAAGGTTAAACACATGATTTTCACTGGAGGGGGTCTTTAAAGCAGATTGCTGTCCACCAGAGAGTCTTACTGTCACCTATTTTTCAGGAAGAGTGTGCAGCCTTACAGTATAATTACACTGGCTCTCCAATTTATAATATAATTTACAGTAAATGAACACATCCCTGCAGCCTCTCAAACCCAGTGTAATGGTAACCTAATAAGCCTGTAATTGTTCATGGTCAACATCAAACCTATAACCTGCCTGTAGCCGACAATAATTATTAACATAGTCTGCCTCTCAGTTTATGTTAGCTAGCAGAAGGTGGCAGCGGAACATGGATGATTAACTCACCCGACTATTTTTATAGTAAGAGCAAAGCATGCTAATCTAATCAAGATGACATCCCTTAGCTACAAAGCTAGTAGCAAGCTAAAGCAAACAAACAAACAAACAAACAAACAAACAAACAAACAAAAACGTTTGTTCAAACTATATGTGTGACTTGAGTTCGAGTCCCTATCTGTGGGTTGAGATCAGGTCATTGTCCTGTTCCCAAAACTGATGGAAGCACAATATTGTAACTGTATTTTGAAGCAATAAGAGTTGGTTAGGGTCACAACTGTTATGGTGGGGGAAAGGGGTCAGTGTGACTTTCTGTTTTACTTGCTCCTATGGACTGCTGGGAAAGAGGGCTGCGTAAATGTGATGCAGAGGCACAGCATGCAAACATGGACAGAAATGTTGACATGATGTAAACTTTATTTGATCACAAAGTCTTGTGTTACTCTTCAATTCAAGCCTTCTAGCCAGCTTGCCAGGTTCAAATTACTGTGACTACGTTCAGTTTAATTAATTCAAAATCACAACATGACGTTAATGTTGTAAGAAAACATTGCAGTGTATGTGATCATTCAGGTATGAACAGCGTGTGTGATTTGGTGGTTGTGCTACATACATAGGCTCAGAAACAGGCTCAGCCACCGACTATATACCAAAATTACACTGTCATTACATTGTCATGGCAGCTTTTCTAAAAAAAAAATTGCGATGATTGTTGCAATGTTTTTGGGCAGTGAAATTGCAGGAGCCAGTGAAAATTGCAGGAAGAAGTTGCAATTTTCTTTGTTTTTTAAATAATTGATTAAAAATGATTGATTAAAAGCCAACTTGTCCTGGTGAGAATAAATCTATTATTCTATTCTAAGTGACCTTGCCAAAAAGGATTACAGGATTAGGAAATTATTGATACAAAACTTTTAACAAAATCTGCTTTATTTGTAAATGAAGACGTGCACCTGGTGGGTGTTCCACACACAAAGAGTTGGTAAAAGTCAATAGGTAAAAGTCAAGGTTGTGCAGAAGGTATTGGTTGAATTGGCATTAATTGTTCAGACCCTCCAAGATTTTGTGGGCTGTTTATGGGATTGTTGCAGTCTAAAATATCTGATTTCATGGCAGCTTTTCTATAAAGAAAAAAAAAAATGCATCGCAGGTTGCAATGTTTTTAGACATTTTTAGCAATGAAATTGCAAGAAAAAATGTTGGTATAATTAACAAAAAATCAAAGGTAACTTGTTCCTGGGAGAACAAAACCGCACTCTGTTCTAGGTGTTTTAACCTTATCAATAAGATGTGCATGTATGATCTTTTCGTGGGGGACTGCTCTGATCGGTGGAACTCACAGGAAGCTACCATGATTGGTCAAATCTGAAGAAAAGTTGCAGAGTTTGGACAAAATTGCAGGGACGCACAGAATTCAAAGGGATTGGTTGAATTTGCATGAATTGTTGTGATCACAACATCGCAACTTCCTGGAGGGACTCATTGTTGTGATTACAACCTTACTACTTCTTGGAGGGACTGGTTACACTGCCATTACAGTTTTACTCTTGCAGTTCCCCTGATGCAGCTGGCACACCCCACTTTGGGAAACGCTGACCTAGACCAAAGCAGGAGTAGCAGCTCCAGGTCAACATACTTTTGATCATATATTATGCCTTGCACATATACCTTTTGATTTTCATTGGCTGATTGTACATTTAAGTAAAAGTTTGTCTGTGTGTATGTAGTGCAGGTAGGAGGCCTATTGCTGTCTGTATTTTCTAAAAGTGCACCTCTGTTTATCGCTGATACACACAGTTCTCGTCAGATCCCCCATCTGCCCTGTTTGATTACACTCGTTCTTCAGAGAGAGGGGAGGAGAGAGAGGGAGTAGTGCCTCTGAGTCTCCTCCGCCATTTCACACAACAAAATAAGATGTTTCATCACACAACGCTTCTCCACCAAACGAGCTGGGTGGGTTGGAAACTGAGAGAAAATTGCCTTTTGAATAATCCGCTTCTTGATTTTTTTTCTTTTTTCCTCCTGAAAGGTTTTCTGAAGGTTATTGTTGAGAATAATGCAGCTCCTGCCCCCCTGCAGATGACAATCATCTTTCCAATTTGTTTGAGATTAGGTCATATGGAAACAGCACATCGTAAACACACAGGGTCGGCACGCCGGCGGTGGAGGATGGGGAGGGTGGCACCGTTTCCCCCTGTTCTGGGTGCATCCAGCCTTGATTGCCATGACACTGGCAGTGGAAGAAACCAGGGCAACAGACAAACAGAAATCCACAGATCTCTGTTACTAACTGGGAGAAAGAGAGAAGCCGACCCCCCACCCTCCTCCCGGAGCAGCATGACCAGATTGGATGTTTGATTTGCGGCTGGATCAGTAAACACACTTTGGCTTCGGCTGTTTCTTTTGATTCAGCGTAAATCATATCTGAACAAACAAGCGAGTTCTCAGTGTTTGAAATACGACAGTATTGACATCAGCCCCGCCATCGGAGAAGAACATTAATATTTCTCTTAGCACTACTACAGGCCCACTTTTATCAGTAAAACACTTCAAATCAAATAACACCACAGTGCATGTTGGTCAGCTGTGGTGGTGGTGCGTGTGTGTGTGTGCGTGTGTTTGTGAGGTAGATTGCAGTAATTTTTCTAGCATGGTTGAACTGTTGGACTGAGGCCTGAATGGCATCTGGTAGAGGTTACCCTGCGACATCAAAAGAGAGATTTGTGAGACCCAGGGAGCTGACTGGCTGCAGAATCCTGCATCTCCACAACCATCAGCCTCCTGCTCTGCATCCTGACTGCACTGAGGTTAATGACACACACATTCCTCAGCAACGATAACTTGCCTAATGCGTTCTCTGAATAGAAGATCAGTTGACTGGGTCAGATTAGTGCTGGAACACGTGTTTGAGATGCAACTACACAATCAATAGGGTGCTAATTGTGTGTCTCCGGGTGTGTCAATAATCAACTGGGTTAGCTTGTGACTCTGAATCAAATGCCTTTTCTTTACGGAAGAGACATGATACATGAAGTTTAACAATATAGATTAGCCTGTTAAAACAAACTAATACATTCAATCTGCTTCAGAGTATATTAAATATTAGAAAGTATGGTGTGTGGTACCACATGCCAGCAGTTTGAACAAAATATAAATTTAAGGCCCCTCAGGCAACCAGACTAAATTATATTATAAAATCTTAAAGGAGAAATCTATAATATATTTACTGTAATAAAATACTGTAAAATGACCTTGATCAGAGATCAAGGTAATACGTTTAGTTGAAATACATGCTTCACTTGACATGAACACTACAGCCACAGTGTCTTGTGTTGAAATTTTCATTCCAAAGTTTTGTATGTCCATTTCATATTAATTAGAATTAAAATTAATGCCAAATTTTTGCTGAACGAGTAAGTGTCTGTTCATGAGTCATGAGAATTCATTAACAATCTTGTAGAAGGTGTAGATGTTTATAATTCTTAAATTGAACAAAATGTTAATGGAGTTTGGTAGACAGCCACTTAACTCATTGTCCAGAGTGTGTATTTTCAGGATAACGGGTTTAACTTTACATTGACAGACAACTTAGAGCAGAGACTCATCATTGGTTATTATTGTCAATTTACATTTCATGCATTTTGTGCTCCTGCAGAGATCCTGCAGAGATCTTTCAGCCTGCTCATCTCTGCCATGGCAGGGGAGGGGGGGACAGGGTCGGACAACTTGCTTCAACCAAGAATTATATATTAAACAGGATTACAACCTATTTAATATACCGTCTATGGATTCAATTCCATATTTGGAATTTTTTGCAGTACTCACTGTTTCACGCGCAGTGCCTACATATTGTTCCTTTAATTTCATAGGTTGAAAATGGCTCAGAACACCAGACACTACCCTACGTTTTAAATCACCCTGAACTTTGCAGGGCCAATGCTGACGTGGAGTCGCCCATTTGGGACTAATATAGGTCATGAAATTTATATAAAAAACAGGTTAACACCCTCTAATCAGACTTGAGAGGGAATTTGTAAAACAGTGATCATTTTCAAATATATTCTGAATAAGACTCATCAAACATAGGAGTTTGCGCTATTTTTTGCAAAGCTTCAATGTTGTATTTTTCAGTTTTGGCACAGTGGTTTGGATTGTGCTTTTGATGGCTTTAGAAGCTCCACTGGACTTCTTTCCCTTGATGATGATCCCTACAAAAGGGCTACATTTATGTACAGATACTCACCTACAGACACACATACACATACTGGAGGACCGCTCAGCCTCTCAGAGCTGCTAGTGGTAGCTCAGGTAGCTAAAATACAGGTTCTATGCAGAAACATTTAAAAGTGAGTCTTCACATGGCTGGTGAACCTTGACTACCAGTTCTGTATGGCTGTTTCTGCTACACTAACTGGTGGTCAGTGTCTCCTTCACCACCCGCGTCACACAGTACACACGGCCATGCCCCCTTAAGTGGTTGTTCTGTGCACCCCCATTCCCTCTTAGCCCTTGTCCACTTTATAGCATTTTTTAAAATTGTGCCATAAGTGAAGAAGAAGAAGGCATGCTTTATTAATCCCCGAGGGGAAATTACATTCTTTTTGCGATGTTGTAATTTTGCCCAAAATACACACACATGCACAAACAGGATCTCTAGACATGCATCTGAGAGAGGTGTCAGAGACAGTCAGGTGCCCCAAGCAGTTAGGGGTTCAGTGCCTTGCACAAGGGCACCACAGCAGTGCCCAGGAGGTGAACTGGCACCTCTCCAGCTACTAGTCCACGCTCTGTAATTTCGTTCTTGTGGGACTTGAACTGGCGACCCCTGGGTTCCAGAGCCAAGTCCTTAGAGACTGAACTACTGTAAGGAGAAGTCTGAGCTTAGACCTGGAGGTGAAGTTACCACTCAAATGTTTCCATCATACTGAGCATTAATCTACTTCAAGTTGCACATTCAATATGAAACATGGAGAACATCATGGAAGATGAGTCTTTCACTCTATAGATATTAAAAGGCTCATTCTAAGGTAATGAAAACACAATGACTCTTAATTTTCTTCTGGTCTACTGTGAGCTGCTGTCTTGTTCTCAGTCTTTTTACATGGACATTACAACATTTTGGTGACAAACAACCTGGTACCAATACTAGTATTGGAAAATGCCTTAGATACAGCCTAAAATGTGGCATTGGGTATCAGAGTGTGTGAGAATGAGCATCAGTCTGGCACATTTCATGGTCAGCAGAGGGAAGAAACACCAGTTTTACTTTGGCATCAGATTGTGTTGGAAAGTGCATTATTTTAGCAGCTTGTCGTAAGCCAAACATTTCTGGAGTCCATGTCAGGAGGAGGAATAATACGGTGGATAATGTGTTCCCAGTCAGAGCTTCTTCAGGAGTTTCTGGTGTCTTGGTGGAGAAAATTACACACATACATTTTTTAAGTGTCCAGTGTTAATGCCCTTCCAGGAAAAGGCAGAGAAAACCTTAACGAACATCTTTGAGTTAAATGAACATGTGAAACCAAAAAAAAAAAACCCAAAAACTTGGGTATTAATTGGGGACAGTAAAAACCACTGACATGTATCTCTTCAACATAGTGCGTGTGACAGCCATGAAGCAGGATGTGTGCGGTCAACGACAATGGAACAAATTTGAGGTGTAGAAAAATTAACATGTACAATTAGACAGATCTAAGCTCTACCCTAAAGATAGACAAAAGATAGACAGTGCACAAAAGAAACAATTGTCTGGAAGGATGAACTTTTAATCATTGCAAAAAAGTAATAAAAAAAAAGTTCAGGTATTGGAAAGTAAAAGATAGTATCAGAACATCTTTAATATATTATTTTTTCATCCTCAGGGGACCATGAATATCCTCAGCAAATTTCACATAAATCCAGCAATTAGTTTTGAAAATGACTTTTCATGGACAAGTGATGTTGGAACAGAGGGGTCAAGGCATCTTCAGATTTAGAAGTACACATCCTGTGAAGTATCTATATTAAATAATATATTAATATATTATATGCAGCATTGAATCTCTCTGCACCTCAGTCAGAGATGCCACAGCAGCTGTGTTGACTTTGACAGTTGATGGAGAGCAGCTGCATTGACAGCCATGACTGAGGTGTAGCAGCAGCTGCATTCCCAATACCACAGCTGTTATCTTTGATTATGTTTATAAAATTAAAGAACACGGTATGTGATTAGTTTAGTACCCTCTGTCTATTGTAGATGGAGTTTTGGAAGGCTCAAAATCTGATCAAGGCCCCTTTGAATGTCCCTGAGTAGTGCCAGAGTGGCTCTAGTTTCAATGGAGGACAGATTATCAGCACAGATGGAACATCAAGATAATTGGTGGTGAGATCGTTCTTTAACATCAACCTCAGAGAGCCTCGACTTTGGTACAAACAGTCATTATCCAAACAATTATATTGTAATTTGATGTTTGTCTTTTCTTTTATAGATCAAATGTCATCATGTGTTTTGGCTACCAGCGTGTGATTGGTGAATCAGTAATGGTGACCTGAGTGTTTTTGATTTGTTGCTGAGGGCTGACTAATCATTTGCAGGGTTGTACTCAGTTGGGTAGTACATTCAAATCAGACCAAAAATACAAAAGTCCATTATCCCTGCAATAAAGAGCTAATGACCCAACAACGGGAATATATTTGCCAGGGCGCCCATCTCCTTGAAAGGGCCAAAGGATAAGGAGTCATTAAAGCAGTGTTATCTGGTCCAGATAGCATTGGCATGTCTGTAAAGATCATTATTTTTGCCCCTGGAGCCGTTTGGCAAAGGAGAGCAGGGCTAACTGCACACCCAGCGCTAACTCCAGGGTCAGCTGTAACACAGGGATGAAGACGCTAACGATACGCAGCCTGGCAGCTAATGCTTTTTCTAAATGCTCTTAATGACTGCGGACCCTATTGTGGGAGACTCTGGATCGCTGTTTTTTTTTGTGCTTCGTCAGCTTACTGTAGCTGAAAGGGACATGGCCAAGTTGTTGCTTTTTCATTTTCTGTAGTTTTATCAGGGTTTCTTCCACTTTGATGTATTTTTTTAACCCTCTTTTTGGGTGCAGGGATGGAGTGCACATCTCACTGAAGGCCTCAGTGAGCTGTGAGTGGCTGATATTGTAATAAAGACTTAAATAAATAAAAATAAATAAAACACAGTCTTGCAGTGTTGTGCCTCCCAGTTCAGCCTTCCCTTTGGTAAAGCTGAGTGTTTATGTGAAGGACTACTCACCATTTCAGAAAGACGCTAGGGAGCCAGAGGAGGCTCACTTCAGCTCACACGCAACTAACTTTCTCAAGTCAGCTACTTGTAGACAGAGGAAATGTTCAAGTGCTTCACTCCACCCATTCACATAGTATTGTGTGTGTGTGTGTTTTTTCTTAAAGAAAAGTCCTTCTTTTCCCTGAAGACTTTTTGATTCAGCATCCATAGCTAGCTTATGGCGACTCAAGAAGACGAACCCCCGTCAAAATTTAGAGACAAAGACATCAAGCCACATATATTAACAACATGCTCAGTTGGCAAATGTAAGAATCACTTTACACTGTAAAAAACCTGAGACAACTCAAAATTTCAAGGCAAAGTACTGTAATAGATTTTATGTTTTGATATAAACTTTGAAAAGTTTATCTTTAGTTGAGGTAATTTACTATTCTTCTTTAGATAAACTTGAATCTTTAAGTTTTAGACATCCAAAAAACATGTATTTCAAAATTTGATCACTGTGAGCTTTGAACCCGATTTGTCATTATTTTGGAAATTTGAAAACTAAATGGTAAATGTTGAAATTTTAACCATCATTAACTTTCACTTGAATTAATTTACTCTGCAGTTTTTTAAATACAATACGTGGGTTTCTAAAACTCAAAGATTTAAGTTTATCTAAAGTAGACAAAAAAAAGATTAGTAGTTGGTAAAACTTTTTTGAGTTTCAGTTGGGCTCAAAACTCAAAAATCTATTGCAGTATGTTGCCTCAAAATTTTGAGTTGATAAATGAACATTTAATTAAAAAAAAAAAAAAAATTATTAATTTCCATATACTTTTTTGCCAAAGCTGCAGGGAGCCACTGGAGAGAGGCTAAAGAGCTACATCTGCAGGTTGCAGACCCCCGGTCTAAGGAGTTAATTATCTTCTCCGGGCAGGAATGAATGGAGATGAATAGTGAGTGTGTGTGAATAAATTAGTGAGTAGTTTTTTGGTGTTTCTGAGAGCGTGAGCAGGTGTCAAAATCTGGTGATAAAATCCCAGATTATTCAGTAAATATAGATAGATAGTAATAGATTATCAACACTGAAGCCTGTGTCACAGAGAGAGCTGCTCTGGTGAGCTGAGCAGAGCTATGTGTTTAAGTTAAAGCTACAATGCGTAATTTTCAGTGGCATCTAGTGGTCAAAGGAGGCCATCACGTGACAATTTGGCTTAACACTCACATGGACTAGTTTTTCAAGCGATAAGGTTTGTTTACAGACATTTTTAGAAAATGTGTTTCGTTGTTAGTCTCTATAGGTCGTAACTTTCATGTAAAATGGCGAATATAACTGTTATTTGCGCTACAATGTGGTCGTATTTTAGCTATCAGCTTTGCATGGTAATTATTTTATTTTATTTTTTTATTTTTATTTTTTTTGGCCATTTTTGCCTTTATTCGATAGTACAGCTGAAGTGGAGACAGGAAAAGGGGCAGAGAGAGAGGGGATGACACGCAGCACAGGGCCGAAGGTGGGAGTCGAACCAGCGGCCGCTGCAGAGGACTAACAGCCTCCATACATGGATCGGACGCTCTACCCACTGAGCTAAACGTCCACCCCTGGCGAAGTAATTATAGTTCTTTAGTGTGATAGTAAGATAGTTATGGCTGGATGCATATTTATTCAACGTCTATAGAGTCAAAGGCTCGGTTACAGGTCAGGGGTTATAGGGCGAGGAGGAGGGAGAGGCAGCAGAGATACCGACGGTGATGTCAGGCCCAGGTGAGGGAGAGGTGCAGCGGAGCGACCAGAGCGGAAGCTCCGCTGGAGGATGAAGAGGAGCGATTTGAAGCTTTCCAAAGGAGCCGGAGAGAAGTAATGAAGGTATGTATTTAGAAAATGACTTTGTTATATTCCTGTTCTGAGCGACATGAATAATACTAAACCAACACAAAGTTATATTTACAGCTCTGTGCTCTGCATGTAGCGATGTTACTGTTGTGTGTAGTTTGATGAGTAATCTCAGAGTAACATGTAACTTCAGAGTAACGCGAGTCATCATTACCTGGGACGTTACTGAATGATAATAAATACTGCAGAGGAACAGCATCATGCAGCACGTGTTACTCTGAGAGACTCTGAACAGCCTGTACATCATAAACTGCAGTGATATTAGCATATTACCATCATAATATCAGACATCTCATTAACATTATCTCTATTTTTCCTGTGTGTTATTTCTCAGAGACTTGTTGAAGAGATGACCCTGGAGGATCACAGGCAGCTCACCACACAGCTCCTGAGGAGGCAGACAGGACTGTTTGATGCCCTCATGATGCATCAGCTCAGGCATGGTGCCCCACCTTTTACTGGAGTACCAGGGGGGTATCATGGTGTAATTGATACACGACTTATTACAGGACATTTGTAGCTTATATGTTGATATTCTTAGACTATTATATATGTGACTGAATGTGGGCAATAACTATAAAAAAACTGATCATCAGATGTACATGATTTATTTTTTGCAGTGATCTACATATAAACATGCTTACAATTATACAATAATCATGACAATACTTTCTTGCAGTGTCTCTAAATTTTCATTTCTACTTCAGGTTACACTAATGTGTATTATCCTTACAGGGGACAGCTGTACAGCACAATTTGGAATGAAAAGATGAATATAAAAAAGATAACTTTGCTTTGTGTTGAGAATAGAAGGAGAAATGTTGGTGTACAATCACAACTTGCAGCTTTTAGTGAACAAACAAACATTTGACAACTTATTCTGTCCTCATCAGAGTTGACTTGGATAAAGACAGAGGAAGCTGTTGAGACATTTGTCTGTTTGAACACTAAAAGCTGTGAGGTGATGGAGGTTAGTGTTGTGCTCCAGCTCCTTCATCCTGTGGTCCTCCCTGAGAAACACACTGATTCAGCTCTTTGCTGTTGGTTGAAACACAGTGAACTCCTGTCTAAATCATTCCACATCAGCAGCTGTCCCGAGTGTCCTGTCCTGTTGAAGACAGTGTCAAGATACATTTAGTTAGAATATTATTTTATTGCTTTTATGCAATGTGGTCAAAATAATTCTATTTCACTAAAAGTATGATTTACAGGGCAGGCTGATATGCCACAATAAAGGCAAATAAATGTGTGTCACTTACATGGACCTGTCCTGACTTGTGTCTGCACCAGTTCTGATGTTGCAGGTCCACATATGAGGGGCACCAAACTGAACTTTCTGGAGTCATTGGTCCAAGGCTCCTCCCTCATGGCATCTCAAATGGTTTACTGTGTCTTTCAGCTAGTTGAGGAGAGCGGACTGTCCTTTTACCTTTGCTGTCTTTAGGAGAGAAACAAAATATACATAGTGATGTCATACATGAGTATTCAGCTATATTCCATGAAGATGTTAGAGTACGCACATTTTCATCCCAAACAAAAAACACAACTGATGATTCAACTGATTAGCAACCATCATCCAGATATGAGGAGCTAATTAGTGAAAACAATTTCTGATTTTTTTTATTATTTTGCTATGATGAAAACGTACATACTCTTAGCCAACAATGGTGCAACAACGGTTACATTCCCCTGATGTAATATACAGTCGCTTTATGACTATATCTTATATCATTATGATGAATGTATAGGCAAACAATAACAAGTAATATAATAAAAAATAACCACAGCATGTTCTCTACATGACACATACAGAGATATAACATTGAACATAAACTATTAATGAAAAACTTATTAATCAGTGATGTTTTGTTGATAGTCTAACATGTGAGGACAGCACAGTTATTTCTCCGTGATGACTTACCTGTCTGTCCCACTAGCAGCAGCGTTGATGGCAGATAAAGCTGCAGCTGAGACATGAAAAGGTCTTTCCCTTCATAGGAGGTGATGTTACAGGATGTTTGTCACAGCTGCAGAAACATAAAGAAAACACGAGCTACGTGACACAGTCACACACACCTGTAATACATCCTGATATGTCTGACGGTGCTGAGAGGAACGGCTCACCTGGACATACATAACCACACTTATAACTCACACAGTTATAGCTATAGCTCGTAAACTAGCAGTCAACTACAGCCACATTAGCTCTACTGTTTTATAGACAATAACTTCCAGCAGCCGTGAGCTGATCTCAGTAACGCCACCGGATATTTCAGGTCCTGATCATACTTTTGAAGCACCATTTAAATTTACAGACGTGGTAACAAACATATTATCGACAGAATCACGGAGGAAAAGTTACTTGTGTGGGTGATTAGCGTTCTGTCCGTGGCCATGTTATATTGTTACCTAAAGCTATCTCATAATAAAATGAAATTACGTGTGTAGGATGAATTACCTGTCCAGCAGAAAAGAGGCAGCTTCGGTGTTACTGTCATCAGTGTTGTCCATGTGGGAAACGTCACACCAATGTTAGTCTTTTTTGCTGTTTTCTGCCGTCTGCTGTCGCGCTGCCGTTTGGTTTCTTCATATTTTCACTTCTTTGAGGACAAGAGTTCACAGTTTGCTGTTTATTCTTGTGGTAAATAACAACTATGATCATCCACTGGTCAAATCTGTGGTTGTAAGCCTCCAGAAAACAAGCTAGTTTGCCAGTAAACACCGCCATCTGTCCCCCTCTTCGTCCTCCGTGTTTACGCTGCGCAGTTTACGTGACGCGTCCGCTCTGCGCAGCCGTAGAAAACATGGCGGTGCAAGATGGCGGCCTCCGTAAAAGGTGACCCCGCTCTTATGTAACTATAAATGGCGATTTCTAAGGTAACGCAAACATAAAGATTATGAGTTTGAGTTGATTGATGATAATAAATAACATAGTTATGTATAATATATTCCATTTCTGTCAATAAATCCCTGTAAATATTACACACTGTAGCTTTAAGACAGCAAATATCACTGAGGTTACAATAAGTAATACAGTCTTATGATTTATTTCTCTGACAACGAGTCTGCTCAGTTTCTCAGTTACACCAGTGAAAATGGCCAAAGTCATGGTCAGGATTTAACTTGATAGAGGTGATGTGATGGCTTTTAAATCAGTCGCTCTTCCTTTTTTTAGACTCCAGAGCTGCACTGCAGAGTAAAACACAGCAGCATCTGTCTTGTCTTTTCACTGCAAATCTGCACTGATATTCAGAGAATTATTACTTCAAAAAGTAACGGCGACAGTAAAACAATCTTTCACACTATGATGGTTACCTTTAGTCTGTGGATCACATGCAGGCTGAAGCATGGGGGTGATCCGTACAGACCGCTGACCAACGACCATCCGTTCCAACCCTAATTAGTTTATAATAGTTTTTCTTGTGGAAAATAAAAGGACTACAACTTGCGTTTCATTGTGCAATCCTATGTTGTAGAATGGCAAACAAATGAACCCTGAACATATAAATGGTTGTGTATTCTTCTCCTTGGCTGACAAGAGACATTCCATGTTTGCTTGGGCTTGTTAAAAAATCATCACCTTCATTCATCTGCATATGTTGTAATGGTGCACACAGCCATCTCATTGTGTTGCATTATCCCTGTGACACCAGACAACATGGCGGTAATTATGCCACATTATCAGCATCAGGATTCAGGGGTTAACATCTGACTCCATAATAACACATGACACATGCTTGCCATTAGTGAGAATTCTCCCTATGGTTGCCACACTTTCTTTTAATTTGCCTCGGCTGTAATCTCCATCTACTCGCAGTGTTTTCATCTACTAAAGGACTTTCAACAGCTTGAACCTAATCAAAGAGTTTCTCCCTCTCTTCTTTGTGTCTCTGGATAAGGAAATTCAATTAGCTTAATTGGCCTGGATATTATGCTCTGTAATGTGATGTAAGCACTGGTGTCGACAAACTTCACAGGCCACTTCAGGAAGCACCTCACTAATTAGAGCAATAACTTTAATCCAAATGTTTTACCTCGACATTCCAGATGATTCTAAATTGAAATCCAGGTAATTAGTAGAAACAACCCACGAGGAGGAAGCTGGCACTCCTTCCTGAAAGCTGCTCGTGGCAACGTATAAATGAAGCGTTGGTTTTTCTCTTGTTCCATGTTTGACACATGACAGTACCAAAATAGTAAATCGACTTTTTTTCCTCTGACAAGATGAAAGCCTATTGTGTTTTCAGAGCTGAACAAAAGATGGATTTGAAAAATGCGTGAAGATCTCATTTGAATAGAAAAATTCAACCCTGCAACCAAGGCTGCTCACTCTGAGGTTTTTCTAAGCTCCCTTTCATCAGAACAAAACTGAAAAGGGCATTTTACAAGCACCAGAGACAACAAACTGAGGAAATGATTGCACTTTAGATCAATCATATATCATAGGCTGCAACATGCTCTGCTGGTTAGGGTAATGGACAGGGAACAGGCTCTTTCTGGTGGCTGGTTTGCATCTAATGCTGTGCCCTTGAGCTAGATACTTAACCTTAGTTGCTTGAGCAAACACAGAGACAAACGGATATGTAAAGTATGAAGGTGTAAACTTTCCTCAGATATAAATCTCAGTCTGACAGCTGTTGAAATAAGAGTGGAGAGAAAAGACAGCATACTCACTGGTAACACAATAAAACTGTATTACATTTGTGCTTAAAATTATTACAATTACAGTATTTACAAGCGTTGTCCTAAAAATAAACATCTCATGCTGGATGACACATAAAAAGAAATCATTGTACAATAGCAAGCAAAAATGAATATTTCTTTTATGTACACCCACAATTTACAAATTAAAGAAGGTTTTTTTCTTTTCCAGCTAAGAAATGTTGCTGAGCATCGTTGCACATGCTCAGATGCTGATATTGAATACTGAAAGATTCAAAGGTTTGTCTTCTCAGCAGAAAAGGATGTAACTCCTCTGCAGCATGGAGACGCTGTGACCGAGATGATCGGGTCCTCAGGTGACCGACTTGCTGCCGAGTGCAGTTAACTGAACCCAAAGCTGTGTTGAAAAATTGCACAGCCATCCTCAACATATAAGCCAAACGGTGATCGACAAATCATCGATTGGTTTCAAGTATCAGCATGTCAAACTATGCCAAATCTTGGACAACAGGTGATGCACTGAATGCTTATCAAATAAATAGTGTACAAAATAGTAACCAACCCCCACCATCCCGACTGATCCCCACACCCCCACAACCACTACAACAACCTGCCTCCGCGAGTATTCCCCCACATGTCGGTTTGTGAAAGAGAGCTTTTAATAAGTAGAAAGACCATCTCCAGCAAAAAAGCCTTCTTTCACAAGAACGAGCCTGGATTCACAGTCCAAACTCGGGCTGCCCGACCACTGATGGAATGCATTTCAGGAATGGAACTGACCCATCACCTCATGAAACCAGTCTCGCAGTCTGTCTACAGGCAAAAGGTCTGGTCCATAATAGTTAAGAGCTGCTTGGACTGATTTTTTGGCCACTTGGGGTCAGTAGTACAAGCTGAAAACATAACAGCTGACATACCAAAGCTGCTGCCCAATGCGCAAGCAAACAGTTGTAACATCAGGCAGATGCAGAGCAACATTGGCATGTATTTGGAGTTGTGTTTGTGATAAATGGAAGTCCAATATTCACTCTCCTTTTAGCTCTGGCATGTTGCTGCCACGCCAGAAAAAGAAAAACGGATCAGTACGTTATATAAATTTTGAAGTTATGAAGGGAAACATTTCATTTCATAATAGTAAGTTATCATGTCATTACAATATAAGTTATCACGTTAACAACATAAGTTATTGCATTATAACATGAAATGTTTTATGTTAAAACAATAAGTTAACATGTTTTAAAACGTATAAGTTACGCTGTTATAATGTCAAATGCTTTATATTATAACAATAATATAATAATAATAAGGTACATTGTAACAATATAAATAATGGCATTATAATGTAAAATGTTTTATGTTATAACTAAGTTTTTATGTGATAGCATCATAAATTATGGTGTTATAACATGAAATGTTTAACGTTAAAACAATAAGTTATAACAATTAGTTATCATGTTGTAACAATAAAAATGATCATGTTTGAACAATATAAGTTATCAAGTTATAATGTGAAATATTTAATGTTATAACAATAAATTATCATGTTTTAACAATAAGGATATGGTGTTATAAATGTTTACTGTTATAACAATAATGTTATAACAATAAGTTATTACATTTTAACAATATAAGTTATCAAGTTAAAACATAAAATGTTTCATGTCAAAACAATAACTTTCATGTTACCATCATGTAACCATCATGTTATAACAAAATGTTTCACATTATAAGAAGATAGGAAGTATATGACAGGTTTGTCACAATAAAATGAAAACTTCTAACAACAAATTTTTCATGTTGCAATGTGATACTGATCCATTTTTCATCTTCTGGCATGGCAGCAATTCAGTGCTGTAGGTTTGCTCCTGAGAATAATGCATGGCTCTTTGGCTGCTAAATACTTTCTTCAACAACTAGTTGCTAACTGTAACTGCAGTTAGATGTTGAGCAGGCAGGTGATGAAAAGGCTCCGAGCTGAAAGTCAGGTGATGATTCCTCATCACTACCAGAAATGCCTTTCACACTGAAGCATTTTATCCATTGTTAACTTAAAGACAAATACTGATTAGTGCAGCTTCAATGTGTTCAACAGGTGCTGACTTTGTCCAGAGAAAGTTCATTGACATTCAAAACAGACCATCAGCCTTTTCTTGTCAGTTCTGAAATGGTGCTACCAGACCATTTCAGACCTGTGACACTGGTCTTCAAGGGTCAACAGCACAGTGGCTCAATGATCTTCAAGTGACAGAGCCCATCATCAAATATATTTATATAATGACTGTGTGAGAGGTTTCATCCAGCCAGAGCAAAGCACTGATTATTTTAAACTCTGCTTCTTTGTCCTTTAGACAATGCAGTTGAATGTTGATACTCTTTGTAGCAAATCTGGAATCTTAAGATTAGGAGAGGATGTACGGACCAGACCAAGCTTAGAGAGTCTGCAAGACTGAGGTCCTCAACCTGAAGAGGCACCCATACACACACACACACACACACACACACAAGCACACACTCACACACAGTGACAAATCAGTCATCAGCATGATTTTTGCTGCTCTTCAGTTTACATTCACTGTGTTTTGAATCTGATATCATACAGTAAAAAGGTCTTTACCTCAAAATGACATTGATTGACAATACCTCAGTGTGTTTTAGATTCAAGTAGAAGCTGTTAGACTGTGCAGTCAGGCGGGAAACACTGTCTGTCCTCGTCAGATAACATAAGACAAGATTGCTTTTGGATGGGTTAATTTTTTTCATGTTCCAACGGTCAGGATGAGCTGTTGGTGAGAGTTTGCTCTGAGGCAGGCGTCTGTTGGCTGGGAGGAATGAGGCAGCATCCGTAAGTCACAAACAAAGAAATGGACAAACTATTTTTTTTCATACTTGGAGTCTGTTGTAGGCTTCCGGGGGCCTTTTCCCTGCCACACTGGCGTCTCTATGGCTATTCTGTACAGCAGTGTGTCCCCTCCCCTCCCAGGGAGGCTTGCTTAGTTATGTACATGTGGGGGACAAGAGCTGGACAGGAGGCAATAGTGCTTTTTGTCATGTGATTACAAGCTCTCCCTCAGTCTCTCTCTTTCTCCCACTCCTCCTCTTCTTCTTCCTCCTCCTTCTCCTCCTCGTTGGTCTACGAGGGTCAGCGGACCTGGGGAGCGTAGCCCTCCTTCATCAGCCCCTCCTCGTAGTCTGTCTGGCACAGGATCATGTTGTTCTTCAAGAAAAACTTGTCTCCCACACAAAACCTGCAGCGCACAAAGAGACAGAGGAGGGGAGGGGTTTACATAAGCATCAAAGCAACAATCTCATCATTAGTACTGAGCTGTAGGCTAGCAGGTCTAGCCAGCTGTAGTGCTAGCTTCTTGACTACAATGCAAAATCGCTACTTTAGCTCCCGCCCCCTCCTGCAGATGAGAAGTTCTCCTCTAGGAAACAGTCAACTCAATTACAAGGGGAGATGAGGGATGTGCAGGGGGGACGAAGGATATGCAGGGGGGATGGGGGGATATGTAGGGGTTGGGGGTTGGTTTGAGTGGAGTGGGGCTCTGGTAGATACGAATGGAATTATCTCTGTTTCAGGCAGGGGTTCCTTTCCACCTGCAGCTGTTACAGAAACCCCCACCGACCTCAGCAGCCCCGCCCTCCTCCAGCCGGGGGGGGGCACAGTTACGCTTGACCTTTTAGCGCAGCGCCAAGTGGAGATTATGTTGAGCGCGTAAGGGCAGTAACTCTCGCTGTATTGTCCTGAGGGCCGCTTATCTCTCTCAATGTGCAGGTTGGACAAGGTCGGCAAGCAGCGGTGCCAGTGTTTACCAGGGGGGAGGTGGAGCTGGGGTGGAGGGGGGGTGGGGACAGTGAGCCTCGCCTCCTTTGACTTCCCTGGATGTTAAGACTGCTGATTTGAGTGCTGGGAGCTGCACACAGCGGATGGAGCTCAGGAGGCACCTGACAAGCTCGGGCTGTTCGCAGCATTTATTGAGGGCTGCAGGGCAGATCTACAGCATGATTTGTTCCGTCCATTTGGGACCAATTAGCAGGATTCAAATACACCGTAGGTATTGGCACAAAATACCAAAAAGTGTGAGATTGGTGTGTTTGTGGAAATAAAGCCAAATGTTCTGAGGAGGAGCTGTGGATGAGATGAGCATTCTAGTCTGTCAGTTACCCATACAGTACACACAGCAGGTGACTCCAGGCTGATCTCAGGTATGCCATCCTCCAACCTTCCTGCTGCTGCAGGGAATGAATGAATTGCACTTGATGACACCTTTTAAGCTTTGTCCAAGAAAACTTAAAGGGATAGTTCACCCAAAAATGAATGTTCAGTCATTATCTACTCACCCTCATGCCAATTGAGGGTCGGGTTTATTTTGTTAGTCCACAAAACACTGCTGGAGTTTCACAGGAAAACAGTGTTACAGAATCTTCCACATCATGGAAGTGAATTGTGACCAGTGTTCAAATGTAAAAAACAACAGAATAAAAACATAAAATGCTTCCATACTGCTTATCTGGCATAATTCAAGTCTCTTAAAGTCCTGACATGTTGTTTGCACACCATCACACCACACACCCAGTTCAGACAGTGTGCATGTGCATGTGAATGTGGCTCCAAGCTAAAGATCTACAGTTAAGATTCAGGCTAAAAACATGGGGTAAATACATTTTTTTTAATCGACTTGGCATGTTGGGGATTTAGGAGACTTGGATTCCACCAGACGAGCAGTAGGGAAGCATTTTATGTTTTTTTTTTAAGAGCATCATATCAGGAAAAAATCATCCCCAGGCCACATTAGAGACAGTAACAGCTGTATTATAATTACAAACAAACACATACATTGACAGCTTTGGACACCACAGACACTCAATAGTTTTGTTTATACTTCTTTCTAGAGTCTGCTTCCAGGCCACGTTCCACACATGTGCAGTGGACTGATGTCTGTAGTGGCAAGTCTGCACGGTTACAACAAACACAGATGTCTGCAAAGAGCCTGCATGTACACCCTCTGATGACAAAATTCCATCACGCGGACCCTTGTGTGCCCGTGAACATGGAAAGTATAAGTAATACCATCTTTAGGCAGACTTTGTACATAAAATCTAGCTAGTGTTTTTTAAAAGCTGAATATTATCACAGTAACAGCTGACAAATAGGAACTTATGTGTTTTCTCCAAAATTCCTCCTTACACCCTTGACCAGCCTCTCACCTTAGAATTATGCCATGATCATCTCAAAAACATCACATATATAACATGTTTAGTTAAAAAAAATCAAAATAAAATATTTAATCAAAAAAAAAAAAAAAAACACCACTCAATACCCCCAAAGTATAATTTGCGTGCAACTGTACAACACATCTAACAGCAGTTTGAGAAATCACAAAAGTCACAAAATTTAATCTATAGATTTATGGATACATGGATGCGAATTTTTCATGGCTTTCAACTAATGTATCATCCATTGTCATCCTTGTAATAATAACATTCAATTAAAGTTTATTTGTACAGTGCTAAATCATAATGAAATTATCTCAGTGCACAAATTGAGCAGGTCTTCACCGTACTTTTTATATACCCAGTTGAAAAACTTCCTTTTAACAGGTCAGAAACCTCAAGCGAATCCAGGCTCTTTACTGAGGGTGGTGGACATCTTTTGGAACCAGAGAGATATCTGGATTAGAGCTTCAAAATAAAATTTGGTTAGAACAGTGGTTCCCAAACGTTTTCAGTGGATCAAAATGAGGGTTGATACTAAAATATTGTAGTAATGGCCCACATTTCCCATCACACCTGGACTGAGAAGTCTGGTAAGTTTGTTGTTTATGTCCCAAAACACAAATGTTAGATTTTGTTAGTAACAAATCATATGCAGCTAATCTCCATTCATGTGATCTGTTTGGCTCAGTGATTAAGCAGAGCTGTGGTTCATGTCCTGGTGTCTCCTGCTCTCATAAAAATGTCACAGAATCTATTAGTGTCTGTCTTTACTGACACCAAGCCCACTCCCACTTTAACATTATCTGCCTTTATTTTTCACACCCTCATCCTACACATCATCATGTGTCTCTCTCTCTCTCTTCCTCCTCCTCCTCCTCTTCTCACAGCTCTTATCCCTGCCCTCCACTTATTTCACACAGCCGAATTGTTTCTGCTCGGTTAAATGTCAACAGCATATGTGACATCTGTGCACCAATTATGATGAGGATATTGCACCGGGCTCATCACAGGCGTGTCCAATAAAGGACCTTGTGCTGCCCTAGTATTTGCACTTTCTTAAAAACAACTGCAGCGTACATCTTCTGTAGAACTCTCCCAATTAGATTATACTGATATATTGGTTCACTGCTGCTGGACCTTCAATAAGAATTTGAATATCAGCTGTTAGTGTTGGTCACTGCTGAGACAATAAGTAAAGACGCAATTTTATTTCCTTCAGTCTATAAAACCTGCAGTGACGCCTGATTCATCTTGATTGGATCAGCTGATGACCAACTTTAAACTTAAATGGATAGTTCACCCAGAAATGAAAATTCAGTCATTATCTACTCACCCTCATGCTGATTGAAGGTCAGGTTTATTTTGTTAGTCCACAAAACACTGCTGGAGTTTCACAGAAAAACAGTGCTGCAGAATCTCCCAAACAATGGAAGTGAATGGTGACCAGTTTTCAAATGTAAAAACCAGGGGAAAAAAAACCCCAGAAAACATAAAATGCCTCCATGCTGCCTGTCCAAGCCTCCTAAAGTCCTGACATGCTGTTTGCACACCGTCACATCATACACACAGTTCAGACAGTGTGCATGTACACATGAACATGGCTCCAAGCTAAAGACCTGACCTGAAGATTCAGGCTAAAAACATGGTGTAAATAACATTCCTTTCAGTCAGCTTGGCATGTTGGGGCTTTAAGAGACTTGGGCCAGGCGAGCAGTATGGGGGCATTTTATGTTTTTATTCTGTTTTTTTTTTTTTTTTTACATTTGAACACTGATCACCATTCACTTCCATTGCCTGGGAGATTCTGTAATGCTGTTTTCCTGTGAAACTCCAGCAGTGTTTTGTGGACTAAAAAACTAACCCCAACCTTCAACTGGCACGAGAGTCAGCAGATAATGACTCTGGGTAATGATTTTGGGTCAACTATCCCTTTAAGCCCAGTTTTCAGTGGAAAATGAAGGTGTTCCCTGGCAGTCCAAAGGCCTTTCTGCTACACATGTGGAAGAAATACTTAAAAAAATCAAATCATTAGACGAACCTCAAATATGCAAATACAGTTGATTTGAGATGTGTTGTTCCACCATGAGCCTCAACATATATAAATTGTGTAGTCTAATAATCCAGACTACCATTTTATTTCACTCCATTCATTCAGTCAGAAGTTGTAATTAGATGTTAGATTTTTTGTTTGGAAGGAAGACTTATTTTGTTGTGGTGTTCCCTGAAGACGCATTAGCAGCTAACATTTTTGTCTGTCATCTTCACTTAAATGGTAACTCTAGTATTTTTCAACCTGGACCCTATTTTTCCATGTTTCTGTGTCTAAGTGACTAATGGGGACAACAGTTTTTGAAACTGGTCCAGCATTGAGGGAGAGCGCTGCAGCCAGCTCTGAGCTGCAATGTAATCCTTATGGGCCACTACAAACTGTCAAAGTGCATCCACTAAAAGTACTTGTTTTGCCTCTGACAGGCTCAGATTGTTATTATAAGTGTCTGCAACATTATGGAAAGAATCCCTGTAGAGAGTAAGATCCTTTGGTTTAAGCAGAAACAGCTGTTTTATTGCTCTCACCAAACTCACTAGACTCTCTCTCATCTTACTTCAAACTCGATAACAAAATAAATAAAACTCACCACAAACATCTTGGAAAAGCTGGAAAGACGAGGCAAGATGTTTTTGGTGACTTTCTGAGTGAGGGAATCTGGTTAGTTTGGTGAGAGCAATAAAACAGCTGTTTCTGGTTAGCCAACTAGGATCTTACTCTGTAGTCACACAATTACAATAACAACCTAAGCCTGTCAGTGGCCAAACCCAGTACCGTGCACAGTTGCACATAAGGAATACCTTGCAATTCAGTTTTAAATTTGATTGCTGCAGCACTCTCTTTCAGTACTGGACACATTTCTCCATATTTCCCTTGCTCTGGCAACATTTTGACTCCCAAATTCTTAAAGAATCTAAGATATAAGCAGCAATTCAGAGGTTTGGGACCAGGCTAGCTAGCTAAAATGCTCCTTCACTTCTTTAAGAGAGACTGTTCCAAATTGTAACAGCATGATGGCAGACTTTTCACCAATAGTGCTGTCAGTCAGCACTGTTTAGCATGGCTAACATTAGCTGCATTAGCCTCAACCCTTTGAACTTTTGTCAGTGGTTTCTGAGGTGGAGGGAATGTATGACGCATGGAGTATGCGGATGTGTCTGCTTCATCCATACTAATGCCTTACCATGCTGCTTCCAAATCTGAGATTGGTGTTAGTTCAGGATTGCATTCGCTTTCATTATTCTCTATTTACTCCTGCTCTGAGTTTTTCTTTGTTTTGTTCACCGTTTTGTACCTTATAACACGTGTGAGCTCATCTCAGGAGGTAGCTATAGCTCAACCTTCATTAAAGGTCGCTCTTAACATCTCATCTGTTACTACAAGTATAGTATCTTTCTAGTTGTATTCATGTTATGGTGTGGTTTCTAACCTTACATTCAGTCAGCTGCTGCTGTCTTCCTTTCTTGCTGCACTGCCTTCACTTTCTTCCCTCCATCTTCCTTCCTTTACTTAGAGGTGACTGTGACTAATGAGTCTTCAGAGACCTCTTGTTGTAGGAGGAAGAGAAAGAATGGCTTCCACAGGCACACACTTAAAAGATGTATTGCGATGCCAGCAATTTGCCTCGGAGGCCCGTGTTAACTAGAGTATTCACTTTCCACTCAAATGAAGAAACAGCGAGATTGTCAAAGAGAGAAAATAGTCTCAACTGCACCAAATCTAATTACTGTTAGGATGCATGCAGGTTCACAAACACTTGGCCCTATGACACTGATGCTTAATTGTAACAGCATGTTGTAAATCTTCTCTGGCAGATTGCTGCTGGGCAATCAGACAGCAGCAGCACAAGGACACGCTGAAGATGAGTTTTTCTTTGGGGAACGCAATGTAGAGAATATAATTTCACATCTGGATAGGAGGAGATTGACATTTTTTATTTATTTTGTCTTCATCTTTAGTGTGAAATGTCCACTGAGGCTGTGTTTTAAAACATTCCAGTCTTTTATTTTTTTACTTTCTCCATCTATGATGCTCAGAGCTCACAGATGTCAGGTTTCTGTACTGAAAAATCAATTGTTAATTAAACAATGTGGCCACAAATGGAGCAAGCCATCATATTAGCTGTGCTGGACCATCTAAATTTAATATGACCCCACTGTGCCAGAGTATGAACCCCATAAGAGGGATGTGTCATCGACTTGAGACGATGGTACAAATTAGGGATGATAACAATTAATCGATGATCGATTAATTGGTTGTTAAAAATTTGATTAGTGTCAGGAGTAGAAACTATTTGTATTGACCTATGTCCCACATGGACTGAAAAACAAGTATTAAACTTTTAAACTTTCTGAGGAAGCATTAATCTTGCAACACATAGATACATCCTTAGTGACAGACTTATGAACTTACGAAACTGCCGTGATGAACTCCAGATCATGCTTGTCCTTAGTGATGAACTTATGACCTAATGAAACTCCACAGATACTCGAGATGAACCCCAGATCACACTTCCCCCTTTTTTGCAACATTCTAGAAGTAAATGGACTATTGGGCAATAGGCCAGTCAAATTTGGCATTAGACTGGGATATGAAACTCTACAGACAGTCACGTACAGAATATCAAATTTAGGCAAAACACTAGGCACCTAGCTGTTTTACATTTCAGGGCGCTGTCCTCCAGGATTGGCGGAGACGCATGTCGGAAGGATGAGACCTGCCCGGTGAACCAACGAAGGGAGAGCTAAGTCTAAACCACGGCCCTCCCCATCACTATAGACCAATTAGATAGTTTGCACATTTCTAAATAAAATACCATGTATTTCTAAAATTCGCCACTCTTTCTTTGTGAGGTGGCTACAGCTAACTGCTAACGCGGACTGTTGGTTTCCGAACAAAGAAAGATCCATGTACATGTATTTCTATTCTGCCAATGTCAATTAAATACTTTGAATCAGAAAGAGATCGTCTCCTGGGTTCCTTGCAACAAAAGAACACGACTCAACATTAGCCATGTAAATTGAATTGATCTAGCTGAAATATGTTTCATAGTTCTTATGAAATAAGGGTTCCCAAAGGGTTCTTCCTGAAGGACTGTGGTTCTACCAGAACCATTTGCTTCTGAAGAACCCTTTTTGGAAGAAAGAGTTCCATCAAGAACCCTTTTCGTCCAAAGAAAGAAGAGTTCTTCAAGGATTGTTGAAATCCTTAAAGAACTCTTTCATCAAGGGTTCTTTGTACCATAATATAAAACGCTTCTTGGTAGAACCCCCTGGGTGTGTTCTAGTTAAAACCCTTAGAAAGGTTGAAAGGTTCTAGGTAGAACCTCCAGAGAGAGTTCTAGGTGGAACCATTGCACCATGAAAGGGTTCTCTGTGGAACTCACAGGGGCATTGAGGTGAAACCTTTCACAGATAGTTCTAAGTATAATCCTTTATGTTGGGTTCTATGTAGAACTCTTTGAAAGGGTTCCAAGTGAACTTTAATAAAAGGTTCTAACAAGCCAAACAACCCATTATGGTTCTAGTTAGCACCTTTATTTCTAAGGGTGAATGTAACACTGGAATTAAAGCTTTGATTGAGGGGATTTGTTATTATTTAGTATCTGCATTTTTTAAACATTTTGTAAGTATGATTAATCGATTATTTGATCATTAATTTTACCAATGATCAAATACTTTTGCAACCCTAGCACAAATACTACCTTGGTCTCACACTCTTAATGAATTAATTTCCTAAATGACATTCCACAGTAATATCAGCAGATTTGAGTAATATGATTAACCTTTCATCCAGTGCTTTGAGAAACTTGGTTTGTTTTGACAGAATCATTTTTAATGTGTTTTTGGTCCAAGCCTGATGAACATCTTCAAGAAGTGAAGTTTCATTGGTCAACTTTTTGCCTGCTTCCTGTGACAAAGTTGGGGGTATTAAGTTATCATCAGTTAAATGTGGGCTAAATGTTTGGTGGATTACTGCTCCAACACAAATTGTTTTAAAATTAAATACCATTTAATTTAAAATTATATTTTAACACATATTTTGCCTTTAAAATTCTTGAAACTGACTTGAAAACTGCAGTAGGCCATACTGCGATCTCAGTAAAATTCTGATTTTTTTAAAAATCTTCTCATCAGTTAAACTTGATCTTAATTCAGTAGCACTTGATCAGGAGCTTAAGATATGAAGTTGAACCAATTTTAATATTTATTTCATTTTACATTTTCTCAGTTTTAACTGTCAGTTTTTCATTTAACACCATCACATCAACTTCCAGCTGCAGCTGCTCACACACTTGTTCAATATGTGAATTCATTAAATGGTAAGTTTAAAGGGGTAGTGACTCAATTCAATACTAACCATCATCATGTTCACAGTGTTTTCATTGTTGTAAAAACAGGCAATCGTGACTTATCTTAAGTACATCAGAAACACAGAAAATTTTCAGAATTTGTTTTCTTAAAATAATAATAATAATAATTTAATGACTTTAATGAGTTGATTGAACTCTCTGCAGTACAGTCATTCAACTCCTCATTTCAGGTCAAAAGACTCCAAGTCAGAAGAACTCATGTTTATACATTTTGAAGTGTTCAGAAAATACTAAACATTTTTAAGTTTAATTAACCTGAATAAATAGAACTTCTCTCTTTATGTTCCTTCTTGATTTACAGTAATAAGATCTTTACACTGTTGAAAATGTATGAAGGCTATTGTTTGAAACACTATTCTATCATCTCCATGACTGGAGAAAAACTGACATTTATTTGTATAAAAATGTGTCATTTTTACTTTAAATTGTGATTTTTTTCTCCTCCAACAGTGCAGGATTAGGTAGTTAAATTGTGTTCTCTCATAGGCTGGCTGCACAGGCTCTGAGTTCTCAACACCAATCATACACAAAGTGACAACTATGTCCCTTATTGGCTATTAGGCCCCTGTCTAACAAGCCTAACTCATGACATACAAGGCACCAGTGGCTGAGCTAAGCTGCGCTGAACCCAAGTGGTGTCAGTCTCTCCTTCCAAAGCTCCAGTGTGGAGCATCCTCCCTTATCAGCACTGACCTTCCCCTGCACTGTCACCCATCCTGCTCCCCTCTACTCTAACCTTCCTCCAGCCTCCCTAGACTGTGGCCTCCAGCTCATCAGGGGGAAATTGGGCCAGCACTGGCTAGATGATGAGGCTGGACGACAGCCCCATCGATTAGCTGTCCCCCAGGGCTGATCTGTGGCTAACTGCTTGCTGGATGGAGTCTCATATCTTCGTTCTTATTCCCCAACACCCCCACCCTTCACCATGCCCCCTCTCTCCTCAGAAGCAGCCCCACATCCCTTTGGCACTAAGACCACGGTGGTGCTTCTTTTCCCCAGCTCTGTCCAGGTAGGGAAATAACAGGTCTGGCTGGTGGGAAGGTCACGATGGTAGATTTATGTCCAGTTTAACAGAGTAAGGCCACATTGGGTGCAGACATGAGCAATCAGAGCCAATGTAGGATCCTATATTTTCACTGATAGACCAGGGACAGGAGCTATTCACTCCCCTCAGCTTGATACCATTTCAAAGTCATGCACAGAGCAGAGGAAGAAAGGAAAAAAGGCTTTTGCTCTCTGGCAGTTACACAAGTAAGATAACTGCTAAGACTTTCCCATTTATATTATTCCTTCAGCTTTCAATGCTTTCAGAGATTGCTCCCAATTCGATGGTGATGATGACAAAGAAGAAGAAAGTGGTCGCAGGTCATGATCGCAGTGACATGTCCACTCTCAGCTAACCGGCTCATCTCTCTGTCTCTGCCCTGCAATAACTGGCCTATAACTTAAGCAAGGTCCTTAATAGCTGAGCATGGCAATGACCATTAGAGTCCTGCAGTGAGTCCCTGATGAAATCAGAATAATCACTGGCTGTCCTTGCTCTGTGGGATACAGTAGCCACAAAACAACTGATGGCGTGGACTGATGCATGAGTGACTACATGTGTTTGGGATAGGGGTGACTGTATGTTCATACTTGATTGTAGCAATTCAACTTTCAAACGCCAACATGGGCTACTGCTGACCTGCAAGAGTGACGGATAATTACACTGCGTGACCCCTGTTGACCTCACCATCGCCTGCTCTGTTTATCAGATTTCACATTTGACGATGTTCCACAGAGAAATCTCCGGGCCATTTGTGAGATGGATTAGATTGCTTTATTGAAGGGCCTGTGTGTGTGTGTGTGTGTGTGTGTGTGTGTGTGTGGGGGGGGGGGGGGGGGTCAATGGGGGCTTTCATGTTTGTTTGAGGTTGGGAAACGAGAGGGGACAGAGCCAGTGTAGATGAACAAGGCGGCAGATCGGTATGCCAGACAAAGAACAGGAGCCCATTTCCAGGCAAGACGCTGAGAAACTATTCAGGGAATCTTAAGTGAGATCTCCTGACAGATCTCAGGCTGCAGCTGAGAAAATTTGTAAAAGGTCATTCTATTAATCTGGATATAAATGTTGAGAAACCCACTTAGACGAAACTTATTCAGTAATGTTGTGGTCATCCCTGAGAATGCGTTAAACCTGCTCTGAATCCCAAATCTTCTAAAACAGACATCCATTCATTCAGTCACAAATGTTATATTTATGACTTCAGAGATTAAAAATAAATATCAGAGTAAAGGCGCATTTATGTCTTTTCTTTCTGATGTAACCAACCGTAACCAACTACTCTGCATATACTTCCATGTGTTCTTTATGTTTCTAGAGTGGTGGTTTTCAAAATTTTTGTGTCCAAGGCACGCCAAAGGACAAGCCAAAACCTGAAGGCACACCTGTATTCATAACTGTGCAAGGTAGCCTCTATAACCAACCTAACCATCGGAGGCAACAGGGGAGCGGGAATGTGAATGGTAAAAACTGGGGTTCGCTTTCAAGGAAGGCTTTACAAGGAATTTTTTACAAGGTAGTAAATTAAAATCATTCATAAACTTTTTGAATAGTTGTGTATTGCAATAATAGTACTGTATATTGTTGCCACTAGGGGTGCGACGGATCACAAAATTCACAGTTTGGATCATATCACGGTTTTGGTCACGGATCGGATCATTTTTCAGATCAGCAAAAAAGAAAAAAGAGTGTGGATTAGGGTTAAATTATCTTAAAAATACACTTGGCTTTGATCTCTGTCTCTGTAGTATCACCATAGTAATGTCACATAATAAAAATAATGATAATGATAATACAATATACGTATATAATTATATATAATAAAAATTACACTGTAATAAAACAATACTATACAGTATACCTTGAATACTATTACTGTATTATATAGTGCTGTTCTATGTATATACTATAGTGCATATAATAGATAATTTATACACTGTACAACATACATTACTATACTCTGTAGTCTTGCTCAGTGTCCCGCCCACAACACTATCTGTCTGGTTAGAAGTCATAAGAAATAGCCAATCAACACAGACACACTGTATGACAGACCGGTAGACAAAGAGCTGCTCTGGTGAGCTGAGAGCAGCTGTGTGTGTAGAAGTTCAGACAGCAGATATCACTGAAGTTTCCATAAACATCACAATCTTGTCATCTTTAACAACACACACACCAGTGAAAATGCCTGAGGCCACGGTCGAGATTTGTGACAGCTTCAGTTGCTCTTCACAGAGATGAGCTGCAGAGTAAAACACAGCACTGCAACTCTGCACTGGGATTTCGAGTATCATTACTTATATAAAAGTAACAATGACAGTAAAACTGTGTTTCACACTATCATGGTCACATGCGGTCCACAGATCACATGCGTACCAAACTGTGGGAGGCGATCTGTATGCGACACGGGACAACTCTGATCCATTGCACCCCTAGTTGTCACAAAATCCCAAGGCAGACCTGGACCTGCTTCACAGCACATCACCATTTGGGAACCTCTGCACTAGAGGGCACCACTCAGAGGCAAAAGTTACCCAGAAGAAGAAGTGGGGCCAAGTTTTCTGACAACAACAAACATGGCGGAGGAGGTTGAAAAAGAGGTAAAAGCAGAGGCAGTGCTGTAGACAGGTGGTGGTCTGTGCACCCGTTAAATACATCATGACATGCTGACAGAGATTTCTTTTCACTAACTAACTGATGAAAAATGTCCTTTCCAAAACTTTTTTTTAAAACTTCTTTGTCGTGTTCTGTGGTCATGTCTTACTGTAACTATTGGCTACACTGCTACACTGCCCCCCATGACCTCTGGTGGTACTGCTTCATTTTGTCTATATCTGTAAACTTTCAGAAAATGTGCACAAATACGGATGAACACAGAGTGCTGACACAAGGGTCTGTCCATATGCATATCTAAGATTAAGCATAAATGAGTCATTCACATGTGCAGTATTTTCACTGCTTTACTTTAATGTCAGACGACCATTTCTGATGGGAAACCACTGTTATATCAGCAAAATATCGCTCTCTTAAAAGCCACCAGATTCTAGTCAGTAATCAGTAACCCCAGCACACAGGAGTTGCCAGTCTCCCGCTGCCTCAATCTGTTAGTTGGTGTTATTGTGTGACTTTGGTGTTCAGATGTTCGGATTTGCTGAAGTCACACAGTAACACAAGTAAACTAACAGGTCGAGGCAGCAACTCCTGTGCTCTGCGAGGTAAAATTGCTGATTTTGGTTAGGGAGTCCGGTTGGTTTAGAAAGAGTGCTGGTTTCCCATTGGAGAAGGCTGACAGCAAGGTAAAGTGGAGAAATAGTCTAAATATAGCATACACTTAAACTGATATTGATTTTTTCAGGTTTACATTTTGTTGGTGACTCTGTCCACAGCAGTACATCGCTTAGCTTCAGTGCTGGTACTCCTCTCTGCTTCTCTAAACTGGGGGTGTGTCGACCTCCAATCTACTGTATGTAACACACTGGCTATGGGTAAGTACCTCATACAACCCCACTTCAAAAAATATGAACTGTCCCTTTAACAGCCTGCTAGTGGGCTGACTGACTGTAGAAACATGTCTGCAGACACAGAATAACGGTAAAAATAATTTGTGGATCAGAGTCTTACTTCAAAACTGAACTAAGTTGTAATAGTTTTTTGGGGGTAATGATTTTGGGTAACAATGATCCTTTAAAATTATACTCCTGCACAGGTAAACCCTTCTCTCCCCTAACAGCTCGGCCAATCTAAAGAAACAGAATGGAAAACAAAAGTCCAAGCTGAGGAACAGCTTCAATTAAAGCCGGTGCCACACCATAAATCTTGGCCAGGCCCCGGTGAAATTGTGATGGGCATCTGAATGTTGCTTGCAAGGCCACAGCGGACCATGTGAAACACACTGACGTCGATTTTATTCAACAGTTCATCAACTGGCCTAATATAAAAAGAAAGATTTGCTCGCGCTTAAATGGGTTTTAATGTGGGAGAGCAGAGTTGGCCTGCCTGGGCCTGGCTGATGAAGATTAGCTGACTTCTTCCATTAGGAGAGGCTGTCTGGTGCAGCCAGCTGAAGTGGCAAGACAATAACCGAGTGCTAATTGTGTGTAACCAGGTCCTTTGCCTTTAGCATGCACAATGTGTCTGCCTTGTGTGCATGTGTGTGTGAGAGTGTGTGTGTGTGTGTGTGTGTGTGTGTGTGTGTGTGGTTGCATGCTGGTGCTTGTGTCTATGTGTCTGCAACAAAGCTGGGTTTGGGAACAGAGATGAGAGAACTGCAGGAACCCAGCCAACACGTAACCTTCCTAACGTTCCCCAAAGGTTTTCTGTTTGATAGTGTTGTAACCTTCAAAAAACCTTTGATAACATTCTGGTTTGTTCATTAACTCCAGGAATGTTCCCAAAAGTCTCCACACTATTCCATCATAGTAACATGACAACTGTCTGGGCACAGGAATCCTTTGAGGCTCTCCAGAATGTTCTTGTTGCGCTCACATAACATAATTGTACAGGAATGTCTTACATATGTCAGGGCAGTCAGTTTCTCATGTCCAAAATGTCAAATGATGCAGCTTGGTCAGGTGCCCCTCTGGAGGGGCATCTCTAACGTTACGTTCTGATGTGCCATTGAAGTCAGGTGGTGTTGTGTAAAGAGTGAAACGGCCACACACAGAGGAGGTGGGGTGGATGGATGGCTCAAACAGACACACCCAAGAGATTATACACTGACATAACATTGAGTTGTTTTTAACTTATGCAATGTATGGAAGTTACAATATGTAAATTACGTAACATAACATAAATAAATTAAATTATGTTGCCTAAATCTGACCAAGTAGTTCAGCTGCCTTAATCTAACTCTTAACTCAAGTAAGCTTAACATAGTTTTGTGCCTTTATTTTGAAAGTCTACATGGGCATTCCATTTTTGAATTGTTGCTAACTTGACCGTGGAGCCCTGCTTCTGCAAAACCTACGCTGTAAAGCGTAAAGTCACTGACCAAGCTTCTGTATTTGATGAGTTGCTGTCAATAACATGTTGCCCTGGGTGTGCTTGGACAAAAGCACCAGTATTTTTTCAACAAAGAGTTTGTGTGAGCTCAAGTATCTGAGGGTCCTCTTCTCGAGTGAGGGGACAATGGAGTATGAGATGAGCCAGAGAATCAGGGCAGCGGGAGCGGTATTGGTGGTGGCTCTTGCTTTACCGCACCATTATGATGAAAAGAGAGCTGAGCCAGAAGGCAAAGCTCTCAATCTACCAGTCAATCTTCATTCCTACTTTCACCTGTGGTCATGAAGGGTTGGTCATGACTGAAAGAACAAGATCGTGGATACAAGTGGCCGAAATAGGTTTTCTCAGGAGGGTGGCTGGCATCTCCCTTAGGGAGTAGAGCCGCTGCTCCTTTGCGTAGAAAGGAGCCAGTTGAGGTGGATTGGGCATCTTGTAAGGATGCCACCTGGTCACCTCCCTCGTCGCCTCTCAGGCATGTCCAGCTGTGAGGAGGCCACGGGGCAGACTGAGGACTAGGTGGAGCGATTATATCTCCACCCTGGCCTGGGAACACCTCGGGATCCCCCAGTCAGAGCTGGTTAATGTGGCCAGGAAAAGAGAAGTCTGGGGTCCCCTGCTGGAAATACTACCTCTGTGATAGCCCGTATTTTCTCATTATTTTGCTGCTTGGGACACTTTACCAGACCCACACCATTGATGTTTGATGTCCTGGGAATGAAATTCAACAGTCAACTATCTCTCTGGTGTGTTTACAAACTGCTCAGACAAATCCAACTGATTTTACCCTTAAAGAAAGAAAAAAGACAGCTTATTGTGAAATGGTTTTTATTGTTTCTAATTCTCCCTTCATGTGCGTGGAGAAAATATGAGAAAAACTATTACAATTCATTACACCACCACTAACTGTTGTGTTGCTTTTGCAGGGCCCTTGTATTGGATTGCATTAAATTGTTCCAGTGGACATAATGGACCATAGAGGTTCAGTGGGGTGCTTCTGTTTAAAGAAAGGTTTTTCTATCAAGTTCAATGCCTCAATTGCTCCCTGTCCTCCGGTGCTGTGGTGAGAACGATGCCCTGAGTCTCTGTCCACCTCCTGTCTGCCGGATACAGGTGGAGGCCCAGTAATGAAGACTGATTGGAGGCATATGTATGGTCACCTGACTGCACCTGTAGCTCGAGGCTTACGCTGTACAATAGAGCAGGATTATAATCACAGTGCTGGGTCCAGCAGGTGTCCCTGCGGCCCCAGATGTGTCTACTTAGTCACTGGTTAGAGTGATAAATCTCTGATTTGGGATCTTTCTTCAACTATCAGCCACACTTGGGATTCAATATGCTGTGCTTGCCTCCATGATCAGCCATCTGCCTACATGGAGGTACGGGAGAGAAGCAGAAACGGGTCCAATCACTCACCTCTGATTGCAGAGCTGGCATGCAAAGCAGTCCAGGTGGTAGACATTCTCCTTGGCCCTCATGACCATCTCGAAGGCTGGAATTAGTTTGCTGCAAGCTGCGCAGTTCCCTGTTACACCAAACAACCTGAGCCACCAACCATTACAAACACACAAACACAGACACACACAAGGAAGACACATGATGTAAGTCATTTCCCAAGTTTCAGTTCATAAAAGTAACTCTCTAGCTTCAGCCTAGCTTAGCTTTGCTTAGTTTAGCTTAGCGCACAGACTGGAAACAGAGAAGCTGCTATCCTTGTCAGACTAGCAGGAATCTCTTAATTTACATGACATAAAGTGACAACTTTATGTGGCAACATGGAATAACAGTAAAACATTATTTATCATTTTTCCTTGTTACTGTTGATATGCATATCTAAGTCTTTATTTTCCGAATTTATTTACCTTTTTTTTTTAGGTGTTTAGGATCTTTAGGTCTACTGGATCTTATCTTTGGAGTACAGGTGCAATTTTCCACCGCTTTTTACTAGGTGCTCCAATAACAGTTGAGCAAGCTTGGTAGTGAAACCTTGGTCAACTTTCTTGTCTATGTTGAAAAGAAAGCAGAATTTTGAAGATGGTTAAATGTGTTGCCAGGGGACCTTTATAAAATACAGTATTTGGTCATGTCTTAAGTTTGGCAATGTTAGCAAAAAGCTGCAGATGTAACTAGCTAGCTATCGATTAGATTAGCTAGCTAGTTAGCTTGCATTTTGCTAACATTAGCTTACTTAAGATGTGACCATATGTTGCTTTTACATGTTGCCCAGCAGCATCTTTAACCATCCTCAAAATTATTTCCTCAAAGTAGTAAATGGAAAGAAGAAGTTGACCAGGGTCAAACTTGCTCACTGTTATTGGAGCACAGAGCAGAGATGGACGGGACATGTTATTTGATAAGAAAGCTCACTGCTGCACATGCTCCCTTAGCAGTGAGAATCACCAGAGGCCCCACAAGACAATATTATTATGATACTTAAGGCATGATATGCTATTATTGCAATTTTAAACAGTTTACAATATGATGAGCGTCACAGTAACAATATTTACAATATATTGCAATTCATTAAATTTTTAAAGTGAAAATTATGCCCTGAAGGAAAACTTTGTCCATATCTGTTTATAATATATATAATATCAAATAACATAAAGTTTGTTCATCTCACTTCAGCCACTGACTGTGACCTCTGCTGATCTCACCAAAAAAAAAACTAATGGACTGAAAAAGCAACAGATTTTATTATTCTACTACCAATAAGTTTAATTTGTATTCGCAATATTAATAGTTTATACAATAAAAGACACTTGGCATTAGCGCATCAATACAGTATTGCATACCGATGGGTACTTACTTTCATGCAAAGGTTGGCAATTGCCTACCAACGATCCCATTAAAATCCTCATGGACTTGTGGTTAGGAACTTTTTTTTTAACATTTTCACTAATTAATTATGTCTATGTCTTTTTTAAAAAAACATTGCATTAAAATGGCATCAGACTACTAATTCATAAATGTCTCAAGGTCTCCCAACTAATTTGGACTATTCCATGATCTTACTGTGAATCTGTGGAAATAATTCAGCAAGACAATATCCAACTCATGTAAACAACCGACTTGACATGGTGTACGGACTGTTGAAAATTGAAGCAAAGGAGGAAGTGGGAGGACACTTAAAGACAATATCCACCCCAGCCACAGCCTGTTCACTCTGCTGGAGTCTGACAAGTGATACAGAAGCGTCTGCTGCCATAACACTAGACTACAGAGCAGTTTCTTTCCTCAGGTTGTTAGGCTCGTCAATTCATCCTCCACACTTCACCATAAGTAAAAGTTTATTTTTATGATTTATTATTTATTTAAGAATTAAAAATGGGGGGAGAACAAGAGATATGGAGGGCCCCATCCCTGTGTTTGCCTTAGGGCCCCAATAAGACTAAAAAAGACTGATGCCTCACAAAATATCATGATTCTACACCGTATCAACTTTTTCCCCAATCCCTAACTCACATCAAGGATCTTGTTATTTGTCACTATTAGTCTTAAATAAAAACATTAAAAATACCTTTTATCCTGCCTTTTATCTTATATATTATGCACATACCTTTACCTTTACTGTATATATTCTGTTTATTATCTATTTTTGCCACTTTGTATCTGTGTATATTTGATAGGTTAATTTATATATTTTTTAAACAATCTTGTTATATTTTTTATATTTTCACTTCTAATTGCACTATACAATATATCTTTCAACTCTTGTAAGGAGCACCTGGAACACCAACAATTTCCCCCCAGGGATCAATAAAGTATTTCTAATTCTGATTCTGATTCTGATATTTTGGAGGCACAAAAGGTTTTCTTTTGGCAGAGACATTATGTCCCAATGGATGGGACACAGCTATTTTACATTATTTTAAGACCAGACTTTATGAAGGACATGAGCACAGCGCATTTGGCCTTTTAAACATTTTTGACTCCGCCCACCACCATGTCCCACCCGTGCATACCATTATTATCCTGAAAATGCACCAAATCGAAGTACAAGAGTACGCTTGCTTCTGTTCCTTCTTGGTGACTCTGAGATGAGAGTGACAGCTGTCAAACTGATTGTGGTAAACACACTAACATGAGCTGCTCAGACAGATAGGCTCTCTGAATCAGTCACTAAAATAGGTTGGGCTGAGGCGGGCTCCAGGAGCACAGTAAAAAATAGCAGGGCCACAGCTTGTGCCATGGAAATAGATGGGACATGGGTAGCACTACTGCCCAGGGAGGACCCTATTATTTCTTGGCCTGCTCCAGGGACATTAATGTGAGTATTCATTAGGGATTCAGGGCTGCTACTACACAGCAACCTAGACCAGACTACCAAGGGAAAAAAATATCTGATAACGAAATCATATAACAAAATAACCTATTAGGCAGACTTCTTGAGGCACTTTTAGCCGTCGTTGTTAAAATGATAAAACGGCATGCCACTCTCAGAGTCTGTAAGAGATCGCAATCTGATAAATGATCTCAGGGCTTGGGATATGCAGGGTTGTTTATTAACCTTCAGAAAGTATGTTTCCCAGAGGCAAAGGAAGCAGATAGATTGTGCCCTCATGAATACCTACAGAATTAAGAGCCACTGTCAACACACCTTGAGACAATGAAGGATATCTCTTGTAACATGGGAGGTGGGTGAAAACAAAGAGGGCCAATTCCACGGATTAGTGCTGACTTAATTAAAAGAATTATGCCTTCTCCTTTGAGCAATCTAAATTTAGATACATTTGTGGTATCTCTTGTCCTTTCTCTTTCCTGCACAAATGTGCATTGCCGGAAGGCCTTCACATGAAATAGATGAAATGATTTCTCTTCTTACAAAGCCAAGTAATTCATCTAAAAAAAAGTTGAAAAAAGGAAAAGAAATGATATATTTAGTGTGAGATAATGAGCACGAGTGTTTGAGCATAACAGCAGCACTTTGTATGGCGTCTTACAGTCACAATGTAGCCGCCTCTTACTGTGCGGGGGCGAGTGTCCTTGTCTTCCAGTAACCTGAATCATTTTCACATAGCATGCACTGAGGTCCCTGGATTATAAATGATGTAAGGTATTTGTGTCAAAAAGCAATGTTTTAAGCTTTCTGCCTGTCAGCTTGAATCAAAACGGTCTTCTGTTTCACTGTTTGCCATGTCTGTCCATGCTTCGCTCTCATCTCTGGCAAATTTAAGGTGGCCTGCACTGTTGAAAAGGACTGTCACACTACTTTGCTCAGAGAAAATTCTGGGTGAAAGTCCTTGTATCTGTGAACATCCAGTGTTTGTGTCCGTCTCCTGTCTGGTAAGCGCTTGAATCCATGAATATCCCACCCCATTCTCTTCCGGTAGTTGTTCGACCTGGGAGGTGTTTAGTTTTGTTCCGTTACTCTGTCTTGTCATTTAAACACCTGCAAAACTCATTTCTGGTGTCATCCGAGAATTCTCTTAATTTTTAGCTGTCACCATGCTCCAGTGATAGAGCTCTTATTGCTGGTGATCTTAACATTTATATCTCCATCGTCTTTTACTATTGGTTTTATAAAGCACCTTGAGTCTTTAATCTCACACAGTCAGTTACTGGCCCCACCCATATACAGGGTCACACCCATGACCTCGTTCTCACATACAGTTTCTCTCTAGCCAACTTGAACCCACAAGATTTTTCTGTCATTTTTCAGTCCATCCACAAGCCCACTGCTTGCTTCCAATCCTGTTCTTTTAACCCAAATTCAGCTCAGCAATTCCACCAGGCCCTTTTAACCACCTTTAATCAGTCTGATTTACAGAGGAACACCTAGTCTCTTGCTTTAATAACCCATGCAGAAATATTCTTAACTCTATTAGACCAAATATATTGCCATGGATTGATGAGCAAATAAAGGATCTTAAAAGACAATGCAGCTGATCTCCGAGTTTCCTTCAAAAGCCCGATGACCATCTAGCAGCTTACAATTAAGAACACTCTCATTCTCAGCCAGAGAATCAGTTAGTTGGCATGCCTCAAAACTACCAGTCTTAGACTTGTTTTGGAAATTTAGAACAATTTCAAAACTACCAGAAAAGGCTGTCTTCTCTCAATTTGTTTTATTATCAGCAATAACATCTTTGAAGAATTTCAGTCTGGTTTCCGGCCTCTCCACAGCACAGGTATTAAATGATTTGCTGCTCGCTGCAGATCCCATAGACTGCTCAATTTTAATCCTCCCTGATCTTAGCTTGGCCTTTGATACAGCTGACCACTCAATTTTAATCAATCATCAAGAAGACTGGGCTGGCATTAGGGACTCAGCATGAGATTGGTTCCACTTCAACCTCACTGACAGAAGTTTCTCACTGTTAATATTAGCTAAACCTTTTCTTCCGTGGCTGCTCTGTTCTGTGGCATCCCTCAAGGGTCAGTGCTGAGGCCCTTGCCATTCTCATATTATTATCAACCCCGATGAGCAGGTATGTAACCAGAGATCCTTAGCTGAGGCCCTCCTGTTGGTTCCCAAGTCCCACTTTGTCACAAAAGATGACCTGCCTTTTGCAATAAAGGCCCCTGTAGTTGCTTCGCCTGTAAGAGTGATACTGTGTGTAGTTTTTGATCTGGACAATCTCAGTCTCCTGAGCTAAAAGTTAGAGCAAGTAAGCACATCCATTAAACTGAATTTCTTACAGAGATAGTTGTATTAGTCAATGTTATTGCCCTGAGAAATATAGGCCTTTAGTAGACACATTCTACCATTGGAGTTATTGAAAAAGAGAAATTCTGTTTTTGAGAATATTTTCTAGCCATTGATTTCCCTTACTAAGGAAATGGAAACCATGTAAAAACCCACTCAAGATCAAATTGAATTTTAAAGAAAAGTCCAAAGACCCTCAGGATTCCCAAACACAACATCCAAACTTCTGACTGCTTCTCATCCACTTGTTTGCTGCATAATTCATCCTGTACCTTCCTGTGCTGCTTTAACCACTGCTTTAAAACATTTAACACCTCCTCCAAACCAGTGCTGCCTGTTGGGAACAATGCATACATCGCCTCCTCAAATCAAACAATCTTTTGATCGTCTCTGACAAGCTGAGCTAAAGAAGTGAGGTGGCTGATAACAGCCTTCAGAGATTTTACCCACACTGCATCTGTGGCAGCACCAGCATCCAGCCGGCCGGCCTCGCTTCGGCTCTTGTGTGGCAAACACTCTTCAAACAGGCAGCGCGCAGGAAGCCCCGGCTCACCCTGCGGGGAGGGAAGATGGATGGAGCGTACCTGCCACTCGTCTTTCGCCGCTCCGCCAGTTTGATGCCACAGACGCTAATGGCTCTCAGGGGAGGAGGCAAATTAAGCGTGGTTTGGTTGTAATGAATTCAACAGCACAGGCTCCAACACAATCAGAGGATGACGGTTTAGAGGCCTGTGTGTGAGACACAGGGCCTGGGACTCAGCGCTTTCACTCTGTATTATAATCTGTAATAAATACATACATTTCTAATGCTTCTCTCTCAGACTGACAATGGTACAGCTGTCTGCCATATCTAGAAAGCTGCTAACTTTTGGTCTACTGACAAAAAGAAAACAGACTAACATATGTAGAATAGCAGGCCTGACATACACTTCATATCCATGGCTGACAAGATAGCATGTATATTTAAAGAGGTTGAAGATACAACATGAAATTAAAATTCATGCTCTGCTCAAATCTGAATTTGAAAGAGAATGGAAGCAGTCAGTGGCCAATACCTTGTTTCAGTCAAAAGGCATTCACTGTGCATTACAGCCGGGTACGGCTCAGTGGTACCTATTTGATGAGAGAAAAACAGACACCAATTAAATTATTCCACAAGGCTTTAGCCCAGTGGACCCCAAAACCCAACTGAGTGTTGCAGGCCCCCGCCCCCTTAAGAGAATGCAGGAGTGGTGTCATGCCAATGGTTTTCCTCAGCTTTGTCAAGCTAAATCCAAAATACAATGACCCCCCCCCCCCCCCCCATTACTGGGGTGTAGAAGCATTATCCTACAATATATACACTGAGCCACAGATAGTGCTCAGATGCAAACACATCTGATGGTGCAGTTACTTGAATATCTTTGCAATTTGATGTCATAATATCAATATTTCATATTTCAGACAACATACTGCTACAGCTTTAGAGAGTCAGTCAGTAGTGAATCACACTGGAGAGAAAGCTGCTGCTGCAGTGCTCTGAAACTTTCCAATCAAGACTCAATCAGTGACAGAAAAACTTATCAGTTTTTCCTGCTCACAGCTGAGAGAAGACATGCAGGCCATGATTAGCCAGGACAAAGTTTGTCCATGACTTTAATCTTTTTTATTATTCAAATAGAACATTGTTGTGTGGCGTAAAGCTTTTTTGGTTGTAGCTGCCACATACTGATCAATCACACAAAATTGCATGTTAAGGTGATACATGCAGGGCGGCACGAATGGCGCAGTGGTTAGGCTGCCGCGCACAGCAAGAAGGTCTGGGTTCATTCCCGAGCCGGCAGGGCTTTTGTGTGGAGTTTGCAGTTCCCTAGTGTCCGAGTGGTTTCTTCCGGTACTCGCTTCTCCCACAGTCCAAAGACATGTCAGCAGGTTAATTGGTGACTCTAATTGCCGTAAGTGGAATGTGAGTGTGAGTGTTGTTTGTCTCGTGTGTCAGCCCTGCGATAATGCGACTTGTCCAGGGTGTACCCGCCTCTGCCCAAAGCAGCTGGATAGGCTCCAGCTCCCCGCGACCCTCACGGATAAGCGGTTACAGAAAATGGATGGAATGGGTGATACATGCAGCTTAAAAGTCATTTAATTCACATGTCAGTAAGTCATAAAGGTCAAATTTCTTTTCTTCTGGCCGAGACTTCTGTTGTTTAGGTTGGATTGCAGGAAAGATGTTCCACCTTCAAACTGACACTGCTCTATCAAACACACCAACATTTTCTAATAGCAGCTTCGCATACCTTTGCCAACTGAAAGAGAACATTTAAAAAAAATTGAACTTTGAGTCACAAATTACAACAAATATGTATTCATGATTTTGCCACAGGCTGTGAGCATCAACACACCAAAATCAATCAATCAATCAATCAAATTTTATTTATATAGCGCCAATTCACAACAAAGTTGTCTCAATACACTTTACATATAGAGTAGGTCTAGACCACACTCAATAATTTTGTTCACATCCGACAGTTGAAACAACTCCCCCATAAGCAAGCACTTTGGCGACAGCGGCGAGGAAAAACTTCCTTTTAACAGGCAGAAACCTCGGACAGATCCATGACTCATGGTGGGCGGTGATCTGACGGCACCGGTCAAAAGGAGGTAAGACACTGTGAAAATAAACTATTTGTTTTAACTTTTAGCTTTAACTGCTTTTAACTTTAACTTTAACTTTAAAATTTTAAGTTGACTGAATTTGAAAAGACAAGTTGAGGTGATTTCGTAATGATTGAAAAAAAAAAACCTTTTCTAGACAAATAAACTTGATATTAACTCAGTTGTACTTGAGAAAACATGTTCAATAAGCTTAAGATATTAAGTTGAACCAAAAAACTGATGGACATTACAAACAAATCTTATTTCTGTTCTTCTGAGTCAGTTCTTCATTTTACACAAAGAATTGCTGCAGCTGCTCCTGTTGGAGACACTTTGTTCCAGCAAAGACACAAAGACAATAATGTTAAGCTGCTCCCAATACATTTTTAAAAAATGAAATAAATGTGAAGTGGTTGTTACTGAATTCAATACTAACCTTCATCATTTACAATTGGTTCACTCATGTTTATAAGTTCTGAAGTGTTCTGAAAATAAAAACCCGAAATTTTGAGTTTAATTAACTTTAAATAAATAAAACATGAAAAATGACATGAAAAAGTGGTATTGAACCATCCCACATGACATGACTTAATAAAGGGTTGTATGTGTGTGCAGCACCCCTCGCTCTGACACCTCTCCTGATGCATGTCTTATAGGTCCTTTTGTGCATGTGCGTGTGTATTTCGGGCCTGTGTGTATGTAGAGAAAAAAAAAAAAAAAATGACAACAGAGTGAAAAAACTGTAATTTCCCCTTGGGGATTAATAAAGTATGACTTAAACTTAAACTTAAACTTATATTTACTATCAGAATCATTTCAGAATGCTATCCACTTTACTTTAGATTTTCATTGTCAGTAAAGGACAGTCAGTGTTAAAATTTGGATGAGCAAACTGTTTAAAGGGATAGTTCACCAAAAAATGAAAATTCTGTCATTATATACTCACCCTCATGCTGACTGAGGGTCGGGTTTATTTTGTTACACTGTTGGAGTTATACAGGAAAACAATGCTGCAGAATATTCTAAAGTACAGAAGTGAATGGTGACCAGTTTTCAAACATAAAAAAAAAGCAACAATAAAAACATAAAATGCCTCCATACTGCTCGTCTGGTGTAATCCAAACTAAACGCGACCTTCAATCAGCATGAGAGTGAGTAGATAATACTGAATTTTCATTTTTGGGATGAACTATCCCTTTAAGACAAATTGTTGAATGTTGCCTACTGTGCAAATGAAAAGGATCAATCAACTCATCCATCATTCACCTGACTGGGTATCCAGCTCCATCAAGGGCAACAAATGAACTTTTTTTGGGGTTAATCCATTTTGGAGAGTGGGGGATGGTGGAGGGGGCACTGATAGCACTGGTGCCTCTTGTCGCCGTTTGAAATTCCAGTGGCGGCTTTGCTCTCCTCTTCCCTCCCCCAGCCCCCGTCTCTTCCATCCCTCCCACCACTTCAATTGCTCCGGCCTCGGCATGCATTCATCAGCTGCCGGATTAGAATTTGTTTCCTCACAAACCATTGATCATCGGCCTATTACTAGGCAAATGACAGTTAATTACCCACTACATTAACCACCGGGACCCGGGGACCGACTCCCTGTGCCATCAGTCAACATGATGAATGTGGCAAGTTCAGTAATGCACGGCCGTTCCCTCGTCCGCCTGCCACGCTGAGAACAACCTCTGGATCTCACTTCCAGGCACCCAGAGAAAATCTATGGCAATCTGCATAATTACAGGCTCAGGGTTAATAACAGACAAATGATTTGTTGCATCTCAACATAGGCTTTTTAATGGGACTGCGCTTTGTCCATTTGATGATCCACCCTGAATGGAGCCACGCTGGTGTCCTGCTCTGAATTTAATCACGCTGAGGAGAAGCAAAGTTTGGCTGTGCAACCAAGAGTCTGTCATAAAAGTCTGTCATAATTGATATGGTTTACCCATCGATGAAGAAAATCTCGCAGGAGAACAGAAACAGGAAGGTGGAGCTGCAGAAAGCAGAGGTGCTGATGTGGATTGTGTGAGTTGGGGGAGGGGAGACGGTTAAGGGTGGCAGATGTAATCAGACCCGAAGGATTCCTCAATTTTGCCCCCCCCCCCCCCGCATGTGTGATTGTCAGTGATTAAACAACTCTAGGGACAAAATTATTTCAATTACCACGGGCATGACCTGGGAATTGTCCCTGGGATAAGATTTTCCTCCTTGAGTGCCCCGACTTGCCTGGCTGCCGGCTCTATCAGTTCTCATCTGCACCTGGACTCTGATATCCTAATGATGAATTATGGCCTGCTTTCTGAGAGACTGCCGACCATACAGAGGAACATTCCCCTGAACTGTCAGCCTGAAGAGCAGCCGCAGAGTGCTACCTAATTAGCTCCTATAGAAACTCCTAAAAAAGGTTGAAAAACACTCAGCATTCAACATCACACATCTCTGAAAGTGTGAAGAAGAGATAAATTACTGCTGGCAGACATGTCCTACGTTACTACCATCAAATTTTAGCTTTATCCAAAGTGAGTGCATCCACATATCTTTTTAAATTTTTCAAAATCAAATCCTACCCTAACCCATTAAGAGATTATCTTTAAATTTAACCCCTTCTCCCAAATGGACTCACACCAAACATCACATCATTCCTCTGTCCTTAAACAACTCTTTAAAAAAAAAACTCCAAACAAAGTAAGCAGGAAATGGCTTTGAGCACAGTTTTTTGGCCGTGATGTGTTTGGGTGCATTTTGAAGAGGGTGTAATGAAAGATTTTGAGCCCTGCAGGAGCCAGATGTGCAGTTCGATAGGCAGTTCCCCACGCCAACCCACCTGCAATCCCAAGCTGGGTGCCAGGCTGTGGCACACTAGCCCTGCAATTATCTGCACCAAACATGCACAGTCCCACGAGTCATTGCTCTTCACAGCTAATTTAGCTAATCTCAACTGGAGGGGACGGTCCAAAAAATAATGTGTCCAGACGACTGAACTGAAGCATTTTAGTTTAAATCAAAATACCAGTTCTGTGTCCCGAGT